>OU538791.1:11207500-12407500 GCA_912999815.1 Campaea margaritaria
GGCATAGCAGATTTAGCGCTTATGCATATGTTATTTTGTAAATAAGACGAATAATTACAGTATGTTTTCCATACCGCATAAATTAAGACGCGCCAGACTGGCGGGGCGCCTACTAAACATTATAAAATCTAATAGCAAAAACTTTTTTTTGATTTTTGTGTTTTTGAAAGATATTATGTTATTATTTATGATTTTTAATACACAATTAAAGTATTGTACGTTGGTTGATCAATAAAGTAACATTTGACAACAAAAGTGATAGAATTGCACAGGGAAAAAGAGGTTTACTTAGGTTAGGGTGCTTTTCTATAACACGTCGCTCATTTTAATATATCTAATTATAAATTCCTCATCCTTCATATCGCAACGTCGTCGGCTCGGCCACCGATCGATGCCTTTTCATTCTCACGCTATTTTCGGATAGAGGGTGTGAATTTTTCAGGGTCGGGTCGCGCCGAGGACGGCCGAGGGCCGAGGGCTGAGGACCCAAAGGCTGCGTGCGAACAAAGGCGGCAAGGACCCTTGTGGTCAAGGTTCTAGAGTCAGCTATCTGTGTGTGTACTTCAATGTGTGACGGGTTGTGGACACATCACTCGATTAGATTTTAACGTCCTTTAATTTTATATCGATGAATCATGGTGACGTTCAGTTGTTTTCCGTCTCTATCTTCCATCCTCCAATGTTTATTTTCCGCATCAAGTCTTAGCATTATTATGCAAGTTTGGACGCACGTCGGTTATCATAGCGGACAGCTGAGCAATCCAACGAGATTTTCCACTGGTATAACAAGGTCGTTGACTCAACCCGCTTCACTGAGCCAGACTACCCCTACGTGAACGTAGACGGCACTTTGAGAGCTACCAACCCTTTATAACAGGGTTGTTCTAATAGTACAGCTCATTTGCATTTGTGGGGATTTTACACTTTGTTTTTCGCTGTACTTGCTTGTTCAATGCAGTGTAAAAAAATTGTTAGGCTGTGGTACTACTTTACATAGACTAACATAATTGTAAACCGTAACTGTAAACTGTAACAGTGGTTTTTTGAAGTGAATACTTCTCTAGGCGCGTTGAGCACTTTTTGGGTGAGCAAAAAGCGTGAAACTCGCGTTTTCGTCACCGCACGATTCCCATGAGCTATAATTATGTGTACTGTGTCATGTCATCACCATCAATCCATATCGTCCCACTGCTGAGCACGGGTCACCCCTCACTCTCATGAGGAGGGTTAGTTCTCGGGTAGGTATTTGGATTTCCTCACGATGTTTCCTTTCACCGAAAAGCGAGTGATAATTACGTACATATGTTTTTACAAAAACACATTGGTACGTGCTCGCACTGGGATTTGAATTCACGTCTTTCTCATTGGAAGGTGGACGTTCTCTCACTAGGCTACCACCGCTAGAACACCGCTAAAGTAGCAAATAATAATTTAATAGCTAATAATTATATTTTGAATTATTTTTGGTATTTATAAAAAAAAAGGAAGGAAGGAATATTTCCATTATTTTTTCATAAATTTGCATAGTTAATGCCTTCTGTCTCCTAAGCTTGATTTGTTGGTAGAGCAGCGTTCAGCTAGGCAGCTGGCTCTCCCTATATTTATAAGCATGTTGTACAAACACAGTAAGGCAATAACTAGAGTGCAAAGCCGTGTAACTGGCTCACTGAGACGATGTATAAATAATATCGCTCTATGGGACGCCTGTACATAGAGGCAGAGCGGAGCGAGCGAAGAACTCTTCAAATCATGATATCGAATTGAATTGAAGTGTGGCAAGCATATAGTAGAACGTCCATATATCAATAATCATCATCATCTATCTTCACTTTCTTGAGGAGGTTACGTCAAAATCAATCACAGGGCGAGGGCCCGGTCCGGATAAATACTTCACACCAAATGCACTAATCGTGCGAGGCCAAAACGAAAAGAAAAAAGTAAAAGAACTATTGCAATGTGATTTTCACTATTTGGTTTTTAATTTTGCCTTCTTTTTTTGAAAAAAAAAACAGAATAATTTATTAATTTAGATCTCTATTCCACACTGCAATAAGTATCTTTCATATCTCACTTCTCACTAATATTATAAATGCGAATGTTTGTGTGTTAGTGTGTTTGTCTTCTCTTCTCACTAAAACAGCTAAACGGATTTTGATCAAATTTAGTACCTATTTATAGATACTTTAGGTGCTGGATTAGAACATAGGATACTTTTAATCCGTAAACATTAGCGGTTACTGTGGGATAATAGTCAAAGTGGATGAAACCACGGGGCATTGCTAGCAATAATATGAACACTGAACGAGTGACAGAACTAGTGCCAAGTGTGAGCTCTCGCGTGTAACCAAGGGCATGGCATCGTTCCACACTTATGCAGAAACACTTTAAAATTATTAGTGCAGCAAATCTTCTCTCGAGAGTGCCAAATTGTAAAATGTGTCGGCTCTATTTGGTTTTAGTCCATACTAACGAAAGTGAGGAGAGACTCGTGCTCAGCAGTGGGACAATATGGGTTGGTGATGATGACGAGTCATGGAGTTACGACTCGACTGGACTTATGATGGATGTGACGTCACAAAAAAATCATCATCATCATCAACCCATGTCGTCCCACTGCTGAGCACGGTTCTCCTCTCAATTTCGTGAGGAGGATTAGCCTTAATCCACCACGGGGACCCGGTCCGGAGGGGTGGATAGCATACTACCTACCTCTGAAATAATTCTCGAGTAGATTGTGGGTTTCCTCATGATGGTTTCCATCACCGAAAAATGAGTGATAATTATGTACATATGCTTTAAAGAAACACATTGGTACGTGTGCCCGCTCTACGATTTGAAACCAAGACCTTCTCCCTGGAAGGCAGAGGTTCTCCCACCTTATACCACCAGGGACCACCTTGAGGGGCCACCACCGCTTATTCATAGATATTTTTTATTAAATTGTGGACAGCTTTTGTTTTTTCTTTTTACTATTGTCTAGATTAGTAAGGTTTTTGTTTTATAATGAATAATTTCTTTTCGGCGACAAAATGCGACGGTCGCTCATAAAGAAAAAATACTTAAAAGATTGAAGGAAAGAATCCGGATTCGATAAAAAAGGTATCAGTAGATACTTATGAGCGGCTTCCGTCTCATCCAAAAGCTTTATTTTTCAGACAATACAAATCTTTTGACTTCTAATATCGACAAAGGAATTAATTTTCCATTTCAGCGGAATTGTATAAAGCATTGTAAAGAGCGAAGCGAAATCTGGAATGCGCAATTATGCTCAGTTGATTGAAATAGTCACTTCAAAACTTAATGTCAAATGTATAGTGGTGTCGACGGATCTAGGCCAACGTGAACACAGGCCTCGGAAAGTTTGCGCATGCACAGTCACGAAGTTTTAGTGTGCCTTGCCTTTTTCTCAGTAGGTGGGAAATAGTGGGAAATGCCAGGCGACCAACCCTAACTGTCCAAATCCTAACTCGCTTCCAAAATACGAATAATTTGACGCTTTCTGCGGCTGTCTTTACGATTGCCTAGATAAATCGACACTATTGTACGGTCGGTGTAGCTCTTGGGAGCCTTTAAGGTCGAGATTTCAATATTTAAACACAGCACTTGTAACGTTTATTTGACAAAAAGGATCTAAATTGTAAAGTTTTTTTGGTTAATAACTAGATATCGACGCTAGAAAGCGCAAACGCTGTAACCTTGAAACGCAAAATTGATCACCAGAGCCAAAAAACTTTCTTTTTGTTGAAAAACAATCATAACTCAATATCTACTCGACCTAAAAACGTAAATTTTGGATATTTGGTGTGTTTCATACAAAGCTACAATACTGCTACCTTGGTTATATCTTAAAATTCCTAGGGGACGTTGAAATGTGGGTTACAGCGTTTGTTTCCAAATGTGTAAAAAAAAGTATTTTCGGGTCGGTCAAAGGGTTACAGCGTTTACGCTTTCTAGCGTCGATATACAGCGCAGTGCGTGACAGTGCACCCGCTCGCGTTAGTCAGAGCGGACAGACTTAATCCTACTCTACACTGTCTTATTAAAAGGAAAATAAAACCAAACTTAAATCGAACTACTTAGTTAATAGAATCAGGCGTTATTTTGCGGAAATCCATAATCAATAAGATAATGTAGAAATATATAGTTTTAATTTCGCCTAAGTTGTCTGATGAATGAATTGATTGTATTGCTGTCAGTCGATGTTTGATGGGAATTTGGGAAGGAGTAGGTCAGGGTTTTTTTTTTATTGTGTATTTAGATAGGTAGGAGTAAAATAAGTAGATAAGGGCGGAGGCCGTGTCTATTTATTTTACGTTAGGTCAATTTAAGTACGGGGTGACACGTCAGGGTTGTTTCGGTCTTCAGATAAATTAAGGGTTGCGTAGGGATTTAGATTTTTTAAACGGATAGATTTGTCATAGGGGTTACGTCATCCAACAAAGTCCTATCATACATTCATCAGACAACTTAGGCGGAATTAAAACTATATACATTACATTACATATCTACATTATCTTATAGAATTACTTACGTAAACGAGCGCGCCGCTAACAGTTGGCCTCAATAGTAGTAGCTGTATTTATGATGTAGTATGATGATGATGACTAAGCGGTGGTAGCCTAGTGGGAGAACGTCCGCCTTCCAATCAGAAGGTCGTGAGTTCAAATCCCAGTGCAGGCACGTACCAATGTGTTTCTGTAAAACATATGTACGTAATTGTCACTCGCTTTTCGGTGAAGGAAAACATCGTGAGGAAACCCACATACCTACCCGAGAATTATTTCGGAGGTAGGTATGTTATCCACCAAGCCGGACTGGGCCCCCGTGGTGGATTATGGCCTAACCCTGCTCACGTAAGTGAGGAGAGACCCGTGCCCAGCAGTGGGACGTTATGGGTTGATGATGATGATGATGATGACGAATGCAAATTGACAAGTTTAACTGTTTAACACGTTCAGTGTTGAAAAAACAACTGTCGTGTTTTTCACAACTTACCGCTAGTGCGGGAAAACACAACTGTTGTGTTTGTTATATGGGAAAACACTATGGAGTGTGCAGAGCCGCACCCGTGGCAAGACAAGAAAATCGGCTCAGCAGTGAAAGTGTTAATCAACAATTTTATTACAATACAAAACTCCTCGCTCGACGCTACTTAAAATAGCTTATTTATATTAATACTAGCTGCGCCCCGCGGTTTCACCCGCGTAGAATTTCATATTTATTTATATCTAATCAAAAGCCTAAAAAATAAATTTGAAGCTTCTATCTTTAAAAATTACGAAACTTCCATACAAACTTTCACCCCCTATTTCAAACCCTTAGAATATTTTATTTTGCGATAAAAAGTACCCTATGTCCTTTCCTAGGCTCTAGACTATCTCTGTACCAAATTTCATTTCAATCGGTTCAGCAGTTTAGGCGTGAAAGAGCAACAGACAGACAGAGTTACTTTCGCATTTATAATATAAGTACGGATCTTCAGCAAGAAGTTTCCGGCACCCACGCCTTTACTCCAGGACGTAGGTAGTCACTAATTAGTGTAAGAAGTACCCCTTTACAGCTCTCGCGATGTTCTTAATTAGATAACTTTGATAGGAGAGTCGCCGAATTATGAAAGTTTCCTGATCTAAAGATAAAACGTGGGACCACAACATGACGATAATATAAAGTATTAAACTGGGTTCACATCTATAACCGTGACCGTACAAGTCTTAAGCTAGGGCTACATCTATGACCGTGACTGTAATAAAAATTTTTCTCATTCAATATTGCGTTCAATCACACACTCTCACACAACATTGTGTGTGTGTGCTTCGTTGTTGATCTGTTCTATGATATGTGGAGTCAGTCGTAAATGCTATTAATTGCTCAGCTTTCCACCGTCATTGTCTGTAAGTGACACAAAGCGCTGGAAATAAAGCAGTGGCAGTACCGACAGGTAATATTTCCTTTGCAGTTGAGTACCTGGAGATTTCTATAGGCAACAGGAACTAGGGTAGGTAAGAGTGATGGTGCCATATTGTATTATACCTTTAGTTATAATAATAATAAATGTGTTAATAACTAGCTTCGCCCCGCGGTTTCACCCGCGTAGTTCCTGTTCCCGCGGGAATATGAGGATAAAATATAGTCTATGTTACTCGCTGTCAATGTAGCTTTCCATTAGTGAAATAATTTTTTAAATCGGTGCAGTGGTTTACCCGAAACTTTACATATTTCCATACATACTTTCATCCCCTATATTTATATGGGGGTAATATATCAAGGGTAAATTTTTACAAACTTTGAATGCCAAATTTATTTATATCTAATCATAAGCCTAAATAATAATTGCAAGCTTCTAGCTTCAAAATGACGAAACTTCCATACAAACTTTCATCCCCTATTTCAACCCCTAAAAGAACCCTATGTCCTTTCGTAGGCTCTAGACTATCTTTGTACCAAATTTCATTTGAAAGAGCAACACACAGGGTTACTTTCGCATTTATAACATAAAGTAAGGAAGTAAGGATGATTCAGACAACTTGGTCCACGGTGCTATGTACAAAGACCTAGAAATACCATGTTAGTTATTTGGGAGGTAGGAATGAATTTAGGTAAGTACATAACCAAACAAAACCAATCATCAACCAACTGACCGTCTTTTTGTTGTTTCCCTCTCAATGCATGTTGTCTGGAAGAGATCGATCACTCTCAGCTATAAGACCGCCTATTGTGTCCCCAATTGTTATATTAGATTTGTTTTTTTTGTTGTTTTGTGGTGTTTCAGTAAAGAGTTTGCGGGCTTGTGGTGTTTGAGGTTTGAGGGATTGTGCTATATTTGATTCATTAAATTAAAATACTGTTCTCACTGACAAAATAGCAGTAACGAAAATCGAACGCTTGCCAATTATTTTCATTTGCGCAGTAACTGGAAAAGCTACTGAACCGAAAATAGCGAAACGCTCTGGGAATTTTAATATATAAATTGTTAATATTATGCGTATAATAGGCTTCATACATACATGCAGTCACGCCTTCATCCCATTGGGATAGTCAGAGAGATTAAATCTTTCCACGTGGTAAAATCTCAGCGGAAAGCAGTTCCAACTCCCTGATACTCTCTACTGGTATCCAGACCAATAGGCTGTGTAGGGTCCATGCGTGGTGGTGTCATATTCTTTCCGCCTGGTCTCATTCTCACAAAGAACATCAACCCGTCTTTTACTCATCATCTCGCACACTTCCTCAATCCTATCTCTCATGCCTCCTCCAACATTAATCGTAGCAATGTAGCTTTCTGTACCCCACTCTTTGCCCCCTCGGAAAACGTGACGTGCCGCGTAGCAAAGCACTTCGCCGCCATTGCGTTTTCTGCTTTATATGTGTGATAATATGATCGTATATTATGCTCGTAGCTCCTGTCCCGAAATGCTACTGAACCGGAAATAGCGAAGCGCTTCCGGAATTATAATAGAGATTTGCCAAGGTGAACTTTCGGGTATCGCGGCTCAGGCGACTGACGCGCGCGACAGTTGCGCGCGAGATGTCAACTGTATGGTGACACGTGTCACGCGCGCGAGGTGAACGAGAGTCTACCTTTAATTGTAATAATAAACCTATGTGTCATGACCATGTGTCATAAATCCCTGCACAGAGCTAAATATTTGAGGGAACCACAGATATTTGCCCTGAGTCTTTGGCTATTTAAAGGACCATGACAGTTTTTGATTCCTTCGATACTGGGAAACCTAGTTAGGGGGCACGATCAACTCTTGTATCCGATCATGACGCATTATTAATTTGTTATTTCTAAAAACAAACATCAAAGATAAAGAAAATAAGTGTTTAGTACCGCTGCTTACTAGGCAACTGGGCATAGGAGACTTTACAGCCTATGTCACAGGGTGACGAGCGCAGTGCAGTGCCGCGCGGGATTATGCAATGCAAAGTCCTGGGTGGCACTGTAACTGTTATGGGCAGGCGTAGCGATTACCAAAAGGTGAACGGCATGTTCATCCCGTCCATAAGTCAAATTAAAAAAAAACATATCGGTAGGTTCGGTGAGGAAGCAATATATGGTGAAAGTAGCTGTCAATGTCATTTGTATTAATCTCACCCCAAGGCCAACAACCTGAGAGCGAGCCTCGTTATACCCAATAAACCCGTCACGAGTAATGTAACATTTCAGATAGAAGCAACGGAGATGTATCTAATAAGATAAAAAAACCTGCCAAGTACGAATCGGACCTCGCACACTGTAGAGTTCCGTAAAAGCGGATATTTCTAAAGATAACTACACAATTTTGCTTCAAAGTGTTGAAAAAGTGCCACTAAAAGTCTTTCAGTAAAATACCTGTAACACACAGACAGACGGACAAATTGATAAGGTTTCCGTTTATTCTATTTGGCTACAGATCCCTAAAACTTTGACATTCATTTAAATTTCTCACATGATTCTTTCTACATCTTCCTAAAACTCCCCCTTATCTTGCACTACTATTTTTGCACCCTGGTGTGGCTCTAAAAACAAATAGTTACATTAAAAATTCTATGTAGCACCCCCTCTTGGTATCACGTAGAACATTCAAGTTAAATATTGCTTTAAAACTATTCTTAGAGCTTCGCCTTTATATGTCCTTAATGGATGTTTGACGCAAGTTAAAAGCGGCGCGGCCGGCGGCGCGGCAGCGGCGGCTGGGAGCACGACGATAGCTTGGTGCTACGCTTGGATCGCCCCGTACGCTAAGCCGCGCGCCGCTCAGTACGCCGACTGCTACAACGCCTGATACGCCACCCGCTACGGCGCCCGATATGTTGCCGCCGCCTTTTACGCCATACGTTACGTTGCTCGGTACGCCGCCTTATACGCCGCCGCCGCCCGTCCGGCCCAACGGCCCGCATAGTATTATGCTGGGTACAGACCAAGCGAACATAAGGGAGCGAATGCCTCAGAACGAATGCAAAAACTAGTGTGGACGTCCTGGCGAGAGCGAGCGAACCCAAACGGTGGCTTTCGCTAGCCCTGGCTTGCCTTCGGCCGTGCTCCTGCTGGGTACAGACCAAGCGAGCACGCGCGAGTGAATGCCACCGAGCGAATACAAAATACTGGTGTGGACGTCCTGGCGAAAGCGAGCGAAACCAAACGGTGGCTTCCGCTAGCCCTCGCTTGCCTGCGGCCGTGCTCCGACCGGTTGTCGGTACATCAAAGAAAAATGGAACGTACGAACGAGCGCGGTGTGTACGGACAGGCGAATGCTCATTCTGTCACGACGGTTGCACTGAACGGACGTGTCGTGTTCACAATAATTTTGATTTTTATACTACGATCGCGATGGAATGGCCTAACTCAAAACTGCTGATGCTCATAAATGATAGATGCTGATGTATAAAAGCAGAAACCTAAGTTACAGGGCCTAGTCAGTGGGATATAATATAATAATTACGAGAGCAACTTGAAAATACGCTTTTTTGTTTGTTGAGATATCTTAATGATTTTGGTGTCAAATCAAAGGACTAGGTCTAAAACCATTTTATCCATTTGAATCATGTATATCGGTACACGCGTTTAGGAGATACTTAAGGATTAATTTGGAGGAAATATAAATCACCAGATTTTTTTATGTTATTGTTTTACGAACTTTTTAATAATAATTAGTACCTATCTAGCATGTATGGCTCTACTATCCATAGCATCTAGGTAACCTAAATATTAAAATTTTGTTTTCATTTGTTAATTACAAATGACTAGTAGCAGCTAGTGATGTGAAAAAACAACCAGTCGTTATTCAAATAAAGCATTACTATCAATTTTTCAAAACGATATCTTTCACTTTTTCACTCACTTGTTAATGTACGAAACGGAACCATAGTTGTTATCAAACATTTGTGTGTTATATTTGCTGACGATGCAACTATTTACATGAGTAAATTAAACCTAAGTCCGAATGAGTTTGAAATAGAAATTAACAAATCTATCGAAGCAGTTGTGAGCTGGTTAGAAAATTTAAATCTAAATGTAAATGTTGATAAAACGAAATTAATAGAATTTAGAAATTATAGACAAAAATCATTACCGTTAAATGTTCTTGTTAAAAAAACAAAAGTCGATATTGTTACAGAAACCAATTTTATTGGAGTTACTATAGACACAAATTAAATTGGAAATCTCACATTTCTAAATTTAACACAAAACTTTCTCAATACATATATGCTGTTTCAATACTAAAAAACGTATCATCAAAAAAAATTGCTATAAACACGTATTATGATTACGTTTATCCTCTTTTAAGCTATGGGATTATATTTTGGGGTAATTCTGTAGAAGTAGAAACTACTTTTCTACTTCAAAAAAGATGTCTAAGATGTATATTTAATTTAAATAGTACTGAAACACTTCGTAATGTTTTCATAGAGAATAACTTCCTTACACTTACTTGTATTTATATCTATCAAATTAGTATATTTGTCGAAAGCAATTACGAGTACTTTTATAAAACAAAATCCAACCGATCCGAAATTCTAAGGACCAAATACAAGCATAATATTTAAATACTTCAGGCCAATAACACGTTGTATCATAAGAGCTCTTACTTCACAGCTATTAAAGTTCATAACAATCTACCTCTTGACGTTAAGATGCAAAGTGGACCAGATTTCAACAAAAAGTTAAAATTTTGGTTGCTAACGCAAAGTTTTTATAATTTAAAAGAATACTTTTCTATATAATAACTACTTTTTTAAATTCCTAACAATTTATTTAAAATATGGTTAATTGTTTTGTTTTCCAATTTTATCTAGTGTATTAATAAGTTAATTATTGTGCGCCCGAAATGGGCAAATTGTTGAAACTTCTTATTGTAATAACAACAGCATAATGTACACAATTTATACAATAAAAATATTCTGATTCTGATTCTGATATCACAACGCTATAATAAATCTCAGTTTACTATAAACTCTATGGAATGGCCTAACTCAAAACTGTAGACTCATAGAGCTGTTTAAGCAGAAATCTAGGCTGTGGCAGTGAGATATAATAATTATTATAATAGGTACCTATATAATTACGAGAGCAACCTGAAAATACGATTTTTTGTTTGTGGCGATATCTTAATGATTTTGATGTCAAATAAAAGGAATAGGTCTAAAACCATTTTATCCATTTGAATTATGTAAATCGGTCCACGCGTTTAGGAGATACATATGGATTAGTTTAAGGAAAATGTAAACCACCAGAATTTTTGATGTTTTTGTTTGACGAACTTTTTGATTAGTTATTCTATTCGCATTTAGCATGTATGGCTCTACTATCCCTAATATCTAGGTAGCCTAAATATAAAATTTCACTAGTTCAGTTGAATTTGACAACTGGAATAAACAGCGGTCTTGATTTGTTCTAGCAATCGCAGAAATGCAATATAAATATCATGATAGGTGTACACGAAGAAAAGTTTAATAACGTATAGTTACCGACTATAATAATCGTTTCAAATCGTTTGGTTATTAAGCCGTATGGTAACGACACATCACTAGTTCGCCGTGGTTCGCCCAACTCTGCATGCGTTCGTTTGGTGTGGACACAACAGCGAAAGTGAGCGAGTACGGTACCGATCGGTGGCCACCAATTGATGGCCATTCGTTCGCTTATGTTCGGTTGGTCTGTACCCACTGCAACGGTGTGACTAGTAGCAGCTAGTGATGTGAATCAAAAATCAGTCGTTATTCAAGTCATTACTATCTATTTTTCAAAACGATATATTTCACTTTTTCACTTGTTATGTACGAAACGAAACCATAGTTGGTATCACAACGCTATAATAAATCTCAGTTAACTATAAACTCTATGGAATGGCCTAACTCAAAACTGCTGATGGTCATAGAGCTGTATAAGCAGAAACTTAGGCTGTGGCAGTGGGATATTATAATAATTATTATAATAGTTACCTATATAATTACGAGAGAAACCTGAAAATACGATTTTTTGTTTGTGGTGATATCTTAATGATTTTGGTGTCAAATGAAAGGAATAGGTCTAAAATTATTTTATCCATTTGAATCATGTAAATCGGTCCACGCGTTTAGGAGGTACATAAGGATTAGTTTAGGGAAAATGTAAACCACCAGAATTTTTGATGTTTTTGATCGACGAACTTTTTGATTAGTTATTCTATTCGCATCTAGCATGCATGGCTCTACTATCCATAGTATCTAGGTAGCCTAAATATAAAAGGTTTGTTTTCATTTGTTAATTACAAATGACTGACTTTAATATTCATTGTGTATGTAATCAAATCAATAATTCATACGCATCAAACATAAGATAGATTACGTGGTCAAGTGCCCATACTTGACCACGTAATCTATCTTATGTTGTCGCCCTGGTATCCCCCAAAATAATACTCCGTTTACTTGAGAAAATAATTTGTATTTTCTAATACGAAGGTTTATGAACGCACTTTACAATTATCTTGAACGCTACTTAAAACGACCTTAGGTAGGCGGGACGGCTCATTTGACGGAGCCATCTAGCGGGTGGCATGTGAACTACGTTGACTAACATTGATCTCAAACAGGCAAAGACGATGGATATTATACCTAGTAGCAGCTAGTGATGTGAAACAACAAGTCGTTATTCAAATAAAGCATTACTACCTAATCTATTTTTCAAAACGATAATTTTTCACTTTTGTTCACTCACTTGATATGTACCTACGATAAGAAACCATAGTTGTTGTCAGAACGCTATAATAAATCGCCGCTAACTATAAAGTATCTACTTGAAGTTGTCAACGTAGCTGGAGAAAGTGAATAAGCCAGATAGAGCGTTTTGATGCGTGCGAGTAGGAGGGCTATACTCCATAGGCTACAATAATATGTTCAGTTGAATTTGACAACTCAAATAAACAGTTGTCTTCATTTGTTCAAGCAAATTAATGCAATATATGTTAAATGTCACGACTAATTGAAAAACACGAAAGAAAGTTTTAATCCCATGTATTCGAAAAGAGACATTTTGCTTCTGGATAAGTGCGAGCAAAGTGGGTTATTCCCGGGCACTTCATTTTTAGAGTTTTTTCAATAAAGAGTGGTAATAATATAAATGAATGAATCAATAAAAAGGAAATTTATTGCCAAAAAAAATAAAAATTAATTATAAATAAATATTTTATTTGCTTTTCTTTTATTTTGTTTTCTAAAATATTATTCACTTTTTTTTTATTATATATATATATTTTTTTATTTTTTTTTAGTATGATGGTATTAAAATTTTGTTTTCTTTTTGTTACTTTTTATTAAATTAAATTAAAGTACTCAAATTTCTAAAATGCAAGAATAATTAACCTGTCAAGAAGAGAAGAGAGATAGATGCGGCACAAGCGTACAATGAGCGTAACGGGACAATGTGTCAACTTTTTCGGCTGCATACCGGCGTTCATCGATTTATTAGACGTTGTCACGTCAAAAGATTTTTTCTCGTATGATGAATATTTTCTCATACCTTGGGATGAAAAGTATCGTGTACCACACGGTAGCAAAATTATTTAAGCTCGAGCGAAGTACTTTGACTTCTACTACTTCTACTATAGAATCCTTCGCTTCGCTCTGGATTCAAAAATCGCTCTCGCCGTAATTACATTATTTTGTTCCCTTGTGGTACAATCCACTATTATCGTATAGTTATTACCTACTACAATAATCGCACGGTTTTGATAGTTTGGTTATTAATCCGTATGGTAACGACACATCACTAGTTCGGCGTGATTCGCCGAACTCTGCATGCGTTCGTTTGGTGTGGACACAACAGCGAAAACGAGCGTGTACTGTACCGTTCGGTAGCCACCAATTGGTGACCATTCGCTCGCTTATGTTCGGTTGGTCTGTACCCACCATTACAATGAGCTATACTACGCCATCACGATTTGAAGGTCCGGTGTTTAATGACGTTATGTGAATCGATTTATTGATTTATTAAATCGTCATTCGGGGTGGATTTTGTCTTTCTCTGCATACCCTCTACAAAGCAATAATTCATGTACATAAAAAACGCATGTTTTCCTAGTTACGTGTAGTTTGGATATAGGACAGAGGCGGCGGTAGGTGGTGGCGAATCGTCCCATTGAAAATATATTGGGAGTTCCGCACCGCAGTTAGAATGTCGTGTGGAATGTCTCTATTAAAAAAGAGAAAACAAAGATCCAATACCAGTGTGTTGTTGTTCGGTGATTGCTTTAGTGGTAGTGGTTGTAGGATATCTCCTTTAAATCGATATCATTCGATATCGATATCGATATCATTCACTCAAACAAAACGCCACAATTACTTTTCACAACTTGCCGAAATCTCTAGATTTGTCCCCCACCTCAGCAACGAAGGCCATGCAATAAGACCCCGCGGCCGTGAGCGAAGCCAGCTCAGTAAACTTACCCCACAACAGAACTAGCAACCCTGCTTTAGTTGTTTACCCTACAGCCTCTATATTGGGTAGCTTACCTTACACTGGTCGCCCTTTCTTGCGAACAATTTAGGCAGGTAAATAAATTCGAGGTGTGGAAATGCTTCAGTCTAAAGGTGGGTATCTCTTGCTGAGGATAGGAATCAGCGGAGAAACCACGCCAAGAAAGGTTAAAAACTGCACGACGAGGCTTGGTTTGATCTTTGTGACCATAGGAGAGCTATACGACATAACGGGTATGATCCATCTACGGATAACTCGACGAAAGTTCACATCCAAAGCCACCGTCCGATGTCCTAATTACTCCTCTCCGTGCATGGTTGTCTGGAAGAGATCGCTCTGAGCGATAAGACCGCCCATTGTGACACTAATTGTAAAATTTGTTTTGTTCTAGTTTTAAGTTTTCTTTGTTCTGTGGTGTTTCAATAAAGCGTTTATCTATCTATCTATCTATCCACGCGATGTGGTCGAGCTTGTCGTTCCCGAGTTGGTCTGTATAGCAATCAACGTAAGTATCTTTCACAAATCACAGGCGCTGTTTTGAATCGTCTGCAATAGACGTATAAGGCCATGTATGTATAGGTAGGTAGAATAGAATAGAATAGAATAGAAAACTCTTTATTGTACACCAGAAACAAAAATAAACACAGTACAGAAAAATTACAATAGGTAAACAAGGGCAGTACAATGGGCGGTCTTATCGCTGAAAGCGATTTCTTCCAGACAACCTTTGCATGGACAATAAAAAACATTTTTCGATAGTAGGGTGGGTGGCGTACGTAGGTTCATAATAAACATAATTTTTTAAATTACAACAACTGGAACTGGCTCATAATAAGTTACGTGCAAAATATAACCTAAACAGATATCATGTAAGAAAATTCTATTGAATTCATATTACAGATAGATAGATAGATAAACTCTTTATTGAAACACCACAGAACAAAGGAAACTCAAAACCTGAAACAAATATAATATAACAATTAGTGTCACAATGGCAATCATCTATAATAATCATTGTTTTATTTTTGCACAGTTCGTAAATTATGAAATTAAATGTACCTATACACCAAAAATTTAAGTCAATGTTCATTTACTTCCATTTTGTTCAATTACACCGGAATTCCTCAATAATGGTTCGAGAAACTTGAGTAAAATACGGCCAAATATTTAGCTTGTTAACCTCCCAGCCTTTTGCCGCATGGCTGAAGATAATAAATAATTTAACATAAAATGTCGCCGGTATGCGACCTCGAATAATTGATTATTTAAGAATTTCAATCAGTCCAAAATGCAGTTTGTTTACCTTGGTGGCTGTAAATAACTTCTTTTTTAATTGGGATTCCCTGTGTTATAATTTTTTTTTTCGTAGTTGTAGGGTCTTCTGCAAGAGTCCGCCTGGGGAAGTACCACATCTTTGCCAGATATACAACCGTCCTGCAGTAGAGTGCAAACAATACTCTGTTCCGGTTTGAAGGGCAGTGTTTCCAGCAAAATTACTGGGTATTTGAGACCTTATAACCGATGCATGTCTCAGGGTGACGAGCTTAGCAATGCCGCTCGAAATTATACAAAGCAATGTTCTGGGTGGCACTGTAACTGTTATGGGCAGGCGTGGCGCTTACCATCAGGTGAACGACTTGCTTAACTTGTTACTCAGTTAAATAAAAAAAAAAGCAAATAGACGCATAAGCTTTCGAAGTTATAATATAAGTGTGATTCAACAAAACAAATCGCCACCTGTGTATTCATAAAAAGTTATGTAACATTTAATAAAATTGAGCACTATATTGTACTGCGCAGTGTTAAGTGACGTTCGATATTTTCTTTATGAATAAAGCCGATTAAGAGATAGAACCACATGAGAAGCGATACAAAAATACACTTGAACATTTTTATTTACCCCGAGGAAAACCGAAATGTTAGGCACATTATGCGGAAACCAAATTAAATTTCTTATCTAAGATAAGAATCCAATTTGGCGCGCCAGATTAACTGAACACTCCGAAAATCTTCAGCGGGTGAAATGAATTCAACGTGTACAATCATTTGATTGTTGAATTCATTTTATTGCAACGTTTCCTGAGTAAAATTATAGGGCAATAGACAGGTATAACGCTGATAAAGTTTTTTACGACCTTACACATATAGATCTCACACGGCACCGCCGGCAATCACGAAACGCGCGGAGGCAGTAAGGCGGGTTTGGTCCCTAATATAAAAGCAAAATGTTGTCTGTAGATAGATAAATAAACTCCTTATTGAAAAACCACAGAACAAAGATAACTTAAAAACTCGAACAAACAAACTTAACAATCAGCTTCACAATCCAGACAACCATGCATGGAGAGGAATAACGAGATGTAAACACACGTGATATATTTGTCTCTCTGCTTTGTGTATTGCAAACTCTTCAGTTTGTGGAAATATGGCGCGTTAAGGCAGTGAACCGCCTCCTCTTCTACCTATAGGCACCTATTATTATAATAGGTATACTATATATATCCTATAAGATATTCCACCGACTCTCTTCCGCCCTCCCGCGCGAAGCGGAATAGCTATTTGCCCTCGCGGACGCTCATTGGTTGGTGCTTTAATCGCACACAGATCATGGTTCTTTAGTACTCTCCTGCACACTACCTTCATGCAAAACTTATCCGCGCGGATGTGCGGTGTGCCGCTATCAACCGCCTCCGTATTGCTTTTTGAGTAAAGCCGGGGGTCAAAGTATGAGTTAGAAACAGGCTGAAAAGTAAACACAAGGTAATGTTATTCCGGCTTATCCATAATGGAGTATGACGAGATAGAAATTACGATATAAAAGTATCTAATCAGCGTAACAGAGGTGTTTTAGGATGAGGTTTAGAGGGTTCCGTAATTCAAAAGGAAAAACGACCGCATTTATGAACAAGCAGTTAATTTTTCACTCCACATACACATTGTAATGCCTTGAAACAATGGGAAAACTTAATTTTCAAAGTGTCTCTTTTTTCTTGCCGTGCAACACAGCCCTTTTAGTTACAAGAAGTAAAGTAGCTAATATCACTTA
Organism: Campaea margaritaria; assembly: GCA_912999815.1. Taxonomy (NCBI): domain Eukaryota; kingdom Metazoa; phylum Arthropoda; class Insecta; order Lepidoptera; family Geometridae; genus Campaea; species Campaea margaritaria. Next base: position 11,224,984 of record OU538791.1, read on the forward strand.
ATACTGCGCAGTATACTGTAGTGTAATAGTGCGCAGTTTTTTTTGAGTAATTCTATTACACATACCTACCAGAGAATTATTTCGGAGGTAGGTATGTTATCCACCAATTCGGGGTCCCCGTTGTGGATTATGGCCTAACCCTCCTCCCAAAAGTGAGGGGAGACCCGTGCCCAGCAGTGGGACGATATGGGTTGTTGATGATGATGATGATGACGATGAACTTGAATAAACTGGAAATAAAAAATCCTAAACACGTTATTTCAATTTTTCTTCTATAAATAATCAAGTAAAGTCGCGGGAAAAATAAAAAGTTGATTTAAAATGTGGTTTTAATATGGGGACCGGAATTTTTCACGGCATCGTCCTGTGATGGATGTCCTTCTATTATTTATGTTTCGCTTGAAAAATGGTGTCGCATTTTTTGGACATTTTTATTTTATCGTAAATTTAATTAATTATACATAAACAAAACAATAATACCTACCAATGAACAATTAATCTCTTTGACAGCCTTTCTAAATACTCGACAAATGAAAGAGAGACAGGTACCTAATCTAGAATTTTTTGCAGGACGCCAGAAAAAATAATTGAACCTTACACCAGTAAACCCTAATTCTTTTATTTCTTTAGAAAAACACTGTTGAAATGATTTCATACTTTTATGAATAAAATTGAATCATTTTTTAATAATAAATGAATAAATACTTGAAATTATACTAGTGATCAGATTTAAAATGCAAGAATAATTAACCTGTCAACAAGAGAAGAGAGATAAATGCGGCGCAAGCGTACAATGAGCGTAACGGGACAATGTGTCAACTTTTATGTGCATGCAGCCGGCGTCCATCGATTTATTAGACGTTGTCACGTCAAAAACTTATTAATAAATTTTATGTTAAGTAGTGATATTTGTCAAAAAAAAATTATGAGACACTGCAAGCTGATCAAAAGATTTGGAGGTCATCTCGCACGAATGGAAGAGTTGTCCTCATTCATTTAGTAGGGGGTGACTATACTAGCTGTACCCTGCCACGCTTCGCTGTGGCACATTCGCACATTCGCTGATATGTCACAGATGAAAAAAATAGATAAAAACAATCTTTGATGCGGATTATATATCATGCTAAAATTTCAGCTCGATCGGTGCAGAACTTTTTGAGTTTTTGAAGCGTACACAAACCAACATAACATTTATATATATATATATATATATAGTGTTGAATAATATATTCTCTAAGCAGTACCCAGAAAGGTCGCTTGTGCCCCTGTTGTACCCAACCAACTAAACCGTGAATCACCCGATGATTACTGAAGCACAATTTCCCCGACATGAGGGTTAAGGGACGTAATGACATTTTGACATCAAAAAGATTCCACAAATATTCGTCCGATGCCCCGAGCGAGGTCACCGGGCTCCTTTATATTGTGTTAGTGAGGTTACCAGAACATTTTACAGCAGATCAAAAATAAAAGTGAGTTTTATTTTTCAGTTCTTTAGTTCCTGATACTTTTTAGGGTTCATCATCATCATCAACCCGTATAGGCCCAAGGCCGAGCACGGATCACTCTTAACTTGGGTCTTAACTTTTGTGAGGAGGATTAGGCCATGATCCATCACGGAGGCCTAGTCCGGATTGGTGAATAACATATCTACCTACGAAATACACGTTTGGGAGACGAAAAACTCCAAAATTACAATGTGCAAACATTGTTCTAAAACTGTGTTTCACAAACAATGTTTTCTTGACACCGGAACAAACACGTACCCAATAAACTTATACAAATAATCACACTACTTAAGTACTCCTAGCAAAATAACGAAAAGCAATGTATTGTAAAAAGTGTGTTTTAATTATATACTATAACATATCTTTTTAAGTAACGTTTGCACACGAATGGCCTGTAAAATGTACGTAACAAAAATAAACTCTGTGGGCAGCCTTTTCTAATGAGGTTTAATTTATAAGAAGAACTTGATTTGAAATAAGAACTTTTTGCTTAACACTCTTTTTTTTCTACTGTTCGTTCACCCAAAAAGTGCAACGCGCCTAAAGAAGTTTTCACTCAAAAAACGGTTGATAAAGCGATTCGATCTCGCGATTTTCGATATCTTTGCGCGGTCTAGAGTTTGACAGAAACAGATTTGTTTTCATTTACATAGGTTTATTAAAGTACAAAACATTAAAATACCTACCAATTGAATTCTTTTGTTCTATGGTTCCATCATGTTCTCACTTCAAACTAGTGTTTACTGAACGTGTCAAAACGTCCGAACGAAATGCAATGCCGAAACCGAACCATCATAGCCGCATTGTTTTGAGATAAAAGCGGCTACAGCGGCTTGCCCTGACCTAGTCACGCCGGAAAAATTGTCTGCTACGTCCATTTTGAATAGTTACATTTTGCAGAACATTTAAAGGGTAGGTTTTTCTAGGGTAAGTACCTTTATTTAGGTGTATTCAACTTTAATACGGTTATGAAGGATTTTTGTGACGATACAACTAAGTACATCGTTCTTCTTGACCAAAATGTCAATCAGTTATGGGAATACTAAAAAACAGTCAACTGCGATTCAGCAGAACAAACATTTTAACAGCAGCAAACAACGTGAAAACTTTATCAGAATTTGCTTTTCATCTAAAGGGAGTTACGAAAATAAACAGATATGAGCATACCTTTACCTGGAACCCACATTGAAAGGGACAGAAATCGACAACATTTTCAAGCTCAAAAGAAATTTGTCACTATTTTATTAGCAAATTAAAGAGATAGCAAGACAGATGTATTATGCTATGATTGCTTAAGAAATATATTTAAAAAACAATGGACTTCAATTGAACAATAGCAAAAGCAAAAAATATACACAAAAAATATTTTCTACTACTAAATACTTAAAATATAACTAAACCTAATCTTCCCGAAACGATGGTTAGATTGTCGCGTTGTATACCTACATAAATGGCGATTCTTATTTTTTGTCCGAAATAAAGCTAAGCATTCGGTATTAAAACAATAAATGAACACAGACTAACTTTTAAACCATAATTGAGCCAATTTGCTCACAATAACATCAAAAGGTCGCCGACTCCTGTCAAAAACTTTTAAGTTGGGACAATTTTTGAGTAAACTCACCAAGAATTTACTAAGATTCATAATAGAACTTAGCACTTCCAAAGGTTGGCGAACCCTGTCAGGACGGAATGAATTCTCGCCCCGAATCGATCCGATTTCGCGTTCAAATATTTCATTTTCCATTTTCCTATGATGTGCTGTCGCGTCGCATTGAAAACGTTCAAAGCAATTCGAGCCACATTGACATGGCTTACTCGTATAGATAGATAGATAGATAGATAAACTCTTTAATGAAACACCACAGAACAAAGAGAACTAAAAAAAAAAAAACGAAATGTGTGCTCGGACACATAGTCGAAGTAAAACTTCAACGAAAAAATTAAATTACTTTATCTTGGAAACTTCTGATAATTAATTTTAAACTTATAAAAACTTTTTTTTTTTTTTTTTTAATTTATTTAAAGGACTTTGTCGCTAGGCGACCACATCGTCCTGTAGAAACAATACACATAGATTAAAAAAACAACAAAACAGTAACAAAATAATCAGTTATTTTGTCAAGGCTAGATCTGCTAACCGATACAATATTTTGGCTTCTTCTGATGTGGGACAAGACAAAGTACTGTTCAGAAGTCCAATGTGCAAAGTTTTATAAAAACTTAAACGTAAACTTCTTTCTAGGTAAAAAATTCCAGATGCTAAATGCAGGCATGATTTGAAATCTTGGTGGCATTTTATAAATATTTTCTCTATACATTCATTTCTTTTATGAGCCGAGTCATGTTATCGCAGTAGATTTCCAGTACATTGCTGCCAACATGGCGGCACCAATTTGTTTATGATTCAATACGCCATGCACCACAGACTGGTAACATCGCATTGGATAAATGCATGCATCATTAATTGGGAAATGGATGCTTAATGTTATAATAAATTTCCCTCCTTAAAGCAAAACGTACCACCTTAAGATGCCCTAAAAGTTATGAGTGAATAAGTAAGTACCTAGTTCGTTATTCTGGAAATTCCTATTGTTCAAAACTACAGTTCCTCCTTTACAAGTATTACGTTACGAATTAACTTCGAAACCAATTAAAATTCTGATATGCAAATTTAGGTAATACTAGGTATGGTAAAAGGACTTTATAGGTGTAAAGTTCGAGCCTAATTAAATCACTACCTGGCTTTATTACCAAAACCTTATTTACCAAAATCTGGTGTAATGAAACTTGAAATTTTATATATTGAAATGAGCAGCATTTGGTCTGATTTTAATCTGATTCTCAATAAAAACTGGTAAGAAGTTAAAAAAAAATCTAAAAAATTTCACATAAAGGTACAAATACAAAAACAATTCAAATACAATTTAAAATTATTTCTTTGACCAAGGTTGAATAAATGAATAAGTAATTGAAACTACCATTAGCGATGGAAATATCGCAACAAAATTAAAAAAAAACTTTTCTAGTCAATATCTCCTAAACTGAAACGAAAGTAAATCACGAGTAAATGGTACAGATAATCGTTAAATCCTCATGAATTTGGACTTGACCTTTGTCGGTACGTGCAATAAAACCTAACAAGTTTTGACCGTCAGCCCCTCAGGACTGAATTAAATAGGACCCTTAAGTTTATTGGTAAAAATTTTAATTACGTTCACGAAATTGACTTTCAGGATTTCGAATTTTTGTAAGCAATTTGATTTTATCTAAATTATGTTGTTGTTCAGTTTTGCGAAAAGTGTACCTCCACACTTTTCCCAAAGTGTACCTACCTCTACACTTTTGGCAATACTGAACTATACCTATAGTGTGCACATTTGAGTTATGTTACGGTGAACATTCGAAGACGTTCCACACCACACCACACCACAACGGTTTGTCTCGACTATCGATCCCCGTTGACAGAGCGCCGCCTGTGGTATCCTCCATCTTGTAAACCATCATCCATCCATCCAATGCTAATTTTAAGATCTTTTTACACACAGTTTTATACAATAAAATTTATCCTTATTCTTATTCTTACATCTTGTTGTCATTGTTGATCTTGTTGCTTTAGTTTTCGTACATGGCACCAGATTCACACACATTTAATTTAATACAAAAATAAACACCTCCAAACTTCCTCAAACCGCAAGAGATAAAACCTTTAGTTAAGTACAAAATAAACTTCCAAGATCTAGGTGCGACGTCAAATAAAATAAGCTATGATCTATAAACCTTGGTGGCGGGAGATTCGCCAGAGTTACGGCCGTTGCCTTAACTGCCACTGCACGTGCCGTGCCTTAATTGCTTTTTAACGGAGGTGGAACGGGGTAGAGAGTACTGTCGGCGAGAAAACTCGCTGAACATATCCTAGCTTCCAATTTCGGTTTACGCCCAAATAATAAAAGAAATGGTAAGAAACTGAGTAATAAAAAGTTTATAAAAGGTAAATAGAAGCGAAAGAAAGAGAGTAAAAAGAAAGTGACGATTAAAAAGAGTGAATCAAAAGTGATATTAGTTTTGCTTAGAATAACAATTGAAATTGCAAACATATTTGTCGCTGACTGTACTAACAGAAGAGCAAATAAAATTAATTGATTGGCAGTTTAGTTACCTTTGTTGGTTAAAATGACTATATTATCATTTCAATATCGTTTAAAATTGTTGTAGTAAAAAGTTAACGTAAACCTAGATTGGTAGCTATACTCACATTAAAACTTGACTGAGTAAAGAGACGAGCAAGTCGTTCACCTGATGGTAATCGCCTCGCCTGCCCATAACAGCTAGTTTCGCCTAAAAATTTGCCATTACAACATCTCGTGCGGCACTGCACTGCGCTCGTCACCCTAAGACATCGGTTCTAAAGTCTCATATGCCCGGTAATTTCGCTGGTGCTAGTGCTCATTGCATAAACTGCGCGGTACCGCACTGCGCTCACCCTGAGATATTATTGACCCTGAGATCTGATGCATTTTTTCTTAAGTCTGATTTGCCCAGTAATTTTAAGTTACTAAACAGAAACTTTTGTTGTGTGAGCATTCACACAACAATCAAAGTTTCTGCTGTCACAAAGAAGACCATTAAGTTTCTGCCAACTGTTTGTAGCTCTATAAAGTTTCAAAGCGCTTTACAAGGAAGCAATACACACTTCTTTTACTAATCTCACGCATTAAGGCACGGGTCTCTCCTCACTTTCGTGAGGAGGGTTAGGCCATAGTCCACCACGGGGGCTCAGTCCGGATTGGTGGATAACATACCTACACCCGAAATAATTCTCGGATAGGTATGTGGGTTTCCTCACGATGTTTTCCTTCACCGAAAAGCGAGTGATAATTACGTACATATGTTTTACAGAAACACATTGGTACGTGCCCGCACTGGGATTTGAACTCACGACCTTCTGATTAGAAGGCGGACGTTCTCCCACTAGGCTACAACCGCTACCACCGTTACTAAGTGCTAAAGAGAACTGAAAAGAGAAACTGTTGGATTTAATTACTACAAGTTTCGTCACGAAACAACTTGATAATTTTGCTCAACAAACTTCCAATTTTATTTAGTTACTCGAAAGCTTTGTTAAGCGCTTTGGCGGAGCTGTAACCCAATAAAAAGTAAGATAATCCTTTTTTACGGGCATTAAAATAACAGTCACAATTACTGAATAACCATAGCTCTCAATGTAAATACTTTTTTTAGTGAAGTATTTACATAGCACTACAGTAGTGTAGTAGTATATTGGTAGTCAGTACGGGTTGTTTCCAAAGGTCCTCAGTTCATTGCTGTCGAAAAATAACATTCATTTATTACCTAGTAGATACATAATAATTAAATTCTATGGTTATTAAATTAGGAAATTTAATTTTATAATACTGCTATTGTGAAAATCTCGTATCAATAGAATAGCATATTCAACGGTATATTGTGGAGATAACGCGTTCTTGTCGCAAAGACAATAAGTAAGACATTTTGGCAGTGGCCCCCTGACTAGCGCTTCCACCACTTTGCTTAGTTAAGTATTCTCTGCAGCTGTTATCGCCATGAACTAAAGCTCAGGATTTCAGCAGTTTCAGAATTATATTCCTTTCAGCATCGTCTGCATTAAGTGGTTGCTAAAGTTAATCTCTTTGGTGGGTTAGCTGAAAGACAACGTAAGTGTTAGGTATTGGACGCGGCAGAGCAGGATAAGTGTTCAGAACGTTTTAAAAGCAGTTTCAGCTTCGAAAGCTCTTACCTGGTAATGTTTACCTTTTGAATTGTCCTTTACAAATCTCTTACGTAGAAAATTAGCTGAAAATTTTATGTTTTCCAAGCATAGAGATGGAGTTCAGTTTACTGCTCTTTTCCCTAAGAAAAGTTCATTGCATCGCTTATCGATGGAGTAAGCTTTAAATGTGCTTTTTCTAGACTTTATTTAGCACTAAGCGGAAGTTCGACTCGTAAACTAACTTAATTAGTTAGTTTGTTACACAGCGTCATTAAATAACCGTTCGATTAAGTCGCTCTTGAAGTTGAAGTTTTATATTGGTTTTCATAATAATTGTGGTTAGTTGCGATTGGCAATGCAAGGAAAACTTTTACTAAGAACTCGACAGTTGAGCTTTGACTAATCAAAAGGAAAAGTATCTTAACTTTTTAGGTGAAAGACAAATCAATACAGAGCGGCGTTTTCATTAGCGGCAAGCTACACAGCAGAATATACTCGTACGTAACTTATTTAGTATTAAATAAATAAACTGAAGGGTATTTATCCAATATCTTTTCATATTTTGTATGTTATATTGAGTATTTTTATTTCTTACCAGAACATTGTACTCCACACTTCCATTACCAAATAGGTAGAAAATTCTAACGCTCATCGACAATTCGATAAGTCCTCTTTGAACTATGTTTCTCACTGGATCATGATCCAAATAAAAACTTGATCCAACTTATTAACTAACTTTCACAGCTTTCTGCGCTGCAGCGGTATCTCGCTGTTAAATTTTTACCGCTTTATGGAGTTATAGTTTCATAGGGATTTGGTTGCAATCGAAGTTTCATCCCCAAGGATCTATAAAGCGAACTTTGACTCTGTTCAGCCTTATCTTCATACGAACCACGGTGAAAGTGTGCTTAATATAATGTTACGTTTTAGTTTCTGGACGGCTCTTTGTGAGTGGATGATAGTAGACTCAGTTAATTTTCACGAGTGCCCTCTCAGGATCCATGGGAATAAAGATTTTTGAATTTGGAAATATACTAATCGTTGGCTAAGCGTTAACCAAAGATTAAGACTTCATAATAATTAATGCCATTAACTGAGCAACGAAGAACGTTAGTGGGAGAACGTCCGCCTTCCAAGCAGAAGGTCGTGAGTTCAAATCCCAGTGCAGGCACGTACCAATGTGTTTCTTGTAAAACATATGTACGTAATTATCACTCGCTTTTCGGTGAAGGAAAACATCGTGAGGAAACCCACATACCTACCCGAGAATTATTTCGGAGGTAGGTATGTGATCCACCAATCCGGATCTGGCCCCCGTGGTGGATTATGGCCTAATCCTCCTCACGAAAGTGAGGGGAGACCTGTGCCCAGCAGTGGGACGTTTTGGTTGTTGATGAACTGAGCAAGCCTTTCGGACTTAGACCTCGATAAATAAACGACTTAGCCAAAGGCACTGAACTGAACGTGTTTAATTAACCAGTCTTTAGTATTTTAGAATAAATCTTAGTTAGGTTTTTGTTCAATAATAATATAAGTAATGTCCTGTTCAAGATTTAGGAGTAGCGACCGACATAGATACTGCGCAATATGATGTTAAGCATCTGAAAAAAAAAACAATATACAGTGAAACTTGGTTAAGTGGGACCTGGATAAGTGAGAAACCTCCATAACTGGAACTCATGCTGAGGTCCCAACACTTATACCTGTATATCTGAGACACTGGGTAAGTGGAATACCTCTATAAGTGAAACGACATTGCAGGTCCCTTGATGTTTCACTTAACCAGGTTTCACTGTAATCATAAACAATCATCATAAATCTGCTTAACATCTATCTATCTGGACTAAGCTTCTCGCAAAGTTAGTTCTAAATAAATTCCCTAGAATATCTTATTCTAAGGATTTTGAATAGGCGTAATCATATTTTGTTTCGGGACATAATTTTATAAGAAAAATATATGACAAAAATTTCAAAGTTTATTTACAATTTTTACAGATACAAGTTGGATAATGCTTTTTAAATAGCCGTCGACATTTTAAATAGTAATCTACTAATTACATTTCAACACACAATTTGTGAATATTAAAAGTGCACGTTTAGTAAAACTAATTAACTTTTAAGTTATTTTATTCTAAACAGGTGTCTAATTCTAATTGATTAAAATACTTTTTCGTAAAATGAAATTGTCCTTACATTATTGAAAGAAATATTTTGATTACATCTTTACGCGTAGACTTAAGTATTGAGTTTGAAAACAGTTTGTAAAAGAACTGTGACAGTTCAATTCATAGGTGCCTACATTCTACGTGTATTTACAAAATGTTGCTTATTTTAGGCCGTATTTATTTCTATGCTGACTGTCAGGACTGGCGTCGGTTGTCCGTAGCTATTTCCACGAAAACCGCGACGGACGGGGTCAGCTAATGGCAGTCATGTGCAGAATCCTCCATTGAAGACAATATGCTCCGGATCTGCACGGTGAGCTGTCTCGACTTTTCACCCCGACACCTATAGTCGCAGCAGAAGGCACAAGCTGTTCGCCGCACCATCTTGACTGTCAGAATCCTTGCGTTTTTGTGAAAGAGAGTGAGAGTGAAACTTTGAATTTTATGTGTTTTGTACCTTGTAAAGTGTTTAGTGTAAACTTCGATTTCAATTAACACCTTCAGTGGTGAAACCACAACTGTTGTGTTTGTTGTATTGGAAAACACTATAGAGTGTGCAGAGCCGCATCCGTGGCTAGACACGAAAATCAGCTCAGCAGTGAAAGTGTTAAAACAAATGAAATAAATTTGTAAATATACGCTCGACTTTCATGGCGATAGCTAAAGATAACGGTCGTTAGTACTGACCGCCGACATAAGACTCAATATGGCCTAACCTACAGCAGAAAGGAGATTTAGGTATATAGAAATTATGTTACTTATAGCCATGTTAAATGTTATCAAAGACATTGTAAACTTTAAACACAGACAGAAAAAGTGAATTTCAAAAGTTAAGTATTCGTTAATTACTTTATTACTAGATACAGCGGGTAGGTATACTTAATAAGCGTAGTCACTTAAGCTATATTAAGTGTAGTCATTTTGAAATTTACATTGTTTCATAGCTAATAAAGAAAAACATTTAAATTGAAGTTAAATTGATCATCTTAAATTTTAATATTTAACTAAAAGGTTAATTGTATTATATTAAATGACTAGAATAACAATTCGTTAATTTCAGACAACATTCGATTGACGCCGTTATCAAGTCATCGCGCCATCTTGTTAATTAAAATTAAATTTACTAATTATTGAATAATCTACTCTTATAATTACAGTTATGGATAAAAAATATGTACATTGAAGATATTATATTAAATTAAAATTGGTTTAGGAGACTTAAAAATGCCACTGAAACAGTTTTTTTTTAATTGTATCTGTCTGTCTGAATATAATTTGCATCACGTAAACACTACTGAACCGATTGCAATGCAGTTATCAATACATGGTAGCTTAGAATCTGAACTAAGCAATGATATTATACTAATAGTCCTTACCTATATCTAAATTCCAGGAGTAGAAACCGAGCTATTGATAAAAATATGTTTGTACGTGGCTCGTCAGTATCGGCCACAGTGCTTTGGTTGGGAATCTACCTTTTAATATCGAAATAAAAAACAAATGCCACCGTGAACAAAGTCGCGGCTAACAGCTAGCGTTTAATAACCTAGGTTTTAGTATTACAATATTCTAACAAGCCAGTTTCAGTGATTTTAGTAACTTTATGTGAAGTTAAACGACAAAGGAATGTGCAATTGTGCATATCAAACAATTTTCTAGTATGCTTTTTGAAAGGGAAATTTGATCACGGAGCAGGGTTCAAAACCTCAGGTACGTTCCGTCGCTTTGCTAACATAGCCGTCCATGGTCTGCTACGTATCGAATTATTATATTCCCTTTCATTTTATTATAATACAATTCTTTATTGACACTACAATAACTTGTTACAATACAAGAAATAATAAAAAAAGCTAAATTTAAAGCTGCTGCGTAATTAGTATCAAGCATGCATGGGCTTTTACATTATGATCGACATTGAAAACGGGGATTGATTTTACATTATTAGAGATCTGTATTTTCCCTATTATGTATAGAAACAACATTGAAAGCATCAATCAATAAAATATTAATTTCTTAATAATTCTCAGGTAAAATTGCAATGGCAATAGTCTCATTTACATAAATTGCAACACAGTTTTATCGGAGGCAAATCTATTAAAATTTGAGAAAATAGGGATGGATCTAGGCAATTTATGGAGGGTTTAGCGGCGAAAAAATTGTGTTTGTATTTATTTTTGTTTGATATAAAATGACGCACTTTTTGTCGAAGTTTCAAACGTAACATCACTATTGAAAGTACACTTATGTGCTGTTAATTAGTTTCACGCACGCTTCGACGAGAGCACGATTGATTTTCGTTAAAATTATAACAAAACTGCGATTTTATGTACTTACACCCCGTTTCCAAAGTAATCATAACGATATTATAATTATTATCCAACATTAACAATCAAAATCTACGAATGTCGTCTCTTATCTATACAACACACAGCTCTCTTAAGATTTTCAGCGAAACCACTTTTTTGCGTTTGGACCTCTTTAACTTCTGGTGCGTTAATCTTGGACTCAGTCTTTTCGCCTCCATGGTCCATGTTCTCGAATACATCGGATCACGTATCCGATGGATACTTTACTATCAAGTCCAGTTCTTCTTCGTTAGGCTTCACGTTTCTCACTTCGGTGCCTTCGAACTTCTTCGGCCGATCGATCTTGTTTTCAATGTTTACAAGGACTTCGGCGAGGCATCGGTGGTCGTCAGGAGATTTCTCTTCGTCCTCCTGAGTTTCTGTTTCTTCGTTATTGTTCTGTTTATCTTTTTCTGTTTCACCTTTGCTGTCTTCATCTTCACTGTTTTCCTTTCCTTCTAGAATCATCTTGTGAGTCGCTTCTTCGATGACGCTGTCTGTTGGTGCTTCGTTGATGCAAGAATGCGTGAGCGTGAAGGGCAGTTTGATTGACAGATCGCCTCCCATTGCGCTGAATATGAGTTTCACTTTGACATAGTAAGACACGTAAATTGCAAAGACGTTGCGGTCTTCGGGGGTGTTGTTGCTTAGCACGGTGGACGCGAGGCTTGCTCCACTCTTGGAGTAGGAGTCTTCGAGGGCGATCCAGTTTTTGGTTACCCCTGTAAACAAGGGAATGGTGCTAAAGACTTTGGTGATGATGATGGAACTTTTGTAAAGAACGTTGATCTTTTACCTAGTTACAACCATTTCCATCAGCAACAGTAGGTACACATCTTACGCTCCTCTATATAACAAGTTCTGAGATGAAGAGCCCGTAGACGCTGCTCTGGTGCAAATACAGAATTTACTCTAAGAAGGAACAAGTTATGCGATACGTTATGCGCTTGAAGAGAGTTGAAGACCTTACCTCTATGGGGTGTCAAGGTGTATGTATCGGTGTGGGTTTGTCCTTGCAGGACTGGAGTGCCGTTGCCTTTGATGAGTGCTACCACGTTCTTGAACTTCCCATTGGAGAACATGCAGACGTCAACGTGTTGGACAACTAAGGTCTAAAACAAAAAAAAAATATTATTTTTGTTGGAGCTGCCGTTCTTATCTTTCCCTCCTAAAAATTCTATACAAACTAGTGATGAAGTGATAATGTTCAATTCCCGGCAAATATTTGTATAAACCACGGTATTTTGCTTTGAATCTGAGTGTTTGTCAATCCATGTATTTCATGATTCTTTTGAAACTGGAAATCCTAATTCTATGGGATCTTGAGTTTCGCATTATGAATAGTTTTCTATTATATTACAGCACTTAATACTAATAGTTATTACAGCAACATTACAAATATTCTTACTTACAATCACCTCTCGACTAACAATTCGAATGAGGCCGGCAACCCAAAACACAGAAAATCAATGGCTCTATAGAAAACCGTTCCACCTTCACAAAAGTTTCATACAAACAGGAATGCGTGGGAAGAACAATAGGTTTATGACAACATTGGGCGGTTGCACGTGGTTCGTAGGCGTGTGAAACTCAACTTAAAGAGTCTACGTGGAAATTAATTCTTTTCACAGCAATTCTGTATTGGATAAAATAGCTTGAACAAACTGAATGCGAACATAACACGAGTAATGAACCGACGCCGTTTAAAACAATTGAGAACTGAATTGAAATGAAATGTATGTAATTAGATAGGTTTCAGTAAACGCTATTGATATATTCCAAGTAAGAGACCAATAAGATGAGCATGCTTTGAAAGACCTTTATAGTTTTAATCGGTTTGCAAACAATGGAAAAAGTGACTCATAAATATAATATTTAACCGGCTCCGTTGTAAAATATACGTAAAACGCTGTGAACTTAAAGAAGAATTATTTGTGTTACTAGATTTCTTGGGGAGTAAGCTGGGGTATGCGTTACGAAATATGTGATAGGGTGAGGCAAACGGAAGTTGAGAGGGAGATATAAGTTAGTGAAAATAGAAAGAGAAAGAGTTAGGTTACGTATATTTTTTTAAATACTTATTATCTTTTATGAAAAATTTTATTGAAATATTTTTTAGTTGAAGTTTGACTTCTACTATGTGTCCCAGCAAACATTTCGTTTTTTTTTCTCAAGGGATCTACGTAAATTACATAGATCCTAACTCCTAACTAGAATTCCCTGTATCTAGAAAATCAGGAACTACGAGGTCCTAATAAACCGCCGGGTTAAAAAAAAATAGTTTTAATTCAGACTAATATTTACCCTGCATGGGAATGGAAACCGCAACTTTGCGTTCAGCTCATTAGCAACTTACACAAAGGAGGTCGTCCGTAAATGTGGCTCAATTGGTGACTGAATATGGAACTTGAAGTCTATTGCCCACTTCAGTTACCAGCATCTGTTTCCAAGGGAGACTATTTCCCCAATATTATAGAAGATTGTGGACGTTCCACCTTAAAGAAGTAGAACTGGAATTCCTTATCTGAGTGTGTTACCCGATAGTTATGAGTATAACCTGGGAACCTGCGAGTGAAAAGGTTGCAGATAAGCGTGCACCATCTTCAGCTGCATCAGGTGAGATAGTGGTCAATCGCGACCCTATTTTATAGTAAGAAAAAATATCAAATAGGTTACTAACCTTGATTCGTCGCACGGTTTTGGAAGAGTGGTTCGCAATGACCACTCCCACTTTGATGGATTCCCCGTGAGAGTAAGTTGGTTTGTCCAACCATGCTTCTAGCTCCACTCTGAGAAATAGAAAAACAATTGAAAACCAAATTATTTCAAACACAGTTGGAGAGTCTGTCCGAGCTGCAGCGCTTTCAAGAATAAAATCAGAAAGGAAAGATCATCGATTTAAATCTTACCAAAGTCATTATGATTATATAATTTGATTATGAGTGTTGAAGTGATCTAGTGTAGGAACTTCATTATCGTTCCTATTTTCTCTCTCACTTTTCACTTCATAACTCAAAAGCAAAGCACTTATAAAAGTTCCGCGCATTACATTTTTGTACTGTTCAAAACTTAAATGACGTGTTTTTCTTCTTCGTTCTTCTTTAAGGGGCTTTTAGAAGGAAAGCCGTTTATCTTGAGGTTTACCAAGGAATATCAAGCAATTTCTATTCACCCTAACTACGAGCCAGTTGTGACATTCTTCCATTAACCAAATGAGGTATTGCATGACCTAATCGAACTTGAAATGCGTCCCAAACACTGTCTCGGGGCTAGATAATGGTGCCTAGACTTTAGGCATAGTTAGCTAGCTGCAATCAAAGCACTCTAATACAGAAGCAGGCGCGGCGGGTGTCACCCCATTACTAGTCGTCGTAACAGTTATTAACTGGGCTCGGGCCTTCAATAGAAGCAATAGACTAGGCATTTGATTACTATTGAACAACCATCTGACATTACGTAGACAATAATTGATACACATGAACGAATTCCTATTACTGCGGACTGGACTGGAGCTTTAGCTGATATCGGTGAAAAGACATCTTCGTAGTTAATCGAATCACGCATTACTTTGCGGAAATCGATTTTCAACCAGAGGAATATCCTTACCTTCCTATAATTTCCTCTCCCTCCTCCTCTCTTCCCTATTTTACATTCATCCGACAACTAAAGCGGAATTAAAGCTATATATTTCCACTTCTTCTTGGTACATCATGTTAGATTGAGCTTGAAAGGGAGACAACTTTAAATTTAAGTATAACAGAAAGAGTAAGAGTTACGGTGTACGGAGTAACGGTGCCTGAATGTAGAAACCGGTTCAGCAGTCAACGTGTTAAACCTAGGTTCAAGTTAAAATAAAACTTAGCGTCGCGTCATCGTTCTGAAATACAGGGCATTTATGATTGCCCCTAATCACTGTCTGAGTGATATATTGACTCCAATTACTGCTCTCCAATATAATGAGGCATCGTCAATGCCCCTATTGTCACCACACGGTTTATAGCCCCGCGCCCCAATAGGAGCAATTAGTCCCATGACGCTCTCAGTACCACAGCGACCTACTTGTGTGACTGTACAGTTACGAGCCCCGAAATGTAAACGTTCATTTTCAGATCTAAGTCAGCTGTATATTTTGAGAACCTAGCAAAACTCCGCTGGTTTAACACGTTGACTGCTGAACCGGTTTTTACATTTAGGCACTGTTGCGGACCGTGTGTGTTTTCCAGCAATGGCGTGCCGTATGTTGTTGTGTGTGTATGTGTGTTTTCCGGCACCCGCGTAAAGTTATAAAAAACACAGCGTCTGTGTTTTCAGCAGTAAACGTGTTAACTTTTCTTGACGACGTGCTTTTTTTCTCAACCGAATACTGATCTTCAGCTGTCTTAATATTTAAGCTTCACATATTTATGTAAAACAATTATAATGTTTACATAAATGAATTAGACAATCTGCACTTTGACATTTATTTCTAGTGCTCGTAACTGTATAATAATTACAGATGTGGATTACGCAGTTAATTTTCACCAAACATGCGCAATTAAACCTAATGTGCTGTTGACTGACATCAAACCTACGTTTCCATTACAAAAGGAAATTAGCGCTGTTTAATTGTTTTTTTACTAAATTACCCCATCATAAGCGGTGGTAGCCTAGTGGGAGAACGTCCGCCTTCCAATCAGAAGGTCGTGAGTTCAAATCCCAATGCGGGCACGTACCAATGTGTTTCTGTAAAACATATGTACGTAATTATCACTCGCTTTTCGGTGAAGGAAAACATCGTGAAGAAACATACCTACCCGAGAATTATTTCGGAGGTGGGTATGTTATCCACCAATCCGGACTGGGCCCCCGTGGTGGATTATGGCCTAACCCTCATCACGAAAGTGAGGAGAGACCCGTGCCCAGCAGTGGGACGTTATGGGTTGATGATGATGATTGATGATACCCCGTCATTCCTAATTACCACCGAAACGATATTTAGTAAAAAATTCGCAATAACAAACCGATGAAAAAAGCTTGAAAAAATGTTTGATAAAGTACTTACTTGAAAAATTTAAAAATATGGTAGAATAAACTGATAATGTATTATACAAGAAATTTGAGTTAAAAACAGACATTTCCATTTCATGTGCTGATACCATAGCTAAATGTCGAATAGAAAATAAAAACAGCTTTAACTCTATCAGTGCTTTAGAAATACGCCTGCGTTAGAATTTATAGCACTAAGAAACTCCATGAAATGTATTTTTCATTTTCGTATTTTCAAGGGAAAAAATGTATCCATGAAAAGAAACCCAGTAAGTTGATTAAAAGCTTGAAAATTAGAGATAGACAAGACTAGACAACTCCCAATCTACAATTTTGTATCACACTTTGTGAAGAGAACTGCTAGATTATCTAAGAAGTCCACACTATCATCATCATCATCATCATCAACCCATAACGTCCCACTGCTGGGCACGGGTCTCTGCTCACTTTCGTGAGGAGGGTTAGGCCATAATCCACCACGGGGGCCCAGTCCGGATTGGTGGATAACATACCTACCTCCGAAATAATTCTCGGGTAGGTTTCCTCACGATGTTTTCCTTCACCGAAAAGCGAGTGATAATTACGTACATATGTTTTACAGAAACACATTGGTACGTGCCCGCACTGGGATTTGAACTCGCGACCTTCTGATTGGAAGGCGGACGTCCACACTATAGTAACATATATTATGAACAAAGTCTAAATAGGTACGTGTATTAGTCGCCTGGCACAAGAAATTCAAGCATCCAGCTATTTGAGAACTGTTTCAAAGTTCTGATCCCAGACGTGCTTGTGAACGAAATGGCTTTAAGCTAGACCCTTTTCTATGTTTATCTGCTTAAAGTTGGGAGAACTTGCATATAAGACCGTATAACTTTTTAGGTACTTTGTTGTTTAAAACATATTATCCAACTTTTTCTGGGCGCATGTGATCCAACGCTGCGTAGTAGCCACCGGTGGCGATCACAGCAAACCCATTCTAGTAGCCGCCACTGATTTTTTGAAGTAAAACTTCTTTACGCACGCTCGACTTAGGGAGTAAGCTGGTGAACGCGTTACGAAAAATGTGATCGGGCGAGGCGAACGGAAGCTGAGAGGGAGATATAAGTTAGTGAAGATAGAAAGAGAGGGAAACGTTTCGTATAAAATATCTTTTATGTTTTTTTTTCTGAAATTTTTTTATTTTTTTTTTTACTTTAAGTTTTAGTTCTACTATGTGTTCCAGCACACATTTAGTTTTTTTTCTTTAGTGTTTATTTTAATTTGAAATGGGCGGCTTTAATAAAAACGTTGTGGTTACAGGATTGGTACAGGGCAGTTAGACTGAGGATCCAAATCTAGGTGTCCTGGATGTGCCAGATAGGCAATCCTATAATCATAATGAATATAAGATACCTCTCTAATTTTATGATAAAGAGGCGGTGTTTGAATTATTTAGTAGTCAACCAAACAGAAGTTTGCCGTAATGGATCCACGAGTATTTTTGCAAGAACATTCGCTTTGTCTTCTAAAATGTTCACTGTAAAATATAAAGTTTCAAAATGTCATTAGACATTATTTCCAACGTAAAAACATTAAACTTTCTTTCTAAAACACTGTAAATCACACTGAAAACTATTTCGAAGATTTTGTAGGCGTGATGTAAAACAACAAAACATTGTAGGCATCAAAACGTCCGAGGGTTGACTCTTCAACCTTTGAAATGAACTTGTCAACTGGCCCACGAAATAACTTGAAAATAATAGGCTGAGACATTTTAGAAGCGTGATTTTATAGTATAACCATTTTTAAGAATGCTTAGGGGTAAGAATAGGCTTTTAACACGTTCGTTGCGGAGCCATTTTTCATGGACTTTCAGTCAGTGCGTATGAGGTCTTTTAGAGGCAAAGTTGAATATCTTTGTAGTACGTATGAGACCTTTCCGTGACATATCAGCGAATGTGCTAATGTGCCACAGCGAGGCGTGGCAGGGTACAGCTAGTAAATATGTATTTGTGTCTGTTATACTCATTGAAAAGTTAACATAGCTGTCCCCCGCACAGAGTGAAAGGAAGCAATTTTGACTGCCGCACCTGTGAGAAGTCACGCATGTGGCTTATTCGACCTCACAATGCAGTGAAGGGGTTAATGAACGCCAATGCAGATGCCTATGCTGACGCTTTTGCTAACGCCAACACATACACAAATGGGTTTGTTTGTTTGTCGAATAAGATTATGCGGGCCTCCGTAGTCAGAGTTTGACAGGCCGCCCAAGGGCCTCCGACTGGAACTGACAGCTGTTATCGATCGACCGACAGCTCCAAAGCACAGGGCGATGGAATCCCGCACATAATTTATGAGAAGTCATTGCTGCACAGATGGAAAGATACCAGACTAGATACCATATAGGTAGATATAGATTAGATACCAGGTTTGCCAGATATTCATCCGCCAAGCAGTAGTGTGCTAACGTTACTGTGCTCCGGTTTGAAGGGCATTGTTTCCAGCGAAATTACTGGGCATGTGAGACTTTAGAGCCGATGTCTCGGGGTGACGAGCGTACTGCAGTGCCGCGCAGGATTATGCAATCAGTGTTCTGGGTGGTGCTGTGACTGTTATGGGCAGGCGTAGCGCTTACCATCAGGTGAACGACTTGCTCGTCTCGTCACTCAGTCAAATAAAGAAAGGTAATTTTTCATTATTGTCCACATGGGTAAAGCTGTAGAGCGTTACTAGTTATAAATATAAAATATTGAATTTAATAAATCACCTGCCATCGGAGAGTAAGAACGGCTTTTCCACCGTGCCCCGTGGCGGTTGAGCCTCAGCGTTTTCTGCGAACAAGAAATTTCATAAAAAAAAAAGAAACAAAAACAGGCTTGTAAAAACCGATTAAGAACTCAGTCCTAGAAAATTAATTCTAAAAAAAATATGTTTTAAAACAATTTTATTGAAATGCCTTTAATCATTCATTTTATAATACTTGAGGGTCAGTACATTAAAAAGGTGTTCCGGGCGCTGCATAAGTCTTGATAGATAACTTACAGAAGTAGCAACGAAAAAAACATTTGGTTAGCTGTTTGGTTTTTAATGTTAAAACCAAAAATAGTGACAGCTGGTTTACAAGCTTTCCTCTTTACCCTTTGGTAAATCTTTCAAAGAGTTCCTACTAATGAGCACTGAGCACTCAAAGCTGTATAATGATATGATCCCAGGTTACTGAGTATACAAATACTACAGGGTTATGAACCGTTGACAAGTTTAATTAAATGGGAAGATCCAAGGAAGTTTTACTGAATTAAATGGAGACTACGCTAAATTGGCAACATGTCACTAGTTCACTTGTTTTGTTCACCAAACCACCCACAAAGCTTTTAAACCATTAGTAGCATTTAGACAAACCCGAAGACAACGTAATCAATCTATCTTGTGGACCATAGTAGAACAAATAAAAACCATGGGAAGTATTCTGTTTCACTACCTCTCGTGTACTTTGTATCACTAGACGTGAATAAGACAGCTATTTGAAACAGCTGTTGGCTTTAATCTTCCTTCTATGTTATGTCCTTATTCTGAGCGAAGATCCGAAACTCTAAGCTAGAGGGATGTATATTACCTAATAGTGGAATTAGTACGTGCTACAAATATATAATTATTATGTACACGTACTACGTACAACCGTAGTATAGTATTTACAAGGTAATTTCATGATATTAATAAGTAATGTGATTCTAATAACACAGTCGTAAGGCTGGATTAGCGTGATCTTACAAATACATCAGTACTTATTATAAACTAGCTGCGCCTAGCGGTTTTACCTGTGTAATTCAAGTTTTTCCGCCGGAATTTGGTAACTTAAAAAAGCACCCAACAGCCCATGTCACACATGAAAATAAATATCTGAAGATCACGAAGAATGACAGTAAAAAATTTACAAATGAAAAAATCACATATAAAATATAGTTTTAAAAATATCTCGGTCGAAACGTAAATAACATCGAAAATCACTCCTGAAACTGTCAGTAAATATGTAAATACGGCTCTTTCCACTCTTCCATCGATGGCGTTGATCGAACATTGGAATCTATAGTCGGATGGTTTGCTAATCCGCAATGCATGGTCAGCAAACCCAAGGTAAACTTACCCGTCTCTCCCTGTTTCGATCGGCAGTTCTCGTCCGACTCCAGTTTGCTCTTGTTTTTGGGCCTGCAAAAGAAAACTCTGTATCAATAACATTTTTAATCTAGGCTGAAGGTTAAAAAAGATGACCGAAGAAGGTTCTAACGTTAAGCTACAATAAAATGTTGGATTTTGAGGTCAGTTTTTCTGCTAGATCTATGTGTAATTCTCCTTTGTATTGAAAAGCAAAGAGGAGTTTTTATAAATACGGCGTGTGAGTTTGTTCTCCCTTCACGCCGCAATGCTGAACGGATTTTGAAGATACTGTTTATCCAGAAAAAAAGACGAATGTTTAAGTGGGGTAAAGACAACGCGGGTAAACCCGCAAAACAAGAGCTTTTCCAAAAAAATTAAAATAATAATAATGTTTAGGCGCCAACGCCTATATAAACCTCTTTATATTATTATGAAACCTCTTTTGAAGATTTAGTTCCTAAGTTTAATAACAGATGGCAAGTTGAGTTGAGCGACAAAATCCTGAATCGCGCAAGCGTTTCGTTCCGCGAAAACAGTAACCTTATTTAAGATTTTTGAATATAGAACTCATACTTTGCACCTCGATATGTGTTTGATTTGGGGGGCTTTTTTGGGACCTCGTACAAATATCATAAGTAGATAATAATATGGATTTGAGATATTTTTCACGAAAAAATTAGAGATCAAGAGCTTGGTTAAATATTTAGTATCTATACTCACAAAGGGAATAAATTCAATTTTATTCTTTGAAATATTTTACGAGGGTAATGATATTCAGATTATGTTTCCGGTATATTTTTAGAGGTAATGGCAGAAAAGATTTTACCCGTGTATCCAATTTAGTACATTGTAAATTGGAAACACGAGTATGATGTTTGCCTTCGGCATTCCACCCCATTTCACTAGCTGTTGGTACATTTGAAATCGGTAGTAGGAATTCTTTATTCAGTTACTCGTTTGTTTTAAATTTGTACTTGAAGCAAAGAATCTTTACCTTAACCTTTCTATGTAGGAATAAAGGTATAACTGGCCCAAAGATAGTTTATAGTTAAAAATAACTAAATTGTTTTTTTACTTTTAGTTCGGCTTGCTAATAAAGCAAGTTTTTTTTTACTAAAGTCTTATTTTTTTAGTTTTTAAGCAGACGTTTTGAAAGGAGTGAAATCACGTTCAAATATTCCGTTACATACATAGATACATTCCTAATAAAAGCGTGTTAAAAATGGCTCGAATTGTAATTATTTTGTTGAGTGAAGCTGGCACATCTTTCACCCCGATCAAAACATTTGCTATTTATAAATAACCCGTAAAAATTCCGATAACATGCGCCGCTGGGACGGACAGGTTCTGTCTGAACGCATATCATGACATCTTATAGCGATTCAATTAAAGACCTAGACTGAACCACGTCGCATAATCGTACCGTGACGTCTTTATTTTTTATATTGCTGCCATTTTCAACTTAAACTGGATCCAGTTCCCCCTGGATTGCGGGTAAAGGTGCGGGGAAGCGGATCGCGGAGATAGAGGGTCCATTCTGTATGTTTTATTATAACTATTCTGTAACCTAGGCCAAGCATTGCAAACTAACTAACTTAAATAATAAATACGGCAATTAGAAAACCTTCGCACCCTCCAGACAAAGTTTTAATTACCGGGTGGGAGGATCCCTGCCTTTCATTCATGACTTTGTAACTTTGTACTGAAATAGACTGTTTTAGTGGAGTTGCTCTATCATTTTTGAAGACAACGTAAAAGCCTTTAAGTTTTATGGTTTATCTGTCAGCCAGTTTATTGTCTGTTTACTGTCAGCCACAAAAGTAGCGTCTCATGTATGTACCTTTCTAATTTAATACGCACGCCTTTTAGTAGTACTCAAATTTTGCATAGAATAGTAACTAATCGTCAACTCATATCGGTCCACTGATGAGTACAGGAGGCCTACCATAACATCTTATAGCGATTCAATTGAAGACCTAAACTGAACCGCGTCGCATAATCGTGCCGTGACGTCTTAATTTTTATATTGCTGCCATTTTCAACCTTAAATGGATCCAGTTTAGTTATGTTATGAAAAAAACTATTAATATCTAAGCTTTTTGGAGTCCACGTAGACGATAGTCGCAATGGAAAGCTAGATAATGCTTCTACCCTAACTCTAAATTCATTCGAATTTTTTTGGAAGCAAATCATAAATTAACACAACTTAATTATTTATTAACACAACTTAAATAACAATATATTTAAATTAAATAGAAAACTTACTAAAACTAAAACTTACAAATCTAACAAAAGAGGGTGTCCATGAGGCATAGTGCCAAGAACACTGGCTGCATTTCCACGTTGAATAGCAATAGTTAAATAAAAAAATACGTATATCTTATCCACCTCACACATTAAATAAAAAAATAATTTCTGTTCAACATAATTTTTATTTTATAAGTATACAACCGAACAAGCAAAGGTAGGTCCATCGTGCAATAAATAATTCAAAAATGTCACAGCTAATATGATAAGGGTAACCCATGTCATTATATTCATGGGACGATATTTATTTGGGTACTCAAATTGCTTGGTTTCTGCTTACAACCCCATGTCATTACGATCCTTGAGGTTCTCACGGTGTTGCTGTCTTTCGTTCATGTTCGTCATTCACTTCGTCATTTTCTGTTAAATTATGCATCGGAAACATAGGCCCGATACACTTGTTATATTTACTGCGGGGTATATATCTCACAAAGCAACCTTATTATTTATACATTAAAGGTAGAAGTGAAGTGAAGTGAAGTGTCCTTTCGAGAGAGCGGCTTGATCGCTGAGATCAAAGAGACGAAAAAGGTTTGCATTTCTTAAGGAGAACTTTCCTTGATGATTTCCGGCAACAGTGTAATATAGGTTAAACTAATCGAAGGTGAAAGACAGATCGATGCAAAGCGACTTGCGGCAAACGGCGCGGCGCTGTCACTTGATATATATTATTATAAAACAAAAAAAACATTAAAATCGGTTCACCCAGTCGAAAGCTCTGAAGAAACAATCATAAAAAATACAATCGAATTGAGAACCTCCTCCTTTTTTGAAGTCGGTTAAAAATGCAGAGCAACGTATGACGTCGTGGCAGCGCCGCACCTCTTCAGTGTGCCAACAAGCCGCTAGCTAGGTAACGTTCCCAAAATATTACGTAATACGTTTGTCACCCTGGTTTTCAACCCATGAATAATTAATTTCGGCCTCTATCCGAGAAATAAGTAATATAACACCAATAAACAATATCTTCTTTTACATCGCGCATTCGAGGAAAAAAACTGAAAACTGAAACGATGAGTAATTTTCCTTTCATCGTCCGTATTTCACAATAAGTATTTGGGAGTCTATGAACAAAGCATCTTCTAGGCAAGCACGCTCCACCATCACCGGTCCACCGAGTATCTTGTTCGGCCATCAATGAACCAAAGTTCAGAAATATCGCTTTCACA
This sequence comes from Campaea margaritaria, assembly GCA_912999815.1. Lineage (NCBI taxonomy): Eukaryota > Metazoa > Arthropoda > Insecta > Lepidoptera > Geometridae > Campaea > Campaea margaritaria. The sequence goes on from OU538791.1 coordinate 11,249,386, forward strand.
CCCGAATTTCATGATTAGGTACGTGACTCAACAGCTTCGCCTACAATAGCGTTTAAACATTCAGACATCACTTTGAAATCTTGAAACTTTGGCAGATTTTCCAAGACTTTACAATCTAGAAACTTTCGCTTTTAGAAACAACTCAATGCTGTTCACCTGAATATTGCTCAAGTTCGATAGCTATTAGATAAATATTACTTCTCAGATTATTCTGCCTCGATGCTCGATGAAGGTTTTCTTGAAAGATATTTTGTGCAGGGTACAATTTGATTGGGTCGAGCCTTTGTGAAACAATTGTGAAGTTAGTTATAAAGGTATATCTACGTCATCTAATTACAAAGGTACCCACTACAACAAGTAAATGTTCTATGTACAAACAATTTGAATCAGTTAGTTAGGTACGACCTATTTGGCTCCTAAATTCGGGTTCCGTCACTAAAATCTGTTAACAAACAAATAAACTAAAAAAAATGGTTGTCTATAAAACTGGGTTACGGACGATATTTTAACGTGACAACGTCATCACAGCATTGATGAAATTATTGCATACTTTTATGAATAAAATGGAATCATTTTTTAATAATAAAAGAATAAATACTTGAAATTATACTATTAATCAGATTTTTAAAATGCAAGAATAATTAACCGGTCAAGAAGAGAAGAGAGAGATAGATGCGGCGCCAGCGTACAATGAGCGTAACGGGACAATGTGTCAACTTTTTCATTCATGCAGCCGGGGCTCATCGATTTATTAGACGTTGTCACGTCAAAAATACAAATGTGTGTGGTAGTCAATTATTGTTTTAATGGACACTTTATAACAACATTATTTTGAATTCGATACTCAAATAAGTTTTTTGAATAGCCATGGAGCGATTGGTTGGTTATATTGTCTGTGGTATCTACCTATTCTTACCTAGGTCCTTAGTATAATTAGTAGTCTCCTCTACCACTACTGCGTACTCTAGAGTCTAGACTTGAGTAATTTAATAATTGGACACTGGCTTCACAAATAAAATCATTATTACAAAAGCTTGTATTGTAGGTACCTACTGAAATCTTCTCGAACGTTCGCTCTTTCTTCAAAGGAATAAAAGCGAAGATTGATACTTTCAAGATCTCCACAAAATATCAGAATATATAATGTACAACACGTAATTAAGGTCAATATCCACTTTTGTTTACTGCAACATCAGTCATTTTGATTTTGTTTAGGTACTGATAGAAAATTTTCCTTCGAAACATTGTTTACCTAAAATATTATTCGTACGACCTCTACGTTGTTTTGGTTCGAATCCGTGACCTATTTTTGATTTTTGTTGTTGGTCAAAATCAATATCTGAAGCAACTTGGACAGTGAAAAACAAAAGAGATGTTTTTCTTTCGCGAGTGTTGTAAGAACAGTCCGAGACAGAAGTCGATGAACGTTACGCTTGGAAAGTGCTAACAGATTGCGTAGAATAATAAATTGAAAGCATAAAAATGTTCCTGATACTTTTATCGCTGTCTGTACCTACAATAAAAATAAAATTTTATTAACAAAGTATGTATAGGAAATGGTAGCCACATATTTGGACCTTTTCGAAATGCCCCTATAATATGTGGCTAGATAGTAGTGCCTCGCGGTTTTCTTGTTTTCAATATAAACTTTGACATCCATAGGCAAGAAATGGTCGAAGATTATGAGGCAGACCACCTGCCCGATGGTCAGACACCATCACTAAGGTTGCAGGAAGGCAGTGGATTCGTCTGGCGCAGGACCGAAAAGAATGGCGAGAAGGCCTATACCCAACAGTGGGTTGATGTGGGTTGAATAAATAGATCCACCCTTGAAGGGATAAATTTCTGGAATAAAAAATACCCAACCCAAAATACGTTCTGTTTTTGTAAGTACCAAATTTTATTGAAATCTTACCTTTCAAATTTATTACATTAGTAGAAATACTTTTAAAAATAAATCGCTTTTCTCTCTGAACCTTCAACCGACCCACTCATATCCACTGGAGTAGGATGATGCACGTTATTCACGGGCTGGTGAACAGTTCATGGCTACATCGATCCGTTGTTCTACAGATATGGTATTTCCGTTTCGAAAGAGCTATCTAATGAGACATGGAGATTCAGGAGAGATACTCGTAGAGTACGTATATACTCGTATACCTATGTGTTTGTATTATGGATGGTTGTTCTTTAGGTCCAATCTTGCAAACCAATATTGATTTAGCACATTGTTAGAATACGTTAGTTGAAGGTTTGCATGCTTGCCAAATTTCAAAGACAATACAATATTATAGTGACAACGGTTCTCGAGCCAATGATTTTGATGATGGAGACGGAAGGTAGACAATGGAATTGCCCAGTGAGTAACAGCAGAGGACATGTTTGGGCTTATTGTATTCAGCTTGCAATACCGAATACGTATTTTATGAAATTTTGTCGGATAATATGGTTTTTAAAGAAAATTGAATTTTCAGTTCATTGTTTGCTTCTATAAATATTAGTACCTAGATGACCGAGCTTTGCTAGGTTTTTTTTTTTTTATGATATTTTCTAAAAATGATTCCTAGCTAGATCGATTTATCGCCCCTGAAACCCCCTATATACTAAATTTCATGAAAATCGTTGGAGCCGATTCCGAGATTCCAATTATTATATATATATACAAGAATTGCTCATTTAAAGATATAAGATTTTACTTATCAGTGAACATTTGTAACTAAGCAATATTCTAAGCATCCAATTAGTTAACTTTTACACTCGCCAAAGACTCTATGGAGAATATAAATCTGAAACTGACGGAACGAATCGCAATTTTTCAGTGAACTTACTGGGCATTATGATACTTAAGAACCAATGTCTCAGGTTGACGAGCGCAGTGCAGTGCCGGGCAAGATTTTGCAATGCAAAGTTTTAGGTGGCACCGCAACGGTTACGGGTAGGAGTGACGGTGGCGCATAGAACAAAGTGCTTGTTTCGCTACTCAGTAACATAAACAATAAATAGATAAACTGAAAGCAAAGCTATTTATCACCGACTGTACCTACCTGTGAATACGGGAACTATGCAGCTTCGACGGCTGAAGGACGCCAAACTAAAATTAATGGAATCCAGACAAGAGTTACCATAGTCTATTGATCAAGATCAAGGAAGCTTTTCAAAGCCTTCAAAGGTATTTTAGTGACCTGTTTAATATTGGGCAGCAATATTGTTTGGTCACTGAATGGGTGATTGATCTTTAATGTTTGGTCGCCGAACGGGCTGATTGGTTTCACGGATTCTGCTCAATCATACATTTGGATTTGCGAAGGACACGACAGGTATTTCCTGCATTTATATTATATCCAACTATAGTTTAAAAGAATCTTAAAATACTGAGGGAGGAAGGTTAAATCTTAGGCGTAATTGAGATTAATTAGCGCTTGATTTCCGCTTAGAAGGACACGATTTTCTCGTAGATTTTAAAGTTTATTCCGTCGTATTTTTGTCAAAAATCCTGGCAGACAACAATTAAAATCTATTGTTTCTGAAAATTGGACAGGATTTAAGCGACGATTAACATTTAATTTCACTTGAGTTTATTATAATTGATTTTTCTATAGAAGTCAAGACATCATCAATTAATGTTTTCTTTGTTCTGTGGTGTTTCAATAAAGAGTTTATCTATCTATTTAATCAGCGTTGTGGTTTGACCACAGCATTATGCTGAGCTCAGGCCTTGTCTGACATCACTGCGCGCCGGCTATCTGCGTTCATCGTGTGTTTTCATTTTCTTGTCTTGTCTCTAAATAAGTACGTTGTTCGCTGTTGTGTGCAGTTGTGTCAGAATAAATGTTTTTTTTTTCTTCTTTCTTCTTTATCTATCTAATGTTTTACCTGAGAACATTGTGATGGGCTAGAGCCGCGAGAGTGTGTACTGGCGAGGGCGGCAGAACTGGGGGCGGCATGCATCGCCCTGGCCCTTGCAGAACTCGGATGCCCATGCGGACTGTGCTGCGACGAGAAACCTTCTCCTCCGGACGCTCGGCTGCAGGAATATATAATCAATGTTCATAAAGCAAAGAATTCATGTTTCTGGTTAACAATTGTAGGTAGGCTTTCATACGGCGATGCTGAGTAATGGCACGATTCTTGCCCATACCTAAAGTATTTTTTTGTCAATTAGCGGTGGTAGCTTAGTGTGAGAACGTCCGCTTTCCAAGGAGAAGGACGTGAGTTACCACTATCATCGAGAAAATGAACAAAAATTATATACACCTATTTCTCTTAAAGAAATGACACACTGTTATGCCTCATAGAACAATTTAAGCTCGACATTATGCATGGGAGAAATAACATTCTACGAAGCATTAATTAATTTTGCCTACCATTAATAAAAGCTTAGCTCGGGCGACGTAATTACAGGCTCAGTTGCGCATAAACTTATAAAAGTCAATTAAAAACAACTAATTTCTTTCAAATTGTATTATGAAAAAAGCGAGTGGATTAGGTATATTAAGGAAAAATAGGCCGAAATATTGCTTAGTCTTTCGGAAATATTAAATACAGACTTTTTTTGATAAATCATAAAACTTTTAATTTATCACAATAAGGGGCGAGAGTTCATCATCATGAACCAATCAAACGGAACGGTCAAACTATGTAACTCGTCCAAGAAAAAAAAAAACAAATTCGATTCATCCATTCCGAAGCTACGATGCCACAGACACACACACGCATACACACAAACCCGTTAAACTCATAAGCTTTTAACATCCTGTCGTTTTTGCATCGGAGGTTAAATAGAAGATAGTTTATAGCCATTCAGGATAAGTTTGTCCTTCCATAAAACGTGTGTCCATAATACATTGACATGTAAGTAACTTACAATAAGGCAAATACGATAATGGATTCAAAAAATTTAACACTTCTGTGTATTTTTTATTGCTATTAAGAGTAAACAAGAATGGCGAATGGCTGAATGAACTGAAGTCAACAGAGGCTTAATTCCAGTTCGTGGTCGGAATCACAAGCGCCTAAATCCACTTTAGTTATACTTATATTGTGTCAGGAATAAAACCCCAAATTACCATCTGAGTAAAGACGCAATAAAGCTTAGGTTACAGCGTGGGTGTAGGTTATGAGATCGCGCCGTTCATGACCTAAGCTTTAGATACATAAAGCCGCTGCATTATTTTCCCATCGAAACTTGATATCATGGCATCAAAACGTACCCTTTAAAGGTTAGCGCGTACCAGCGATTGCATCGTTATTGAATAACTAATGAAGAGTAATGGATTATTTCCTCTCTCCCACGAGCTTTTTGTCACTATTGGTGGCTATATTGTCTGTGGCTGCGAGGTTTCTAACCCGCTTTCGTTAGATTGCAAAGCACATGCATTACCCCTCAGCAAACATCCATTATTTTTTTATTTTAATGAGTGACGGGACGAGCAAGTCTCTCACCAGATGGTAAGCGCCTACGCCTGCCCATAACAGTTACAGTGCCACCCAGAACTTTGCATTGCACAATCTTGCGCAGCACCGCACTGCGCTCGTCACCCTGAGAAATCGTCTATAAAGTCTCATATGCCCAGTAATTTCGCTGGAAACAGTGCCCTTCAAACCGGAACACAGTATTGTTTTCACACTACTGCTTGACGGATCTAGCAAAAGTCCGCTAGATATTCTAGGTAGATAGAATTATCTACCTAGAATATCTAGCGGCACAAACTTGGATGGGTGACCGTTTATAGTGGCACGACCATGTACGTACGACATCTGATTGCTTCCACGCTTTGAGAAGACGCTACATCTCATGCGAGATCTCGCTCGATCGTGTATCATAATATTATGATCGATCGATATGTATTATAGCATTTATCATCCAGTGACCTTCGTCTACGCACGAATCCATCACACCAGCATTCAGACGTAATAACAATCGTAATAGAGGACTTTCCTATACGTAATCTCCGCTATTACTCACAATAAGAGCAGAAATAATAGAAGGTTTAACGAGAATCGGTGCGTGGGGTAGCAAAAACCTATTGGTTTTTGTTGTTTGTAGTTCTATAGATTGGATGACTTATAGCTTAGTACAGGTATAATAGTTATTGAAGCTTATACGTGTTTATATAGATCTTTTGCAACAAAAACGTGATTAAAAAAAAAAAAAAAAAATATAAGAAAATAACAGGTTACAGTATTCCGGTTTGAAGGGCAATGTTTCCAGCGAAATTACTGGGCATAATGAGACTGCAAACCCGATGTCTCAGGGTGAAGAGCGCAGTGCAGTGCCATAACGGATAGTTCTGGGTGGCGCTGTAGCTGGTATGCGCTGGCGTGGCGGTCATCATCAAGTGTAGGACTTGCTCGTCTCGTCACTTAGTGATATTTATAAAAAAATAAACGGATGACTCATTTTCTACGTCGATAAGCTTTTAAAACCTATTTATGTTCTAGCAATTTTAGCCTATCATTCCCGAGTCATGGTTTTCGTTTTTGCTACAAAACAATGACAAAAAAATGTAGCTAGCACTTCACGGGTGTAATCCAAGCGTTTATAAAGTATTTTAAATGCAAGATCTATTCAAGATAAATGAGATTTCAAGAGGTTGAAGTGCTTGTCGCTCTCGTGTTGGCCTTTCCAATATTATTTTTGTATTTATTACGTACGCAAACCTTAAATAAAACTGTTCTGTTTGTTACAAAATCTAAGCTATATATTCAAAATAAAGACAGAAACACTCAGTTATGTTCAGCTTTATATTTTCTTTGTTCCGGAGGCCGATTTTTTTATGTCTTCGGGTGAAAACACGGACATTTTAATGAAATTTTGTCACCCGGTGAGATTAAAAAATCGAATCCTTGTAGAATTTCAATAAAAAGTCTATATATCTATATAATCCTTACCGATATAAGCTCGGACGTCGTAGGAGGTCCCGATGGGAGCTCCATGGTACTGCTTGGCGGGCACTAACTGGACGCTAGGGGGCGCCAGCGGAGTCAGCTCCAAGTGGAACGGAAACGCGTTGGCTCCAAGCCGCTTTATCAGAGCGTCCTGTTGGATAATAAATACAATCTGTAATAAACGATGGGAACAGCGTGGTAATGCTGTCAGCATTTTGGGAACGTTGCCAACTGGTAGCTGTTTGTAAGACTAGAGTAAAGCTTTAATTTAATGTTAGTTTAAGATACCACAGACAAACTAATCACACTTTTATTATAAATGCAAAAGTTTGTGGGCATTTATATGTGCGTGTGTGTGTGTGTGTGTCTTTGTTCCTTCTTCACGCCAAAACGGAAAAATAGGTCAATGCATAGTGGCGTGCGGCGCTGTCAGTTTCATACATTTTCATCATAGAGACAGCGCCGCGTGGCGCTGTCAATTTAATGATTTTTATTTGAAAAAGGCTTTTAGTGACGTTTTGCTTATCTATATTGATACGGATCGCTCCGTGCATGCCTTAACTTGTACAATAATATTGCTTTTAAAACAAAAAAATAATATAAAAAAATGTCTCGTTCATAAAGAAAAGATATAACCCCGTCTCTCCTTCACTATGGGTGGTTGACTGGTAGAAAATGCTCTTAGCGTTAAGTCCGCCATTTGTACTAGTTAGTTAATCTGTGCAATAAAGTATTAAATAAATAAATAAATAAACCCCAGTGTCGTGTTTGATAACATATTCTGATTGAAAGTCTGTGCAAAAATTATTCTTTAGGCTCAGAAACTGAATATTTTCCTTTGGCGCTATCAATCTCGCTTATTAAATCACTAGATGTTACTCGCAACTTTGTTTGCCGTCTTACTTATTTTTAACTAACGTTTTTACTAACTTCGTCTGCATCTATCTATCTATGTAATGAAATCTTTGAACGTAAATTTTAAGACGTCCGATAACTTAAAATTTGGCACACTTACGTATGGAGGACCGAAGCCAACAGAATAATTAAAAAAAATAATGTTATTTTAGTATTTTGAACTACATTTTTTTAGAAGTTTCTTTGCTCTTGCTTTTTTTCTTTGAATAAGAACCGTTTGTTGTGTACAGTATTTTTTTTAATAACTATATTAGGAGGCAGTTGCAAGTGTGGCACCTACATATAATTATCCTTAGTATTATTTATATTCGTTGTATTTAAATACGTATTTTAAGGTAGATAGAGTCCAAGCCACCAAATAGTAAAAAGCACAGTCATTGCAATCGGTATAATAGTTTTTACGTGATGCAAAAACATAGACAGCCAGAAACGATTTTAAAAAAAACAAGTCATGTTCATTTAAGCCTTTTAAGTCTAAGCTTACTTAAGCCTCAGATCTCTGACCAATTTTTATAAAATATAGCATCAAAGTACAAACTTATTGTCCTTTACAGTTTTTATAAGTAGTAGATATTGATAATTCCATAAGTAAGCTTTCAGAGAAAATGTTAAGGTTTTATTACTAAGTAAATTCATTCTCTTTAGGTTCCTTTTAAAACAATTTTCTTTCGCAACAAAGTTACACTCACATTACCAGATCGAGCGTAAAATTTTATCTACTTACTTCTACTTGGCGTAGCAAAGTAAGTACTGGAAAAATATCGAGTATTCGTGAAAGTAAAATGGCGCTTCAAATACGAATATGTCACATTATCACCTTTTGTACTCGTAAATAGAGCGGAATATATTTTGAATTTTGTGGTTAATGAGGCGGCGACGGAATTCTCTTTTAGGCTGGGACAGAAAAGTGGTCTATTTTGCGAAATAGACCACTCTTCATGAAGTCGGTTTTTTTACGTAATAGTGTTGATTTTTAAGACGTAGTCAAGAAGACTAGATATAAAATTGCGATCCGTAGAATTTTTTTAATAGAATTAAAACACTACGATATAATCTCTTCATGAGAAATCATAAATCGTGTGCTTATTAAAGAATTATAAAATATATGAAACAAAAAAAATATTTTTAAAATTTAAAAAAAAAACTGCTGTACAATTTCCATTGAATTTATTTGGGACCAAGCACATCCGAAAAATCCCTGGTGGACTTTAAAGAAACAGAATTGAGATTTCAGTTAACAATAAATAAAAACATATAATACACAAAAATACAGTCAACTACAGAACCTAATCGATTAAAACATCATATAGCGTCAACAAACTTTCAACGCAATTTGACAATCACGCTAAATCCAAGACACAAATCCTGTATAACAAAAGATGAAGGGGATTTGAAACAAATCCACTGAGTAAAACCCCGCGCGAGCTTCAAAAAATCCTCGTACCTCTAGGAATACCACGTACATTCAACGACAACAGTTTTCAAACATAGCCGACTACACCCTGGGCCCTTCTTCGCTATGCTACATGAGATTCCTTGCCGAAAACGCGTGATGTCATAACGCGCTTTAAACTTATTTTGAACCTCAAAACTTCTGAAACGGGCTTGCTTCCCACACGTTTTGACAGTTCAAAACGAGCGCCATACGAGTCTGGGTGGTCATAGGAAAAACGACCCTGGACATTCCATACAAATAAGCTGATTTCCAAATGAAATTTGTACAATATTCTACACGCCCAAAACAAAAGACAACCTGATAGTGTGAAGGTTCATACAAACCGTTTGCCTATTACATTTTGGTGTGTAGTATTATTAACTATCCTCCCAAATGTAGAAGTGAGGGAAAGTTGGTTTCGCTGGTTGATAAGTGGTTATTCTATAATTGTAGCACTACATTAATACAGTTTTTTGTGACATAACCCAACTTACAATTCAGGTTTTCTCACTCAAAATGCTAAAAAGTTGCATATAACACTCAATGTAAAGTTTCGACATGATCAAAGATTTTTGTCGTTGATTGTACTATCAAACAATTTGCTTTCCTCGTTTTTCTTCTATAGTGTACTCACTAGTACTAGTATCGGTAGAGATTTGAGTATTTCTTTATTAGATATGTGAAAGAGAGAGTTATTGCAACTTGTTTTAAACGTTCGCTGCGGGGCCATTTTTTATGGACTTTCAGCCAGTGCGTATGAGGTCTTTTAGAGGCAAAGTTGAAGTTCTTAGCAGTGCATATGAGACCTTTCCGGCCTCACGGCCAGTTTTCATGAAGATATCTAAGGACCACCGACGTCAGACCCCACTGGTTCATCATCATCTTCATCAACTCATATCGTCACACTGCTGAGCACGAATCTCCCTTCACTTTCCTGAGAAGGGTTAAGCCATAAGCCATCCGGCCCGGATTGGTGTATAGCGTATCTACCTTAGAAAATGATTCCCGGGAAGGTATGTGAGTTTCCTAACAATGTTTTCCTTCACGGAAAAGCGTTAACTTTATTACGTACATATGCTTTACAGAAACACATTGGTACGTGCCTACACTGGGATTTGAACTCACGACCTTCTCCTTGGAAGGCAGGCTATCACCACTACCTACTGACTGACTGTCATTAGTAAAAGACTTAAATTACGTCATAATATAGAATAATAAAACAGTGTTTCATGTTAATAGCTATTGCTATTCAACGTGGAAATGCAGCCAGTGTTCTAGGCACCATGCCTCACGGACACCCTCTTTTGTTAGATTTTTAAGTTTTAGTTCTAGTTAGTTTTAGTTAGTTTTCTATTTATTTATTGTTATTTAAGTTGTGTCAAAATAAATATTATAGGTTTTGTTAATGAAACTATTTTAGAAAGTATTTACAATTAGTAGAATTAGCAAGAGATTTCAATATACAATTTCGTTGGTAATCGTTTATGAGTTTATCAATATGATAGATGGGAATATTCGTAATATTATACTTAAGGGCCATTTACTTTCTCCATAGCGTACTATATTACTCAATCTGTATATTGTTGAGTTTCTATTATGCGCCTAAGTAATTACACCCCATTACATGTGGGGTATATTACAGAGCTTTTATTATTTATTACGATGATGTCTAAGTAATTGGTAGGTAGTTTCAGCAATATGTAATTGAAACATTTTGTGATGGTACTTTTAAAACGATTCCAGCTAGGAAAATAAATCAACCCAGGAGTGTTTGCTTATTTTTCATTCTGAGTGTATAGTTCTGTTAGTCTGTATTCAACCTTCAACGGTTCAAAGACGTTTTTTATACAGTGCTTACAGGCAGTGCCGGATTAACCACGTAGCAAGAGTAGGACTTCCTACGGGCCCCGCGCGAAAGGGGGCCACGCATATTTAAACCCACTTGACATTGACACAATTTTAAAAATTGACATTATATTATTATAAAATTTGCTTCATTTGGTGGGGAATGACATTTGATATTTGTATTTTATTTTATACTTCTTTTTTGTTTTAACTTGGATCTATTTTTCTTTTTCGGCCATCTCTTCGAAATTTTGCATGCCTAATTAGGCAAAACATGTTTGTACATTTACTTAGAATTTTATAATATCTTGCATGCATTGTTATTTAATTTCTGTACCTATGCATGTAATCGCACGTGTTTATGCAAATAAATGAATCTTTATCTTTATCTTTATCTGCTTGAGCGTAATTTTTTGAGTGAAACTTATCAAGATGTGGTAAATTAAATTTACTCGATGTCATAAAAACGTGATACTTAACAGCTTTTCCTACTAAGACAATTGTTTTTTTACCACTTTATTCTTAAGAACCTATAGTGGATCAAGGGCTCTTTGAAAGAATGTGCTACGGGCCCCGCGCTTGCTTAACCCGGCCCTGCTTACAAGTAACATTTAATTTCACTTAGACGGTCCATTGCTGTATTTACTTTCCATCTTTATTGTATGCCTACTCTGTCTTCAGAAAAGTTTTAGTTGTTTTAAAAATAACACAGTACAAAATGAGCAGCGATCATAACCTAGAATTCTCAAATTGTCTATTATGTGCTTCGAACAAAGACCTTCCACCCATTTCAGACAAAGCGAAATATATACAAAACGAATCGTATATCAGACAAGTTTCTGACCATTCCCATTTGAGATGACCGATGAAATACCGAGAAGGCTCCCTATAGAATATGTTCTGAGTTTGTAATGGATTTCATAAACCTTTGTTCTTCTGAAATAGTTTATATCTGAAGCACTATTGAAGTATTGGAGTAGTATTAAGCAGAGTGCAGCTGCCTCCTACACAAACTCCATTAAAGGATCGATTGAACGATTTCGAATGAACTATGGATTTCTCTAGTCAGAATTAGTTAACCGGCCAAAGAGCCTCCGATTTTTGGCAATGGATAACAACCAAAGCCGTTGATTTTTACTCTTCGACGTAGGTATAAAGTTTCCTCTAACACGTGTTGGCTTCCGCGTATTGGTTCGGATTATTATTACAGTTCTTGTTTCTTTGAAGGTCATGCATGTAGCTACGGCGAAAAGCAAACTCCTCAAGTACCCAACCTCATTAGTCCCTCTATTTAAAAAAAGATTAAGTGTATAGCACATTTTAAAACCTTAAGCTTTTTTTTTAAAGACCGTGTGTCACTATGAGCTTGATCTGAAAATCAGTGTTGTGGTTTGACCACAGCATTATGCTGAACTGAGGCCTTTTCTAACATCAATGCGCGCTGTTTATCAGCATACACTATTATGTTCGTTGTGTGTCATTTTCTTGTCTTGTCCTTCGATGTGTGCGTGTTCGTTATTGTGTCCAATTGTGTTAAAATAAATGTTTTAAATATTTATTTTTGTATTGTATTTAGCGGTATTGGATACGGATGTTTCGCTGCAGCCGCCTGGCAAAGTAAGCTAGTTTAATAAGTAGAAAGAAAGAAATTCATACCTGAAGTGGTGTGTTCGGTTCCCTGTCGTGATTGCAGTGCACTGGCCAGATCTGCGCGAGGCTCATGATGGCCTCGTTGCAGAACTTGAGACCCATGACCTCCTCATCTTCTCTGCCATACCTGATGAAAGAACAATATTTTAATTAGCAGGCGTAGCGCTTATCACCGGGTGAACGACTTGCTAGTCTCGTCACTCACTCAAATAAAAAAATATATATGACTATGATTTCGTTTACGTCTGTTGTGGGTACATAATTTGGTAGAACGGCTAGACAATTCACTGGCTACATTTACCTACACTCTTAATTAAATTGCTCAAAGGTACTTATCGTCCAGACAGGTACCTCGTACGTCACAGCCCCACGTCATACCCGAGCTGAGTTTTAGAAGCCGCATTGTTAGCTAAGCTGTCCGCCTGTCAGAGGAGCAAAGCAACACAATGCCCATTATAAACGTTACCCACCGCTGAGTTTATATGAAACGAGGGCAGTTTAATAAGTAGATCGTCTTCCTACAAATTTGGCCGTATTTTTATCCTGACTGTCAGTACTGACGTCGGTCATCCGTAGCTATCCCTGCGAAAACCGTACGCACGCTATCAGTGCACACTAAACGCATCGGTTGTCACGGCGATAGCTACACAGACGACCGACGGCCGTATTATTTTATTTCCATTGGAACAATTCCAATCACAACAAAGCAGCCAATCTTGTGGTTCCAATCCTAGTTATTTGGTTAAATCTTACAAGCTAATTTAGGTGTAGTTTCCATTTGCATACCTATTAAAATCCGATAGCAAACAATACATATTATGGTGACAACCGGCTAACCTGATGTTAGAGAGAGAAGGTAGACAATGAAACTTCTCAGTAACATTTATATTCATGTTTCTTGGGTTAATTTTGATCAGCTTACAGTTCCGAATACAGACTTTATAAAAGTTTAAGTATATCTGAAAAAGTATATTTTTCACAAAAGAATAATTATAGCAATTTATTTTTTCTGAAGCAGACGGCGGGATCTTGACGCCTACTTGGAGGACTGGAAAGCCATAGCTTAGGATAGACAGAAATAGAAGGTAGGGGTGCAGTGGGACATCTTGGGTTCATAATAATAATGATAATAATTTTTCCTTCGAAGCTCGTTTACAGTCAACCGAATCGAGACTATATTAGGAACCTTTACTTCTGATATTAAGGACTAATTGGCCTTGAAGTTACCTTACTGCCTGTTAGTACAATGGATCTGTGGCATATTTGTGGTGCCTGTGTTTAACGAAACGTTTACTTTAATTAACGGCACGGCTCGGCAGGTTCACGGCCCCTGACTCGGCACAAACTTGAATTAAATAATCTTGACTGGTTTATTTGCGCATCCTTTGTGAGGCGATAAGCGTACTTAAGATAGATAACTTTTATTGCCACCAAGATTAAGGATATAAAATTCAAAAAGACATATTATTATGCGGCTTAACTTAAAACACCTCTTAAAGTTAAGCATGTCCTTAAGTTCTGCACTGTTAAAAATGTAGTGCGCAGAATTGAAAATGACTTGCTTAATTATAAAAGCCGTTTATAATTCAAGCCGAAACTGATCACTACCAGACTCCATTTCCCAGAAATAGTTCCACTAAGATAGAATGGATGTTCATGTAAGTTTTTTATTCACCTTGATTTTTTTATGTTACTAGGTAAAGAGCAAGCAAGTCGTTCACCTGATGATAAGCGACACGCCTGCCCATAATAGCTACAGTTCCACCCAGAACATTCCATTACAAAATCTTGTGCGGCACTGCACTGCGCTCGTCAAAAATTTATAAATGCAGTTTCTAAAAAAAACATTAAAAGTAAGGTTCCTATATGTAAAATTATTATTTGCTACGTTCAATTAAGGTACATACGTTTTTTTCCCACATCAAAAAAATTTTAACACTTGAAGAGCTTCTGTAGGAGTCGACATTTATAGTGCTAAGTATTCTACCCCTAGTTCCAGTTGTGTGACAAAATGTCGAGAGAAATGCCTTAATTAACTGTTTGTTACCCAACCCCTTTAGTATGCATAGTTTGCGACGTCTGTACACTGAGATTCGAAATAGAGGCAATAAACTGAAAACATTACTGCTTCAGCTGGCTACTAACAATAAAACATTGTAGTTGAGATGAAGTGTTTAATTTAAGCAAATGCTAAAAAATTCCAAGTTCATGACTAAGGAAGCCGACGGAAACTTTTCGATGCCAATAAACCTAATAAGCAAAATCGCTTGGCCATCTGAAGTTCATTCTGTAGATAATTTGGGAATATTTATCACTTCCTTTTTAAAACTGACGTAAATTGTAAAAGTTTAAAAGCGGATGCTCCATTATTTATTGCCAAAAGAACCGTTCAGCTGAACGGTAATTAAAAATTCGATAATTTTATCTATAAAGTTTGTTCTGCCAGGCGTGACGCTAAATTTGGACATGGACATAATTACAGCATTCACAAAATTAAATCACTTTTACCCCAGTTTTATACAACTGAACGAGACGTGCAGGTCACAGTTACAGTGTCACCCAGAACTTTGCATTGCATCATTTTGCGCGGCACTGAGCTGCGCTCGTCACCCAGAGACATCGGTTCTACACTCTCGTTTGCCTAGTAATTTAGCTGGAAACAGTGCCCTTCAAACCGGAACACAGCCTATAATAACCTGTAATAGCTGCGCTGATACTTAATTGCAATGCTAAGTTTGTGTTGCGTTTGAGCCAACGTCCCGATATGTGACCTTATTCGAGAAACAACAACAACTCACCGAAACGTCAGTGTGACCTGTCCATACAGCTTCCTATTCTCCAAGTAATCAGCTTCAACGTGAAGAACCCCCTGTATCCTGTCTATGGATCCATTTTCCACGACCAGGTCCCGGGACGCCAGGTACAGGGTGAGCTTGTTGTTGGGCGACGTCTTTTTGAACACCCTGTGTGGAGGAAGTGTCTAATTAATTTCTGCCTGATTGAAAATGGCTGTGGTTTTGGTAGTTAGTAACTGGTAAAAAAATAAGCAAAAATTAAAAACATTGGAAGAATTCGTTCTAGAACATAGGAAAAAGTATTGTTTTCTAATATTTTTTTAATTTTATATATAAGGTGATTTACGGCGATAGAAACTCTTCGCCAGCATTATTTTTATTCTCCTTTTGGAATTGCATATACCGAAAAGTGGGATGTAAAGGTGGCTAGACAATAAATAAAGTTCAGTATACAACTTAGCCTAATCCTCCTCACGAAAGGAAGAAGAGACCTGTGCTAAGCAGTGAGACGATATAGACCGATGATACAATTTTGGCTTATTTCTTGTAAAGAGAACAGCTATTGCTATTCAACGTGAAAATGCAGTCAGTGTTCTTGGCACCATGCCTCATAGACACCCTCTTTTGTTAGATTTTTAAGGTTTTAGTTTTAGTTAGCTTTCCTTTTATTTATTTTGAAACTAAAATGTATTTCTGTTAAAATTCATTAAATTTAATTTTTCATAGGCATCAAATAAACGTTTCGACGAAAAGATAAGTCTAGTTTTGGTTTCTATATCTACATACCGTTGAGAATTGAGCGCGTTGTCAGACGTCATGTCAAGACACTTTGTAACCTGTAAACAAAATAAAAGAATTTGTTAATAATTATAAACAAATTTAAATTAATAAAAAACAATTAGAATAACAACCTTAAAATAGCCTAAAATAAACCCTATACTATTTTAATAAATCGCTGCCAGTTGGCAACGTTCCCAAAATGCTGGCAGCAATGCCACGTTGTATGACAATGCTTAATCTTTGTGCAAAATATAAGCCAGCATTTTGGTCACCATTGTAAACTATATAAATACCTACAACAATTTCTTCGAATTAGGACGTCAAAGTAGCATGATGTCTGGGCTAGACGGTCTGGATTATTAAAAAGGCAAAAAATAATGGGATGGAATAAACTTACCTAAGCGTTTTGCAAAGTATGCTACTTCGAGGACGATGGTGAATTAGTGTCCAACGTTTGTACCAACTTACTCGCGGCTAATAAATTGGTAGATAAACATATTTAGATCAAATCAAAGCATAGTAAGGCTTTTTAGGAGGAACTTATGGGCAAACACTGCTATAAAGGTAATACCCAATTCATTTTTATAGACATACCAATTCAGCATCATCAAATCTAGGCTTAGATTGGGTGATGCATGAATTTAAGGCTACGACAAATTCAAATCTCAGCATTTTGACCACTGTCATCTTTAGTTGACGATATGGTTGATCATGATACATACGTAAAGCCTAGAATGCTGTCGCTTTCAGGAATATCCCAAGTGAAAATAAAAAGTTAGATGTCAACTTTGAAATATAAATAGCCAACTTCATAGACAAGTAGATAGTTGGACTCCACAATTGACTTATCGAGCCTATAGATAGATAGGCCAAATGTATGACCAATTGACCACTATACCCAATTTGGTCGTCCCAATATTTCTCCCTGACTAATTGGCCTCACCGTGTTGGGGCCACTGTAGAGTCCATTACTGATGTCTGTCACGTTTAGTTGCTGTAGTTTTATTCCATTCCATACAAGTCGGAACTAATTGATATCTGATTTTGTCATGTAATAAAAAAAACCCGACTGCGAACAAAACTGAATCGTTACATGCAGTCGGAGGCATCATCATTTAATTTCAACTGTGGCTTTTTTTTATATTAAACTTTTTTTAGTTTTTCTCATTCCAAATTACATTTAAACATAGCAAGTTACATATATTTTTGTAAGCCCTTTTAAAACAATTTATTTTAATACCCCTGTCTTTATGTTTTAAAGTATATAAAATTTGATGGCATAGAATTTAGCACCAAAAAATCCGCCATTTGTTACGTCTCCATTCAGTGATTATGACATGTAACTCACCTTACTTTTCAAAGGACATTCAAGTTATTAAATGCCGTTTCGCACACTTACCTTCCTAGAGAACCTCATTCATTTGCCACCTTTTTCTTGGTTATTCGCCCTTACTGTTTTTTTTTTTCAAATCTTTCAATTGGCGAAATGCAAGGATTATAATTAGGTACGCACATATAAAACTGGAAGCTTTTACTAAAACAAAAATCAGTCTGTTTTCTATACGCGCGTACCAAACATACTTTACGCTGAGCATTGAAATGTTGATGAGCAAAACAGTTGATAATGATAATTATATTCAAAATATTTTTTCACGCCTTGAAAAAAATATCCAGAAATATAATTTGATGTTTATCAAAAGAAAACGAAATTAGATGCGGGTAGGTTGCTTAAAAGCACTCTAATAAAATGGAACACCTAAAAACACAATATCCAGCCGAGCTCCAAGGCCACTTTTCAAAACGACAAGTGTGAACGTTAGGGGAGGCCGTAAAAAGTATTGCCTTATGAAAAAAAGGGACGAAAAGCCACAGGCGCTGGCAACACCTGTCGGGCACAGTCAAATTAAATATTTCACGTCCAAGCTTACGAGTTTCATGAAATTTTGAGCGTGCCCTTGAATTATCGCCACCCTTGCTTTGGGGAAAATTATATTATTATACAGTGCTAACAGGCTCTCGCCTTTCATAACGCTGGAGCGAAGCGAAGCGCAGACGTAATAAAAGGTCATGGAAAGAAAATGAGATTCGTAATGATAGGCCACGGATGAAAGGAAGGAACTGTCATTGGAGGAGCGATGAATAGAAGAGGCGTTTTGTTCTTGGAAGTTCACTTATTTATTTATCCTTCATCGCACAAATATATGGGCAAGGAGTACTTGATGCGAAGTAGCATTATCTATCAAGTCAAGGGTGAAATCTAGAGAGTGAACTTTAACTTTTCTTTGGCTTAAGAGTTAGATAAGTTCGATTACTCAGCTAAGCACAATTTCAAGTTTCCAATTTAAAGTCCAGACAAGCTGAACACTGAACACTCACTTAACATGAACTTAGCAAATCATAGAGCACTTCAGAATAATGATAAATTTCATTTCGAACCTTTCAAACTTGTAATTTAAAACAAAGATAAATTTAAATGCGTTCTATAGATTACAGCATGAGAAGGAGACATTTTAAAGCCAATCTCGAGCACAGCCATCACGACAGATTCGTAAGCAAAAATTCTGACACTGCAATTTAATGGGCACGCGTGGCGCTATCTGGCAAACAATTTGCTTATCTCATCAATCAACTGTTGAATAAAAACCTTAGCAAAATCCGTATCTCACGAAAGTTACGTTACCACAAAGTTTACAATACTAACTCGCTGAAAAAAGGGTCGGAGAACCTGAGAAGCTCCATAACTCGTCTGGAAGGGCCCGACGACGGCCCCCGATGATCCTTTTAAGTTATAAACGAGTCAGTTAAAGCACTATTCGAATTATTTATGGGCGAACCGAGCGACGGACTCATCAAGTATTAAAATCAATTATTACTTACATTGACGCGTGTAGCCGTCGAACTTTTGTTTCTAATGAAAAAGTCTGTTTAATACAGTGTAATGGGATATATAATATAATAGAATACAAGCAGGTGGTAACAGTTCGTACCTAACTACCTCTAACCTCCGCTCTAACTACAAATGGGGCAAAAACCAATGACAGCTTTGTTTGACGTGGATTAATACGTCTGTAAACAAACACTTAGTGTCCCTAAAACATACCAAATGATTAAACCGACACAGAAACGGCTACATACGGCAAGAAGGCCAAGAGCAGTGCAGAGCGGATGGAAACCCACGTTTCCCAAGGGTGAGCCCTCGTGAGTTGCAGCCAAGGCATAGAGTCAACTTCGTGTCCTTTCCCTATTCGAGTCTAACACAGAAACTAGATTAGGTAAATCGAGTAGAAGAAGATAAAAAAGCGGAGAACAGTCTACGACATCAAATCGAGACAAATCGATGAATTGTCATTCGATGGATTGCTTAAAGGTACCTAAAATACTGCGCCAAACGTTCAACGTATTTACATTATTATTTTATGGTAAGCAACCACCGTTATGGTAAGTAGGTATCCGACGTGGTAAACTATTCCGGATTCTCAAAATATTGAAAGAAAGTTGAATAACAAACAATGTGTATCAAGAGAATTCCTATATCACGTTGGCATTGAAATATCAGGCAGCGTTCTCCTGAGACTCGACCTCTGACTGATGCAAAAGTTTCAGTAAGTCAGCAAATCAAATAACCCGTTTAGGGCGAATCACTAGTTTCTTTCGAAAGATTTTTTTGTGAGAATGGTACACTTAGTCTATGTAAGATTTTATAGATGTTTCATGGGAACTGGAACATGATGTTTAGATGGCTGGATACCTACTTAAAATACCATATCGGCATAATATAGGGTACCAACTGAGCTTCCTGAAGATGCGTGTTTTGTTCAGCCAAATGCACCGTTCTGAATTACTTCTTACTGCCTTCCTTGTTCGTCAGTACGTACGTAGAGGGTGTCGGGGAGTTGGTGTACCGCTTCTTGCTAGGATTGTAGCACGTGGAAAGATGTAACATAGTCTCTGTCTTTTTTTTTTTTTTCCCGGGGAAATGCATTAGGCATACCACCCCAGCCCCGTTATGTGGGACTCCCCCGCCAGAACGCGATCTGACGGGTTTTACCCACTAAAACCCCAGGGTGTTCTCCTCTCCGCATTGTGGAGGTGGCCACGGGTACGAACGGCGCTTCCGCGACCACCTCTGCGGGTGCCCTCTCGGGCTCGGCACGTGAGGCTTGGGCCTCTTTCTCCGCTGGGTGCGTCCCGGAACACACGGGCCGCACCTCAGCTCGGGACTTCTGACTTGGGCGTTGGACCACCCGATCCGCGGCCCAAAAGTCCCCGTTGTGGTCCTTCACTGTGCCCCCTGCTGATCAGGGGGACACGCGAAGGACCTCTTCCCGCCAGGTTATTTGCTATGGCCACCAATTCCCCTAGGAGAATTGCTGACCGAACCCCAGGGTGCACCGTCCCAGCTGCTGCCCTTCCCTCCGGATGCAACGCATCAAGAGGGACGAACAACAGCCGGGCTCTCGTGGAGGTTACCTAGCCCGCACCCCAACATAGTCTCTGCCTATCCCAACTGCAGAAAGGCGTGACTGCATACATGTAGTCAATAGTAGTCATATCTATTTCGATAACAAATATTGTACAATTTTCGTGTAAATTGTACCTAATTGTGAGTCCAATTCGAATAGAAGCAAGATGAATCAGAGCGATGCCAATTTATCAGGTTAAGGATCAGTCAGTGACTCTACCAAGTAATTAAACTTCGTCTGGTGAACACGACAATTCAGACGGAGGTACGTGTATCTTTGTGATCTAGCTGTCTCGTACAGCCACAGATCACAGAAACAAGCGTACAACACAAGTCATATTTTTTTTTAGACTAGAAAGAGGTTTAAATCTATGCATGTGCTCGTGTCGCGTTATTTATTTATGTTTTATTTACTTATAGCAGCAGTGATAACCTAGTGGGAGAACGTCCACCTTCCAAGCAGAAGGTCGTGAGTTCAAATCCCAGTCCGGGCACGTACCAATGTGTTTCTTGTAAAACATATGCACGGTATTATTACTCTCTATTCGGTGAAGGAAAATATCGTGAGGAAGCCTATATGCCCGAAAATTTATTCGTATATGATCCAGCAATCAGGATCGGGCCTAATCCTCTCACGAAAGTGGGGAAAGACCCATGCTCAGCAGTGTGCCGATATGGGATTGATGATTAGGTAATTATGTTCAAGAAGTCCTAGACTTCAAAGTCAGATAAATTATTATCCAAAAGAGCTACAGAAATCATTATTCCTGAAACTAACTCACTTACCTACTCTCAAATTCTAAAACTCCCTAAGGCCGGTTCCGGGTTTTACGCTACTTTTAAGTAGAATGCCTTAATTCAACTAGAAAGGCAAGTGCTATAACATTGAATCGTTCTAAAGCAAAGAACGTTTACACGTTTCTACTAAAGCACTGTACTTGGGATTCTGCTAAAAACTTGAATGTAAACCGGCCTTAAGTGAGTCTGGTGATGACCAGACTCACTTAAGGCCTAAGACTAGACTAGATTAGACCTTGGCCTTTAGACTAGATGTAGTCTAAACATTGCCGTATACAATTATCTAGCCCCCGACGGCGACGTGAAGAAATCACAATACACGTGCCCATCTAAAGGATAATGGCACATTACCACAGAGTAAGTAGTACAAGGCACATTACTGGTCTTCCTGCAATTTCACTAAGTGGTGCTTGGTTTACAGAAGCGCTGTGCAACAATGCAGCTGTTACGATAAACTTTTAGCTCCAAGTTATCTCAATTTAGACGTTAGAGAATTTTCCAACGGGTCGCGGAGCTTTTAGTTTTAACAACTTAATTTTGAATCGTTCACTTTAATCTTTAGTGCTGGCTACGGGGTATATCAGGATTTTCGTGTAGCATTCATGAAGGAACACACAAGGTTGATCGGAATTTATTTTACAAGTTTGATTTTTTCACAGCTAAAATAAACCGCAGACCCAAAAATTTGGTATAAATTTCAACTTGATGCCTCTACCCTGATCCTGATAAAAAGGGTCTTGGCAGATAGACAGGCAGAATTAAACGTTAATGTAGGTGACTTTACTGCCAGTATCCAATATCTCTATGGTTTTAGATTTATCTAGTTTTCCTGAAGTGGTTGGGAGTGTCGGCAACCAATAGTGCGTGATAAATAGCAATAAAGTGGAATGTTCTGATAAAGAATGCTTTTGTAACATAAAAACCAAGGTTAATTTACTACCGCTGTTACTGGCGGTTTAGTTTGTACGTATAAAATTAAAGATTTTTTTCACCAAAGCCCAGCGGCCGCCGGCGCTCCGTCTACAAATAGTTTCAAATCAACACTCGTTTGGTCTACATGAGACTTAAGTGATGACTAATTTGAGTTTAGAGTCAGATTTAGATAAAGTCTATGATAGGAGAAAGCCCATACTTTTAAAAAAAAATAATTACCTTTTTCTGTTCATGGGATAAATCTGATAGAGATAAAGGGCCTCCGAAATTACGTATCGGATTAGGTACTGGAGAAATATTTTGGAGGTAGGTATGTGATCCACCAATCCGGATCTGGCCCCCGTGGTGGATTATGGTCTAACCCTCCTCACGAAAGTGAGGAGAGACCCGTGCACAACAGTGGGACGTTATGGGTTGATGATTAGGTACCATTCTTAATTTCAAATTATAAGCTACCAAATTGTGAAAGCTGCATTGCAATTAGTGCAGTATTGCAGTTTCAGCGTGATGCGAAAACTTACAGATATACCGTTTTTAAAAATGTTATAATCTTCTTTAGTAGCTTAGTTTAAGGCTATTTTATAAGTATATCCTTCAAAGAACAGCTTTTTAGAACGACATCTTCTATCGATACTAATTACTTAATTAACTCACTAACATTTTAATTAAAACCATTGTTAACTTCTAATACGAATACATTTTCACATTTAATTATGACTTAAAAGTAGGTTACATCGAAACATAAAAGTCCTTGTTCACCAAAATAAGAATATCGAATATCGTCCGTTGTTTACAATTAAACGAGCCTATACAATGCGGAATCCCTTTCTGATTACAATACAAATTCATGCGTATTTACTGAACAGAACCCGACGAGAATATTCACACAAATGCAGACCCAAACCGATCGTGGTAAGCAAACAATGATGGTTTCAGTAAATATGAACAACAAATAACGTTCAATCTTCCTATGATTAGATTATTTCGATTTTTTGTGTATTCGACTCCTTTTCCAGCGAAATTACTGGGCAAATATGAGACTTTAGAACCAATGTCTCATGGTGGTGAGCACAGTGCAGTGCCGCGCAAGATGTCATGCGAAGTTCTGGGATACACTGTAAGTGGTATGGGGAGGCGTCTTGCATCAGATCTTCCCATCAGATGATCAAACTGTCAGTCCTGCTATGTACTTCGTTGTATTAAAAAAAACCATTAGTAGACTGCTATCCGTGTATTGCTACTTACTTGATTAAAAAGTCGATTCCGTCCGCATTGTTTGTACTAATACAACTACGGATAGTACAGTTTTCAGATAGATAGCTAGCAGGGTTAGGAGCAGAAGTTAAAGAATGGGCCATTAAAGATAGTGGGGTGGCCGGGGTGTTAAATAAACGGAATAAGCTACGTGACGGGAATGTCTTTTGAAAGATAAGGCTCGTAAACTGGAGTCATTTTTGCACGCTACCGTAAGGGTAGTTACGCCCTAGCTGTTTCAAGTCAAACAAAGATCAGCTGTCATTTGTTTTTTAAATTACTCGAAAATTTTAGAGTTACTAAAATGCAGCGCAAGGTCGAAGAGGCGAAATATATACGAACTGTCCGATTGCAGATCGATAGATTGGTTCAAGGCTCGGTACAATGTCAAGGTCCCTAGTGCACTTCGTCAGAATTGCGTTACATTACAGTCAATATGTTTTGGCACCACCTCAATCCACTTAAGAGTAAACCAATGGCGTTAAACCATCAAAACGAGACGTGTTCAATATCCACCGTTGTAGTTTTAGTACACCTGTCTGTTTCGGTGAATTTTCAATAATTAATTGCTATTCTAGTACGTAGAACAGACCGTCTGCTAAAGCGAATAATGTTTTTGTTTGCAGCAACTGTTTGCTTCAATACGGTGGCACACGTCAAGATATCGGCTATGCGTCAAAAATGAGTGCTTCTGCATCAAACAAACGGTGGATGTTATCCATCCACCTAAAATAACATGTTTTTCGTATCTATTTTTGATCTAACAACTAGGCCGGACCCACTTTTGCTCGAAAAATTTACTTTACAAAAGAGTATGACTATTCCCAAAATTCACTGGATTATTGCAAGTATCTTCACGGACACCATCACCACATTGAGTATGCTTGGTTGTTCATCTTCATTGGATATCTTCAACGAAAAGCACTACTTCGTCTGTGACGTGCAAACTGGTATAACCACTCGCCAACATTTTGAAAAGTGCGACTATGGGATGAGGGGCCATATTGGCAATTCCCTCGAGATAAACGCTCATACGAAAAGATAAAATACAATACGATGGGAGCACTTTACGTGTCGCTCCTCTCTGCCTGTTCGTAATCCATACGAAAAGTTTCCTGGCAAACGTTAAAGCCGATAAAGTTCTTAACAAAATAAACGAGTTTGAAGTGTGATACTTTCGCCAGAAGTTTATTTTCATTGCAGTTTAGTAGGCAGCGGAGCTTAAGGGTTATTTATGTGATCTGTACTTGAACGGGAAAATCCACCTGCTCCAAAGAATTTATGTCTTTGGTCTGAATATGGAAAGAAATGTACTTACTATTTTCGAGGAAGTTTGAGTTCCATTCGTAGAATTTCGTGTCGCTTCTAGCCTGATGCTTTCAAAGTATGTGTGGAATTGAACTGAATTAAGTTTTTAGATTTGTGCGAGGAATCAATTCCACATTTTTGTTGGATATTGTCATTGAAACAGTAGGATTTTTCTACCTGTATCTAAGAATTGCGCACAACATTGCGCAAAATTGTTATTAGACTTTCAAAATTAATATCAAAAGGATATTTTGAGGAGCAAATACGAGTAGACCCAATAATAAGCTGTGGATCTATGGAAATTATCCCATCAAACATTTGAATGTTCACCGAAGGTCGAGCTCAAAATGACTAGTTACTGACGGCATTTGATTTGAACAAGACAGGCCAAGTCTATAATATTGAGAATAACAGAGAATAATGTCGGTAATACATCAAGATCGATCACAAGAAGCGACGTTCTTAAAAGAGGACGGTGCCAAAAAGTCAATTTGTCGACAGTATCGATTTCTGATATGTACCTTATTATTTTACCGAAATGTTTTTACAATGTTTGAGCGCTGGAAAAAGCGGATAACTAAATCGAATCACTGCTCATTTATTTATGAATTCAGGCAATCATGCATATTGGCTTTTAAATTGATTTCTCATGAGCTCGGGAAGGTATTCGGGCCAAATAGAGCAACATGCGGTGCAAATAACAGACACTACGTTGGTAAATAGAGTATTTAGTATTAATAGGAAGGAGTCTGCTATCACAAGTCCCAGCATACAAAGTTTAAGTTAATTGAAAGTATAATCTACGACAATTATGGCCAAATTCTAACTGTTGTGATAATTATTTGTTTAAGACCTTAAAGAAACTTTTATTTTTTTGATTGCCTGATGAGTGTTCAGTCACATATTAACAAAGCAAAGTAAATTCAGTATGCACCAAATCATAAATTCAATTCAATTGTCACTACAACCTTACCTACTGTTTCAAATACACGCGAAAATGATTATAATTCTACACAAATAGGGGCTCAAAGTAGAGTTCAGCGAAAACCACAAATTGGATATCCATCCCCCATTCCCGAAATTCAATAACGCAGGTACAAATCTAGTTATTCTTATGGATTATAGGCAACATTCCTTCGAGCCGATGGATTTGAATATTTGGTAAATAAAGTTACCTTTATATTGGCTAAACCTAATATACACCACACAATTTGAGGGGAAGCTAATGAAATGAGGAAAGTAAACGATGTCAGTTATCACAACACCTCGTCTGTCAGGATGTTTACATAAAGCCTCGTCTTTTACCTTGATCTTTTTGTTGTTAATGCATTTACTTAGCTTTTGCATTGAGTTGTAATTGAGATCGCTTTCGCAAATTTACAATATTGAATACTTGAAAGGACAATGAAGAGAGAAATCATAAAATGACCTAATTACTATTACGGTGATGAAAAAGCGGCTTTGTAGCAACATTGGACTCAAAAAAGGCGTTTCTGTAAACGCCTTTTTTGCTTAATTTTCGAATCTGAATTCGAATATAATATTTGACAATTCTGTAGAAGCCGCTAGTGAGTCAGTTTCGACCTCTTCCATGAGCCTTCTGAATGCAAACTCATGCTGCGGTATGAGTTTAAGGTCGACTGGACATAATTAGATTTAGATTGCACTTTTTTACCTACACACGCTGTGAAAAACGTAGATGAGACCGGGACAGGACAGATGAACTCAAAGGATATTAGGAAAAGGAATATGATTAAAAAATTAAGCTAACATTTATAGTTGCATACAAATTAATTGAAAGTATTACAGTTATTTGTTTTCTTCATCACTTGAATTATGAATTTAATCTCCTTTTGTATGACTAGTTTAATAATTCTTTGAATTTAATCTGGATACAACACGTTAGTGAGATTTTTTTTATTAAATTATAGCGTACTTTTTTTTATTTGTCTGAGTGACGAGACGAGCAAGTCGTTTAGCTGGTGGTAAGCGCTACGCCTGCCCATAACAGTTACAGTGCCTCCCAGAACTTTGCATTGCATAATCCTGCGCGGCACTGCACTAAGCTCGTCATCCTGAGACATCGGCTCTAAAGTCTCATATGTCTCATATATATGTTTAGGCACAAAGCATAATTTAACGTAACTTATCTAATATCCAAAATAGCCAAACGCCTGCTTTGGAAACATTGAAACCATCGAGGAATAGTATTTCACGAGAAGCTATTTGCTTTTGCGGTTTGCGTTAAATTCGTTACTGGCTTGCAGAATTGTGGTTTCTGATAAAGGTAAATGAAATAGGCAGAGTTAGCAATGGCTGCAAACGAAATTGGGCTGTCACATTAATTATTATTCATAGATAGGTAGCTAAACTTACTGGGATTCATTGTGGAAAAATGATATCTTTAATCGAAGATTTGATGTCATCGCGCCACCATCGTTACAAAGTCGTTTTCTACAGAACTTTCAGATAAACATCTGATCTTAAATGAAGTCCGATTAGGATGAAATCAAGCCAGTTTATCTGACTTCAAGCACAGAACTAATCTCCTTATGTCTCAAATGATTGACTGTCTCCTCTTGCATGTCACAAAACATTATCCCAAATTGAAATGTGTCCCTTCTCTGATTCATACGGTTGATCTTATGGATAAAATTAACAAATGAATGTACCTCATCCCTTGGCTATGTGCCAACCCTCGCGAAATACCGAGCTGGTATTTACAAGGTTATTAATGGCCTTTTTTCTTGCGTGGTGACAATTCAGCCAATGTGCACTGTATATCAATTGAAACATGACAACGCAATAGCCTAGAGCAGTGATAGCTCAGTGGAAAAACTTCCGCCTACCAATTAGAAGGTCGTGAGTTCAAATCCCAGTGGGACGCTTGTATGCACAGATGTGTTTCTTGTAAAACATGTTTACTTTTCGGTGAAGGAAAATATCGTGAAGAAACCCATGTGCTCGAGAATTATTTTGAAGGTATGTGATCCACCAATCCGGACCGGGCGCCCGTGGCGGATTATGACCAACTTCTCCTCCTCGCGGACGTGAGGTAAGACGTAAGACCCTTGTTTAACAATGGGCGGATATGGGTTGATGATCATGACAACAGGACGATAGGAGGTAGTCTTGCTCTCTATTATATCACTTTGCGGATATGTGTCGATAAAATCAAATATTTTTTATCTTATCGCGTAAATAAAAATGGGTAGGGCTTTCATTAATCTAAATGGAGTTCATTATCATACAATCGCTGGCCGAATGCCCTAATCCATTTACAAGTTCTGAAATTTTCTATATCTGTAGTTTATTCAGTCTCTGTCCTGTTTCACCATTCATAACTACATACATAACTTATCAGTAGAGGAGTTCTGCCTAATGTGATTGTGGTGCTTCTGAACAAACAATTCAGCATAATCCTACTAATATTATAAATGCGAAACTTTGGGAGAATAAATGGATGTTTGTTCCTCTTTCACGCAAAAACTACTGAACGGATTCGAATGAAATTTGGAGCACAGATAGTTTATAGCCAGGATCGAGTATTAGGGTACTTTTTATCCCGATAGTATGTTCCCGTGGGACAAAACGGGAACTATGCGGGTGATACTGCCGGGCGCAGGTAACTATAATGCTACTACTACCGTTACTATAATGCCCACAATGCCTTTATAATATCTTCAGATGAAATTATTCGTATGAGATTTCTCCTCTTAGGGTGGTAACTGCCGAATATATATTAGCCTTAAAAATATTTAAAGTTTTGCCCCATATATTTTGAACCGAATAAAATGAAAAAGAAGAAGCATTGGAACAAACACAAAATTTAAGATAACATTTGAAGCAGTATTTAAATACTTTTATCTCTGACCTTTTTTTGCTTTACTATTTTTTGGCTTGAAGTTAGATGGCTGTTTAGATGTAAACCTGTAGAAAACCCCAATGCCTACTTTTATGTTTTTTCACAAAGTTCCTAGAGTAACATTTATCAGTTAATTGTGAAACAGGGCCGTGCTCAATCAAAGGCATATGTTGAAAATGACGGCCTATCAATCATAGAGTTATCATTGACGATTTAAATCAAATGCACCGGCCAGATAGCATCCATAGTTTTTATATAGCCACTTTCCATATCGTTTAGAAACGGCTTTGGCGACCGATTGTTGAGTAAACCGTACTAATGGACGGTGGAGTGGTTTGTTTTTAACCTCTGATAAATGCAGAGGTGTTTGTATGGATTTAGCGTGCGTAAAGTGTAGATTAGATCGTTTACGGGTTTAACAGGTACTTTTGTCATAGATAAATGTCCAATTTTTGTTTTAATTATTTTTGTGTTATAAATACAGCTTTAACCACCGGTAGCTTGGGTCCAGGTCCGCTGCCGCTTAAGTTAAAGGTTTAAGTTTTAATTTGTACTTTTTGTAGAAATGTTGTGATTTTTTTTAATTTACTTTAAAGAGTAACTAAATTTGATAATAGATATTCAGTAATATAAATATAAAATTTTCTTTATTTTATTCCCACCCAAGTCACACTGTTTCACGCACTTTAACCGTAGGCTCAAACCTAGTCGCAACACAAAATGATTGTAATTTGTTATCTACATCAAGTAAATAAATAAATAAATGAATGAACGAACAAACCAACGAACGAACGAATGAATGAATGAGAGAATGAATGAATGTATGAATGACGGATTGAATAAATAAATAAAAACTCACTTCTCCATTGACCTCAGAATTAAAAAATTGTATTATTTAGTATAAAACGTATTTGGGGTACAATCTGACGTCCCACTGTCCTATTACTAAGATACTTATTATATTACCTAATACTTGCCAAAGTTTGGATGTTTGTTTGTTTACTAAATCACGCCGAAATTTCAATGTTATTTGGCAGTACAAAAGCGGACGATATTTGGGGTTTAACATAATTAAATTACTATCTACACAAAACTTGGGTAATTTTGCGTGCGTAAAACTTTAAATTGGTAGTTCTAGGGCATGTTTGGCGTTTGTTGTCGCTGACTGTACGTAAGATTGAACATTTTTGTGGCTGACATTACTTCCTTTGTAAAGAATAAGTCAATAATAGAAAGAAAGAAATGAAATTTTCAAATTCAGTGTTTTGTCCCTTTTTAGGCCAAATGGCTGGTGGGGCGAAACGCTCATTGAACCAGATATTTCACTAATATTATAGTTAGTGTGTTTGTCCTCTTTTAACGCCGAAACCGCTGAACAGATTTTGATGAAACTTAGTATACAGATACTTTAGGTCCTGTAAATTAGGTGTGTGTGTATCCTATGTTCTAACATAGGATACTCACACACACTGTCCCATAATTCATCAATATAATTTAATACATTAATAAGCAATCCTGTCTTGGCCATATTTTATACCTCAATTACTATATTGTTTTTATTTAAAGTAAAGGGCATTACGTGAATAAGTAAAATTAGAATTAAATACTTGTCATCTCTTAAAAAATTAACGGTTCCCATGGAATATTTGTTTACGCGGGTGAAACCGCAGGGCGCGGCTAGCAGTAGAATATAGTAGTAGAGTTGTGGTAGTTTAGTTTATTTGTCTGAGTGACGAGACGAGCAAGTCGTTCACCTGATGGTAAGCGCTACGCCTGCCCATAACAGTCACAGCAACACCCAGAACCCTGTATTGCATATTCCTGCGCGGCACTACACTGCGCTCGTCACTCTGAGACATCGGCTCTAAAGTCTCATATGCCCAGTAATTAAGAGTTGTGGTTGTAAAATGGATAACTGTTTGTTTTGTGTTTGCAGTTAGTAACAAACCATTCAGTACTTTATTATGTTCGTATCATACACAAAAAATACTCCATACAATAATATCTCAGAGTTTCAGACACATAAATCCGAATTTCATTCCGCTGCTCCCAATCTTCTGTAACCCAATAACCCCACATTACCCTGCGAAAATCCCGCAATCTCGACTCGAGATTAAAATGTTCGCATTAATTTTCCCACTCATTTAATTTGTTTTTATGGCAAACTTCTACTTTTTGTTCGAGATCCTACTAATATTATAAATGTGAAAGTTTGTGAGAATGGATGAATGGATGTTTGTTACTCTATAACGCAAAAACTGCTGGACGGATTTGGCACACAAATAGTTTATAACCAGGATTGAGTGATACGGTTCTTTTTATCCCGATAGTATGTCCCGTGGGACAAAACGGGAAATACGCGGGTGAAACCGCGATGCGCAGCTAGTGTAGTGACAATTAATTGAACTAAAAAACCGACCTCCCGACTTCAATTGGATATTTTTATTTTTATTTTACTAAATAATGAGACGAGCATGTTGTTCACCTGATGGTAAACCTACCTATAATAGCTATAGTGCCACCCAGAACTTTCCGTTACAAAATCTTGTGCGGCACTGCACTGCGCTCGTCACCCTGCGATATCGGTCCTATAGTCTCATATGCCCAGTAATTATGCTGGAAACCGGAACACCTTAGGTAATGTTAGTGCTTGGCCGATGAATATCTGTCAAAGGTATGGTACTTCCCCAAGGCGGTCTTGCAGAAGAGCCCTTTTTTTTTTTTTTTTTTTTTTTGTCCGGGGGAATGAACCTTATTCATACCTCGACCTCGGGGGAGGCCGGCTGGTTATGTGGGGCTCCCCCGCCAGCGCGCATCCTAGGGATGCGCCTGACTGGGTGTACCCACTAAAAAACCCCGGGGTGTTCTCCTCTCTGCATGTTGGGGTGGACGCGGGCTCACGAGTGCGCTTCCACGACCACCCCTGTTGCAGAAGAGCCCTACCACTACTAAAATCTACTATTATACTTATAAAAACCAAACTACTTAACCGATTTTGATGAAATTTCAATGGTACCAATCTGAAAATATATTTTTTCTAATTAAAAAAAAAGAAATCGGCTTATCAATTAATTAATTAATCATAATTAAATCACTAATTATATCGAGATCATTGAAAGATTCCAAAATATGGTGCTGAGAGGTATTGTCAATGCCCCATGGTACATCAGAAACGAAGACCTTCATCGGGACCTAAAAGTGAACTTCATCTCAATTATCATTAAAAAGTTTGCCGAAGCTCATGAACATAGACTTCACCACCACGTGAACGTCGAGGCTATCCAGCTCCTCGACAACACGGATATAGTGAGAAGACTAAAAAGGAAGAAACCTTTCGAGTTAGTGTAGTGATGTGACAGTGAAGTGTAGTTTGGTTAAATGTACTAGTAAAGAACACATTAACAAAGTGCCTTCGCCTTGTGTGTTAATGTGTTAATTAATGTGTTAATGGACACAATCTTAGCATTAACTCTACTTAGCTTTTTATGTTAAATTCAAATTACTCATTAGTCTTTCAGGCATGATTAAAAAAAAAACCTAATTATATCTGCACCTTACCCCCCCCCCCCCCCCCCCATCAACGTCCTCATCCATCGGCTCTTAAATGGGATAGTCCTGACGCGACACAACCATTTGCAGGCTGTAAATAGGCAACCTTTTTTTTTGTTAGCCTTACATTTATTTTCCCGAACAACATTTTATACAATGTTTCTCTTGGCTCAATACCCATCAAAATTGGAGCAGTTTAACGAGTAATATAACTTTATGTGCCACACGCACTATTCTGAATCCTAAACCGTGATACGGCAACAATCGAGTGATTTATAGCTTTTTTAATCGGTTAAAAACACGTCAAATGGAAAAGACATGGAAAATGTATCTATAACTATTAATAATTTTATTACTTTAGGATAGTTTCGGACACATATTTTATGGGTTATGTGTAAAACTTTGCTTATTTATTAACTCTGTTAAATGTGGACAGTTTTTTGATGTAACTACAAATAAGTGAAGTTGCTGGGCATATGAGACTTTAGAGCCGATGTCTCAGGGTGACGAGCGCAGTGCAGTGCCGCGCAGGATTATGTATTATGGCCATATTAGGGGTTGCAGTAATTTCATGATTTTATGACCCCTCCCCCGTCCTTGTCACACTTGATCACATTTATGTGACCCCCTCTAGTGTAACGTCACACATTTTACAATTTTACATCTAGAAATTATTAAACTAAAACAGCAATTTCGAAATTCATTTTATTTGGCATTTTAACACTTGGATTTTAACTTAGGACTTTCACCCCTTGTCAACATAATGTCACACTTTGTCAACTTCTCCCCCCCCCCCCCTTTACGTGTAATTATGGATGGTCCCATACATATAGTTATGGTTAGTATAGTACGCAGTCACGTGCAAACAACACCGTTGTGTGTCAGCGCATAGCTCAATGAAAATTATTTGGCGTTCGCACTCACATCACAACTTCGAACATTTGGCAGCAAATGCAAACGCAACAATTTCCTTGATGGCTCTCTAAATGATTCATACGTTTCACACCTACTTGCAAATAAATTATGGTTTTCATTCTTGTTAGCATTAACGAGCAACATGAAGCCAAATTAGCTGGTCTGTAATAAATTTACAGTCAAATGTAAAACTGTGAGTGGGTACCTAAATAACATAAATCATCGTCATCGTCCACATCCTTTATCCTCTAGGTATGGGCCTTTCCTTTACCATGCCATATGCCACGGTCCTGTGCCAACTGTATATCGTCGGCCCATCTTGCTGCTGGACGACTGACGCTTCGCTACCCCTGCCTGACGCTTCGCTACCCCTGCTTAAATGATTGATTTGAATTCATATACTTACCTAACCTTCATTAACTACCTTTTTAACGGTACTGAAGCTGATCAAAACAAGCCCAAACACAATCAATATACTTTTAGAGAAGTTATTCGAACAAGCATGTAAAATTTCAACTGAATTGAACAAATAAAGGTTATACATTTATTGGCGTGATTACATCCATTCACACACACTAGTGCTGTAAGTTTAATAAAAGGTTGTAATAATAAATTGATTGACACCTCATTCATCAAAATTGGACGAGTTATTTAGGCGCTACGGTGGAACATCCAAAATTGTATACAAACATTATAGACTGATATAAAGATGCATGTAAAACATGCTAAACATTGCGCCACGAAATACAGCAAGTGTCAAAGTACAGATGTAAGTATCTAAATATCCTTTTGACATATCACATTCGAATACTCGTGTATTCGAATGAGAGTGTGACCCATGTCAATAGATAAAAATTTACATCTCCTGTCAAAAAAATTTATAATCCTCATAAAATGACAAAAAAATATATACGGTTTTAGGATCTCCGTAGTTTAAGTTCGTATGAACTGATGGCGAAGCGTGAGGTTGCGGTAGCGAAGCGTGAGGTTGCGGTATAATTTTCCGCAAAGGACAAATATTAGGAAGCACAGGTATTTGGTCTGAGGCGGGTATTTGTAGGACTATGGTCCTCACAGTTCCTGATTACTTAGATACACGGAATCTTAGTTAGGGGCTATGTAGGCAGATATTTAATCGTGCCGTGTTATTCAATAATGAATTAAATTTGCTATCTTTAACATTTAAAATATTTTCATTTGAAGCGGCATAAATTTTTCCATTTTATCATTTAAAAAACATCTCCATAGCCTCCTACGTAATTCTGAAAACACAAGAGCTCGTCGAGACGCGTTGGTATCAATTTAAAAATAACTTTACCTAGAAAATGCAATTATGGCAATTAGAGGCACTATTTCAAGAACTACATAAATGTTATTTCTAGAGATTTTAATTTAATTTGTAGCGCTCCGCTTTGATTCGTATAAACAGAGACGAAACCGCAATCAACTCTGCAGAGAAAATGTGAAACAGCCACGTTTCCTACTCGTCGGAAAGTTTCAATACCATCGTATTGGAAAGAAAATCGGATATCAGTTATTCAAATAGACATTGGTCCAAGCTTTTCAGATGGAAAAAATAGCAAATAGGTAGATTATATCGAAACATTGCACATAATTTCTTCGTTCTTTTTCTACTTTTGTTTTGAAAGACACCACATTATAAGCCAATGATATGCCAATGGGTATGGACTTCTTTGTATACTTCTTAAAGGAAAAAAATATTCAAGCATCTGTTATAATATTATTTTTTTGTA
This sequence comes from Campaea margaritaria, assembly GCA_912999815.1. Classification (NCBI taxonomy): domain Eukaryota; kingdom Metazoa; phylum Arthropoda; class Insecta; order Lepidoptera; family Geometridae; genus Campaea; species Campaea margaritaria. The sequence goes on from OU538791.1 coordinate 11,284,532, forward strand.
AGAAATTTTGTGCGAGATAATGGAGAGTCAAATTCTCTAAGCCACGGTAACCTTCTCTGACGAATCGCTGATCAGATTCTAGATACTAACACTCTCATATGTTTTTTAAATTAATTAGTAGGTAGTGTTTGTTTTCCAAGCCCGGTTAGTCCCGATTTCCTTTTCATTTAGCACAGTTTCGATGTTTGCATGTTTAATGTGTTTCGTCGTTCTTACCTTGCTCTCCTTTAGATCTTATTTTAGTCTTGCTCAGTCTGACCGATTATTTTGCCATTTTATTATTTCTCTCTGTTAAAGCTTTTTAAGGTACCTAATAATAATCAATGGTGGTTGTCCTGGAGTACTAATTATAATGATACCACGCGTGATTTTTGTAACACGCCTAAAAACGGATGTTATAGGTTAGATAATTTTCTTTAAAATTTGACAGATTCAAACTATATTGTTCTCTGACTGATCTTACCTAGCTATTGGCAGATTAGCAAAAAAGTATATTTTTTTCTGGAATCATATTTTCGGTTTGCAATTCGTAAAACTTCAGTGCAGTTCCATTCTTACAATCGATCAAACCCATCATAAATTATAGTGAGTAATCTCGAATCTATATTAAAATTTTATTACAGTATCTGTTATAGAATTTGAGCACAGTAAGCGTAACAGTAAGAGCTTATTGGAAAATATTATTCCTAGTACTACGAGTAGCATTCCCCGTGCGCTAATTCGTTTGCGATTAGAAATATTTCTATTCATATCTTCTAAACCCTATAAGATATCGAAACAGAATATACACGAAAACTTTTGCAATAAATTAAGTTTTTATCTCAACATTTCTTTATTTAATTCCGTTGAGCTGTTTTGGAGCTTATTCGAGACAAACTTTCAGATAGACAGATAAACATTCTAAAAGCGGCTATTTATGATTAGTCGTCGTTAAAATAGCAATTACCACTCATATTATAGCATCAGAAATCAGAGACAGACACTTCAATTGGTATATTATGTAGATAGATTCTTATGAAAATTATTGAGTAATTATTGAGTAGTTAAGTTGAAGTAAGTACTTACGTAAAAACTTACTCCACCCATACTGTATGTTTCTTGCAGGTGATGAAAGAAAACAAACAAACACAGTAGCGTGCTGTGTGCTGATGATATTTTGGTTTCGTAACGGACAAAACACATTGATTGATACATAATAAGTTTATGAATCTATAGCTAGAAGATAGATTAGACCTAATTTTTCTACGAGCTCCGTCTACGGGCTACGTTCATTTCTATTTAAGGAGCCATAAGGACGAAAATACATACAACGAAAAGTATTTCAAACGCCTAATTAACAGATGTAGGGCTAGTTTGGTTGCGTTGCATAAACAAAAACAGAGTCATAAACAAATGAAAATATTGCGTAGCATGTTATTTTGACGTTAGTTTACGCAACGCAATAGGGATAAACTAGTGATTGTTGGCCCAATAATAGGGCTTCCGGAGTTTATACTATATCCAATTCTTTATTATCTTTATCAGTCTGTAGTTGTTCACTAATGGCCTTAATACTTTCGCTGCTGAGACGATTTTCGTGTCTAGCCACGGGTGCGGCTCTGCACACTCCATAGTGTTTTCCCATACAACAAACACAACAGTTGTGTTTCCCCGCACTCGAGGCAAACTATGAAAAACACGACAGTTGTGTTTTTTAACACTGAAGGTGTTAAGCCTGTAATGAATTTCCCTCTTTTAGTAGGAACATGACATCTTTCTAGCTTCTTTAGAACATCTCACTAATCCTACTAATATTATAAATGCGAAAGTTTGTTAGAATGTATGGATGCTTGTTCCTCTTTCACGCAAAAACTACTGAACGGATTCGAATGAAATTTGGAACACAGATATTTTATAGCTAGGATTGAGTAATAGGCAGTGTTCTTGGCACCATGCCTCATGGACACCCTCTTTTGTTAGATTTTTAAGTTTTAGTTTTAGTTAGTTTTCCTTTTATTTATATTGTTATTTAAGTTGTGTCAATAAATATTTTATGTAATAGAGTACTTTTTTCCCGATAATATGTTCTCGTGGGACAAAACGGGATCGACGCGGGTGAAACCGCGAGGCACAGCTAGTATTAACAATGCGAAATTGTGGGTGTGTTTGTTCGTTCTTCACGCTGAAACGGCTAAATGGATTTTGATGAAATTTTATGAATAGGCCCTGGAATAGAAACTAAGATACTTTTTATCCAGTAAAAATAAACAGGTTTAGGCTTACAATGGGTTTCTTTACCAAAATCAGGATGGTTTCCATGGGTATAATAGATTAAGGAGAACACCATATTGATTCACCAAAAACCCAGCAAACGTTACAGTAAGCTCGATTGGGACCAAAAATGAGATATAACAACTGACTCACGTTCGGACACAACCCAATTCCAACTTTCACGGATATTGACACACGTTGCAACATTTCCCAAGATACCTACCCAATTAAGGTAACAATGTGGTCGTTAGGTCTAGAACACACCGCTACAGGACATCATGCGGCGTAACGGGAATATTCAAATTAGCATTATTGTCAAGGTTAATGTCATATTGAAGCTATAAATAGTACCCTTGCAACTATCTCTCAAATGTCCCTGAACACGTTCACTGCCGAAAACACAACTGTCGTGTTTTTCATAACTTGCCACGAGTACGACCTAGTGAAGCATATGTATGAAGAAAATGGTTCATCTGCTGGGGCTAGGGTATTTTGGACACAGTGTAATTTGGTCACATCTGTATTAATGAGTACAATGTGGTCATACGTTGTGTCAAAAGGCTCAATCAGTGTCATAATGATGTTTTTTTGGTGTTTTAACACCTTTATTACCTAAAATCTGACATCGGCTCTAAAGTCTCACATGCCCAGTAATTTCGCTAAGAAACAATGCCCTTCAAACCGGAACACAGTAAAGTTTGCACACTACTGCTTGGAGGATGAATATCTGGCAAAAGTGTGGTACTTCCCCAGGCGGTCTCTTGCAGAAGTGGCCTCCCACTACGGCTTCTGTGACGCAACAAATTAATTTGAATGTTTGAGGCGAACAAGCTTTGATTTAGCAACGTAAAATACAGTCATACTGCCTACACTATGACATGTCGAAGTTGATATGAAAATACTTAATGCCTCCGGCTACGCTTTAGATTGCTAAATAAAGAATGTAAAGCTTGTTTCATATAGGTAGCTGTTAGACGAAATGTATCTTCTAACTTGTTACAAATTTATGATGTAAGTATTGCCTGGACACGCTACATACACACCGGCTAACGAATGGATTTCAGTGGTCCTAACTTACTGGGAGAACGTCGGCCTTCCAACATGTTTCTTGTAAAACATACGTATGTAAGTATCACTCGCTTTTCGGTGAAGGAAAACATCGTGAGGAAACCCACATACTTAACCGAGAATGATTTCGGATTAACATTCCGGACTGGACCTCATGGTGGATTAATGCCTAATCGACGAAAGTGAAGGGTGACCCGTGCTCAGGCCGATATGGCATGATGATGATGATGATGATGTCTGAATGCCAACGATAGTTCGTTGGCGTATGCCGGTGATTTGAAACGTGGCAGTAACAGCACAGAATTTTTACTCTCTTATTGTTTAAATGTATTTGACGTGTAATTGCTTTTTTAACAATTCAAGAGTACGTCCACGCCGCGTGGACGTACCTTCGAAAGCCAACGAGCATGCGGTAGCCAATGCTGCATACCCTTCGTTGGCCTTCGTTGGACCGGTGTGTACACAGCATTATTCAGTGGCTTGGAGAGTCAGATTAAGTCTTGGCCTCTAAAACGAGATATACGAGTTTATTTTACTTTGTTGGAGCTAGCCACAATTTTTTTTTGTTACACTACGTATGTTCCAAAAAAACTAATCGGAAATTGGAAGGTGTACCTACCACAATTGATATCTGGCTCGTTCGTCAGTCAGTTGCATGAGTATCTAGGCTTAAGGTTTTGAATTTTTATTTTTCAGATTATCTTTTTAATACTGCACGCTGAACCAGAAATCAACTATCTGAAGCGAGTTGCATCAGCCCTTTTCATTCTTCTTCTTCTTCTTCTTGTCATTACAAAACTTTGTTTCTAGTTTCATTTCTAATAAAAACTCCAACGTGGAATAGTTTAGAGCCCTAAACTCTCTCAAATGTATGAAACTGTGTGAATATGTAAAGAACCCTTTCTTTTTACTCATAAATACAGTAAACTTTGATACTTCAAGGGCAAACAAAAAAGATTTCAAGATAAAAAATACAACATAAGGTTTTTCAACTTACTTACTTAGGTGGCAAAGAAAAACGAACAAGTACCTACTTGCAAGCTTAAGTTTCAAAGTGTAGTCGGCTTATTGAAAAAGAAATGACAGCTTATTCTGAAAATCGTTATCGCTGAGCTTTCAATAGATTTTCTTTCGTATTGTTTCTACCTATCTTAAGTATTCTTCAAGTAGTAGGTACTTACATATTTGAACAGTTGTTTCATCTGTGGTCGGCTTAAAAAAAACAAATGAAAGCTAACTTTGTAAATTTTTACTATCTCTTTTTTCTACCTGCCAGTACCTATTCTACAAGTACCTACTTCGGTACTAGAAAACTTAAATATCCACTGGGGTTGGCTTATCGAAAAAACAAATGGTATCTAACTTTGAAAATGGTTAATCGTTTGAGCTATCAATTTTGTTTCTATTAAGAAAAAAAAAACTGAAATTTTCTTCGAAGTACAAACGGTAGAAACAAATGAGGAAACAGGTCCCAATGACATAAAAGATTTAAAGACTTACCAAGCTAAACCAACCCCCTGTGAAGGGTTAAACCCCCTGTAATCCTTTAAGTTTAGAGAAATGTAATCAATCTTATTCTCTCGCTCTTACACAACTGTTTATGTACCTACACGTCCCATTCTGTCACGTCGTATACTCAATCAATCGTCTCGTTGGGTTGCATTCAACGTCACGATTCAGTAAAGTGCGGAACTCTTTAATGAAACTTCTTTTTAGAGACGACACATAATGTCACGTTTGTGTGTGTCTGTATGTCTGATATATTTTGTATAAGAACGTGTTATTTCCTCAATATACCGTCAAAGAGATAACAGTCGCGTTCTTGTCACAAATAACAATATAAATAACAAATAACAAAAGGCGATATTATGTTACAATAACTTCTTAACATATTTTTAGGGTAAGTTTAGATAAGAAGAAAAGACGTCCAAAGAAAAGAAGCCCCAAAATAAAATATTACAATCCAGAATAATGTTTTTTATATGTTCGGCAACACGACACAGGCCAGAATTTTGAGTGTAGTTTGTATTAAAACGAGGAACGTGAAGTATATATTAACAAAAATCAATATTACGAGGGTGAATCAAAAAGTTCTTAGAAGTGCATATATATGAAACCTTTTTGGATCAAGTTCGATATTCAAATTAAAGAGTGTCTATCACACTATATTTATGCAGACTGTCACTTGTTTTTGTCAGTTCGTTCGCATGTAATAAATTTTTTTGTGCAACGAGTTGCTAAAAAGTCAAAATTATGGATAAAAGTGAGTTACGTGCGGTGATAAAATATCTCAGTTTGAAAAAAATGTCTACGAAGGAAATTTTTAGCGGTTATAGTTATATATAGTTACGCGGTTATAGCTGCCGTAGAGGACTTTTTCGAGAGTCAAGAAAATAATTTTTTTTCACAAGGAATAAGGAAGTTAGAAACGCGTTATTCTAAATGCATTGCATTGGAGGGAGATTATGTAGAAAAATAAAATATTATTATTTAAATCTTTGCATTTTTTAATATTGATTCCAAGAATTTTTTGATTCACCCTCGTATATACGAAGAAACACCAAAACCGTTCACTGGCACTACCATTATTTATCATCCGTAAACCAGCAACAGCGCACAAGGAGAAAACCATATTAATTAGATTTACATCACAAAACTGTCAAACAATACTTCTTGAAACTTCAATTAAATAACTTTAGTTTGGTATTACATAAACAAACTGTGTACGTACGTGCCAACCAGAATCCCGGTTACGGATAAAAGAATGCTCGTCAAGATGAAAATAGATTTAAGATATACTATTTAATTTTTGGTTGGCCAGTTTTTTTTTTTTTTTTAATCATTGGAAGTTTACAACCAGTGCCAACTCTTTTAAGGAATTAGTACGTGACCAGGTTTAAACTAAAACTGGAACAAAACTCGACCTGAATAACACATTTCCAACCACCACGAAGCGACATAAACGAATCTGTCACGTCGACGGGTGCCAATCATACGTGACCTCGGGTGAGTCGCGTGACGCCGCACTTTGCGAATATCTAACGTAAGCCCAAAGTGAACAACTGAGCAATTTTAATTTCCGAAACAGGAGCAGTTTTAATTTGAAAATGGAACAAATCCAACAATGAACTTTGACATCAAGGTGGGTCATTAATTAATCTGTCACGTTGATCGCTGATAATCAAACGTGACGTTGAGTGAAGAGGTACAAATTGTTCGTTGCTATCGTTTCAGCGCGGTGAAAGGTCATTTTATTTATTGATACTTTGCATTTTGAAGTGGAGGATTTTTTTACACCGTGGCATAATTGAATGTCACGTTTATTGTCACTGATCGTCATCAGCCTAAAATCAATGCTGGACATCGACGATGAACACCGATATCACGGTGAAAGCTTTTAATTCGTTTATAATATTTTTTACGTAGAATTTTATATCCATTGAAAATTCCCTGAACATAGCTTAACGTGATTTACTTTTGGGAATTATTATAAACTAGCTGTACCCTGCCACGCTTCTCTGTGGCACATTCGCACATTCGCTGATATGTCACTGATGAAAAAAATACATAAAAACAATCCTTGATGCGGATTATATATCATGCTAAAATTTCAGCTCGATCGGTGCAGAACTTTTTGGGTTTTTGAAGCGTACACAAACCAACATAACATTTTTATATATATAAGATATTTCACAATAAATGTTTTTAATTTACCATAAAAAAAAAATGTTACCATTTTTCACTTTCGACGCTCAAAATTCAAAATACGACATAGCTTTATTCTGAAGCAGATACAGTTTACTACGATTTTGGAATCGAGAAAATCGTGACTGTATGTACTATGTATGTAATTATATGTATTGATTTACATACATACCGTCACGACTTTCTATGTGTGTGCGTATGTATGTCTACTAAATACTGATATGTCTTCGCCCATCTTGGACAATACCTAGTGTCATACTTACCAAATACAGGACTTCATAGCAAAAACACTAATGACTCAAAGACGTGAGTCGCATTCATGTATGCTATAATGTAATGATGTTTCTTGGCCTTTAACGAAGAACCCGGTAATAGAATGCATACTAGGGAAGTCATAGATATTGAAATTAGGATATGGCTAGAGATTGTACTTGCTACACTCTGTAGCTTCACCCGTGTTGACTTTTATCCCACAGGTACCGCTCGTTTTACGGGATAAAAACTATCCTATGTATTAGTTAAGCACCTCAATCAATCAATCATTATCAACCCATAACGTCCCACTGCTGGGCACGGGTCTCTCCTCACTTTCGTGAGGAGGGTTAGGCCATACTCCACCACGGGGGCCCAGTCAGGATTGGTGGATAACATACCTACCTCCGAAATAATTCTCGGGTAGGTATGTGGGTTTCCTCACGATGTTTTCCTTCACCGAAAAGCGAGTGATAATTACGTACATTTGGTTTTACTGAAACAAATTGGTACGTGCCTGCACTGTGATTTGAACTCACGGCCTTCTGATTGGAAGGCGGACGTTCTCCCACTAGGCTACCACCGCTTGTTTAAGCACCTTAATTATCTAAATACCAAATTTCATCAAAATCCGTTAAGCCATTGCGGAGTGAAGAGAGGACAAACAAACCAACAAACAGGCAAGCTTTCGCATTTCTAATATTAATTATGATTTAATTATGTATAGTTTAATTAATTAGCTTGAAGACTCACGTGATGTGATAAAAAAGTGATATAGAAGTGGATATGTATATCCGGGTTTCTGGAGACAGATATCCATAACAACTCACCTAATAACTGATGACTTCATCAAGGCATGGGTATAATAGTAGCATACCAAACTAATTACTTTGTTCTTAGTACTGCGGTGATAAAGTTCAAAATTGAACAGACACACTTATGTAATCATCCCCGTGTCTATCGCGTGTAGGGTTGCCATCTCTTACATTTGGCAACTAGGACAAGACGCGGAAAAGACCGGATTTTAGAGCCCAGAACCTGTACATGTCAACAGGTTTTTTTAAACATAGTCAGTGTAATAAAAAGCAGTTGGAAATGTCATAAATCACCTCCACCAGCAATTTAGCGAGTCAGTTCGTTTGATCGCGGCGTGCGGGCACAGTGCGTGTCGCGGGCGGTCGAAAACTTTAAATGTTTAAACCCGGACTACAAATGCAGCCCTGCCTGTGCGCTCCCGGATACCCTTTAAAGTAGGACAAATCCGGGGAAACCCGGACGGACGGCAACCCCAATCGCAGGAGAAGCGCATTCATAGTCACTTTTTGCGACACGATGACAATGCGTATCGAAAACCACTTCACAAAAGTTGTTTTTAATGTTGAATAGGCTTGTTTATTTAGATATAATCTTTGAAGAGATAAAGGAGAGGTCACGCCTGTCCATAATAATGACAGTAGACAAAGGACCTTGAACTCCAAAGTCTTTGGCACTGCCATAGAAGACATCTTAATATGTAGTAGAATGGCCACTCTCCGCCTTCCGCAATCCGCGTTTTTTTTATATGACTCAGTGACGAGACGAGCAAGTCAATCACCTGATGGTAAGCGCTACGCCTACCCCTAACAGTTACAGTGCCACCCAAAACTTTGCATAGCTTTTCTAGATGCGTTGAGAATAAATACCGCTTACTTGAAAATCAGTTCATTGTTTCAAGTTCCCAACATTGCGCACCTCTGATTCGAGCCGCTCGATTTTACTTTCCTCCATCCAAAGGTTGACTGAAAGAGATCGATTTTAGCGGTAAGTCCGCCGATTTAGTTAATTTTCATTCTGTAAGTCTCCGTTTTCCTTTTCCTTCGTTTCCTATTTCTTTTAAGGTCTTATTTTGAATATTTTGCAAAGTGGTGTGCAATAAAGTATTTTCTATATACTGCAGTGCCCATCGAAACAAAATAACCTTGTATAACTAATTTGCAAACCAAAAAGGAAAGTAAACATTAGAAAATGACGGGTTTTCACCTAATATCAAAACGGAAAAGCAAGCCACGAGCCTCTGTGGTCCGCCATCATTATAAAGGTGACACCTCGTTGACCGCATCCAAACTGGGCCACACAGAACACCCATTAAAAATGTGTTTAACGACTTCAGGTAATTTTTTCTGCTGGCATGTAAAGGCTATAAAAAATTTATAGTAGTAATAACTCAATAATGGATTGGACGTTAGTTTGTTACCCATATTGGATTTTTTATTGCGTTTTACTTTGCGGGCTTGTAGTTTCAATAAGCGGACCAAAGAAAGAATTAAAAATAGAAAGCAAAAAAGCTTAAGAGCTATTTCGGATATTCTTTTCTAATTCCAAAATAATTCAGTATAGCTTTTTAAGCATTATCTGTGGAAATTGCAATTACAATACAGTTAAGACCACGAGTCCCGTCAAAGGCGTACTTTCTTAAGATCTTCCTTCACCTCCCTCACGGCTTGTTTTAAAAAATAGATTAATGTATCTTCGAATTTTTCAATTAAAGTACAACGTTTGGTACTAATTACGTTATTATTTTCTTTTTTTTTCTCTTATCAGGATGCTTTTTTTTTTTTATATCTACCGGCTTCGGTGATTTTACTTATATCTGTGTCAGTTGTTAGTTTAACTTGACAATAAACTGTAATAACAATTTCTCAACCAGACAATCGTGTTCATATGAAAAGTATTATTTCCTCTTTTTTCCGTGTTATTTAAACGGAGTGTTTGACGTAACAGCCACGTTGAAGTGCGCTCTAACTTGGGCGTTATTTCAATAGCATTTCGTCCGATATTTGTGCTGAGCCGCGCGGAGTTGCTAATTTAGGTATTATACCTACATCATTCTATATCCGAGAACCAAGTTTTTCATAGAAAATATTATTTTTGAGCGACGTGCCGCCCATATTCGTTAATAATAGATAGGCCACCAGGCTTTGATCGATAACTTTATTTTATTATTGATATAAAAAAAGTCCCACCGCAAATGAAGCCGCGGGTACCAGCTAGTTATGTTATAAAGACTTTAGTCATAAAAATTTAGGTCCATGCTTGCGTCAATTCAGTTTTTGGAAGACTAATAAAAAGGTCGACGCATTGAGAGCTTTAAATTAAGCTTGCATTATCATGGAGGGTGTTTTATCAGATAATTGATTAGTCGGTAGATAAAACGTAATTCAATAATGATGCCGACGTATTTCGAATGAACGAAGCAATTTTTGTTTCAAGGGAATCTTTTGGAAATTTTTCCTTTTGTTTTTTTTATGAGCGCGTAAGTATTTACGCTTGTTTGTATTTTAATCTTATCTATAGATATAAATCATTATATACCATATAGGTAACTAACGCCTCGAGGAGGGCAAAACACAAGAAAAAATATCATGCCTGCCAAATAAGTATTAAACTAGAGGAGAAACGGCTGCCGCAGCCATTTTATATAACACAAATGAAAATGAAAATTGGAATAATTTGGCATTTTGTCCATACTAAAAACTGCGGGATTAACTGAACTGAACATGAGACTGCCTTCTAACTTGCCATTTAAAAATGTATACGGTACCTGAACGCAATTGTACTGGCGTATTGACCGCAAAAAAGCTATATGACGATATATATATATACATAGATATTAGTCATAATTATTACGATTAAAAATCCGAGTTCATACATAACCGTCCAAACAGAGGCAAAGTCGTCCTAACCGAAATCGGCGTGGATGACTAATATAAAATCATATGATTATTAAATTTGTATGATTTTGGCTTAATTAGTGTAGGTATTTTTTATTTCTTCTTTATTCAGATGATATAGTGGTCAAACGCTTGCCTTTATCTATATTGATAAATAAATAAATTTTATAATTCCTCGTTTAAAAATGTATTTAAAATTATTATAACTAATGGCTTACTTATTTTAAGAAAAAAAATATCACGTACCTTATTCGTAAAACCAAAATGTCCACTTTTTTCAGCCTATATGCACTATTAATTAAAATCTAACAAGCAGTCATATTAAAAAATATTTCTCCATCTATTTACTTTTAAAATTACACCAATTTCTAGAAGCACATCACTTAATTACGAAAAAATAAATAACTGTCACTGTCAGAAACTTTTTAAAACACAATTAATGTCCAAGGGATGCTGCCGAAAGTCCTAAACTTTTTTTTAGGCACCTGAAATACTGGCCAGTCGTAAAGTTATTTTTTTAATCGCGAGTGGCCAAGGCCTTAGTCCGCGCGTGTTTTCAACGCAGCACGCCGAGACTGACTGACTGAAGCTGAAAGTTGGTTGAGCGTAGAGAGAGCTTGCACATTCAACAAGTATGGTTAGGTATAGTTATAGAGTACAGACAAGAAAACAACGATATACGATTTTGCTAACCGTACGTTAAGGCTCAGCTATTATTTCTTTAGCGGTTACTTTGGCGGCTATTTTGTTTTTCTGCGGTTTTCTTTTAATTTCTTGCCAGTATTGACACAAATCTTGAACAGCGCCTTTTTTAGGATTAACAAACGCAATCTATCCAAAATAGGTTTTAAGCTGGTTGGGTCTCATCATTATGTTTGAGTATAAAGTTCAGAATGCTTTACATTGAAAAAAATACTTAAGCATGCAGAATTGAGTGGGTAATGCGTGGTCCGACCCGACCCGCACATTCGGCCGGATTTTGTGTTGGTTTAAATTCAAATCGCAAAAGTTTAATTTAAGGTATTTTAAATATACTTAATGAAGTATATAAATTGATGGAAATTGCTACCTTACGAGAAGGCATTATTTTAGTACGGATTAATCCAAAGATTGTACAATAACTTTGACAACAAAGCTTCGATATCAAACAAGAAAGTTAAATAGAACTGGAAATTCAACTTGACTTCGATTTATACAAATCCAGGAGAAATTGAAACCGTTCGCCGTTTCAGTAAGTTACTTATTGAGAAAGCGCTGAGCAAGACAAAAATCGTAAATACCTACTTAGGTAATTCTTTAAAAATCAGTATACCTAACATTAACATTACATAACTTTATAATAATTATACTTTTTTTCTTCGGCCATGATGCTGTTGGCACATTGTGCCATTTTCAAGGGATATAATAAGCATGCTTTATTTCCTGCTTCGTGACTTTAGACACAGAATAGATAGTACTACTTCGGGTATAAAAAATAAAAACTAACCTAGTTTTTTTTTCTTGTATAGCTGAGCATACGGCGTACATACAAGATTTCCATTGTTCTCATATTATGGCGATATATTTCCAAATATCTCGGGAAAGTAACACTTTAGGGTACGTACCATATGACTTGATATTTTGGTTTGTAGGTATGAGTGTCCACTACCTAAACGATACTAAACAATATGGCGGCGGGAGGATAGAATAGAATAGAATAGAATAGAATAGAATAGAATAGAATAGAATAGAATATGCCAGATTTGAACCCCTTTAATTGCTGTAATGGTGTGAAACCAAAAAAAAGCAAATTTTTATTACTTTAGCTACCTGCTTATAAAAGAAATGAGAAAATCGGCGTTCTCCTATTATATTTTATTAAAGGTAGGTAAGTATATAATTATGTATGTAAGTAGGTTTACCTACTTATTTTTCTCTCTAGTAAAATATGTTTTTCTACGTTTTCCCTAGTGAGTGAGTTTTCTCAGAAACTCGGACATAAATAGTAGAAAAAGTCCATTTATGTTATACTGAGGAAATACAGCAATTTGTGGACGTAAATTGCCATGTCCGGGAAACATTCTTCTTAAATCTGTCTCTGTTATATAATACACGCGCACTACGTTTAGATGAATCTTTATCTTTCAATCTAAGCTCTCTTTTTTTTTTTAAAGTGACTTTATCGAAAGTGTTTTTAGCTATTTTTCAAGCGAATTTGTTCACCACCCTCTTCCCACCCATAATTCACCACGGTGTCGCGGTGCGGATTAGTGGATCTCGGAAATATTTCTGGGGTATGTGGGTTTGCTCATGATGTTTTCCTTCGCCGAAAATCTATAGAAAATTACGTAAGTAGATAATGTTTTACAAGAAACACATTGGTACGTGCCCGAAATATTTAGTGTAGAGAGAGGCTTAGGTATATTTATATAGTAACATCGAAACTATACAGTTGAGTTCGATCGGGTTCAGACTTCTCCATAAATAGCTAAACCTGATTAGTTTTCCAAAGATATTATTATACTAAAGCGTGAATCGATTCATTTTGTGGGACTCTTTAGTATCCAAAGGTTTCGCAACCCTTCTGTTGTTCCTAACTTAGAATAGAACCAGCATCAATTTTATTTTGTTCTACGCTTCTTAAAATAACTTATTGCTAAAGTTTCTCATGGCTTCCGCCCTAAATGTGCAAAGTTAGAACCATAATTGGTTCCCGTCATAAATAGAAAACTCGGCGAATAGAGCAATGTGTTTATATAACTCTATGAACGTTACAATTTCAGTACCTTTTCTCAATACAAATAGACTACATTTCCACTATCCCTCATAGAAAAGGTGATGTTTTCGAACTGGGGAAAAGTATTAACTTACCTACTCAGCTGTATAAACGTAGTTTGAGAACGCGTCGATCTTATTTCGAACGACATGCGACAGTTTGATCAGGGGGCCTACCATGACCTCTTATAGCGATTCAATTGAAGACCTAAACTGAACCGCGTCGCATAATCGTACCGTGACGTCTTATTTTTTATGTTGCTGCCATTTTCAACCTAAACTGGATATATTTTAGGTTGAAAATGGCTTATTAGCGGCTCAATTTAGGTTCCTGCCATTTTCGACCTTAACTGCATCCACTTTAGGTTCAAAATGGCAGCAACATAAAAAATAAGACGTCACGGTACGATTATGCGACGCGGCTCAGTTTAGGTCCTCAACTGAATCGCTATAAGACGTCATGGTAGGCCACCAGGGGGGTCGCCACGTATTTATTCTTATACCATGCAGTTCATTATAAGGCCTCAAACTGAACGGCCTAGATTGTCACCACACACTCATAAATGACAAACGTGTCATGACGTCATTCAAAAATAGACTGCAGAGAATGAGAGAGAAACAGAATGAGATGGAGCTATATAAACTCCCATAAATGCAACAATTTGTTACGATCTCTTTGGATACATGTCTCTGGTTGACTTATGAACGCTGAGCGATATTGAAGAAAGAAGAAAGAAAGAAAAAACATTTATTCTGACACAACTGCACACAACAGCGAACAACGTACTTATTTAGAGACAAGACAAGAGAATGAAAACACACGATGAACATAATAGCGTACGCAGATAGCCGGCGCGCAGTGATGTCAGACAAGGCCTGAGCTCAGCATAATGCTGTGGTCAAACCACAACGCTGATTTTCAGCTCTTGCCTTTGGTGACACACGGACTTAAGAAAGACTTAAAAAAATATAAATAACGAATAAATTAAAAAGTTTAGCTCAATATAATAAAAGAATAAGAAAATAATAATAATAATAATAATAAATGACAAAAAAACTAATTGCAACCAACTATACTAAGAAGGAGAGGGGAGGGGAGAGGGGGGAGGAGGTTGTAGTACATAAAGATATTAAAAAAAAAATTATTGGTGGTGACAGTTAGCAGGGCAGTTCAGTTTAAGGCCTTAAGCTGGATGGATTTAACTGTTTGTGGTGAGGCCCCTGAAATTAGGTGACTACAAAATTTGGCCACTTATCAGGGTTATTTTGTCCCATAAACTTTACCCCCTTTTTCATAAAAAGTTATGTGACGTTTCATAAAATCGCGCACTACAAATTTGTACTGCGCAGTACTAAGTGACGTTCGATAACTTTTTATAAATTGGGGGGTAAGTTTATAAGCACCTGTCCATTGATAGATTCTGGGCTACAGTACTTTTAGATCAATCAATCTTTACTTATTTATCATCATCATCAACCCATAACATCCCACTGCTGGGCACGGGTCTCTCCTCACTTTCGTGAGGAGGGTTAGACCATAATCCACCACGGGGGCCCAGTCTGGATTGGTGGATAACATACCTACCTCAGAAATAATTCTCGGGTAGGTATGTGGGTTTCTTCACGATGTTTTCCTTCACCGAAAAGCGAGTGATAATTACGTACATATGTTTTACAGAAACACATTGGTACGTGC
The DNA here is from genome assembly GCA_912999815.1 of Campaea margaritaria. NCBI lineage: Eukaryota > Metazoa > Arthropoda > Insecta > Lepidoptera > Geometridae > Campaea > Campaea margaritaria. Next base: position 11,299,967 of record OU538791.1, read on the forward strand.
CTGCACTGGAATTTGAACTCACGACCTTCTGATTGGAAGGCGGACGTTCTCCCACTAGGCTACCGCCGCTTATTTATTTATATCTTGAATGAGGTAGTGCGGCATCTTCAGAAATCAATGGACAGACGGCCTCCCATCCAAGTGTGTGCCACTAATTACGATGCTTAACTGTGGTGATAATTGTTTGAGTAATTACCTATTTGTAAGTGTCCCGGTAATTAGAGTTCGTAAATGCTAATTAAGTTGATAAACAGTTATCTAGAATAGTTATGCTGAGGTTCGAACCTCAGTTACAGTTATGGTACAGTATAAAAGATTGACAGTTGGGTCGTAATTTTATGCACTGGCCTGAATTTAATTAATTAGAAATAGCCTTGATTATGAAATTAATAGAGAAACCCCTTTAGAGTTAATTAATCTAATGCACTCTCTGCGCAAGGTGAGCACGAATAGAGGACGCTGAAACCCCACGCAAACAAGTTAATTCATAATTTAATAGCCGGTTTCTACCTTCTATAAATCACTTTATATTTCCGATTCTACGAAGCAGAAACAGGGCGAATATTTTCTTTTTCCCTGTGCCCGTGAAGCGCCTTTCATTTAAAAATTGTAAGCATAAATAGTGCTTTCACCCCGCGCTGAAATATTGCTCTCATTTTTCTTGCAGGCGCTTAGGTAACCATTATGTAGACGACACCTCTAAAAGAATGAAACATGGAAAACAGGTAAATTTTGGGACATACACTTGATATTACAACATACAAATAGTTAAAAGAACTTACACAAACATAAACGTGTATTGTGTACCTACCAGGTGAGGCGCGCACCGCACCATTGATCCCCTGGTCACTTATTTCTATAAAAAATATTGCATCATTAAATAGTTCAGTCACTTTACTGTCTAATGAGCATCAACTTGCAGGTAGGTAAATCATATATTTATTACAGCTATAGTGGCTTTGTAGTTTGTTCCTGCTATCTCAAATATCTTAACGTAAAATAAGAGAACTGTGTAGTAAAATCAAACGTTAAATTTTTAACTAAGTAGGTACAGGGTGACGAGCGCAATGCGGCGCCGCGCAGGATAACAATGCAATGATATCCGAGTTTTCGCAAATGGATATACATGTATGAATATCCCAACATCCCTTAAAGAAAAATAGAAACATTATTTCAGCTCTTCCACGCAGTGTAGTGACGAATAACTGAATTTGGCTTGTCCAGACACCAGGGCCGTTGGAATCTGCCCCAGAACCCAACGCTGAGGTCATCGCAGCCGATGGCATAATTTTTCAAATCTGTCACGCTACCAGGGTACCATAAACCTGGGCAGATGGAACGAAGTCTAACTTGTTAACTCTAAGCACGCTTCAAAGCTATTTTCATACTATTCATGCAGTGGCGAAGAATACATCTTTATCTTCAAACAAGCGACTTATGTTCTCCTCTGAGACAGTTCCAAGGACAGTGGCTAAGAGATATCAGGAGACGCTGTCTCAATGTAAAATAAACTCTATTTTCCATGGAACTATAAGTATCTTTCGAAAACTTTAACGTAAGAATGGATTGTGCTTTTCATAAAAATGACTCGTTCTCTTATCTCTTTGGAGAAATATTTTAGAAGCATGCACTGTTAGTTTTATTTTACAAGCTTTTATGTGTTAGTAGATATGGATGGATATTCGTAAGGTGTATGTAGAGTATTCTATTGTAATCTAAGGTCAAATTTAGAAAGTTGCAATTTGATGAAAAAGCAGTGGTAGCCTAGTGGGAGAACGTCCGCCTTCCAAGATGAGGGTCGTGAATTCAAATCCCAGTGCGGGCACATAACAATGTGTACTTGTAAGCCATATGTACGTAATTATCACTGAATTTTCGGTGATGGAAACCCATACTTACCCGAGAATTATTTCGGAGGTAAATATATATTAATATTTAATGCTTTATTGCACAGATAAAACAGTTAGCTAGTATAGAGTTTAATAAAATCAACTTAATTGACGAAAAACTGATTATGGTTTGAGTTTAACACGTACACTGCTGAACCGTTTTTTGGCTCTTTTGCGAATCAATACACAACGTGTGTGTTTACTGTTTACTGGCATTGTGTCATACCTAAACTCAATCAGCTGTGCGGGCGGACACAACTGGTATAGTAAAATTGTCAATACAGCAGTGCGGGTTCGCACGCCAGGCGTGTTTTCGCTTGCCGTCAAATTATAAAAACTCAAACGTGTGTTATGAGCAGTCCACGTGTTTAAAGAAAAAATAGGGGTGTACTTAAGTAGGCGTGAATCAAAAATAACCTACAGAGAAGCTAGCTTTAACATTCTAACACCATACCAGTTAAGTAGTAAGCTGGCACCCGGTAAAGGACAGATTTTGGCCAAGGCACGAGCACAATGGATCGTTGCCCGCCACAATGGTGGGAAGATCCCAGCTGATTCGCTTAGGCCATTTTTGGGTGAGGCTTGAGTTGTAAGACCATAGCGATGATCTTTGCTTAAAATAGTATTAAAAAAACCCTAAAAGTACCGTAAAGTAAGTGGTAAGTAACGTGTCGTAGTTGTATTTAAAGTGGTAAAAGACAAAAAGTCTATACACTGCACAGTATTATCCTACTTAATATTATAAATGCAAAAGTTTTTAAGAATGGATGGATGTTTGTTCGTTTTTCACGCAAAAACTTACCCTACAGCTACGAGTGAACCTTCATTTGACTTTCACCAAAATTACTGATTAAATAACCTATAAGAAATCTGTCACCGAATGAGTTTAAAAATACGGCAAATATTTTTGAAAATAGTGTATTTCTATCTGTTCCACGAAAATACTACTGTATACAGCAATACGGTTTTCACAATTTGGTAGCTTAAAATCTGACATTTGACATTCAAATCCAATGAGTATCTAGAAACCGATCTATTGATAAAAAATACTGTAGGCGGCGCGTCAGTGAAAAAACTATAATATAACTAGCTGTACCCTGCCACGCTTCGCTGTGGCACATTCGCTGATATGGCACTGATGAAAAAAATTGATAAAAACAATCCTCGGTGCGGATTATATGTCACGCTAAAATATTAGCTCGATCGGTGCAGAACTTTTTGAAGCGTACACAAACCAACATAACATTTTTATATATATAGATATCTTAAATTAAAATATAATTATAATAAGTAAACAAACACCAAAAATATATACCCACCTAAAAACAAAATCGCACTTAGCGGCTAGTAGAAAATTAGGTTTTTTTTTGTCCTTCAAAATGCAAGCGTGGTCTTTATTGGTTGTACAATTGTGCATAGTACTAATACACTAAATCATACCAACCATTTTTGGAAATAAAATTACTTTTTTAAGCTTATATTAAAATAGTCTGACCACTTCTCCTTTATCCCACACCACGGGTAAAGCTGAGTGGACACTACCGGCGACCTTGCGGGACAATCGCGTTTAGAAAGGATGGAACGAAAGAACGAGGGACCTTGCAGCTTCCGAACTGAGGGTATTTTGAAAGTTATCGAACGCAATATAACGTAATTATAATTATTATGATTGCTCTTAATTATATTGCAACGATGCGCCTCCGGGTACACACGCAAGGCCTAAGGAATCATTTGGAATATCTATAAAATTGTGTAGAGGTCAGTCTGTCGATTCTATAGTTTGGGTTTTGATGGTGAGATTAGTAAAGGTCAGGAAATCCATTTAGTATAATTTGTGTTTAAAAAAGAAAAAACGGTATATAATAAAGCTTGATTTCACCAACTTATGTTTTAACACGTTCAGCACAACTATCGTGTTTTTTCATAACTTGCCGCGAGCACGGGAAAACACAACTGTTGTGTTTTTTGTATGGAACAATACTATGGAGTGTGCAGAGCCGCACCCGTGGCTAGACAAGCAAATTGGCTCAGCAGTGAAAGTGTTAATGACGCGTCACGATCACATAATTCATCATCAACCCATAACGTCCCACTGCTGGGCACGGGTCTCTTCTCACTTTCGTGAGGAGGGTTAGGCCATATTCCACCACGGGGGCCAAGTCCGCATTGGTGGATAACATACCTACCTCCACATATCACATAATTACATAATAAGATCCTAACCTTAGTTCAATCCCGATTTGAAAACTACAATCCTGATTATTTTAACTTTCCGTTCCGAAATTTGACATACTGGATTCGACTGATGAAAAAAATAGATTAAAACAATCCTTGATGCGGATTATATATCATGCTAAAATTTCAGCTCGATCGGTGCAGAACTTTTTGAGTTTTTGAAGCGTACACAAACCAACAGTACATTTTTATATATATAAGAAGATAGATTTTTTATACGAGTATATATAGATAAATGGTTCAATTTTATTCATAAAAGTATGCAATCATTTCATCAATGTTTTGTTACGACGTTGACACGTTAAAATATCGTTCGTAAACCAACTTTACAGACAACCATTTTTTTGTAAATATATTTATTTATACTGCTTTGGACTAGTAATTTTTGGACTTTACTGTACAAAGACGAATAGAAAGACGTGAAATCGCAGCATATACTCAAAATAAATAAAGTCATCCATCAACCAAATGCGAAACTTTATGTCGAATCTCATTTTTCGTGTTTATAGGTTGTAATAAACGAATTGATATTGCTTTATATTTACTGCGGGCAATTAGTAATAGCAGCTATTTAAATTGCAAGATATTCATAGGCACTTTTTATTCACATGGATCAGTGTTAACCTTGTGAAATCCAATATTATCTTGTAGTTTTTAGTATTCGGTGCTTTTAGTATGTTTTCATGTGTGAAATTTTATGGAACCGCTCAATATAATCCATGTTTTGACCTGAATGTTCAGGGTTTCGTAAATAGATACGTTCAAAGATGTTTGTTGTTTTTGTACTGTCAACATAAAAAGTGTTATGGACGTGTCCAATGGACTATTTTTCTTGTGTTTTTACATGCGTGAGGAAACATTTTATAAGCGCGAATATGCTCAGCGGCTTTTGTCTCCGACTGTACAGTTTTAGGCGTAACTTCTATCGATAAAATATTTTTTTAATTATTAAGTAAAGTTAAAGTTATAAAATAACTATAGTTTTTGTCCGAATTAAAAATATTGCTATTTATGACAATATGTAAGGTTTAGAATAAAAGCAAAAATAAGAAAATAGCGCGGCACGATCTCATATATAGATCCTGACCCCTAATAACCAACTTTCGCATGTACAATATTACTAGTTGCGCTCCGCGGTTTCATCCGCGTTGCCTATTATCCCACCGGGACTGTTAATTTTCACGGGATAAAGAGTATCCTTTGTTTTATTCCAAGAAGTTTATCAAATAACATCAAAATTTGGTCGGCCGTTGGGGCGTGAAGGGAAGACAGACGTACAAACTTTTCCGTTTATAATATCAGTGTGATAGCGTCTTGGAGGCTATACATCCTTGCATTTGCCCTGCCAAGGTAAACAGGACTGGAGGCCTACCATGACGTCTTATAGCGATTCAGTTCAGGACCTAAACTGAGCCGCGTCGCATAATCGTACCGTGACGTCTTATTTTTTATGTTGCTGCCATTTTCAACCTAAGCTGGATCCAGTTAAGGTTGAAAATGGTAGCAACCTAAATTGAGTCACTAATAAGCCATTTTCAACCTAACCCATATCCAGTTTAGGTTGAAAATGGCAGCAACATAACAAATAATACGTCACGGTACGATTATGCGACGCGGCTCAGTTTAGGTCCTGAACTGAATCGCTATAAGACGTCATGGTAGGCCTCCAGAGCGGTAAAAGCCTTCTTTTTTGTTTTTCACGTTTTTGAACATCGTTTGTTCACGTTTCTGAGTTGTATTTTTACAATAGGCGCCTTGTCGTTGCATCTTCGAGATATTTTTAGTACTTTTTACTCTTTTTTAGTGTTTTTTTTTGTTTCTTGTTGCGCCCGCGGTTCAACCGCATTGACTATATTTTATCCCATAGGAACCACCAATACTCAAATCATTTATTGCAAGTGGACAAAAATAATGCACTAATATAAGTCAAACAATGATGGATTATGCAATGCAGTTATGGGCAGGCGTAGCGCTTACCATCAAGTGAACGACTTGCTCGTTTCGTCACTCTGTCTAATGAAAAAAACCACTTCAAATACACAAACCTCATATTAGTACATAGAGAAAAATAAATCAAATATCGTCTACCAAATTAATAGTTCAATGTCCGCATTGCAATGAACACTGGTGATTTGTAGGACCATGGACCTCGTAGTTTCTGATTACTTAGATATAGAATAGAATAGAAAACTCTTTGTACACCAGAAACAAAAATAAAAACAGTACAGAAAAATTACAATAGGTAAACAAGGGTCGTACAATGGGCGGTCAATGGGTATGGTGGGATTTTTTATTAGACATCCTAGTTGTAGGTCAAGATCTATGTTCATGATCGTGACCTGTTACGATTTACTACAAAAATAACCTGCAAATTATACTGTTGCCCACTTTGCAAGCCTATGTTTACTAAGCCTTGACTTTTACAATCGGCCCTTGCTAACCGCTTTGCGGATTTGCGGTTCACACGATCTCCACTACAGCGCAATCCTACTATTATATAATCTCACTAATCCTACTTAATATTATAAATGCGAAAGTTTGTAACAACGGATGGATGTTTGTTCCTCTTTCACGCAAAAACTACTGAACGGATTCGAATGAAATTTGGAACACAGATAGTTTATAACCAGGGTTGAGTAATAGGGTACTTTTTATCCATATAGTAAATGTTCCCGTGGGACGAAACGGACACTTGAAACCGCGGGGGGCTAGTTATAATTATAATCTCACTAATAATTACGTATGTGTGAAAGTTTGTGTGTTTGTCCTCTCTTCACGCCGAAACGGCTATACGGGTTTGATGAAGTTTTGTTTACAGATACTTTAGTTCCCGGAATAGAACAGAAGATACAGTTATATAGGGTAAAAATAAAGGATTTCTGAGGGATATTAGTCTACGCAGGTGAAACCGCGGGGCAATGCTAGTTATTTTAAAAACGAAAGTAAGTCAATCAGTTTGAACAACTTTGCTCCCTTTTCACGGCTAAACGACTGAACGGATTTTGATAAAATTTGGCGTGGAGATAGTTTGAACCGCCGGGAAAGAAATAAGATACTTTTTGTCGCGATAAACTGCAGTACACGCGAACAAAGTCGCGGACAAAAGCTAGCATTTCCAGTTTGTTATCGGTGTGGCCTTGTGGGCGAATGGTTAAATCGCCAGAATCTTGAACATTCAGAAACAAAAGTTACTAAATAATGTTATAAACAGACCTACGATGCCATTTGCGACCCGCGGTTTCACCCGCGTGATTCTGGCAGAAACTCTAAAATATTCCGCGATAAAATGTAGCCAAATCACTCTGGAATAGTGAAGCTTTTTATCATAATATATCGTTGAATAATTCTCCGCAACGGATCGGTAGCGATCAGATCTTTAAGCCTTAGAAATTCCCGTTTTCTCGCAAGAACTATGCCTTTTCCCAGTATTAAATGTATCCTTAAGAATAGAATAGAATAGAAAGACTCTTCATTGTACACCAGAAACAAAAATAAACACACAACAGAAGAATTACAACTAAAGTACTCGAGAATAACGTTGCTTCCTATTAGCCGATGTCTCAGGGTGATGAGCGCAGTGCAGTGCCGCGCAGGATTATGCAATGCAGTGTTGTGGGTGGTGCCCACCTGCTCGTCTCGATACTCATACAATTTAAAAAAAAAGAAGTATAAGAATTTTGAGTATTAGATTAGGAATTACAGAGATTACCTCCTTTGTATAAACTGACAACAAACTATATTACTACAAATGGCGGTTCGGGGCCCTTCCGAGAAATCGTTCCCTTTGAACTTCAAAAGTATCCACTGAATTGTAAAAATTCATCAATAGCCGCATAAGTTAAGCTATAGTCAGCGTTAGTTATTAATAAAACATGTTGATATCTAGTCAATACCCTGTCATCGATTTTTTTTTCACCACGACACAAAGGTCTTATAAAATATGCCGGACGCATCGCGGCCGGTGCGCCCGCGCATTACAATCCCATTGAAATAGGCCGCAAAGTTCAACGCACACGCTATACACCTGCTAATTTCAAAAGGCATTTGCTGCCTCAACTGGCCGCTTTGCAAGGTGCAGTCTTTATGCGGGCAATGGCAAGAAACAAGAGTGGAGAGGCTTAGTCGCTCACATTCACCTGCGCCGCTGACGGTTCCGCAGTCGAGCCGCATCGCACCGCGTGTTTCCACATCTTCCATTTTCGAACGATTATTTCTCGATCTATTGTGTGAGTGCCAGGATCAAGGACCGCTCGAATTTTAAACGTGAGTTTCGATTTTCTTTTTATATTTAGTTCCTTTTTTTAGGAGCTTTCGTTATTCCAGCCAGTTATTCGTTATTAGCAAAGTTAGAGATGTTCTTTAACTTAGTTTCCTTGTGAGGAATATGTTGCTTCGTGGAATATGTTGGAAGACCCAGAATATTTGCGGCTTGTTCGGTTTTTGCACGAATTCTTTAGTTAATCAGTGCATAGTCAAGTTTTGATTAATACAGCACTACATGAGATTATGTCATGCGAGCTCCGCCAGCGCGTAGACGGTGAAAGTGGCTGGATGCTAGCAAAGATGTGAAAGACGGACTTTATGGTCATTTCCTTATTACCTGACCGGTACTTAGTCTTATCTAATGCCAGTCTGTACATTTATCTCTAATTTAGATTCAATATCTTAGTAAAAACTTTTCAAAAACATTTTCTCTTTTTCTCTCTCATTCTTTTTTATCTGTGCTTATTTGTTATTTTACTTTATTTTTCTTTTATTCGTATCTTTTTTTTTGTTTTGAGTTATAAGTACTTTTTTTTAAGTGTTGTTCGCTCACCTGAGTGTCAAAACAGTTGCTGTGTCATCCAGAAATTGCAATGTCGTGTGTGACACTGCAGTTCTGTCGTGACCGGACAACGGTTTTGTTTTTTTTGGGTTTTTATATATTTCTCTTTGTTGTTTTACTAAAAATAAACTTCTCAACACGTTAATAACCTTAGCAGAATTAAAAAACCAGTTCTAAATCCTGGTAGAATCAGTATTCTCGGCAGGTACCTATCACGGGTAGGTACCAGATAGGTATTACCGTATTCAGATAACAAGTTTTAGGGGACTTTCATATGTATTATATTATTATTATAAGTATAAGTTATTTTTTATCATCGCGCTTTTATTAGTAATGACCGGTAACTTTGTAAGTAAATCTTAAAGCTTACTAATTTTTCAGATTTTAGAACTAACTTTCTGACATTTTAAAACCTCACTTTATGACATTTTTAAAACTCGCTTTATGACATTTTTAAAACTCACTTTATGACATTTTTAAAACTCGCTTTATGACATTTTTAAAACTCACTTTATAACATTTCTAAAACTCGCTTTATGACATTTTTAAAACTCACTTTATGACATTTTTAAAACTCACTTTATAACATTTTTAAAACTCACTTTATGACATTTTGAACTCACTTTTGAGCAATTTAGGACTTTTTTTAGTTTGAACATTTTGATAATTTTGGGACTCACTTCTTTGCAATTTTAGTAAACACTTTTTGGCAATTAAAGTGCTCACTCGTCGATTTCTCTTTTCGGCAATTATACAGTTGCTTTTTTGCCTCATATTTCGAATTGCAAATTTCTAAACGCAATTAAAACAATTATAATATGGTACGGTTACAATCGAGAAGTTACCACGATGGGTCAAGGAGGTGGATCATAGAATCCTTAATTGAACAGGTATCATGAATTTTCTTTAGTATCCTTAAAAGCAAAAACTTTGAACCAGTTTCAATTTCTTATCTTAAGTTCTGAATAATTTATGAAACCTAGCTATTAATATCCGATTTATCCCGAAGGATTACTTGAGGTTAATGAGATATTCCGTTTTAATTGAGCAATTTAAGTTTAAGATAAGATTATGAAAATAAGAAGATAGTCGAAATTGACTAATAATTTCAAATATTATCATCATCATCATCATCAACCCATAACGTCCCACTGCTGGGCACGGGTCTCTCCTCACTTTCGTGAGGAGGGTTAGGCCATAATCCACCACGGGGGCCCAGTCCGGATTGGTGGATCACATACCTACCTCCGAAATAATTCTCGGGTAGGTGTATGTGGGTTTCCTCACGATGTTTTCCTTCACCAAAAGGCGAGTGATAATTACGTACATATGTTTTACAGAAACACATTGGTACGTGCCTGCACTGGGATTTGAACTCACGACCTTCTGATTGGAAGACGGACGTTCTCTCACTAGGCTACCACCGCTTCAAATATTATAATAAACATTTATTAATATTCTCTGCAGCGCCTTAATTCACCTATATATTATTATATAGCTACTAGCTGTACCCTGCCACGCTTCGCTGTGGCACATTCGCACATTCGCTGATATGGCACTGATGAAAAAAATAGATAAAAACAATCCTTGATGCGGATTATATATCATGCTAAAATTTCAGCTCGATCGGTGCAGAACTTTATGAGTTTTTGAAGCGTACACAAACCAACATAACATTTTTATATAGATAGATAGATAGATAAACTCTTTATTAAAACACCACAGAACAAAGAAAACTTAAAAACTAGAACAACATAAGTATATATAGATATTAAATATATACCTACTTAAAGTTAAGTTTTGTAACCATATTTCATTACAACATAATTTTAAACAGTTGTGTTTTGTATGTTGTGTTGTTCGAATGAAGAAAATACGTTTTGGTTTTTTTTTTATAAAATCTGCTGTATAATAAAATCGCATTCCGTCTAGAGTTCTAGATCCATCTAAAAGTTACCTTAAGTAAAATGGCCGCGATGTCGTTTTTTGACTTATTCTCGTAGGACCAGGATTATTTTCCCACCAGAGCCACGGCGTTGTTAGGTACACAATTGAATTCCAACGACATCACCTAGAAGATCTGTAATGGGAAAGTGTATTGTTTGTCTATGTTTGTTGCCATTCACTGCGGAAACGCCTGAACTTATTTTTTTTAATTTGACTGAGTTACAAGTGGAGCAAGTCTTTCACCTGATGGTAAGCGCTACGCCTGCCTATAACAGTCGCAGCGCCACCCGGAATACTGCATTGCATAATCCTGCACGGCACTGCGCTGCTCTCGTCACCCTGAGACATCGGCTCTAAAGTCTTATGATAAGCCCAGTAATTTCGCTGGAAACAATGCCCTTCAAACTGGAACACAGTAATGCTTGCACACTACTACTTGGCGGAATAATACCTGGCGAAGGTAGAATTTGGTATCTAGATATTTGATGCCCTGGAATAACATTATACATACCTAGAATACTGTGTTAATGGACACAATCTTATCAATTACTCTACTTAGCAATTTATGTTAAAAGCAAATTAATTACTCATTAGTCTTTCAGGCTTATCGAGAAGATGCATCATTACAAAAAAAACTATAATACTTTTCAACCACGGTGAAGTCACAAGGCGCAACTAGTCGCTATGCAATTTCCTATTTATTCACTTATTATATACCTATGTTACTATTAATAACCTTACCTATACCTTTGACTATAGTCACAAAGGGGTTTTAAAATTGTTGACCCTAAACCGGCTCGTTTTCACCTCGAGATGGTTATGTAAAGACTCTAAAAAGGTCAAGTAGGGTACGGTAGGGTTGCCATTGTAAAACGAACCTCGTTCAATGTTTAAGTGCCTTTTCGTGCTCGTATGGACGCATATCGATTTTGTTTCAATACTTGACTTCGGATACTAGCGAAGGTTTACCTGTACCCACACCGACCTATACTTGTAAGGGCAAAGTTGTTTGTTTAGTTTAGCTTTTTAAGCTATTTTAGAAAACAACGAGACCAAGTGGTTGAAGGAGCTATATTTTATGTAGTCTTATTTGAAGTCAAACTTGGTTGAAACTCGGTATTTGATTTCCCGTCAGAACTTCATAGCGAAACTTAGGGTCTGTCTGTTCCAGATCAAGTCTTAATCCGATATTTGATCGATTTTTCTCGATATTTGGCACGAGATACTTTAATATCGAAATTGCATTACGTAAATCACAGAATCAAGTTTTTTTAAGTGTGAACTGTTTACCAAACAGTCATGATGATGGAAAGGGCATACGTAGATCAAGGGTGGATCATCGAGCTGATGAAGCCGTGACACGAAAGCCACTGGCAAGGAGTAGCCAGGAGTCCAGGACTAGCATATGAGAGAGAGTTGATATTTGAGAGAGGCGCATTAAATTAGCCATAATTATAAGCATATGCCTATCCAATTCTTTTGACAGTATGGTTGGTTATAGATCGCCATAATGATGGGTTGTTCTCATAGGTCCACAACCCGTTGTCGACGAAAAAAACATTCGTGTATTTTGATTCCACTGGACAATCGAATCGCAACATGGATTTGTCCGAAGTTTAGTAGAAGTTTTATACTTTTTAATCAAAATAATTCTTAGAAACCTACGGATCTATTGCAAAATCCGATTAATTATGCTAATTGGGAATATAACTTGGACTTAATTAGTTGCATTCACTATTATATTGCAATAAGTTTACTGTAGTTTTTCGATTGGCAGCTAATTTAATCGATTGATCGTTGACGATATTATTTCCATCAAAGATAGAGATACGTCGCTCATTTGCATCAAGAACGTGTTATTTCCTTATTATATTGTTAAGGGGATAAAACATTATTTTTAAAAGTTGCAGCCCATCCATTCTACTCTATGTCAGTAGTCTACTATATTAACTAGATGACAGTCCCAATAGTATTCTCTATGCAAGTGTAGTGGGCACTTTCCATGAAGTGAAATTCCGATTGCAGGCAAATGCTAAGCTAATACCACTTAATGCTATGAAATTATACGCCTGTTCGAACAGGACATAAAGGCTTAGGGTACGTTTAGTATAAGTATCATTAAATTGTTATTACAAAGTATAGAACAGCTATAGTTAGATGGAAACAGTACATACTGCACGGGCGGTTCTCCCGCCGCGCCGCGGATATCCACTAGTTGTCAAAAGACTCTTAATGAAATGGCTATAGAATATGGATGTCAATAGAAATAAAACAAAATAAAACTGTCAGAATACTTATCTCAAATTGATTGATCATATATAATAAGTACGAAGCTTTACAAAAACATCCACGCAAAAAAGTGTAAGATCAAACCAAACAAATGTTACCGCATACTTGGCACTAGAGATTACGACAGGTGATTGCTATACATCATAGCACATTGCTGTTCCCATTCGCGATGCCCGTACTAACGCCCTTACTTATGCGCCGATGGTTCATTAACATTTTGTAAGTACCGTCAAAAGTCGGTCAGTTGAACTATTTGGCTTTTTCTAAGGCGTTACGTAAGGAGGTCGTTTGGTTGAATGAAGTCAATGGAGGCTCCGCTGGCCTGATCGTGGCTAAAATCATAATGTTCTTTTTATTCGTGTCAATAGCTTTATTGACGCCTATTGTCGCTGTATCTGGTAGTAGAATGCAGACAATTGCTTTTATAATGGTATCATCTTCTTTTAACGTTAGTTTTATTTAAATGTCGTCAGTTTTTTTGTAAAAACTGCATTATTTCTGATGTGTACATAAATCTTATATCTTTCCTCTCACTTTCCTGTGATATGTCCTGCAATATGGGAGTGAAGTCGTGAAAAGGGACGGAAGTGTGTAACAGGAAACCGGAGAGTGCGAGCTATTTGTTTTGACCAATAAGCGCACACAGTAGCATAGTTGGCCGTCAGGGGGTACCAACCCATTTCATACCGTCAGGCTGGTTCTACGTCGGTCTTTTTAAATGTAGGAAAAAGACAAGGGCTAAAACAAGCGACATTAAAATGAAGTTGGTATAACCGGCAAACCCACAAACACAGAATATTGATTTTTGATGACCTCTAAGACACTATTCTCCGAATTCTAAATTGGCAAAAGTACAGAAAAAAACATTACAGATTACTCGTACATTTTCGTATTTTCAAAGCAAGTAGAAGTTTTCTGTTAGAGTTGGTTATGTTGTAGTTATGATTTAAGCCCTGACAGACTGAACAATCTGTACGTACAGGGCGTTGTAAAAATAAGGTGTAAGGTGACGATGCTTACATATATAGTAAATAAGATTATAGAGCACTAATTAACTGCCGCCAAATATTATAACGTTATACTTGCGCGCCACCCCCCAGTCGCGAACGAGACGCTTGCGTGTTTTAAGGGTAATCAGCGACATCTAGTTCCGTACCAAAACAACTCTTGTATTTTTTTTCATGTTGCCCTTCCATGCTTTTTGCATTTAGCCAGTGTCAAATATTAATATTTTTTAAGTTTTAATTATACTTTGCGAGGAGTCCCAGTCTACTGTCTAATCAAAGTAACAAAAAGTAACGATTTCGTAAAGAGGTGGGTGCTTTACTTACGGAAACTTCTTGGGAATTTTGAAGAAAACACGATGTAAATGGCACGTTTTAAGGGTTTGTACCATTTACTCAATGAACTCACACGTTAACGAACACTTAATGGGCAATATTACACATAAAACACACAAAAAACAGAGGCTGGTTTTTTTTTAATAAGATCACGACTGCGAGCATAATTGAATTGTGAAAGATAATCGGAGGTATCACCATTTCGTTTTAACTTTGGAATGCAGTGCCTACAACTGCATTTCACGGTTCAGTTTTATTGGCAGTCGGTTTATTTGATTTATTATTTATTATCTGTTTTTGGCACTTCCGATTCAAAGTTACATTTACACAATGTCATGTTAAATCAATGATCTAAAAAAAAAGTGTTATAATGTAATTTTTAAGCTTTGTTTAGCATAAGCTTGAAGCTTTAAGGCGTTCGAGTTTTGGGGGGAAAACTGGAATGACGCAGATGAAAACGCAGCTCAGCTAGTGTAAAATAAATTTAGCTGACTAGGATGGCGCAATGATACAAAGGGAGTCTTCATCATCATCAACCCATAACGTCCTACTGATGAGCACGAGTCTCCCCTCACTTCCGTGAGGAGGATGAGGCCTTATCCACCACGGGGGCCTTTGCCTCTGGTAATAAAAGATTAAAAGCCGCAACTTCTGTCTGTCTTGTGTCGCCTCCTGCAAGTCCTCCGCCTGGAGCTCGGGCAAGTCTTTTCCTAAGGTCCTACTCATGAGACAACATGTCCTACATATGCAACACGTTAACATATCCGGATGACTTCCAATACCCAATAACCATCCATTTTCTAAATTGCTATGTTCAAGCATGCATTTTTATGCATGCTGAATTAAGGCTGCAAGCATTTTCAATTTGCATACATTATTAACATAAGCTTGCGTAGAACTTTCGCCATAGTTGCGCCGTAACTACGGTAGGTACGGACCTACCGTATATTTTTGGTGCATAATGTATGGTTTCCCAGTCTAGGCCGAATGTTAACCCATTCTTTGCCCCTAAAGTTTCCTAAAGGGATCCCTAAACGGTCAACATTGCTGGTCAAGCGGGTTAGGTTTGGCGTGGCAACCCTCAAGCATATACATGCAAGCATATGCATATGCACTTTCATCAACCATGGGCCAGCACGTAGTATGTTTGACTTGTCGAGGAATCAAGCTTAGTTAATCCCAAACCAAGCTTAGTTAATCCGAAACCAAGCTTAGTTCAGCGTTAAGCTTATGCGCGGAAAACTATATTCTCAAAATGGTATTTGAGTTTCAAAAGGGCCAATTCTAAATTCTCAAAATAAGCCATTCTAAAATAGATCAATTTTCAAAATAGCTGATTCTCATTAAAATGGACGAATGTCCAAATAGAACAATTCTACAATGCACTTTATACTATTAGTAGATAGGTACTGCACTATCGCCATAATATAAATGTCTAAGCAAATCGCGAACATAACTTGCAAAACACAGCACGTTCGAAGTCAACCGTAAAATATATTCGATTGGTTTCGGTTCGTTTCTATACTTATAAATAATTTATTAAGCAGTTACTTGGGTGTGTGGAGGAATGGACGTAGCAACGTAACATGTTGCTTACACTCGTTGTACAATAATTGGGACGACATAAACTGGCTTTAGAATACGTTTATGTACTTTGGAAATTGTAGGCAGTCCACTATTGTGCAAGGCCAAGTCTTTGGGAATTGCAGAATTTTCCAATATGGCGACACAATCTACGTAAGGTTTTTTTTTAAGTTTTGGCCTCTCACGGTTTGTGCATTTAGGCAGTACCTTTCAAAATTCAATCTATTTACATTTTTTGGTTCGATTTATTTACGTTTTGTTCTCAAAAATGAAAAAGTTGCTAAGGACTTGTATTTTTTACAGTTGGTATTGGTTGACCGTCCCAATCCTACTTTTTTTATTTAATTGCTCTGGTTTACGAGTGGAGCAAGTAGTTTCCCTGATGGTAAGCGCTAAGCCTGCTGATAACAGTTACAGTGCCACCGTGAACTTTGTATTGCAAAACCTTACTCTCACTCTCTCTTCTTTCCTACCTACTTATCTTACTGATAGGTACTTCGCACTAAACACATTCTACGTCATAGCTTTTATAAATATATTGGATAGTTAAGTAATGCGTGATAGATGACAGTGTACAGTGTCTTGCTCGGCACGTGTCTAAATGTACCTCTATTTACCCCCATGCAAATAAAATAAAAGTTTCCACAATCATAGCCAATAACCACAGAGAGCTAGAACTTTCCAGAAGTAAATGCTACTTATTTAATAATCCCAAAATGTCCCACAAAGACCATTTATTGTAAAAGTTATTCCTCATTCGGCGTGTATTCTAACCCCAAATTAAGAGCTAAAGTAAATTTTATCCTTATTAATTTGATCGTAAACTCCACGGCTCATCCCGAATTTCATAACGAATTCCCAAAAAGGTTTTCCGGCTTTGCTAATCCTGGGTTTTATACAAATAATTTATTGATTGCGGACTTTTACAGCCGGTTTCTGGAACGTTATTTAACTTATGTTAACAACGGTTTAAGTCTATTTCTGTCCTTGTCATTTGTTTGGTGCCAGATAGAGACAACTACAGACTTAATCTGCTGTTAAAGTTCCAAAGTAAATAAAAGTTCCAAAAACTGGTCGTCAGGCTCATTTATTGGATCGGATCAGAAGAGGCTCGGTCGGTGTTTTGTCCCACGAGCCTGTCGTCATAATTATTCGAAACGCTGGATATGAAAATTTAAAGAGTTCATTTATTTATTCCGTCCTATTTTTTTTTTTTTTACTTCTTATTTTTTTTTTAATATTTCCCATGAAGGTAACGTCAGCAAAAAAACTGTTCGATGTTTATTTGCCACGTGCCAGGACTGCCTGGCAGGGGAAAACGTAATAAATAAACATTGGTAGATTAGATATTATTTGAATACCTACAAACTTACCTAGAGGCACTTACTAGAGGCACTATAGATAAATTTCAGATATCTAAAATAATTCACTGCTAATAAAACAGTTTTCAAAATTCTAAATCTCAATTTGGAATGTACTTTTAAAAATAATAAAAATCATTTGTCTATTTAAGTAAAACGGTTGATAACTGACGCACAATTATTTTAACCCAATAAAAAATTCGGAGTTTAATTTCATCTATACGTATGTAAATAAGAATTTTATACGGTTTTATAGTATTTTCGTAGCAGAATGTGTTTAAAGACCTTGATATCAATATTATCTTGCCCTCAATAATCTCTGCATGCATACTTTGCAACTAGTTTTAATTTAGTTGCGATCAAATGTGGCGGCAGGCGCGATAGCAGCGTCTCCGCGGTCACCCGCTCTAGTCTACACTACAGAGAACACCGCATTGAATTAAAAAAATCTAAGACAGATTAAATACAATTTAAATTGTGTACCGAAGATCGTGCATAATATTCCTTTTTTTCTTAACGGACTGAGTGATGAGACCAGCAAATCGTTCAACTGATGATAAGCGCTACTTCTGCCCATAACAGTTACAGTGCCACCAAGAACCCTGCATTGCATAATCCTGTGCGGCACTGCACTGCGCTCGTAACCCTGAAACATTGGTTCTCAAGTCTCATATGCCCAGTAATTTCGTTGGAAACAGTGCCCTTCAAACCGGAACACAGTAATGTTTGCACACTACTGCTTGGGTGGATGGATATCTGGCAAAGGTGTGGTACTTCCACAGGCGGTCTCTGGCAGAAGAGGCCTCCCACTACTAATTCGATAAACATTAATTATTTTTTGGCATCCGGTCCGGCCCTCCCTGATGGATCATGGCCTAATTCCATTCACGAAAGTTAGAAGAGACCCGTACTCAGCAGTGGGTGGATATGGGTTGATGATGAATCGTGGCACTGAAATTTGCGTTACATCCATAGATAGATAGATAGATAGATAAACTCTTTATTGAAACACCACAGAACAAAGAAAACTTAAAAACTAGAACAAAACAATTTTTTTTTGTCCATTAGGAGTTTTATGGACATCATCCCGCTCGAGTTTTTCCAATTTTTGCCACGCGTCCACCGCACCTGTTCTTTCGTAGCTTGGTGTTGTTATAATGAAAATTTATTTTTCTCTGTTACCTCATCTTTTTATTTTCAGTTAACTGAAGCTGACCTTAGCCCGCGCTGCTTTTAGCTTTGTTCTAAAGTAAATTAAAACGGCTCGTGTATGCAGACTTCAGACTTCATAACCTTGTTATGCGAGGAGCTTTTAAATTAATTTTCATTCTACGCCGCCGGGCATACTGTGGCTCTTCATAAGGAAATTGTTTTGGGTTCGGAACTTCTTTTATATGTATATTGTTTTTCGTTTGGTTAGTGTAATAGCTTACAAAGCTATCTAGGATGGAAAAAATAAAGTTGTTATTGAAATAACATTTTGGCGACGTGTTTTGAATAAGGTCATCGTTTTCTCTCCTTGTGTTATTATAAATAGAGGCAGGTATATAAGCTATCTTACATATCGATCTTGATCGAAGTATATGGTAGACATATATTCCGTATTCCATGTAGGTATTCATAACTTATAATGTTTTATTTGCTGGGACAAATACCTTTTTCACCATTTGTGACGTCATACGGCTTGCGGTGCAGTTTATAGACCCTGCAGTCTACTACGTCATCAACAACCCATATAGTCCCACTGCTGAGCACGAGTCTCCCCTCACATTCTTGAGTGTTAACTAAAGCATGACGTATGTTTACCAAAAAAATCTGTTCTACATCTTGCCCTTCATTTCCAAATTAAGGCGTGTAGCCTCATCTAAAAACTTTCTCAATATAATCATTCATCAATTTTCCGCGTGTTTACCGCGCACAATAAAATTCGTTCCAATTAAAGCCGCCGTTCCACTAACGATTGCATGTGGTTTTAAAAAAGATCGCATGCCATCTCAAAAACGATCGCATCGCACGATCGCAACGATCGCATTAAACTCGAGGTGTCTCCTCAACACTTTTTATCACGCGACCAGTTGCATCAGAGACTCGATGATGACAAAGTTGTTTTTTTTAGCCAAAACAGAGGTCTTGCAATTTTAACAAGTGAATCTGTGTGTCTGTGGCATTGTACCTCACAAACGGATGAACCGATTTTGATTCAGTCTTTTTGGTTGTTAGGTGACTTGATCGAGAGCATTCTTAGCTATTGCTTAAGAAAATCTGTGCAGCCGTTGGAAGATCATTAACTTCAGCAACTCAAAACTCAAACACAAAAAAAAAATGCTAGTAAACAAAAATAATGCACTTTTCCAAGTCAAACACTTAAATCTCATACAAAGAGAAAATATAAAATACATCAAATATGATCTACTAAATTAATAATTAATCGATTATGGTTTGAGTTTGAAATTTCCCTTTCAAGTTGTGATTCTTGCCTGAATCTCGCACAAGAAAAGCATGCTTCCACGGCATGGGCTCATGTCTCCTCATTCATGGGAATGGTCTTAATAGCCCTTTAAACTGGAAC
Source organism: Campaea margaritaria (assembly GCA_912999815.1). Lineage (NCBI taxonomy): Eukaryota > Metazoa > Arthropoda > Insecta > Lepidoptera > Geometridae > Campaea > Campaea margaritaria. The sequence goes on from OU538791.1 coordinate 11,320,006, forward strand.
GCAGTAATGCGCACAATACGACTTGACGCATAAACATCTGGCAAAGGCGTCGGTCTCTTGCAGAAGATGCCTACCAACACTCAGACGACGCTACGATTTGCCAGCTTTTTCTTGAGCCATCTCGATCGGTCACTGTGCGTTTCTCACGCGACAAGTTGCATCAGAGGCGATGATAACGCTCGTCCTCGGTAAAAATGCGTGTCGCAACATTCGCCGGTGAAAGCGCGCAATTAGCACGACTGATGTAACCGATCTCAGGGCTGTCAGTGATCTATTTACCGGAATTGACCAGTCAGAGATGGTAGAGATTAGAATTAAAAGTAGCCGATGGCTTTGATGACCTGTTGCGGTTGTTAAGAACTAGGTACGTATGTAGCGTGGGGAAGTTCGAGTTGAAGCATCATCAGTCATTACTCTTATGTCATTAATGACGATATATTTGCCAGACGATAATTAAACGTATGGGCAAAGAATAACTTTTAAAATCGAGGACTTATGAAACTGTCACCCATGATTATGACTGGTGTTGCTGGAATCAAGTTCAGGTCTTCCTACCTTCGTGAGATTTTTCGGTGTAAGTTCTACTATGGCCTAATCATCATCATCATCATCAACCCATAGATAATTATCGGCCCATTGCTGAGCACGTCTCAGTTTTGTGAGGAGGATTAGGCCATATCCACCATCGGGTGGTGTGGGTTTCTTCGTGATGTTTTCCTTAACCGAAATGCGAGTCATAATTTCATACATAAAATATGTTTTTCAAGAAGTGTTGGTACTTACCCGCACTGGGATCAGAACTCACGACCCTTTATTTGGAAGGCGGACGTTCTCACACTAGGCTACGTTTAATTTAGGGCACGTCCACATTATTGCACGTATAGCATTGTTTTTGGGCGAAATCCTGAACAGTTGGCGAGCAGTTCGCACACATACGTGCTGCGTCTACACTGTGCTGTTTAGAATTTCGGACGCCATCAGTTGTCCAAGATTACTGGCCGCCGAATTTCTTAGAAACTACTCATTCTATCGCTTAGTCCAGTTGAATAGTTTCATAGAACATCTGGTCTAAAGCGGCGTAAAGTCATGAACTGGGACTCACAGTGCGCGAGATCCCTTCGAATACACAGATCTGTAAGTTTGGACACACCTAAAACATAACTTCACAATTCTACCACCAGCACTATCAAAGTATTTTCGTATTCATACGTGATCTACGAGCGACATGTGCTTGATAACGTTATCATCGAACCCTTAGAACCCTCACGTTTTCGAGGGACATATTTGGTCCATTACGTGAAGGAAGGTCCTGCTAGAAAGGTATTATTAGTTATGTCGAAAATGTTGCACACTCTCACTTATACTTCCCCAAAATAATATATCGGCGGCTGGATCAACTGAGTACCTCAAAGGCCCAAATGAGTGTGGTGGTATGGTCAGCAGAACTGTTGTATTATCTGTGGTTATATATAATTTTTCAGCTGTTTTTGTCTGTCACCCACATCAGATAAAATTGAATTGTCAAAGCATCTGAATCCACAACTAGGTGTTCTGGCCTTAAACCTTTTTTTTGCCCGTCACAAATTGATAATTTAGTATTTCAATCATTGATTACTATTACAAATTGTATGAGGAAGTACAGTTATTTTTCCAAAACATTCATACAATACATTTATCAAGGAAATAGCGTGTCTTTTGTAATAATAATTGGCACCAAAAAACTGTTCGTACCAAATAATAACTTTATGGCAAGAGGTGCTAAGTGCCATAGAGTTCTTTCAGTAGATTTTTTTTTTATTTCTGCGCGAAATGTCATACTTAATTGGGACAGATTTTAATTGCGTACTTTAATGTTGTTAGTAGTTAGATGATATTTAACTTAGTAGCTGCTTTTATTAAGGAAATGCGCCAAGTCACCTAACTAGAGCTGAATTAAAGGTTACCTATTTAACGGGGGCCCGGTCCCGGTTGGTCGATAACCGTTACTTCCGAAATATTCACGGGTAGGTATAGGTTTCCTCATAGAGGAAAGGATCTGTGAAGGTCGTCGTGATGCGCTTTTTATTTATTCTTGTACCGGAATTATAGCCAAACGTCTCACCTCGAATATTAACGTCTAGATGTACATCATTAAGGTAAAAGTTGACAACCCTGTCGTTGCGAGACCGAGCCTCTCCGAATTTGGTCACTGGCAGCTATGGACCAGCCACGCTTATACGGAGAGACCAGTGGAAATACCCCGTGGTAGACAGGTCAGGCCGCAAGAATTTTCAACCAGACGCGAAGGTATTTCCAGGAAAGCGATTGAAACATATTTACATTCAATGCAGCAATTAGTTTTTAGAAGTTATCTTTAAAAGTTATAGCGACGCCATATATGTTTGCTGACAAAAATTTTTTTAGACGGCTTTTGATGGGATTTCAGCGTTCCGGCTTATTTTTAGTATAAACTTAGGTAGGTACAGTCAGCATCGAAAGTCGCTGTATATTTTCAAGGCTTTAACTTAAATACTTACGAGTCTTAATAAATTCAACGCATAAGTTTTATTTTTACTCTAAAATAAAAAAATGAAAACAAAAAATTATGTATCAGAACAAGCTCGTTGGTTCTGTTGCTGTCTGTACTTGCTTATATTCATTGCAACAAATATTTTGTGAGTTTATTAACATGGCGTAATTAACTAGAGCTAATACTGGAGTGGTCGTAAGTATTGAAGTATTTGGAATATTGGTTGAGTGATTTAGGAAAAGTTGAGTGGTTCATAAAGTTACAATGTTTCATGGAGTTGGCCTCGATTAGACGGTTTAGTATTGTAATTTAACATTGTCGTTAATTGGCAACTGAAAATGAGCTATTTCTATTTGTACTAAAATGTATTTCTAATATTTGCAAGACGAGAAAAGCGATAAATTTATATAAGCTCTATTTTTGTTCCCTTTTGTTGAACAGCGACCTCTCTTGGCAAAATAGATTGTTCATCAGCTTGTAATTTTGTCCACTGCTAAATATAGGATTTTCTAGATCTAAGTAGGATCCCCAAGAAGTTTTCCTTTAGATTATTTAGCTGACTCGGTTTTGATTTTCTAACTTCTGGAAGGTTTTTCCCAGTGATCAGTCTTAATAATGGGTCCTTCCCTTAGGTCTATGATTTAGTTTCCAAGACTTTTATGCCTACTTTTGTTTCTGAAAAAGAGAACAAATTCTATGTAGAATGTTAGGGGGCTACATTAAAAGTTTTTACATGTTCAGTGACTTTTGTCTATACCGGCTTCGTGATTATCATGCGGTATGAATTTGAATTAGCCAGAATCGCTTACAGTAATAACCGGCCAAGTGCGATTCGGACACGCGCACGAAGGGTTCCGTACTTTGTTGTATCGGAGTCCTCCTTAAATATTTGTTTTATTCAAAATTTTTACTTATTTTTTCTGTTAATATACAACTAAATATTCTGTGAATATTTCAAGCATCTACCTGTTGCCGTTACCAATATCGAGCAAAACGAATAAAAAAATCACGTTTGTTGTATGGGAGCCCACTTATATATTTATTTTATTTTGGTTTTGAGTATTTGTTGTTATAGCGGCAACAGAAATACATCATCTGTGAAAATTTCAACTGTCTATATATCACGGTTCATGAGATATAGCCTGGTGACAAACGGACAGACAGCGGAGTCTTTGTAATAGGGTCCCGTTTTACCCTTTTGGTACGGAACTCTAATAAGCAAAGGAATTAGAATGCTTGTCTTGCTTTCCCCAAAAACGACGTGCAAAATATTGACAAACCATCGCGTTGTCGGCGGGCGTCGCGTCGGCGTCGACCATTGTTATTTCAAACTAGCTGCGCCCTGCGGTTTCACCCGCATAATTCAAGCTTTCCCGCAATAAGTCTCTTAAAAGCAATATATTTTCCCCGTTTTTGCCACATTCTTCATTGATGCTCCGCTTTTATTAGTCGTAGCGTAATGTTATACAGCCTATAACCTTCCTCAATAAATGGACTATTCAACACAAAAAGAATTGTTCGATTCGGACCAGTAGTTCCTGAGATCCTAGCGTTCAAACAAACAAACTCTTCAGCTTTATATATGAGTATACAGTATAGATATAAATTACGGACATATTTTATTGCTAAAAATTCCACAGGGCCTCTGTCACAGAATACAAGTACAAGACTGTCATAACGGAGGCTGAAATTCCTCATATGTTTTATTTATGAACATCTTCATAATGGCATGGGGAAGTTCGGTTTATTATGGAAAGTGGGTGTTTTGGATGTATCGAGGCCCGAGGTTCGATGTTTTTGTTTTTTAACAATTACTAACTTAATCCTTTAGGTTTTCAGTGTTAGACAATTCTTACAAATCAAATTTTTGCTTGGTAAATGAGCTATAGCTCTTTTTAGATATCGGTATTGGGTGAACTGGGTTAGAGCATTTAGGTCAAAGTTTTCACTTTTTTCGGACATATTTTCAGGGACTTAGGGTATGCCAATTGATTGATATCAATTGGCATACCTAAGTCCCTGAAAATGTGACTGACCAAAATAAACGAAAAAGGTGATCCTTTTTCGTTTATTTTGGTCAGTACGATTTTTGTACCGTTTAAACCCCTTTTACCAGTTTTTTTTACCGCTTTTATAAGCGTGCTTACAAAAAAGCGCAACGTTTAAACGTGTTCTCAAAACCGTTTATCACATTTCTGAACATAGCCTTAAGTTAACAGCGAACATAATTTCAAGGCGCCGCAACAGACAACTTAATCGATTTAAGTTAAACTTTGTCCTTCACAAAGGCTAAGGCGTGAGATTTCAACCCCTCAAAGTTACGTCTTAATTTGGATACATTTGGATACGACAAAGTTTGGTCAGTCGGTGACTTATACATGGGTTTACATAGTTTAACTTGACTTGAGAATTATGACGTACATTTTGGCTCGTAAATCTTATCTACTATAACCAATTATAGGTTAATTGTTTGATTTATTTTTATATGGCTGCGCCCCGCGGTTTCACCCGCGTCGTTCCCGCTATCGAAGGAATACGGGGATAAAATATAGCCTATGTTACTTACAGATAATGTAGCTTTTCATTGGTGAAAGAATTTTAAAACTCGGTTTAGTGGTTTAGGCGTGAAAGCGTAAAAAACGAGCAAACACATTCGCATTTATAATATTTATTAGGATTAGACTGGCCGTTACCCGTGATTTTATTCACAGTGGTCATTCATTACCAAAGGCGCCGGCCTCGGACGACGGACGACTACTTGAGAGGGAAATTTCCTTTTCAAACTCAAACCTCAATCTTTTATTTTGTCTCTATGTATACGAGACTTAAGTGTTTAATTAATAAATAATACGTTTATTAATAACAAAAAGTATGCTTACGGTATATAATGTTATGGGAGGTACGATAGAACGAGTGTATGAAATTGATGAATTAAAACTACCTTAGTTGAAACACTGTTCTGTGTTATAAGTACCATGACACTGTTAGAATGTGAAAACGGTGAAACTGCTTTATTTTTTATAAATGTGAAAGTTTGTGAGACCGGATGGACGGATGTTTGTTACTCTTTCACGCAAAAACCACAAGACAGATTTGGATGAAATTTGGCACACAGATAGTCTAATTGCTGGATCAATACATAGAATACTTTTTAACCCTTAACGGTTCCTGTGGAATAACAACCACGCGCGCGGAACCGCGGGGTGCAGCTAGTCGTATAGCATAGCATAGTCGTATAGCATAAGTACATTTAAAAACAGTCTGTAGATTATATTAATCAGCATTAAGCAGATTGTACATGGCGTAAGGCCATCTGCCTAACAGCCATTAGTGGGTACAGACCCTAACTTCATCAATCAATCAACCCTTGCTCTGCTCACGGCAATTCATTATGATATTATTTTCGTGCCATCCATTTCGGTAATTAATTATGCTTCCATTACTTTTACCGGTCTAATGTATTGTTTTTTTGTAATTCAGTTAATGTTAGGCGAGGTATTTTACATGTATAGATAAAACATAATTGTAGTGAACATACCTTTGCCAGATATTCATCCGCCAAGCAGTAGTGTGCAAGCATTACTGTGTTCTGGTATGAAGAGCACTGTTTCTAGCGAAATTAATGGGCATATGAGACTTTAGAGCCGATGTCTGAGGGTGACCAGCGCAGTGCAGTGCCGCGCAAGATTATGCAATGCAAAGTTCAATTACAACAAATGCTAATAATATTCACTTTAAAAATAAATAATTGAATTAAAATAATTATGCCGTTTTTCTATATGAAAATTAAACTTTCCACATGGCGAAATAAGAATTTCGCCAAACTCTGCGCAAAGCGCAGAAATGCAATTTAGTCGAGTCCAAGGACTTTAACGAACGTTAGACGAACATTCGGTCATGTAACTTTGGCAGAGGGGGAGGTCCTTTGGTTAGATCGTTTAAGATTGTTGAATGTTTTTTACGGTCCATCCAAAGGTTGTCAATAAATCGCTTTCAGCGATAAGACACCCAATGTACTACCCTTGTTTACCTATTGTAATTTTTCTGTACTGTGTTTATTTTTGTTTCTGGTGTACAATGAAGAGTTTTCTATTCTATTCTATTCTATTGTGTCTTATAATGTCCTTCCTTGTTTCAGAGCTGCTAATAACCACCAGGATAATGTCAAGAGGGCATTGGAAAAGCTTAATCGGTGAGTTTTTGAAGTGTCTACTGAGAAATTGGAATGAATGGGATATTGAAAATTGAAAATTGGGAATGATTCTGATTTGGGAATTTAAGATCTATATTTTAGTAAAAGTTTGTGGGCAATAATTAATATTTATTTCTTATTTATTTATATAATTAAAACGGTTTAGACCAATTACATTAATTATTTACATATAATAGTAAAATACAGTACACAGTTTCACACAATCATTCATTCTTCTCACAATAATCCAAACACTCCGACAAAATACTCTTCCATCCATCCGCAAACAAATCACAGTCTGGATTGGCAGCCAATATGTAGAGCTTGGTTTTAATAACTATTCGAAGTCGTTCTCATAATGGTATTTGCCTTCATATAAGTCACAGTGATATTCAGAACTGCGCTCATTGCGGTCAGCCGTTAAATTTTGTATTTTTTTTTTACCCTTCATAATTTATAGAATAGAATAGAATAGAAAAACTCTTTATTGTACACCAGAAACAAAATTAAACACAGTACAGTAGAATTACAAAAGGTAAACAAGGGTAGTACAATGGGCGGTCTTATCGCTGAAAGCGATTTCTTCCAGACAACCTTTGGATGGACAGTAAAAAACATTTTATGATAGTAGGGTGGGTGGGTGGTTATATTCTGTCTTAAACAACTATAGTCTCAACTTCATTAAAATGTTGGGGGTATGAGCTGGTATGAGTAAATATATCCTATCCTACTAATATTATAGATGTGGAAGCTTCTAAGGATGGATGGATGTTTGTTACTCTTTCACGCAAAAACTACTGAACGGATTTGGATGTAATTTAGCGCACAGATAGTTTATTACGTGGATTACTACATAGGATACATTTTATCCCTAAAAAATGAACAGTTCCCATTGGACAATACCTAACGTGGATGAAACTTTGAAAAATTGTAGAATCTTTGTTTAAGAAACATTAACTTATGATAACACGATCTCATTAGTTCCTAACTTCCTAGTATTGTAATATCAATAATATTAAATATTTGTTGAATATAAGAAAAGCACAGTTAAATAGTACATAGTTCATAGTTTAGTCGAAACTGTATTGCATTATGTGGTCTCCTATAATTAGAGAAACACAATGTATAATAGCCATACCTAGAACATACTAATACCATGTATAGTGTAATCTCTGTTGGAGATCCAAGTATAAATAAATAAATAAACCGCGGGGACCCGCGAATCCTATATATTTTCATTAATACAACACTGTAGATGATACATATTTCATACTCCTGAAGTTCTCACTCTCTCATCAGCTTTACATCCGCGACCAGCTATACCAACGAACTGTTCCTTCGCAATCTCCGTCCCATATAATATCAGAAAGACAAACAGGGACAACAAACAAACACACCGATATAATATTTCCAAGAACCGAGTGACAACTTTGATGGGAAAACTTCGGAATAAGCGCTTAGCCCTACTTCATTTTCCCTAGTTACTTTTCTGCGACATTGGGAACATTGTGTTATGACGTCACGATGTTACAGTAATCGTTGGTATGGAAAATTAATTTCTTATAAATAACACGATAATAATTTCTTAACACAAATATACTTTTTATCCTGCAAGATCATCATCATCATCATCAACCCATAACGTCCCACTGCTGGGCACGGATCTCTCGTCACTTCCGTGAGGAGGTTTAGGCCATAATCCGAAATAATTGTCGGGTAGGTATGTGGGTTTCCTCACGATGTTTTCCTTCACCAAAAAGCGAGTGATAATTACGTACATATGTTTTACAGAAACACACTGTTACGTGCCCGCATTGGGATTTGAACTCACGACCTTCTGATTGGAAGGCGGACGTTCTCCCACTAGGCTACCACCGCTTCAAAGATAAAAAGACCTGCAAGATAAAAATACATAAATTGGTATATCATTAGTTTAGTAGAACATGATATTTGACTTATTCTTTATTTTTCTCTATGTAACATATAAGAGACTTAAGTGCTTAACTTGTAAAAGTGCAATATTTTTGCCTACTTGCAGTAAATGATTTGAGTTTTAAATATTGAATTATACTCAACGCGGGTAAAACCGTAAAAACACCGATACAAAAAAATACCACCGCGACCGAAAACACAGCCAAAAGCTAGTATTTTTAATAACACTTTAAACTTGACTGTCACGTCCCAATATTCGCAAATGGCTACGCTTATTTGAAGTAGGCAAACATTTGAGCGAAATCTAAAATGAAAGTTTTAAACCACGCTAACATCAAAGGATTTATATTCATGTTTTAGCGACACAGTACCGTATACACACGTGAATAAATTATATCCAGCTTATTATATTAGTTTCCTGAAAAATGATATTTTCGCAGGAAAAACTGAATTAACTATTTATGAACGTGTAAATATTTAAACAACTTATTTTCGACATAATGAACGGTACATGATATTGTGCTGTGAACACACAGTGCATAAGAGAGCTGTTGCTTTTAATCTTCACATTCACTGCTGAAAACACACACGTCTGTGTTTTTATATTATAATTTTACGGCAGGAGAAAACACGCTTGGCGGGCGAACCGGCACTGCTGTATTGACCATTTAATCACACCAGTTGTGCGCGCCCGCACAGCTGATTGAGTTTAGTTACGACACAACGCCAGTAAACAGTAAACACACACGTTGTGTGAAGATTCGTGAAAGAGCCCAAAAAAGTAAAACGGGTCAGCAGTGAACGTGTTAAACTATGTTATATGATAGATAGCCGATCTCCAACCTCAACTTGCAAAACGACAAGAGTTACAGTAATCGTAAGAACTCGCGGGAGCTTCGCCATTGTTTAGCATAACAATAGACAGTGGGTGTAGAACATTAATTGAGTAGGTAAGAACATTAATTGAGTAGTTAGGCAGGTGGCTACTGTTAGATTTGGTTACGAGTGGCCATTTTTAATCTTTTGACTGACGCGCGCACAGGTTTAACGAAATAAGTGGCCAGTTAATGTATTTGGTGACATTTGGTTCATGATTCCAAAACATGTCAAGGATTTCACGTTAACTTCTTACTGATGACTAAATAAAGAATCTATAGTTGTTTAGTATTGTTCGGGTTTTTGTTGTCTAATAAAATTTGGAAATCGCGAAGTGTAGAGTACTTTAAATTATAGATAAAAAATATTCTTCATTTAAAAAGCGCCCTCACTGAATGTTTTAATTAAAAATCGCCACGTGCTTTACTAATTAAACAGTTTTATTCCAACACTGTTTAACAGCGAAGGTTACCGGCAAGAGCTTGTCATCTTAGTAATTCAATTTTACACTGACTCCCTACCTAAGCCAGGTATCCCATGTAGGAGTTCTCACGACCTTCGGTGGTGAATGCTTATTTATACTTCTGTTTTATTGTATAACTTACTAGGCGAGCGTTTGACCACAATCTCACCTAATGGGAAGCGACGATGTGGCTGAAGGTGAAGCGCGCCTACCTAGGAGATACCTATTCACTCTTGACTAGAACAACCCAGACGAAGGCGGAGCATTCCATTCCTTTGAGGCTATTTTTAAGAATGAAGAAGCAGGACGCTTCGTTCTTAAAGGTGGTCTACCATGAAAGGATGTTGCCATGCCGTTTGTCTAGTTGTGCGGTGACACAATGGTGACGCGGGAATCAGGTCATGCTGTTAAGTAACCTACAAAATACCAACAGTAGCCCCCGTTAGCTATCGAACGAAGCTACAGCTGGTATTATGTAGGTTACTTAAATCTCTAGTAACGCGGCTGGCTTCGCACGGGTAGCATTCAGTATCTATTCATAAAAAAACTTAACCTTCTTTGTGAATCTAGTCTATATATGGGTGAAAACGAAAAGAAAATCCGCCACAGTGGCTTCTAAGAAAATGTATGTAGGATTTGGCCACACTGCATCCACTTTCGCTCTTATTATGGTAATTTGACAGCCCTTTCGTTCAACTGACACCCTCCAATACTTGTGAATAATATGATACATCGTCTGAGAAACGTTATTAGAGCTGTTCTAAAATCATGAAGGTTCAGAACATAATTTTAGCATCCTATTTGTAATCAAGATCTCAAATTATATATTCGAGCTCATAAACGAGATACAAATAAAAATAAATAAATATAATTGTAAATAAGTCATTTAAATTATGCTTAATAATGCAATTACTTGTAGATTTCAAGACCGGTACTCATTATTCTTAAGCTACACAAGCCTGTGGCCAACGATTTCTCTGTGATATAGATTTAATAACAGTAATACAGCTCAATGCCCATGACAGACTGACAGACAGAAAGAAAGTGCTGCTACAGCAATAAAATAGGTTCCATGGACCTTTTAGAAACGCTACGAAACCTTAAAAATGTTACGCCATCTTAAAATGACTTCACAAAACACCTTTGTAGTTTTAAAAGATAACAGCGTTTGTAACAAATCCGCTAGAAGTTCGTCGCCGTATCGCATAGATTGTTATAAAACTTTTGAAGCTTCTCAGGCTTTTGAATAGACAAAGAGTCTCGTTCTAAATTATTAAGAAGTGTTTAATGTTCCGTTCCAGTTGATCTATTGATTGTAGAGTCGATACTGAGAATTCAGCGCTGAGATAATAATTATAATATAGACTGTATATTCTTTTCTGGATGTAGGTTTCAAAATCATACTTTAATTGCAAAAATATTTATTAAATAGCCAGTTATGGGTTACGCTTGTTAAGCAAAAGTATGTATTGAAACTAGGAAAACAAAGGTAGGTAATTAAAATGAATAGTCTAAAATGCAAATACTGTGACATTTCTAGCCTCTACTATAAAGGAGCAAGTTGTAGGTGGTTGGGGTTTCGTTAACCCTCCTTGGCACCTCGAGATCAAGGGCCTAATAACCCAATATTTACCTTGTTTTGTCACAAACACAAACCAGTGAGATTTTTCGTTTTTCATTTATTTGTTTCTAAACTCCAACGACAGTTGACCGCATGCCAGTTTATTTTTCTTTCAAAACCAAGTCTCAAATCCATTGCAAAATGGTTCTACCAAAACATTCAAAATCTCCGTTACTTTCGCAGTGGATAAATCTCACAATTAAATGTTTAATTTCACCCTTCCCGGTTGTCTGCCGTCTTCCGTGACAAAAGAAAATAAGAAAATAGGCAAAACATGAACTCTCTGAAAGACAATGCCTTCGTTTAGCGTTTCGCTGGGAAACGGGAAAACTCTCTGCTCATTTAGCTTGACTAGTGTCAGTTAGATTGACGGGTGGTGGTATGTTAGAAAGCTGTCATTGACGTGTTGGGAATTTTTTCGAATGTTTTTGTTCGGGAATTTTTTTAGAGTCACATTTTTAACGAGTTTATGTTTCCGAATTGGGTAATTTTTTAGACTTACTTTTGTTAGTAATATGTATTATTATAATACGAATATTGTGTTATCAGTTCTGTAAATTTTGTAGAATAGAACAGAATAGTTTATTTGCTTAAAATGTGAATACAATTAAGACGCAATCTAGTTAAAATTATGACCTAACATTTTCTACTGAAATTAGCCAGCAAAAACATGGAAAAAAAAACAATGTCGCTATTATTCAGTCATGCAATAATAGCCAACAGTCCAATAGTCCGATACTCTTTTGTAAAAAAGTAAATAATGGTAAACAAATTTTGTTTACCCAAAGCCGAGTCTCCTGCGCGTGTTATAGTCTATACACTACACAAAAACCTCTACACAAAACATTGTTATTTTGGACTACATATTATTATCTTTTTTGATAAGAAAACATCAAACATTTTCAATAAATTTACACCCAGAATCAGTTGCGGCACTGCACCGCACTCGTCACCCTGAGACATTGATTCTAAAGTCTCATATGCCCAGTAATTTCGCTGGAAACAGTGCCCTTCAAACCGGAACACAGTAATGTTTGCATACTACTGCTTGGCGGATGAATATCTGGCAAAGGTGTGGACTTCCCAAGGTGGTCTCTTGCGGAAGAGGCCAACCACTAGAAAAAACATGATATATAAAACACGCGACAGAAGTCCACTGAACTAGCGAATTAAATATAATGCCCATATTGCGTGTGTCACTTTGCGTAACGCGTATGGGTGCGTAGTCTGAAGCAATTTCCTGCCTTCTTGTCTAGGCTCAGACTTTTAGCAGCCTGGTCTAGTTAAAATTATTCGCTATTTCACTGCTAACGTGCACACTACCGAAACCTATTTCCAAAACCCGATTTGAAATTAGATTATTTCTGAAGAAGTGTCAAATTATCCAAAGCTCGAAGACTGGGAAGATGTTTTGCTGAAGAAAATCTATTTGTCTTACAAACTGACAGAGAAATAAGACGCCATCCGTGCCGTAGTAGGTAAGCTTAATCTAAGTTGCGGGTTCGATTCCGGTACACATATCTCATACCACCGAAATAATTCTTGGACATGTGGGTTTCCTTACGATGTTTTCTATTATCGAAAAATAAGCAATAAACCCTGTATAAAAATATCAAATTCAATATCATCGTCATCGACAGCTTGCCATCATAGTCGACGCAGGTGAAGCCGCGATGCTCCACTAGTAGTTCTATACAAAACTGTACAAAAGACGTGAATCCAAAAATTCACTACTTATTTTTTGTACTGATATTTTTAAGTTTTACTAAGTAACGAGACGTGCAAGCCGTTCACCTTTTGGTAAGCGCGAGGCGAGACCGTAACAGCTACAGTTCACCCAAAACTTTCCATTACAAAATCTTGTGCGGCACTGCACTCATCACCCTGAGACATCGGTTCTGAAGTCTCATATGCCCAGTAATTTTACTGAAACAGTGCCCTTCTAACCGGAACACAGTAATGTTTGCACACTACTGCATGGCGAATGAATATCTGGCAAAGATACTTCTTCATTGAATAGAATAGTATTTCCATTAGCTGGATCGCGACCCGGAACCGGGCCATCAAAATAAGCAGCAGCTCCATACTTCGCACTAAAATTTAGTTACTAAACAGGCAAAAAAAAAAATGCAATATCAATCATTTTTACTGTTAATAAAAGTGTATTATTTTACCTAATCTTATATCTTTAAATGAGCAATTCTTGTATATATATAATTGAAATCTCGGAATCGGCTCCAACGATATTCATGAAATTTAGTATATAGGGGGTTTCGGGGGCGATAAATCGATCTAGCTAGGAATCATTTTTAGAAAATGTCATTTTATTCGTTTTTTTATAAAAAAAACCGAGCAAAGCTCGGTCATCCAGGTATTTATTATTATATTATATTTCTATTATATTATATTTTCTTTCATTTTTTTTTTTTTCCTTTTATTTTTCTTCTGTACTGTGTTTATTTTTGTTTCTGGTGTACAATAAAGAGTTTTTCTATTCTATTCTATTCTAATTAATGGAACCAGATAGGGTTTAAAAGTAATTGTGGGTTATGAAGGGGCAGTGTGAAAATCACCGGGCCATGGCTGAACAATGTCTGGGAAACACTGGAATAGAACGTTAATAAATTTCATTCCGCTCGGATTTAAATTAAACATAGACATGACAATTCTGCAATCGTGTTTACCTCGACCGTTACTCTCACGAGCCGTGTGTCGTTCTCACGACAGTGTAGGAGGAAAGTTGAAAGCGCGAGATTTTACACTAGAGCATTGTTAGTTAACATCCTGGTTCGCCATTTGTCGAGTTTGATCGCAAAACGTTGATAAATAAGCAAGTAAACCTACCTACTCGTTTTCTTTCGCGGGGATGTTTCAATTGTTGGCGGCCTCCGCGTCGTCAGTGAAAGATGAGCCAACTGCGAAGCGTGAGATTATCGCATAGGGAAAGTACCACACCTTTGGCAGATATTCATACGCCAAGCAGTAGTGTGCAAACATTACTGTGTTCCGGTTTGAAGGGCATTGTTTCCAGTGATGCCGATGTCTCAGGGTGACGAGCGCAGTGCAGTGCCGCGCAGGATTTTATACATGAGCACTGAAACAAACCACAAAATATATTAAAAAATCCTCAGTTATGTAATTTCTGTTAATTACTCGACAATCGTAAAACTATGTAACTGTGTATTCTTCTGTACTGTGTTTATTTTTGTTTCTGGTGTTCAATAAATAGTTTTTCTATTCTATTCAATTCTATGTAAATTACTAGGGTTGACTTTATAGAGCCGTGTAACGAATTAAATCCTCAATTACCAAAATTTCATCGCCATCTCGGAGTCAACATCAAGACCTAAATCCAGTTAATCTAAAGAATCCCTCTTCTGCATTTGGGTCTACACTTTTTTTTACGATTTATTACGGTTGCTTTAAAATATACTGATTTAAATGTCCATGTATTTTCCTCAATAAAACGAGCGCAGCTAATGAAGGAACTTGTATGGAATATAAATTACGCAGCCAAATCCATTGGTACCTGTCTCTGAATTTAAGCAGCGTGTTCACCTTTATGGTTATAGCTTATCATATTTATTCACTTCAAAAATTTTGGAAGTTATCAATTTGGTTGTTTTTTTTAGTCTTTATTACCTTAGACCTCCGTAATTTATCAACCGATTCGTTTATTTTGTTATTTAAAATGATTATACTTTTAGATTGGTCCGATAGAAATTTCATCAAAATCGGTTGCGAACTTTGGTTTTTAAATCAAAATACCCAAAGGTAAAAAATATATAATTACTAGTAGGTTATATAGGTGTCAATTAAGGATATTTTTTACCAGATTCGACGTTATTGTTGTCACTTTTAAACCTTGTGAAAACGAAAGAAACAGCAATATTGATTATTTTATAGCTGACTAGACAGCTCTAAAATTATAGATAGTAAAAAATTAAATTTCCTGTATTTTCTAAAATACAGCCAATAAATACATGCCTACATACGCAAATTATATGTATGCGTGGTTATTGCTTTATTTATATAGGTACAATATATCATTTCGCATCGTAAAAATTTAATAAAGGCAGCGATCGAAAATTATCTCGATAAATCATCGTAAGACCCCTAGTAATAAATCACATTCTTTTTTCTTGTGATTTATTTACAAATATATAATATTATCCTCTTTAAGAGCCCAAAGAAGGCGGCCTAATTTTTATTTATATGCGATGCTTACAGCCACCCGTGAACGAAGATGCGAGTTAGGACATTTTGGTCACAGTGCATTTTGGTCACATACAAAACGCAGTGACACTTGGTCCAAGTGCAACATTCATATTTCGTTATTATTTCTATTTCGTTCACGGAGTCACGAGTGAATAGGTTGCTTCAAATACTTAAATAAATAATAAAACTTAAATAATATATGTATACATCATCAAGGAATAGCCGTCTTCGCCGAAAGGTGTGTTCCGGTTTGAAGGGCACTGTCATAAGCACTCATCATCATCATCATCAACCCATAACGTCCCACTGCTGAGCACGGGTCTCCACTCACTTTTGTAAGGTGGATTAGGCATTGTACACCACGGGGGCCCGGTCCGGATTGATGGATAATATACCTACCTCCGAAATAATTCTCGGGTAGGTATGTGGGTTTCCTCACGATGTTTTCCTTCACCGAAAAGCGAGTGATAATTACGTACATATGTTTTATAGAAACACATTGGTAGGGTTAGGCTTCTGATTGGAAGCCTAAGCACTAGTACAATAAAACTCTTGGTTAAATATTAAACATTATTTTATTTTTTTATTTTTTAAAAACCTTTTTCTAACTCAAACCATAATTAGATAATAATCATTAGTTTCGTAGATCATAATATTTTGACATATATTTTTTGTATTTCTATACTTATGTATAATATATTATTTTTTTTGACGTGTAAAAGTGCAATATTTTGCCTATTTACAATAAATGATTTGAGTTTGAGTTTGATTTTGAATTATATGTCCAACTTTAAAGTTATGATTAAACCAACAGAAACCAATGAAGTTACATATAAATCAAGTGAGAAGTCAAGTTATGCTCTAACTGCTTACATTTAATTGTTGCGCCAATCAACACCTAGCAATTTCTTGCTAATTAGGTATTTCCACTGAAGCTAATGAGTTTCATTTGTTTATTGTTACTGTTTCGCAACGAAACCGCAGGAGCTGTTTTCTGATGCGAAATGAATAATGGATAGTAAATAAATATTTAAATTTCTGATAAATTAGAACCAATTATACTCGTATTTATGAAGCTGGATGATTTGAATAATATTATGAGTAGAGTGGATGAACGAAACAACTGTAGAATTTAATTATAACAAAGCCTTTCCGAGTCGCGTGGGTTGGCAGATAGGGCCTCCCGGAGTGGACGCTTACCATTGAGGACTGGCCTGAACGTCTCGTGAATATAATTTGTTTTAAAAACACACGAAAATATATAGTCAACTATCATAATATATTTTTAGTATAAATTAATCGAAACTGTACTCATGGTGTTTGTAGCGGTGGTAGCCTAGTGGGAGAACGTCCGCCTTCCAAGGAGAAAGACGTGAGTTCAAATCCTAGTGCGGGTACGTACCAATGTGTTTCTGTAAAACATATGTACGTAATTATCACTCGCTTTTCGGTGAAGGTAAACCTCGTGTGGAAACGCACATACTTATCCGAGAATTATTTCGGAGGCTATCCACCAATCCGGACCGGACCCCCGAGGTGGATTATGGCCTAACTCTCCTCACGAAAGTGAGGGGAGACCCGTGCTCAGCAGCGGGACGATATGGGTTGATGAGAACGATGATGTGATGATACTTACGAAAAATCTTTTCTGAAATAGTCTATACATCCTTGTCAAGTTCCCATCATTATATACCCCCTATTTGTTCGACCTTCTTCGTCAGAAAGCCACAGTGTTATATCACGCCTGCAAACCAGCACTCCTGATTTACATATCCTTGCAATATTCGCTTGGGATAGGTCGGAATAACTAAGGCATGACCTTTTTGACCTGGTTGCAGTGTTGCCAGGATTATTTTATTTTTTGTGCGTTGGCATCTCACTGTTTGTGCATTCAGCCAGCGTCAACAATTTAATTTTTTTTTATGTTTTTGTTTCAAATAGTGAGTGTAATATTGAAATAAAAATTACAATAATAACAAAAACTTAACGTAAAAATAAAGGTTACCTACCCTAGTCTAAAAAACAGCTACCATTATGCAAAGTTGTAAAACAAAGCTTAGTTTTTTGCAAAGTAACGGACAGCATTTTAGTCAAACATAGCTTCGACCCGATAGCTCTTTCAATATTTTATTAATAAATTGCTCACAGCCAAGATTACATTTAATTGAAAAATAAAAATTAATAAATTTAGAAAACGAAAATCATTTCAATTGAACTGAAATTGTAAATAGTCATTGTTTTTATTTAAAATACCACACTTAAGAGGGTAACGGACTACAGCAACATCAGTTATTATTATGCTACTAAGTAACTAGACGAGCAATTCGTTCACCTGGTGGTAAGCGCCACGCCTGCCGTAACAGTGTAACCCCGAAATTTCAAAATCTTATACGGCACTTCACTGCGCTCGTCACCCTGACACATCGGTTCTAAATTCTCATAAGATGCGCAGAAATTTCGCTACTAGCAACACTATGACATTTGGAACTCCACGAACACGAGCTTTAATCACCCGCAGGAGTATCTACGACTTGATAAGGTCACTCGCGTAACGAATATAAATGTTTCCTTCCCACAATCAGCGCAAGAAATGGACTAGGTACTTTAATAAAGACCCTAAACGTCTAATAGAAAAGGAGATACCGTTTTATCTTGAGCTGTACCTACTCATTACTGGTCTATAGGGAATATATCGATGGGGATAATATTGTTTTTGGGTATTTTAGAGATGGTTATATATTACTTAACCATCGAACTTAACGTTATATTTAATCATTATTGTGTTACGCGTACATAACATAGTGTGTCGTAACATAGATTAGATATTATAAGATAAAAACTGAAAAAGTTCAAGGTACTTCTAAGAATTAAATCATTACCAAACAACAGAAAAGAATGCGTAAGCGAACCTACTGTAAAAAAAATACGAAATGTGTGCCAGGACACATATTAGGGGTGTAAAACTTAAACTAAAAAATTAAAAGATATTTAAAAAAATATACGAAACGTAACTCTCTCTCTTTATATGTTCACTAAATTATATCTCCCTCTTAAATTCCATTCGTCTCGCCCTATCACAGTTTTCGTAACGCATTCACCAGCTTACTCCCAAGTCAACCGTGCGTAAAGAAGTTTTACTTTAAACAACTGTGACATAGTGTAACGAAACATTTATTGACTATTCTCTCTCCTATAAACCAGCTCTGATGGTAACTTCAGAACAAATGGGCATCCGCGGACCCTATAGCACATACAGTTTCATTACATACAACGCATTACCTCCATAAAAATATATTAATCCAAAAATAATCATCGGTTCCATCGTTTTTAATATCTTCGAAGCTTTCCACCTTTGTAATGGAAACAAATGAGTTAATTTGCAACCCCTATTTCAGTCTGAGGCCATTAGGAGCTGCTATGAAGCCAGTTTATTGTAATTAAAGACGTCCTGCCCCCATTTCTCACCTACCGTTAGTTTTTACGAGCAGTATTCAATAAAGGTCGGCCAGGTGTGATTTTAATATCTGGATAGTATAATCTTTGCGATATAAAGCTGTCATAATATTATTTTTCATAGCTCTTAAATCTTTGCGAAATCTAATAACTAGTTAATTATGGCGATTGATTATCTATTCGTTTTATTGTTTCATGTCATTTTGTACTTTAAATGAAGTGTAAAAAAAAAGTGTTAGATCAATTTATTAAATAACAAAATAAAAAAAGGAAAACTAACTAAAACTAAAAACAAAAAAATCTAACAAAAGAGGGTATGAGGCATGGTGCCAAGAACACTGGCTGCATTTCCACGTTGAGTAGCAATAGCTATTCTCTATGTGAGAAATGAGCCAGCCTTCTTGTCACCAGCGGCGTCGACTAAACGAGGAGAAAAATTTCTTAATTATTTTTTTAATTTTTATTTTTAATTTGTGTTAGATTGTATTTTTTTTTCTTTTAGCTCTATGATAGAGTCCGACAGGTGTTTCCTTTTTTTACATGCCAGATTCATCACGCATCAGCAAAAATGCTCCATCTTAATATTAAAAATCCGTATAGTTTGGTGTTAAGTTAATTGCAAACAATCGCGTAGGACCTACTTTAAATACGAATTTTGTAAAAGCTTGTCTCAAAAATAGAATAGAATAGAAAATAATTTATTGTACTTACACCAATTCAGAAGTAAAAATATATAAAACAATGACGATGATGATTTTTTTAGCAACAATTTAAAAAAAAAAACTATCAGTTATTATTGTATGCGATGTACAAAAAAAAAAACCATTCTAAAGTAACTTCACAAACCCGACTCCACTTACAACTTTACGAGGCCTTGCTCGACATAAAAAGCTGTATTTAAGTTGTAGGAAGGAAATAAAAGGAATCGTCTTTTTTCATCTCGTCCCAGAGATTATAGATCATAAAGCATGTAATACTGAAACGAGCTACAAAGTGTACGCTATGATTTTGCTTATTCGGATTCTGGAGGTTCAATAGGAGTTCTGTCTGAATCCTTAGCAGAATATTAATAAATTTAAATTACTCGTATTTTTTCTTCACCTGACATAGCATGGTGCCAGCATCGCCACGCGGTCGCGCCCGTCGGTGGGTCGGTCGGTGCGGTCGTGTGTAATCGATTGTGTTGGATATATCGTTTCTATTTTGCAAAAGTTTTACTGGTACATTCACTGGCTTAAATGTTACTGACCTAAAATAATTTAGATCCCTAATTTGTTTCATGCCTACTTTTGATTTTGTTTTGTTATTTGTTTTCTTGTATTGTACATACAAATCCACCAATCCGGACCGGGGCCCGTGGTAGATTAGGGCATAACCCTCCTCACGAAAGTGAAGGGAGACTCGTGCCCAGCTGTGGGACGATATGGGTTGATGATAATGACATACACATAATATTTCATCATTTTGAGTAAGAAAACATCTTTTTGAAGTCAACTTTTAGGGTTCCGTATTTTTAGCTACAGGGTGCTTTTTTTTTTTTTTTTTTTTACCTGGGGAATGCAATTACGCATACCACCAGACCCGGGTGAGGGCCGGGTGGTTATGTGGGACTCCCCCGCCAGTCTGACGGGTATACCCACTAAACCCCAGGGTGTTCCACCGGGACGCCTTTGTTGTCGGGGCTACGGGTGCGAGAGTGGACTTCCGCAGCCCCGACGGCGTTGGTCCTCAAGGGAGAACCCCATCCCGTTGGTAGGAGTGGAGAGGAGTGCTCCACTCCGTCTAACTTTGTGAGTGTGGCGCGCGGGAACACCGCGCGCGCCGCCTCGAGGCATACGAGTGGGCGGCGGACGTACACCCGGTCCGCCGCCCAAGCCTCTGTTATGGGGGCCGGAGCAGGGCGTTGAAGAATACTCTTCTTCGACGCCCCGCTCGCCGGCTGCGGAGGGGAAGTTCGGAGGTGATCTCCCGTTCCCGCTCCGCAGCCTCCTTCTGCGACATCACCTCTTCGCAGAAGGTTTCTCCGGCTTGCCAGGACCTCTCGTCCCCGACCATTGACTTAATCAAGGTCGGGATCGAGAGGTCGGCCCCCACTGCTGCGACGAGTTCACGGCGCTCGCTTGCCCAGCCCGGGCACTCCTCAAGCGTATGCTGCGCCGTGTCTTCGTCGCAGCCACAATGGTGACACTTGGGTGTCGGCTCTCTTCCGGCTATGCGGTGCAGGTACTTCCCGAAGCACCCATGCCCCGTAAGCACCTGCACCAGCCGGAAGGTGAGAGACCCGTGAGCCCTGTCCAGCCAGTCCTGGAGGACCGGCCGGACAGCCTCGACAGTCCTTAGTCCCGCTCCAGGTGCGGCCAGCCTTTCTGACCAATTCCGGAGTAAGGACTGCCGAGCATGGAACTTCCACACTTCAATCGCCCTTGGCGGGGGGCTTTCGCCTTGGAGGCGGAGGTTCATGCGCCACTCGAACATGTCGGCATGCATTTCCGCCTCCAGGTCCCACGGAGGGGACCCCGAGCTACAGGGTGCTGATTTAAGCTGCACATAAAAAAAAACAGTGAAATATATTTAAATTTATGTTGAGAATTATATTTTTCCTGACAAGCTTTCATAACATATGAGTGTATCAGACAAGAAATAGTAGACCAAGTGCTTGTTAACAACTTGCTAACTGCCATTAATGACCCACAGTGACCACTTAAACACAGGTTTGCACACATTTGAATAACAAATGGCCGTTGAACAATGTTCGTATTATTTACGTGTGTTATGACATGTTATGTCATGTTGTGAGGGAGAGAAAGCGCTTCCGACTTGTGCAAGAGTATAACCGTTTTTTCAGTTACGGCCATATGGTGAACTATCTTGTAGTGGGAGGCCTCTTCTGCAAGAGACCGCCTGGGGAAGTACCACACCTTTGCCAGATATTCTTCCGCCAAGCAGTAGTGTGCAAACATTACTGTGATCCGGTTTGAAGGACATTGTATCCAGCGAAATTACTGGGCATATGAGACTTTAGAGCCGATGTCTCAGGGTGACGAGCGCAGTGCAGTTCTGTGCAGGGTTCTGATTAGTGCTGTGACTGTTATGGGCTGCCGTAGCGTTTACCATCAGGTGAACGACTTGCTCGTCTCGTCACTCAGTCAAATGAAAAAATAAACTATTATTTCGGTGAATGGTTGTTCGGAAAATATATTTTCGTTTTACTCGGCGATCTGATTTTTCCGGTGTTTTGGTGATCAGCTTTTCGAGGAAAGGACACTTCACGAACAATTTCATTGGTGAACACTTGTTCAGAGCACGCAACGGTCAAAATATCGACACGAAAGAAGTTACATACTTACATACCAAAAATCCTCATTTAAAATAATTGAACACATAATAAAAATTATTATTATTGTCATGATGATGATGATATCCTTATTTATAATACATCTTACTTATTTCTTTTTAGGGTTGCGTACCTCATAACAAAAATGGAACCCTTATAGGATCACTTCGTTGTCTGTCTGTCTGTCTGTCAAGACCCCTTTCCTCAGGAACACGTAGAGGTATCAAGTAAAAATGTATATCAAATACTCGTTTTTTTAAGCTCTATCTCCATAATTTATCCTATCACGGGGTCTCTGTAGTCCGTACTGCTAAGTAAGAAATATCTTTGCATTACAATCGCCATTTTTAATCGCTTCCATTACCGCCACAACACCATCGCTAGTTTAGAGCCCTAACCAAAGACTAAGCAGGAGAATTCTATATTTATGCAGCAACATGCTTCATCACGAATTTCTCATAAAAAGTTAAGCACGTGCAGCCACATTGATGTTAACACTTTCGCATCCAATCTGCTAGAAATGTGTATAGGTAATTGCGCTAAGTGAATATTCTTGTTATTGATTGCGGAAACAGACATATCGTTGCGAAAACAGTTTTATTTCATTTGATAGAGTGGCAAACACTTTGGCGACGACGACCGCCTAATGGTAACCTCTTATGACCTACGCCATCAACACTCAGGATGCTACTGATTCATTGCCTGATATAAAAAACTCTTTATAGTCAAACTTTTTTATCGACGTATGGGAGCATTTTGACCGTCATGCAAAGACCTTAACTCCTAACAAAGATCTTTGACTTCTAACTATAAGGTCTTTGCCGTCACACACCCTTTTTTTTAAGAGATAGAGTAATAATTCAATATACAATCGGTAGCACATCCCAATTTCTACAGGTGTTACGGCTATTCTTGAAGAAGCGCCTATTCCAACACATGGGTTCAATATTGTTAAAAAAAATGGATTGACTTCTCCAAAACCCCCGGCATCTTCTTTTCATTCTCTGGAAAGATTACGCTGTAAAGAAAGCAAGATGATAAGCTAGGTACTCGTCAAAATTATATCTCGTGGGTACCATAAAATATATTTCACTGTAATTTGAACCATACGGCTCCGAATTTAGGAATTTGAAGAGTAAAAGTAACAGTAAATATAAATTTGTTATCTCCCAAACCGGTACTGCATAAATACTTCCCGTTTCTCGGAAAGTTCGGCTTAAAGTGCGGAAAATCGAGCGTTTCAACTCAAAGGGTCTGTTAAGAAATGATTTCTGTATTTTATAGAGGTTCTCGGATCCTGTGTCGATATCAGACCCTTTATGTCCCATTCGGGTTCATGCTTGCTGCCATTGACGTAGACATCTCAATAGCTGAAATTATGTGGAAGTTCCTTTGAAACGAAACTCGTTACATTTTGATGTTTTGTGGTTGATAGGCACTGCAGGAAATATTGTAAAAGTGCTTTTACGATTTTCTGGAAGTACCTACGGTTTTGTCAGATATTGTTTATTGTTCCTGGAAAAGGAAATTCTATTAGGAGACTATGCTTGACTTGAATTGACAGGTTTCCAAGTACTAATGCATAGTTGTATCGTTGAACATAAAAGAGTTTTTCGTTTTTTATAGTTAAGTAGAAGTTAGAAATAAATGTATTTTAATTTATTAGTTAAGGCCTTTAATTATAAATGTACTGGCGTTACCACTAAATCCACCAAATTCTTTCACATTTCGCCTGCTGCAGGCGAGAGAACTCCATTATCCATTCCATTATCGTTCTCACTGCTACCTATCCTACTCTAAAAGTCTGAAACACTCCTTCACACGTCAAGAATATAACCAGAACTAACAAAAAAATTTCTCATCCACAGTGCTCGCAGCCACCGCAGCCGTAGCATCATGCGCGCAAATCGAAGACCCCTGCAAGACAAAGTCGCGCATTGTCGCAGACGACAAGTATTGCGACAAATACTGGGAGTGTGAGAACGGCCAGTCGCAACAGTACGACTGCCCTAACGGACTGGTCTTCGCAGGCAAGCATCGAGGAGTCACGGAGGGCTGCGACTACCCTTGGAGATCGAATTACTGCGAATATCCTAAAGTGCAGATAAGTGAGTATTTTGACACTTTCACTGCCATTTTTTATGGACTTTCAGCCAGTGCGTATGAGGTCTTATAGAGGCAAAGTTGAACTTCTTTGCAGTGCGTATGAGACCTTTCACAAAGCCTTTCCGGCCTCTGTCTCCCGCACAGAGTGAAAGAAAGCGATTTTGCCTGCCGCACCAACAAAAAGTCACGCATGTAGCTTATTCGACCTCATAATGCAGTGAACGTGTGAATTATTTCTCAGCAATGACATGACATCAGAAGTGGTATTGGTGGCCAGTGTTGAAAAAATCGTTAAAAGTATTGATTTGGTATTTGAATTTAGAATGCTAATGCGTAAATCTTGAGATTGAAAGGGGTATAGTTGGTGGACACTGGCTGGAAATAAACTAGAATGAACAAGATGCAGGTCACACAAGAGCCGAGCTTGTGGCCATAGAGTTACGGTCAAATACTATAGGTAGCTATTTAAAACATAGTTCATAAAATAAAGTCTTCTGATGAGCTTCTTTTGACTCAAAGTGTAATAAGAATGGGCAACATGCCAAATCGATAGCCATTGTAGTGTCCCCGTATTATCCAAAACCTAACCTTGACATTCAAAGGCCATGAAAAATGTTATTCATTCTAGATAAGATTGTTTTGTGTCTAAGTAATGGTATATCTTTGCCAAAAATCGTATTTTTTGGCCCTAAGGCAATATTATCAGATTCCTCCCACTCATTTAAAATCAGAGCAAGTCGGGTGAATCTTTCTTGGCCATTGGTAGACTAGAAGACCCTATATTTTTTAACATGATAATTTTTTAAATCGTTACTCCGGGAAATCCAAACTAGGATTATTCTGTACGTCTGTCACGTACAGAATAATCCTAGGAAAAATGCCATAATTTTGCTATAAACTCAACGGTTGAGTAGCTATGTACCGACTGCAAACAATGTTCCAATTTGAAGGTTACGCAGTAATGCAGTGCCACGAAATAAAGGTTTCGTACACACTGCCAGGCGCGGACTACCTCATGACAATCGACCTGCTAAGATCTTCAAGCAATTCTATAAAACAAAAACTAACTGACTGTTATGTTTTTCCTCAGACCCGCCCATCGGCACAGAGCATTGCGACTGGCTTTACGGCATTTTCGGGCACGAGACCTCTTGTACGAGGTACTGGACCTGCTGGAACGGAACTGCTACGGAACAGCTGTGCATCGGAGGTCTGCTGTACAACGAGAACGCTCACTCCTGCGACTGGCCCGAAAACGTCGACGGATGCCAGAAACATCGTAAGTTTTGTGTACCCAGCTCAAGTGGAATTCATTCTCCACAGGCATTTGTTTTTATGTATTGTAGTGGTTTAACCAAACCTTGGAGAACTCTTGCCGAAATTATTTTTTTATAATTTTTAGGGTTCTGTATTTTATGACGTAAATACTAGGCCAGCGTTTAGCCATGCTGACCTCATCTGGAAAGCGACGATATGATCGAAAGTCAGCCATGCTTGTCAAGAAGATACCTCCTGTTCACTTTTGAATTGAACACATCTGCATTTTAATTAAAAGACAAAAGTCGCACATCATCTTTAGACTGTGTTATTTTACTATTAGACATGAAGACAATGTATCTACTGGCATAAAGATCCCATTGGCGACGATATGTGCCTAAAGCCATGTTTAGACACAACTCAGCACTATCTTCACAATGCACCAAGCGCTCCAGCTCAACAAATGAGTACCGCCGTAACAACTTACGTCATTGACATGAAAAGCCGTTGACTAATGATCGTCTGGATTCATGCTCGGTATCGCACGTTACAGCCGATGCTAATCGATCAACGGAACACGCTGGAACTGCAACACAGTTAATGAGCTTTGCATAGATTTAAAACATGACAACACACACACACATTCATACACTACACATTGACTAAATGCACAAATCGTGCAAAGCTTGCAAAAAAACAGAAGACTCGAGCTCAAGATCGAGACTAGCGAAAAATAAGAGAAAGCTTGCATATAACTAGGGTTAGGTAGATACTATATCTTCCATTCTATTCCTATATATCATTTGTCATTAGGTATGTTCTTCTGAAACTGTCTGAAGATTACAAACTGTCATATAATTTATAATTGCACTGGTTTCACTCATCAATCACTCAACTTTCTTACTAATCGCCTGTGTAATAAGGCGTGTAATAGCGTAACAACGCATAACCGCTTATGATGTTTATGTAACCGAATAATTGATCGCGATCAATCGTAGCCGGCATCTAGTTAATTGGTTCGATCGTTAAAGAAAATGAAAGTTAAGATTTAATCGATGATTCGAGTCGTTTAATCGATTAAAACAATATAGATTATCTCTGTTAATCTGTTAATAGACGCTTTGGCTAATAATGCACATATTCCGATAATGTTATAATGACTGAGGGTAGATGAATGTATAGTTTAAATTTCAAAACTCTAAAGGAAATAGTTTCCATAGAATCGATTGTATTTCTGTATAATTCACGTATTTAACCAAAACTATAGACTTACCCAGTCTTACCCTTAAACGTTCATCAATAATCGATAGTTCTACATTTCTAGTCAGACTTCAGAACTACTTAATGCCACAGTAAGTTAAGGGTCAGTTACCCGCAGCTCCCTCCAAAATTAATCTTAGCCGTTAATTTGCTAAGCGAAGGGTTAATCTAGAAATTGCAAATCCCAAATATATTTCCGTCTACATTCCGATCGGGCAGCTCAGGATCTTGAATGATCAGTCTACAGCTACACCCACGTTAAAACTAGCAAATGATCTACTAGATACAGTTTGACTTAATTGGGTAGACGAATATTAATCGAAACCCAAGGTTGTATTGCCAATAATTTAGGTTGCTGTAAGCTCGCAGACATACCAGCCTAACATTTTGCGGCTGACATATGCGTTGATTTAGCGCTATTCTATTTGAATACAACGTACACAGAACGCGTTTACTCGGCACACTATACCTAAATAGAATGAACCTACAGTAGAGTCAGATTCCTAACAGCTAGCCGCGAACTGTTCCGTCTGCCAGCAGCGTTGTAGCGGCACCGTCTACACCACTATTTCTCACCGTCCCGTTCCTCATTTCAGCCCTCTGCAACGAAGACCCGAACGGCAATGTGCATCTCGGCAAGTCCTGCAACCGGTACTGGCAGTGCCAGGGTGGATACCCGCGCCTGCAACGCTGCCCTGCTATGTTGGTGTTCGACCGCCGCTCGCTGAGATGCGTAGTGCCTCCCACTGAGGACTGCGACGTGCCGACCACCACGCCACCGACCCCGGAGGAGGTTGAGCCAGAGACGAGACCGGTAAATTTTCTTTTGTTTCGCTATCTCACATGTCGAGGATAGTTTCCACGGCTAAATATGGGCCTGGCTGTCAAAGTCAGCTGCTGGGACACTCATAAAAGGGGGTTGGTGACAATTGTAGCACTCTAAGGGACCTACCATCAAGGTTATAAACGATACGTTCTCGCGGAAAGCCCAAGGAAGTTGACAAGCCCATCATAAACAAAGTAAACTTTATATTCATGAGGTTTCATTAAAGATAAATATATCTATCTGATCTATCTCATGAAAGAGGGTAAATAAAAACATTATACGTTATTTGGAATTGATTAGATTCTCCTGCCTCTCAATCACATTTGACGGAAATCCTTACTTCCTTACTTATATTATAAATGCGAAAGTAACTCTGTCTGTTGCTCTTTCACGCGTGAACTACTGAACCGATTGAAATGAAATTTGGCACAGAAATAGTCTAGAGCCTAGGGAAGGACATAGGCTACTTTTTATCGCAAAAAATGCATTGTAAGGGTTTGAAATAGGGGATGAAAGTTTGTATGGAAGTATCGTCATTTTTGAAGCTAGAAGCTTGAAATTTATTTTTTAGCCTTTTGATTAGATATAAATAAATTTGGCACTCAAAGTTTGTAAAACTTTACCCTTGAGGGGTAAAATTAATATAGGCGATGAAAGTATGTATAGGAATATGTAAAGTTTCGGCTTAACCACTGCACCGATTTAAAAAAATATTTCTCTAACGGAAAGCTACATTGACAGCGAGTAACATAGGCTATATTTTATCCCCATATTCCTGCAGGAACAGGAACTATGCGGGTGAAACCGCGGGGCACAGCTAGTAGAATATATTTCAGCAGTAAAACAATTCTGTATTGATTTCTTTTATTATTATACTATTTAAGATTGTTACTTTTTATGGTGTTTAAAGTTTTTCAATATATAACTGTTGCAAATCAGCAAACTGAACGTTTATCTTTAACAGATACTTATTTCTAAAGCGACACCGTACTTCCATGTGACTGGGCAACATCCGTAAATGTCACCAAAGAACATGTAAAAATCTCAAGCTCAGTGCACAGCGCAGATTCAATTCAGCAATCGAAGAGCCCTAGTAATAGGTACAAACACCTACCTGTATGACGTTCGTGCAACCTATGTAGAATTTAATGCAATTACTTGATTACCTAGTGATTGTATTTTAAGATTGGTAAGTACTAGTACCAAATTCAAGTTTCTGACTTAGTCCCTAAGAATAAACTTAGGGCAAGTTTGCCAAAGCCGGCAGTGTGTTTCACTTCCAATGTTTGACATCGAAACTAGAATTCAAAGTTCTAAAACAGGCAGAACATGGTAAACCTATCCACTGGGCGACAAATTTTACGCGTGGTGTTGCGTCAGATGTCGCATCGCAACCCTCAACATTATTGTTGAGCAACATTCTAAGTTTGTTCGTTGACACGTCAGATAGATTAAAGAGCTGATATTTTTTCGTCAAGGTAATACAAAATAAATAATTAAGGCGTCGCAATCACATATACATATCCTGACCTGTAACTAGGATTCCCTGTGTCTAGGAAATCAGGAACTACCAGGCCTATGGTCCTACAAACACACAGACACAGAGCAAATAAAATCCTTACTTATATTATAAATGCGAAAGTAACTCTGTCTGTCTGTTGCTCTTTCACGCCAAACTACTGAACTGATTGAAATGAAATTTGGTACAGAGATAGTCTAGAGCCAAGGAAAGGACATAGGGTACTTTTTATCGCAAAAAAGCATTGTAAGGGTTTGAAATAGGGGATGAAAGTTTTTATGGAAGTTTCGTCATTTTTGAGGCTAGAAGGTTGAAATTTATTATTTAGGCTTTTTATTAGATATAAATAAATTTGGCATTTAAAGTTTATAAAACTTTACCCTTGAGGGGGTAAAATTTATATAGGGGATGAAAGTATGTACCGAAATATTTAAGGTTTCGGCTTAACCACTGCACCGATTTAAAAAAAAAACACTAATGGAAAGCTACATTGACAGCGAGTAACATAGGCTATGTTTTATCCCCATATTCCCGCGGGAACAGGAACTACGCGGGTGAAACCGCGGGGCGCAGCTAGTAATAAATAATTAACAAAAAGAGCGATGGTGGATCATCGACGGTCGTATTTCCGGACAACCCTAGAACGGAGAGGAATAACGCAGATAAACAAATATAATCTGAATAAAATTTAATAAAAATAATGAAATATAACTCCCGAGAACAGAACGGAAACATTAATTTCAATTACTTCCAGCTTCCAGTTTAATTGATTACACAAATGAATTCGTGAAATGTACACCTGCGATCCAATACCTGGCCCCGACGATCGTTTACAGAAATAAATGAGGGACAAAAATATTTAATCTCGAATGTTGATGTAGGGGCGCAATTCAGCCTTTTTTCACGGGACATTGGGCTTAAAATTACAAATGGATTTGTAATTGTGACGTTTTGTTCCTATATACCCCGACCTTTATTTTTGCGATACGTGCGCTTCATAACACAACGGTACCAGTTTTAAATCCTCAGCCCCGTAAGAATGATTAAATTTCATAAGTCATCGTTTAAATGGCTCCTAAAAAGATTACTATGATCGGAATCGACTGGAATCTGTTTATGTGATTGATAATGTTCTAGTATGCGGCAGTGCCACGGGCTTCCTCTCTTCTGTCTCTTTTTTTTTTGAAGGGGGGAGATGCCTTCGCACTATCTCCTCCGCCACGGGGGTGACGGAGGGGGGGGGGGGGGGTGGCACTCGAACCCACTAAAACCCCCCGTGAGTCCTCCGCCAAGGTGGGGGCAAGATGGGGTCGCGCTAGCAGTCACCATCTTGCTCCAGCGGTAGGCCCGGGTGGTGTCCAGGTCTCTACGCCTGTGGGGAGATGACCTGGCTCGTATCAAGCCATGACAACCGAAACCAACCTGCTCTCCGAAATACGAAAACGGAATTCACTTGTTGACATAGAAAGCAAACTTCACACAAACATAAGTCTCGTAGAATAGATGGTTATCCTGATTTGGATATTTTCCGATTCCACGCGAGGATATTGCAATAGATTCAATCTGACGAATGTGTCGATGGAAATAAACGTGTCGGGTATGTGGATTTGATCAAATAACACGCTCGGGCGACATCAAGGCTGTGTTAAAATCAAAAGACGAGGAAACCGGACGAAAACGAAATAGCCTCGGCAATTTCTTTTGGCTTAGTGATCTGTTAGTAAAATACCATAGATCTTTGACAGTAGGGTATAAGAAGGACCCATAAGAATGTTACTTGGGCTTTCTCGCAAGAACGTTACTTGGGCGTATTTCAGAAGTTAATGGAGTTTCCTTTTCCTGTGCGAGGTTCAGGCATCAGTCACTGCTTGAAAGGGAATTATCCTTTTTCAATATCAAACCATAATCAGTTAATCATTAGTTTAGTAGAGATCATATCATCACCTATTTGCAATAAATAATTTGAGTTTTGTCATCTGGTCATAGTAATTATACATCATAAATAGGTATAATAAATTCTAATATATCCCTCGTCTAACAATAAATTCGAGATCTAAACCAGAACACGCATTAGTCAGCGCCCCCATTCAATGCGGAACCGATCCGTTGATTGAAATATATCCACCAATTGAGCCTATTCATGGTTTATGGACTGAATGTGCTGAAACCCCTCGATCGAAACGGTTACCACATGAGGACTGCAAACAAAGGCGAAGCTCCTTTATATCAGCCGACATGACTTTAGGAAGACATATTATACTACCTACCTAGAGATTTAACACTTTCGCTGCTGAGCCGATTTGCTTGTCTATCCACGGGTGCAGCTCTGCACATTCCATAGTGTTTTCCCATAAAACAAACACAACAGTTGTGTTTTCCCGAACCCGCGGCAAGTTATGAAAAACACGACTGTTGTGTTCTCAGCACTGAAGGTGTTAATACCGTAACAAAACGTAAAGTCTTAATTCTAGTCTGGGTGTTTGTAAAATCATGGTCCTCGTAGTTCCTGATTCCCTAGATAGGTACAGGGAATCCTAGTTAGTGGTGAGGATCCCAGTATGTGATCGTGACGCCTTATTATTACTATGGCCATTAACATCATTAGTATTTATGTATTAAGATAGGCCCCAAGAAGGCACTCATGAAAGTAAAATGGACTCTACCACCACAGTTTATTGGCATGAAATCTAAACGTCTCCAATTCTCCATGCTTCGGAAAGCACGTTTTACCGTCGAACCCTTTTATCATCGATTGACAGCAGTCTAAATCTGACACCAGTTTTAATAAGGAAATTGGACCCAGTAACACCAAAATGTTTAAAGTATCTATTCACAGTGGATTCCTAATCCAAATATTTACACTTACTACGCAGTGCCGGATTAAGCACGTAGCAAGAGTAGCAATTAGTACGGGCCCCGCGCGAAAGGGGGCTCCGCATATTTGAACCCACTCATGTCTGTCCGAGCGTAATTTTTGAGTGAAACTTATATTGAATTTACTTGATGTCGTAAAAACGTGAAAAGTTACAGCTTTTCCTACTAAGTCAATTGTTTTTTTAAGAACCTATAGTAGATTAAGGGCTCTTTGAAAGAATGTGCTACGGGCCCCGCGCTTGCTTAATCCGGCACTGTTACTACGGCAATCCACGGTATCGTATATAGTTCTTTGGCTTGTCGTGGTGTCTTTTTACTTGTTTCTTTGACTTATTGCCGTAGTTGACTTATTCGATAATTAATTTGCATCGTTCCTTGTAAATAGCTCTATTTAAATTGAAATCCCGTTACTTCCACTCTGTCCCTTATAAGACAAAGGTCTTAATTCTGTAGCGTATGGTTTGGTTACGCAAACGTTCCGCACGATTGAAAAGGGATCGCTTACATAAGTTCTCGTAGAATGTCAGGATCAGGAACCCTTATTTTGAGTTGTGGTTCAATAGCAATATCCAATATTTTACTGAAATTTTCAGTATAATAAATGAATTTGTGAAAATGTATCGACCCTCTTCGGGGCTATTCAGCACGGTGCGGATCAGCTCGAGTTCGTTTCATTTTGACGTTTAATTGCCACGGGACTCGTCATTCGTATTGAAGTGACGAGTCCAGTGACAATCAAACGTCAAATTGAAACGAACTCGAGCTGATCCGCACCGTGCTGCATAGCCCCGCTGACCAGTCACTAAATTAAAGATTGTCTCATAGGTAACTGCACAATTTACTAATTCCCTTCCGTTCTAGATCGATGTAGGTACATAGTATATAGACCGCCAGGGTAAATTACATAAAAAAAACAATTTCAAAGAGAGGAGAGAGAGATTACCAAAGAGATAATAACTCTCTGTTTAAGATTTTTATATACAAATTTTAAATTTACGAGAAAAATAGTATAGATTAGAAAACTTTATATTGTACACCAAAAAAACAAACACAGTACAGAAAAATTACAATGGGATTATTAGAGTTAGGGGGGTTAGGTTAATTATATTATTATTTTTTAACTAAATTACAATATCATTATTATTTTACATTTTTATTTAATTAAAAATAATCGTTTTAATTTTTTTCAGCCTCACAAGTCAAACCGGCCGAGCCACGACTTCCAGGACCAGGTGCGTCAAAGAGCTAGAAACTAAGCCTACCTGTCTCCACGCTTTCACAAGTACTAAATAAACAAAGTCCATTTCTACCAAAACTCTATCCACACCGACATCGTCAAAAGGAAATGCAGAAAAGTTAAATTCATTACTATTATTATCATTAAAAAAATTGATTGTCTGTAAAGTTGATTCACGGACGATAGTTTAACGTGACAAATAAAAGAAGAATAAATACTTGAAATTGTACAAGTACTCAGATTTTTTAAATGGAAGAATAATTAACCTGTCAAGAAGAGAAGAGAGGTAGATGCGGCGCAAGCGTACAATGAGCGTAACAGGACAATGTGTCATCTTTTTCGTGCATGCAGCCGGTATTCATCGATTTATTAGACGTTGTCACGTCAAAAAATTAACTGCCCAGTTTATTCTTGTAATTTCCATAAAACAAGCACTTTGCATTTTACTTTTCATTTTGCCACAACTCCTTTCATTGTGGTATAATTATTGCGTACCAAACAGCTTAGCATTTGCTCGGGTATTTTATTCAGTTTCCAAGATCCGTCCCACCACATCTTTGGAGACCTGTCTTTGTATTTAAACATACATTAATCTTCTATTTTAGTTCTGTAATTATTTTAAGTTCTAGTAATAAGTGTAAAATATATTGCCACTTCAAAAATACTCGAAAATATAAATGATATCGATGGAAAAATAAAAACTCACCTATAATTTCTACTTTCGATATAACTTGTGAATAGGTCCTCTAACTTATAGTATTGTATAGGTTTCTAAATTGCAATAAATTAAATTAAATGGTCCGCTATCACCCTTCCCTTTTGTAGGCCTCCCTATTTTTAGTCAAAATACGTGTAAGTTCATATTGTTCTTAATATTAAAATAAAATATACATAAGAAACATTATTATTTTTAATTTAATATACCTACCTAATCACTAACGAGTTGGCAGTTCACCTGCTCGACACCAAAACACTGGACTTGTCAGATAACAAGTGCAGCGTACCCACAGATCCACTGCGCATAGTTATAAAAAAAAAGATAAGAATTGCTGAGACAGATAAAAATGATCCAAGATGGCGGAAACATGGTTGTCGTGGAATGGTTGATTTTAGACAATCGATGCAATGTAGTGACGATACGAAACGATTGTAGCTAAGTCTTGATCAAGAGCTAATT
Organism: Campaea margaritaria; assembly: GCA_912999815.1. Classification (NCBI taxonomy): domain Eukaryota; kingdom Metazoa; phylum Arthropoda; class Insecta; order Lepidoptera; family Geometridae; genus Campaea; species Campaea margaritaria. The sequence continues at coordinate 11,354,860 of OU538791.1, forward strand.
GGAAAAAAAGATAACGTCATGTACTAAACAAAATTTGATAATAAACTTTACACATTAGAGCCTAAGCACGCGTCGTTTTTTGTGCGCGCAGACGACGCGCATTTTTGAACGCGCCTTGACCCGTGATCCTGACAATTCACACATACAAATTGAGAAACCATGCCAGTAAGATCAGACAATAAAGCCATACAAATCCAAATTCTTCTTTTTATATCCATATAGGCTCAAGAAGAACTGTGTTTCAGTCAAAAGCTGAGGTATCTACTAATTTTTTTTATTTTTTAGGTTATTAAGAACATAGTTGTTGTTCGCGCCACTTACATTGGCACTCATAATACCTTCCTACCTTCCTATTCCTATCATTTCTTGGCGACTATCTCTGTCGCTCATATCGTGGTATCCACGAGAAAACTGCTTGCCGCCGCAAGTAGTCTGCGATCGACCCTCGTCCTTCGCGGCTGCCGCTCTCGCCGAATCCAAAGTACTGGATCTGCTGCTCCTCTGCGGTGGTCCACGTGAATTCGACGCGCAAATATAAACAACACCCGCTATAAACCCGCCGCGTAAACGCTCCTTGCCGACACGCACCAACCGCCTAAAATACAGTCCACTACATCGAACGTCATAACATCCTGAAGGAACAAGCAGCTTGGAGACGGACCCGAACCGAGGTGATTGCAGTTGCATGGAGACCAGGTTAGTCGCCAAGTTCCTTTGTACTACTCTTCTACCAGCCATCCTTCCCCCGCCATTGGAGGCGCGCTCAGCCTATACAGCTTAGCTGCCGCGCTAACATATTGTTGGTCCTCCGCCGCCGGATCTTCTCTGGTCCTCCCGCTATTCTCTGGCCCCTCTTAGGCCTCATATAGTCCTCTTTATAACCGCCCGCAATTTTATATTGGTATTTTTACCAACGATAATTTCCTATAATTATCGTGTTCCCGCCCGCAATTACAGTTCAGATAGTACCCTGTACTATCCTACTACGCTCTTATATACTTATTTCGTGTATTCCGCATTCCTAAATAGTAAAAATAACGATTTTTCCGTAATTCTTAATTTTTATTAAAAAGTGAAGGTATTCCTAACGACCGCCCGTGCGTCTCCACGTGGGTATTCAATACGCCGCGCACGCGGCAGGTAAATGCTGTAGGCAGTTGCAGTAAATTAGGAATTTCATACTTTATCTAGTTTTTTATACTTTGTTAAGATGGCTATGGCTACTCGTTCAAAAGACAAAGATAGTGAAGTATACGAGGACGCAAAAGCGCTCGATACGTTACAGATCGAACGTTTGACCTTGATAGGTAAACGTGACATTATATTTTCTCGCTTACAACATATTTTTAACCGATCTTTAAAGGCTTTCACTGATGATACTGAGAAAGATTTATTTCTATGTGGAATGATCTCGTTAGACCGTTTACGCTCCGATTTCAATGAAATTGTGAACAAATTAAATGTCACCGAGTTGACTCTCAACGCTTCGTACACGGTAAACTACCAATCTATAAACGTCTTCGAAGATATGTTTTGCCGTTGTCAGTTTGTTTATAATAAACTTAACCCGCCTTTAAAAACCGCTGATTTCAATGTTGCCCCGCAACGTAAATCCATCAGAATTCCTGAACTCGATTTGATGGTCTTCAATGGAGATCCGATGACCTGGAGGATATTTTATGAGTCATTCAAACGCACGATTCACGAAAATCCCGATCTCACTGATCACGAACGCGTCCAATATTTAATTAATAAATTGTCAGGCCGGGCCCTTGCAGTTTGTTCTGGTATCGTACCTAACGGTGATAATTATCCGATCATATGGCAGACGCTCGTCGATAAGTATAACGACAAACGTAACCTAGCCTCCGCTTATCTTGATCAAATGCTTGGTTTTAAATCTTTTAACACCGCGACGAATAAAAACTTAGAACTATTCCTAGATAAATTCTGCACGGCTGTGTCAAGTTTGAAGTCTCTCAAGCTCGATAACATGTCTGATTTTATTTTACTATCGCTCGCTTTGAAGAAAATAGATTCAAGTACTGCACGGTCGTTTGAAATGCACATGCGAGGTAAATCTATGCCTACATACAATGAACTTTTAAAATTCATCCGCGAACAAAGCAAAATATTGGAACGCACTACGACCGATTCTCTTAGCCGCAGTGATAACAGGCCGCGTACTGCAAGGTCTACGCAGTCTTTTGCAGCATCATGCGTCACTCACTGTCCGCTTTGCAAACAAGCCGATCACGCTAACTTATATAGATGCCCTGCATTTGATAAGCTTTCTATCGACGACAGGTACAATTTTGTAAAACAAAGCAAAGGTTGCACTAATTGTCTAAGCACTACGCATATAAATACTGCTTGCAATTCTAAATTTAATTGCCGTTATTGTGGATGTAAACATCATTCTATGTTATGCCGCAAAGTATCATCTTCCCGTGAAGACAATCGCCCGTACCCTAGCGCTCCGTCACAGGCGCACGCGCCGCCTCCGCGCGCGCGAACTGGCAACTTCTCCGCCGCCGGGGATCACATGCCGCCTTCGGCATCGCCGCCGCCCGTCGCGGGCTCCGCTAGCGCTCAGCTGACGAACTTACCTACAACTGCTTATCAGTCATCACAACAACAGGTGTCGCTGTGTAATATACGCCCCGCTTCGCAGCCTAATGACACTACTTGTTTACTGGGAACCGTACAAGTTTATGCTACGGATTTAAATGGTCGCCGCCATGTAGTACGCGCCTTAATTGATTCGGCTTCCCAAAGTAACTTTTTAACTTCAAAATGTTGCGCTAAATTAAATTTAAAATGCAATAAGGTGACGAACACCGTTGTTAAAGGGATAGGTTCCGCATCTAACCCAATCAAGGGAGCAGTTTCTGCTACTTTGTCTTCCCGCCTAAATGATAATTTTGTTGCAATTGACGCCTATGTTATCGACCGCATAACAGACAATTTACCGGCAGTGAAAATTGACGTATCCTGCCTTTCATACCTGAACTGCCTGCCTCTAGCAGACGACAGTTTCGCTTCGCCTTCCGAGATCGACATACTTATAGGCGCGCCGCTCTTTTCTGAAATATTGCTATCAGGCCGCGCCGCTGGTCCGCCTGGTACTCCAACCGCTTTTGAAACCATTTTTGGTTTTATCGTAATCGGGACCGCTCCCGTTACTCCCGCTCATGTTACTCCCGCTCATGTTACTCCCGCTCATGTTACGCCCGCTCATATTGAAACCGTTGTTTCTATCACTGACCCCTTGGTTGAAGATAGATGCCGCTCTCATATTTCCCTCTGTACCTTTACGGAAGGACCACGTTTAGATAATCTTGTCCAACGCTTCTGGCAGCTTGAAGAGGTGCAATGCACGCCGACTTTGAGCCCAGACGCTATAGAATGTGAACGCATTTTTACAAATAACGTTTCCCGCGATCCTACGGGACGCTATTCTGTAGCGTCACCTTTCTCCCGCGATCCCGCGACCTCTCTGGGTAATTCTTACCCTATCGCTAAAAAACGCTTCATGTATCTCGAACGTAAGCTCGCCGCGACACCTGCTCTGCGCTTAGAGTACGATGCTATAATCAAAGAGTACATTCAGAAGGGTTACATTTCACTGATCGACAATGATAGTCCTTTTACTGGATATTACGTGCCACACCACGCCATTGCGAGACTACAAAAAACAACAACTCGATGGCGTATGGTGATGGACGCCGGTGCTGAAACTGACTCAGGCCTCTCCTTGAATCAAGTTTTATATACCGGGGATAATTTACAAAACGATCTTTTTACAATCCTCTTGGATTTCCGCCTCTACCCAATCGCTTTTACATCCGATATTAAACAGATGTACCTACAAATTTTGATAAATAAGGACCACCGCAAATATCAAAAATTCCTGTATCGATTCGATCCCGTTTTTCCGCTTGATACCTACCAATTCAACCGCGTTTGTTTTGGTCTACGTAGCAGTCCGTTCCTTGCAATGCGAGTGTTGCGAAAGCTGTGCGCCGCCGACGGTGCCCGCTTCCCACTCGCAGCATCTCTTATCAGCGACAACACATACATGGACGACGTGTGCTACTCCATGCCTACTCTGTCGGCTTGTTTACAACTCAGAGACGATCTCTGCGAGTTGCTCAAGGCCGGGGGCTTCGATCTCGTCAAATGGGCTAGTAACTCACCCGCGCTCCTTGACTCCCTTCCCGTCTCTGCGTTAACGGAATGCGTTAAAAATGCGAAAAATGCGTTAACGGATCTTTTAAATTCCGACGAATATAATAAGTCTATCTCAGATGAGTTATCAGCTAATCGCATACACTGGAAATTCAATCCACCGCGAAGTCCTCACTTCGGGGGGAATTATGAAATATATGTGAAAGCGTTTAAAAGTCATCTTCATAAGACGATCGGTTCACAGTTACTCACGTATGAGGAAATGTTAACCGTACTCACACAGATAGAATGCGTTATCAATTCTCGTCCTGTAACGTTATTGAGCGAAGATCCGTCTGAGCCGACCGCGCTGAGTGCTTCACATTTCTTAATGACCGCACCGCTGAAGCATTTGCCCGCTTGCACGGTTCCCGATGAACCTGGACACTTATTGAAACGGTACGCTTTATTGGATCAAATGGTACAATCATTTTCCAAACGGTGGAAGTTGGAATATCTTCACTTACTTCAATCTAGAGGAAAATGGAATACACCTTCGAATCCCATTACAATAGGTTCTATTGTTCTTATTATCACTGATAATATTCCCCCGCTATCCTGGCCTCTCGGCGTCGTCGTGGCCACTCATGTCGGCGGCGATGGCATCTGTCGAGTAGCGTCAGTAAAAACGGCGACCGGCGTCTACCAGAGACCCGTCGTCCGTTTATGTATCTTACCTACCCAATAATTTAACCCCTTGCTCCCCGGTCAACCGCTATGTTATAATTTAACCCGTTGACCGCTTTAGAGTTTAACTCTTATTTTTATTTTTTTATTTCCCGCTTTCTTTTAAAAACCAATGGTTTTTAGGCCGGGGGCAAATGTTCGCGCCACTTACATTGGCACTCATAATACCTTCCTACCTTCCTATTCCTATCATTTCTTGGCGACTATCTCTGTCGCTCATATCGTGGTATCCACGAGAAAACTGCTTGCCGCCGCAAGTAGTCTGCGATCGACCCTCGTCCTTCGCGGCTGCCGCTCTCGCCGAATCCAAAGTACTGGATCTGCTGCTCCTCTGCGGTGGTCCACGTGAATTCGACGCGCAAATATAAACAACACCCGCTATAAACCCGCCGCGTAAACGCTCCTTGCCGACACGCACCAACCGCCTAAAATACAGTCCACTACATCGAACGTCATAACATCCTGAAGGAACAAGCAGCTTGGAGACGGACCCGAACCGAGGTGATTGCAGTTGCATGGAGACCAGGTTAGTCGCCAAGTTCCTTTGTACTACTCTTCTACCAGCCATCCTTCCCCCGCCATTGGAGGCGCGCTCAGCCTATACAGCTTAGCTGCCGCGCTAACAGTTGTTGTTCAGAAAGCTTATATCATGTATGTTTTTGACGAGTCATAATTATTTGTACCCATCGTTGATATCTCTATATATATAAAAATGTTATGTTGGTTTGTGTATGCTTCAAAAACTCAAAAAGTTCTGCACCGATCGAGCTGAAATTTTAGCATGATATATAATCCGCATCAAGGATTGTTTTTATCTATTTTTTTCATCAGTGACATATCAGCGAATGTGTGAATGTGCGAATGTAGCACAGCTAGTTTTGTATAAAAATATAATTAATGATACTATGTACAAATTATGATAATAAATGTTTCTATTATATTCTATTGGAAACATCTCGCGCTGACTGTACTCTTTGGAAACGTCTCGCACTGACAGTACCACCATCCGATCTTGAAACTCGATATTATAATGCCATGTTTCTACAGTAGATAATTCAGCTACAGAAAGGGTATCCGCTGCGCAAGGGCGGTTCACCCCCCGTGTTGCTTAGTGACTAATGAAGGTTATGGGTCAGGTCTACAATAATCCGGAGCATGAGGCATATTATTATTATGGCATCACGGTGAGATGAGGTGAGGCCAATTGTGTGGCTGCGCCGGGACCACATTTTTTTTTTACGGATAGTCAAGCATTTGACCGCAGTCTCACCTGATGGTAAGTAATGACGCGGCCGACGGTGGAGCATGGTTGCCTAGAAGATACTTTCGACTTGAAGACATCCAGATTATAGCTCTCGGGAAACAGAGAGGCTGGATGGGTGTAATCTGCTAGAGGCGCTTGATAATACACCGATATAGCACGACGACGGTCGAGCGGCGCCATATGGTCACATCATTTTTTTTTAACCAGTAGTGTCCCACTGCTAGGCAAAGGTCTCCCTGATTGTTTCCACTTTTCCCGATCCATGGCTAGTTCTTTCTAATCTTTTTCAAAAGAGTCGAGGTCATCGCGCCGTCGTCTCCGAGGACGAACTGTACGTCTTCGACTGTCTAGAAACCCCCAGTCTGTTGCAAATTTTAGCCCACCTTGATTTATAAGGTGTAAATTCATATCTCTTATTTGGAATAATTAGTTTTTTCATGGGGGCCTTTTGCACTACATTCTGTCCGTCTCGCGGCAAAACGCGGCGTGAAACACCAAAGCGTGCATTTTTTCAACAGGTCGATCTGCCCACCATCAATAGTTTACAATGCAGTTTTTTGGATTGGAGTGTTTTTAGTATCGATGCGAGAAAGATACAAAAACAGTGGACAAAAGTGTTATTTTGAGTTTCTATATTTTTATTCTTTTGTACTTTTAATAAATACCTAATGGTTATTTTCCGAACATTACCTACCTATTCTGGTTTTAGAACCTATTGTGATCGTGCTAGCTTATAGTTACCGAGCTCGACATGTATATGTAAAGGGCTATTTTTGTGATGCCACTTAGTAAACTAGCAAAAATAGTCAAGTCGTGTCCGATTATCCCACAAAAGCTGCCCCCTAATGGACCCGAGTGAGTCCATTGACATTATTGCCCACAAAGGCTCTCGACGGAAATGTCAAGTAGTAATATTACTTAGGTACCTGCCGTAATAACAAGAAAGCTTTGGTGAAATTGACAAATTACAGGTAGGCACCGTAAAATATGTAACTAGTGGCTGCGGCCCGCGTTTTCACACGCGTTGGGAATTATTTTACAGGACCCGTTATTTTGTACGACATAAAAAGTAATATAATGTTTTAGTTCTTGTAATAAACTGCGCGTCGAATTTCATCCAAATTCGTTCAGCCGTTTTGGCGTGATTGAATAACAAACATCCAAACTTTTTCACATTTGCAATATTAGTAGGAAGTAGGATATGTAATTACGTACAGACCTACCTCACATGGGGTCGCTCCTGCCTGGGGTGGCGTTTGTATAGGGGGAGAGAATTGCTAGGGTACGTATATTAACAATGTGAGACGAAGTTCGCAGCAATATTTATGGTGACTAAGAACCGATAAGGATGGAAGATAAAAAAGTAATTCATTTTTTTTTTGGGTGAACAAAAAAAAGGAAAAAAGTGAGTGTTAAACAAAAAGTTCTTATAACAAATCAAGTTCTTCTTATAAATTAAACCTCATTAGAAAAGGCTGCGCACAGTGTTTTTTTTTTTTAAACTTACCTGTTTCTAATCTAGGAGTTATTTTCTTGTTTGTCGGACTCTAACCCCTTGGCAACAAAAAAAAAACAATCACTTTTTACAAATCCGGGATTCCGTAGAAAATCCATCCGATAAGGGGAAGGTGGAACATAGACGAACAGCACTATCCTCAGGGGAGCAAAACACTTATATCAATTCCTTTTCCTTATAGCAACTGGAAGGTATTCTGTGGCCGCATACCTTTCGAAGTAACTATTTCCTGGTGCCACCCTTCGTATCCATTACAGGCGCAGATATGAAGAGAATAGATTCCACAAATCGAACTAAGCGTGCCAGTTTGTTATATCTTGTATGTACAATTTATATGGTAAGTTACACACGAGAGTAGCTTTCCCCAAATTTTTACAGGCAATTAGATTTTCAGGGTAACGTACCTACTTAAATCAAAACGTAACTTCTTGTAAGATCACTCTCGTGTCTGTCTGTCTGTCAAAGATATCTTTCGTCAACTTGTTATGGACACCGGACAGTCTGAATCAAACTAAACGCACGAGTAACAAACCTTGATGTTATCAACATCTCAAACTGTAGAGTCGACAAAAAGCAAAAGCAAACGGAACGAATGACACCTCACCGTTGATTACTTCGTTAAAATTCGTTGGCATTGTTTGGTCGAGCAATTTCAAAGTGCCCTCTTCAGTTGTTTTTGGCACGGCATGCGGCAGGCGTTGACAGTCAACTTGCGTCATCTACTCTTACTAATCAATGGTTACAGGAGTCTGCTTGTCTACGGGGAGTTCTTTGCAATTGACTTATTAAATTAACCCAGTTTACAAGTAGGGTATTTTACTGTTATTACTGAAACGACCGATCTTGGAGGTAGTGGCGTGCTGAATCAGAATTTGTCAGACCGCCCAAGGGCCTCTGGCCACTGACTCTCTGACTCTCTGACATCAATAGACAGTGGCGTTCTATGTCAGAGCTCGGAGTTCGTCATGCAGCCCAAATGCATCCGACACCAATTGATTACAAGTGATACCGATTGTAGTGTTAGGCCTCTTCTGTAAGAGACTGCTTGGGGAAGTATACCTTTGCCAGATATCCGCTGGAAACAGCACCCTTAAAATACTTTTTTCCGCTTTAAAGGACACTGTTTCCAGCGAAATTATTGAGCATATGAGACTTAAGAACCGATGTCTCAGGGTGACGAACGTAGTGCAATGCAGTTCTTATGGGCAGACGTAGCGTTTACCCTCTGGTGAACGACCTGCTCACCTTGTAACTAAATGGAAAATTGCGTGTCCTTCCAAGCACGGAAGCACTCAGATTTCATGCCACAACGGTATCACGGAGTTTACCAGCACTTTGTTTGTGTAGATATAATATTTATTCATTTTGCTGAGGTACATTAAGAAAAGCTTTCTCCTGCATCTTCCGCATAATAGAGGCCATAATGTAAATGGCGCCTCCCTCTCGGGCATAATAAACCAGGCTAAAAGGAAAGCAATATAATGTAGAAATGATAATCAAAGTTAATAAACTGATGGCAGCGAGCGCCAATATTAAGGCAAAAATATTTTCCAAAAAATGGAACCTTTGATGACCAACCGGCATTGTATCTGTTGCTTGATTGGTACGATAATTACAGAAATAACACCAGTATTAAATTTGTACAGACAGGACTTTTCAGGACAGACATAATTGTACTTCCTCACTACTTTCTTAGTGGCCCTCCATGCACGAATCATCATCATCATCAACAGACCATATCGTCCCACTGCTGAGCTCGGGTCTCCCCTCACTTTCGTGAGGAGGATTCGGCCATAATCCACCACGGGGCCCGGTCCGGGTTGGTGGATAACATACTTACCAGCGAAATAATTCTCGGCTAGGCGTAGGTTTCCTCACAATGTATTTCTTCATCGAAAAGAGAGTGATAATTACGTACAGTTATGCTTATTACATTAACACATTGGTACGTACCCGCATTGGGATTTGAACTCACGAACAGCAAATTTTATTACGTACCCGAGAGGCATCCACTACTGAAAATAGACCTCCCCATAGAATTCCACAACGAGCGGTTGCTAGCCGTTTGCATTCAGCGATGCAACATTGTTTAAGTCTAATCTTGCAAGTTATGTACCTTAAATTCAACATTTTATCTTATTTCTAAATTACTTTCATCAAACCCAAGCACACGCCGTATTTTCTTTAGATTAGGTATTTTTGTCTCCAAACAAAAGGAGTGTTTATAGACGGGGGGGATGAAAACTCCCTGCAGGGCTCTTAACGAACTGCATAACTCAGGGAAACGACCTGGGAATTTCATTTGGAAGAAACCTGGTACAATTGAGTTTTACAGTTCTACCTACTTATCTTAAAGCACTTCTGATGGAGTTTTTACTTATTCGTTTTATAAATAGCACAAGCTAATGACTTTCATCAAGTTACTGGTAATCTGAGGTAGGCGTGAGATCTTTTAATTCTTCTGAACTGTTTTTATTTTTGTTTCTGGTGTACAATAAAGAGTTTTCTATTCTATTCTATTCTATTCTATTCTACCAGTCCGGACCGAGTCCCCGTGGTGTAGTCACCATTTATGGCCTAATCCTACTTACGAAAGTGAGGCGAGTGAGACGCGTGATCGGATATGGGTTCATGATAATCATGAAAGAAAACATAATAACGTACCCGACATGTCTAAAAATTTCAACATTGAAATAGGTACTATAAAGTAAGATCCAATCAATCTGGAATCGAAAACCCATAGGTGGAAATTTTCCTAGCTCACCGTGCGTCTTTTTTTATTTGACTGAGTTTGAAACGAGCAAGTCGTTCACCTGATGGTAAGCGCTACCTGCCAATAACAGTTACAGTGTCACCCAGAACTTTGCATTGAATAATCCTGCGCGGCACTGCGCTGCGGTCGTCACCCTGAGACATCGGCTCTAAAGTCTCATATGCCCAGTAATTGCGCTGGAAACAGTGCCCTTCAAACCGGAACACCGTTATCCTAACACTCACAGCAGTCAGTATTCTTCCTTGCTAGTATAACACTGTCCTACAAAAAAAAAATGTTTTGGTGCAGCTCTGTTCGCATCTTTAGTCGGTAAAGTAGGTAGTATGAACTACATTGCTGACTCTAGATGTCAGCTGACAGCTCTGGTTTACCTACAATTCTTATTTTAACTTTTTTACGGTTTCATTCAAAATCAGTCCATGTTATAACTACTTTTATGACATTAATCGTATAAATTTATGATGGCAAGTAAATCAAGAAGTTGCATTAACTATCCTGATATGTTTTGTTACATATGCGGTGAGTATATAATGAAAGATCAACGGAAACCGATTAATGACACAGTAATTCGCTTGTATTCTGTATACTTTGGTACTCATGAACAAGAGCTGATATGAAAAATGTGACTAGTTTTCTCGTATCAGCTCAAATAATATACCCAAAATCAGGTCTAAAATCTTAGACACCAAAATGAGTGTAGGCCAGTGTAATAAGTAGGTGTTGTCATCCTAATATCAGACCATCGTCCTCGATTTCCTCCTCCATTCCCAAGCACATACAAATCCGCCATTTCTCCAGACATTGATACCATAAATATGTATTATTCGGAAAGTGGAAGTCATGTTCGTCAGTACAGGAAAAACTTCACGCTGTATTGGGGAAATGATGGTGAATGGTTGATCCGTGACACATGGCCAGAATGTTAGTCTAACTTTGCGTGGAGCAAGAGAATATAAACCGGTTTCATCAAAAATAGAAAAAGCATTGGTCATTTTAGTCTTCCATTCAAAAATCTTAAGCCAATGGTGTAGCCAGTATTTGATTTTGTTTGTAATTATGTCGGATGTCGATGATTTTAGCACCACAAAAATAAATTAGTATTAATGGGTTGGTACCAGTGTTAATACTGGGGATACTAGGGATAATTGGATGATCCAATCAGCCCCAATATCTAGAGAACGTTAAATAACAATGTATTACCATCTGAATTGCACTCTATTACGACAGTGCAAAAGTCGTTATTTATTTAAATGATTTGGCGGAGTGAAGATTCTGCTCCTTTACTATTCTGTGGCATCATACTTCTCACTAATTATAATAAATGCGAAAGTTTGTGTGTTTGTCCCCTTCCCCCTCTTCCCCCGTAATGTCTGAACGGATTTTGATATAATTTAGTACTTATACAGATTCGTTATGTCCTGGAATGGAATATAGGATACTGTGTATCCCGTAAGGGAAGGTTCTAGTGGAATATTACTTACTGTGGGTGAAACCGCGGTTTTTAAAAATACCAGATACTTTAGAACCAAGATCCAACAAACATTACCTAAAACTGTAACTGTTATGGGCAGGCGTAGCGCTTACCATCAGGTGAACGACTTGCTCGTCTCGTAACTCAGTCAAATAAAAAAAAAACATTCCGATGCAAGTGCAAGTGCGTGCGACAGCTCTGGGAGTGAATCGAACCCGTCAACCTCAAGCTTCCCAAGCAACTCATCAGCAACTGCGCCACGACGGCCGCTGTCGACTATACTAGTTTTATTTCGATGAATAAGAATATCAGCCTTACAAGCAGTGTGTGGCCCGCCTGTAGATCCCATATCAAGCATGTATGTCACGCCTTCACGTCCTCAGAAACATTGACTCTGCCCGAGGCACGAAAATCTATATTAACCCACGCTCTCATACAAATTCATGAATCATGAATCACGCTGTTGTTTGGCTTGCTATCCTACCAAACCTTATGAATTTTAATTTAGACCTTATTTCTACGTAATATAGCTAAGTTTGTGGCTCCTGGGAACAACCCGGTGTCTAGAGAAATCTAAGTTTCTCCTGTAGCTTAGATAAGATTAAACCTTGTAGGTGAGCTTTATGAAAGCTTGACTAGCAGTGGAAAGCTGTTAAACGCGATGTTGCGGTAATGTACCATTAATTATTCTATAGTTGATTTAATGTTAGTGCTTTCATCAATCTATATAATTATATAAAAATGTTATGTTGGTTTGTGTACGCTTCAAAAACTCAAAAAGTTCTGCACCGATCGAGCTGAAATTTTAGCATGATATATAATCCGCATCAAGGATAGTTTTTATCTATTTTTTTCATCAGTGATATATCAGCGAATGTGCGAATGTGCCACAGCGAAGCGTGGCAGGGTACAGCTAGTGTTTTATAAAAGCATTTGTCTGGAATATATATTTTTAAGTCGCTTCTTATTCTATACCTACTTACCTATATTCAGTGTGGTAGGAACCCTCTCTCGTTTCAAGTTTATAGCTTTTTCGGTTCGACCTGTGTGATGGTAATTGGAATCGAGTAGGTAGCAATCCGGACCGGGCCGCCGTGGTGCATTATGGCCTAATCCTTCTCACAAAAGTCAGGGGAGACCCGTGCTCAGCCGTGAGACGATATGGGTTAATGATGAGGTAATCTTTTCTTATGAATATGCAAAAAGGTACAACTTCTACATAATTATACCTACATACCCTACGTATTTTGGTTTATTGTTTGATAAGTCAATTATCCCTCTGCACTTTAGCTTTCTAAGTTACTTTACCTTTTCCCTCTTCGTTCCTATCTGTACGATAAAGTATTAAGGAAGCTTCGAGCTGTCAAAAATGTCTAACTTGGAACGAAGTTAGAATAAGTTTGACGCAGCCGGCCAACCCCGCGGGATTTCACTTGTGATGCAATTTCTTGAGTTTTTCCCCGATTTAATAGAAGAGAATAGAGAGCTAGGCTAGTCTCATTCAGTGTTTCGTCCCAATGTCCTTTAGGCCCACTTTTTTTTAAATATTTGACCCAGACTTTGAAAATTATATTTCGTTCCTTTCGTTTTTGATGGACATATAGGTAGGTCTAGGACAGAAGGAGGGACGCCTCTTGGGCCATTAAAGTTTAAGAATATATGTGTTTTGAATGTCTAATGTTCTAGTTTCTATACAATAAGTATATGCTTACTATCTTATAAATAAATCATTATTGAAGATACGACAGCAGATTGAGTATATAAGGTTCAAGTGGTGTTTACCTCGGGGGAAATGAGCTGGCAAATTGATGGATGTAGCGATTGCCTAAAAAAGTATAGGGAGTGGATGGGGGTTAGGTTGGGGTTATTTTCTATCGACCTATGTGAAGGTAGCGTTGTCGCGGAAGCGCAATCGCGAGCCCGTGTCCACCCCAACATGCGGAGAGGAGAACACCCCGGGGTTTTTAGTGGGTAAACCCCGTCAGGCGCGTCAATAGGATGCGTGCTGGCGGGGGACCCCCACATAACTAGCCGGCCTCCCCCGAGGTCGGTAGTATGAATAAGGACATTTACCGGGCAAAAAAAAAAAAAATAATAATTTGAAGGTAGCGTTGAGTAGGTACAGTCAACATAAAAAGAAAATGATGATTAGACATGTTTCAAAAATTTATCATAATATTTAAAATATACTTAATCTGATTCCTTAAAAATTAAATAACTCCCTCCTCTCTAGCTTTCTATTCAAAAGTTACAATATTAATAGTTACAGGATTCAGGAATACCGGTCATGGGTTTTGAAATTTGTCATTTAATTTTGATGTTGACCGTACATCAGATTAGAACGAAACATTGAGCGTAGATGCTTTGATATTATAGCAAAACAAATTGCAGATGCCTCGAATTTCCACAGCACCTATATTTTATTGCTCTGTTCGTTTCATTAGTGGCAACATCCTTTCATACCTGGAGATTAGTTACGATGAATAATACGATATCCTACCCGAGCATATTACTTAAAGTACTTCCCTATAATTATTGTATCCGCGTGTTTCCTCTAATGAAGGTGTTCACAATAATAACAGGGGTCTGTCTTCACCCGATTGCAAGGAAAGTATCGTGAGCTAAACCGGTACTTCATCATCATCATCATCAACCCATAACGTCCCACTGCTGAGCACGGGTCTCCCCTCACTTTCGTAAGGAGGTTAAGGCCATAATCCACCACGGGGGCCAGATCCGGATTGATGGATCTCCTACCTACCTCCGAAATAATTCTCGGGTAGGTATGTGGGTTTCCTCACGATGGTTTCCTTCACCGAAAAGCGAGTGATAATTACGTACATATGTTTTACAGAAACACATTGGTACGTGCCTGCACTGGGATTGGAACTCACGACCTTCTGATTGGAAGGCGGACGTTCTCCCACTAGGCTACCACCGCAAACCGGTACTTACTTAAAGTAAATAAATATAAGCGTAGAAATGGGCAGTACACTAGGCAAGTAAGGCCAAAGGTGGACAACGGCAATAACAGAGGCTAAAGGTGGCCAAGAGGAGCGCAACAATCACGAGGCAGACCACCAGCCCGATAGTCGGACGACATCAGACGGGACAGACTGGAAGAGACTTGCCCAGGACAGGAACACATGGCGTAAAACAGAGGAGGCCTATACCCAAGAGTGGGTATTATAGCATTGGTGGATGTGGATGGCCTGAATAGATAACAGTAAGTATAAAAAGTTTATCTATGAGGGTCTTAATTCACAGATGAATGGGTTGGTTAGGTACTTATTTAGGTTAGCGTAATGCTGAGCAACTTAAGCGCATAATCGTCGGATTTACTTGCAACATGCTTTATTCGCAAATCTACGGTGAGATCTAAGTACGGTAAACGCAACCTTATTATAAATCTATCGAAAAATGTTTTTTACTGTCCATCCAAAGGTTGTCTCGTAGAAATTGCTTTCAGCGATAAGAGCGCCCATTGTACTACCCTTGTTTACATATTGTAATTCTTCTATACTGTGTTTATTTTTGTTTCTGGTGTACAATAAAGAGTTTTCTATTCTATTCTATTCTATTCTATAAATCTATCAAAATTCAAACACAAACATGACATCCATCAACCGCACTGGGCCAGCATTGTGGATCATGGATTCATGACCCATTATATACCCTTTGTAGAAAGCTGGGCCAGCCTGGGTCTTCTTTTCGATTAAAGAATATGCGGAGTAAAAATGTAAGTATATGATTAAAATAATATAGATATAATTCCATGAATAGGCTAAGACAGTAATAAATTGATAATGATAAAAAATAAGCTCTACAAAATCGACGTACACGTAGTAGTGGTAATAGTACCCACAGGTAAGGTAACTTCTACCATAAAAACTAAACATGTACCATTTACGTTCCATTACACGTAACATTTGGCTGAGTGATATTCTAGAGCAGAACGTCTTTCTAAACTTGGACAGCGGCTGTCAAGTAAAATAAATAATTATAATACGGCTAAATTGTGTTGAGTGGAGATAGGTATGTATCTATGCTTGTTACGTTTTTATTTTTTTATTTTAATCAAGCACCTTATTCTAAGCAAATTATACGAATTTAAATTTTATTTCATGCATATTCAATGGGATATATTAATCATCAGTCATAATATGAGAGTCTTGAATTGTCATTATTATCTTACTTGTTATTGTTATGGTATAATTCGTTTGCTGATTTGCTAAGATCAGTTTCATACACTCTTGTTTGATTTGTACCACTTGTTATCAATTTACTACTGTCGGCTGTCATGGCGATGGCGTTTAGGTGGGGACGAACTCTTTACGCATCTGTGCATACATGCAGTGTAGTGAAGGGGCTACATAGAGCAATAGTAAATCAGAGCCGCGATACCGGAGCGATGGCCCAGAAATTCCGTTTGCCAACCAGATATGGAGACGGAGAAAAAAGTGTGTGGTAAGTTAAAAAACCTAGTAAATAATAGTGTGATTTATAAATATAAAATATTTGATAATAATATAAAATGACAAATGTTATTTTTGTTCTCTACTAGGCCTACATCGGCTTTCTTTTTTCTGTTGGACATCGGTATTGACGCATTCCGTCATAGTAATTATACGCGCGAAAATTAACGGTTTGTTTTCCAACATATGTTAGGTTTATGTACATTGAAAATGTAGTTAATTTAGATACCATATTCCAGATATATGTTACGATTTACTTTGTGCAGATCAATATTTATTTGTTTCATTTAATTATTACACTTACAAATTGTAGGAAGGTAAGTATGTAAGTTATGATAAAATTCATTTCCAGACTTTTAAAATAAAACTAACCATTCTAGGGTGGAATACATTCAACTGGTAGCTGAAATTAAACCTGCGGTGAACCTTGGCCAGGGCTTCCCTGATTATTATGCACCCAGACATGTCACTCAAGCACTCGCAGATATCGTCGTGGGAGATAACCCACTGCTTAATCAGTACACAAGGGGCTTCGTAAGTATGGCGTAAAAATTGGAATAAATTATATTTCGTCCAATAAAACTAATAATTGTTATTCAAATATTGGAACAAAATAGAATACCAACTTAAACACAGATGTGCTCACCGTAACTAAACTCGAGGCCATATTTTCTGACCAGATATTGTCATTGTACCCAGTTTCTATGACGCAAGACAAATGCTATAATTAGTTCATCTATGTAATCAAATTTATTAAGATGTGGATACTTTTTGTGTCATCAATTACAGGCATTTTAATATACCTGTAATTTAATATACCTATTTATTTACTGCCATTTAGTATAGTCACTAATTTGGTTTAAAAAAGCTCTGTCATTCATTAGACAAAATTGCTATACGGTATGGAATAGTTTCAATAAATACTGAACAACGCTTATCATTACAATAAACTTGGTTATCTTGAATGAGAACTAGGTAGGTATACTTACCTAGTACCTACTTACATCATTTATGATAAGAGGCGTAAAGATAATAGCTAATCCATGATAATTTTCTTCTAATGTAGTTACCATTTGGAAGATTTAAAATTTAATAAATTGTAACTATGCGTCACTCAATAAGAAGAATAATCTATTTTAAAATAACTTCAGCAAAGCTAAACAAGTAAGTATAAAACATAGCTTTCATAAATTATTATTTTCAGGGTCATCCCAGATTAGTACAAAATCTAGCCAAGCTGTATTCGCCCTTAATAGGAAGAGAAATTGATCCAAACAATGAAATTTTAGTCACAAGTGGAGCTTATGAGGCTTTGTTTTCTACTATTTTAGGTAAGTATTAAATAAATGATTAAACTATTATAATAAAGACATTATTTGCTACTAGCAACACTTCATCGTTTCACCCGAGTTAATTCCACGGGAACCGTAATTTTTTACGAGATATAATGTATCCAGGTCATACACTATTTGTGTGACCAATTTCACGTTGCGTTATTGAGAACAAACGTTCAAACATCTGAACATGCAACCTTCACATTTATAATATTAGTAGGATAACGTTTAGAGGTTGTAATTTCCAGGTCATGTAGATACGGGAGATGAAGTTATAGTCATAGAACCATTCTTTGACTGCTACGATTTCATGATTAGATCTGCTGGCGGCACACCCAGGTTCATCGCTCTTAAGCCAGTAAGTTATAATATTTGTAGGATGGATATAAACTTGATGGCTGATGTGAAGATAGGCGCAAGTCGCCACACAATGAGAGAGTGGAAAGGAGAGACTCGAGAAGCCACGTGAGCAGCACACTTGACAGCTGCCGTTAAGTTGGTGAACCACTACATATACATGCAAATAACATAGGACTGTAACATATTTTTAGCAATCTGCACTGTTTTACAGAGAAAAACAAGTGGAGACATAACTTCAGCGGACTGGGTCCTCGATTACAATGAACTGCAATCTATCTTTAATTCTCGAACGAAGATGATTATCTTGAACACACCACACAACCCTCTAGGCAAGGCGTTCACCAAGGAAGAGTTGCAAGTTATAGCCGACCTGTGCAAGAAGCATGACGTCTTGTGTTTATCTGATGAGGTGTATGAGTGGATGGTCTATGATCCAGTCAAGCATATAAGAATTGGTAGGTTTGTCACTAAAATTGTGATAAAAATGCATATTTTTGAAACGAAGTTCCTTATCGCACGTCACGATGGGGGCTACGCGAAAAAAGTGTAATGGTTTTCCGTCACGACCCTTTCATTAGTATAGACGCCCAAAAATAACGCGAAAAATTTTTGAAAATGAAATGAAATTACCTATTTAATAAATTAAAATTGTTGAAAATGTAATTAAATTACTAATTTAATTTTTAATACTATACTACGAAAGAAACTTCGTTCCAATCGAGTGTTCCACGACACTTACGCATTTTTCCCTGCTCACACCATAGAGTCTTGACTAAAATACCAAGTTGTTCGATAGAATACATTACAGATCCTAAAATAATTCCGTATCCACTTAGCTACCTTTCCTGGGATGTGGGAGAGAACGATCACAATCGGTTCTGCGGGCAAAACGTTCTCGGTGACCGGTTGGAAAACCGGCTGGGCTTACGGTCCCGCAAATCTGATGCGAAACTTGCAAGTGGTGCACCAGAACTGCGTTTATACTTGCTGTACTCCTGTGCAGGTAAGTCATACAACTAAGAACTATTTTCAATTAACAGATTTACACTTTTATGCAAGCCAAATCAAGTCGATTGCGTTTGAGAGTAAAGTTAGCTACATAGTTTTAGCAACGAGTGGGTACAGTAGATTTTAACACGTTGACTGCTGAACCGGTTTTTTTTTTGGCACGTTTGCGAATCTATACACAACGTACCTATGTGTTAACTGTTTACTGCCATTTGATGCACTAAAGAGTTGAATGTTAAACAAACAAATTGGCACTAAATAAATACCCCATAGTGGAAGTACTAAAATAAGTGACTAAAGGCACTTGTAACTTTACAGGAGGCAGTAGCTCAATCACTTGAATATGAGCTGGCGCGATACAGTTCCCCTGACTGCTATTTCTTCTCATTAGCAAGGGAACTCCTCCCCAAGAGGGACTATCTCGTCAATGTACTGCGAGATAACGGTTTCAATCCTACGGTCCCCGAAGCTGGATATTTCATAGTCGCTGACTGGACTAAGCTGGGTAAGGATTTGTGGAATGGGTCTAGTTTTCGGAGAGGTGCATGCACTGATAGAAGTCCTATCACACTGAATCCGAGCTATTCTAATCCTTACACAATTAATTTTAATATTTCAGCTAAAAAGATTGATCTTTCTTTGGAACCGGACAAATCCAAAGATTATAAATTCACGAAGAAATTTGCCAAAGAAGCAAGCATCCTTACCATACCACCTTCAGCATTTTATTCTGACGATCATAAACATCTTGGCGAAGACTTCGCTAGATTCTGCTTTATCAAGGTAACTTTAATATTGAAGTATGGGCTCATATAAAATATACTCCATCCGAAATTCTTTAAGATTTGCCAGTCTCATTTGAATAACCTAATAAAAATGTTTGAATTTTGTTGACAGAAAGACGATAACCTGGCACTGACTGAAAAACTATTGAAAGAATGGAATGTAAAGAAGAATATTGTCGATTAAAGGATTTCTATCATATATTTATAGACTACTTAATAAACAGCTACAATATATATATTTAAAAAAGTGTATTTTATAAAAATAAAATTTAAGACTAAAACTAACTTTAGTTTTAGGATGTATCATGATAATGTAAGTAATATGTTTTTGGGTCAGTAGTAGTTAAATGATTAATAAAATATCAATAAACCTGACTTTAATTCATTGTTTTATTTATATAAAACGACATTGCTAAGAGCTAATATTGTGATTATTTTAAATATCCCACCTTGTCAATGAATGAGCAGGCTTAAGTCTATAACTAGAACCACATTCTACTTTATACTCCCTTAAATATCACTAAAAACATCTGCACTCTTTGCGAATATTTTACGTTTCATTTCACGTAATATACTAAAAAAGGGACATGTCAGTTAGTCAATGTCAAAATAAATGACTTCAAATGACAAACCAAACGTCAAAATGTTACACGCCGAATTTGAAAATGTTTCAGGAAAATAATCGTACGCTTATTTGTTTGTTTTCTCATTATCATTTACGGTTTCTACAAAATGTAATTAATGCTACAAGCAACGAAACTCGTTGTTTACTATCTTCACTTCCATTGCGAAGTGCGTAAAAGCTTTATCAGGATTGACATTTCGTTTTATTCGTAGTTTTAGGTTATGTACCTATTTACGTAAACTATTTTACAAATAAAATGTTTAGGTGGGGGAAAACGCTAGCTGGAGCCATAAGAGGTGGCAGTTTTATTGAGGACCTTCAGAAGTTAACTAGAAGTTTGAGCACACACTCTGTTGCTATGGCAGAAAGTACGGCAAATAAGTTTACTTTACCGGCGCGATTTGGCAAGGGAGAAAAGAGCGTTTGGTAAATGAATTTGTTAATTATCATCTTAATTACCAATTGTTTCAATTCAATCCAATTATAACATTGCATCATTTCGTAACAAAATTAAAGTATGAAAGTGAATATTCCATGTAGTGTTTATTGTATAAAGCTAGTTCGAAAAATCTATTGCAATTTAATTTTATAAATGCAAGAATATATCCCTAATCTAAAACCTATTTACAAATAAAATAAAACTATTTCCTTGGCTGACATGTATTTGAAATGCTTGCCTTAAAGTGTATTTAAGAATTATTTTTGTTAGTTCTAGTTTTCTTTTTAATTTTATCTAGTACTTATAATTATTGTTTTTAAGTTCTGTAAATAAAATGATATTTCATCTTTAAAAATTGAAATTAATTTAGAATTACATTTTAAAATGTAATTTAATTTCAAATCACATTAATTTAGGTGCATTATAGAATGTAATTATTTCAGGGTGGAATATATTCAACTAGTGGCCGACTATAAGCCAGCAGTGAACCTCGGACAAGGTTTCCCAGACTACCACGCCCCTAAACATGTCTCAAAGGCCCTTGCAGACCTCTCACTCGAGGATAACCCGCTTAACCACCAGTACACAAGAGGTTTTGTAAGTTTTTTGCAAATAATCTGTTACAACATGAAGTGGCGAGACGAGTAAGTCGTTCTCATCACTCACTGTGCTCATCACCCTGAGACATTGGCTCTAAAGTTTTATATGCCCAGTAATTTTGCAGGAAACAATGCCTTTAAACCGGAACACAGTAACGTAACATAATATTTCTTTGTAAATTATTATTCCACAGGAACTGTCCTTTTTTCCAAGATATAAAGTAGCCTTTGTCACTCTCTAGCCCTTTATCTATCATGATGTCATTACATTGCTCCGTGACTAGAATTAACCACCTTATTATATTATTAAGAAGGATGGCTTTACTTTTTAATTATTAGGCATGTAAGTCGTTCTCAAAATATGTCAGTGCCGGCAAGTAAACTTCCATCGAATATCTTAACCACATAAATTGTCTTACAGAATTGATAGTTGCATAATCTTTATGAAGCCAAAGTTCGAGGAATGTCATGGTTGCTGAACAAATGGGAATGTTTTATTACTTACTGATAAGGGGTACTTTGTAAATATCATAATGGTTCTTAGAGTCGAGCATTACTTGCGGAAAAACTATTAACTAAAAATGTTCATTAGGATATCTATGTTAATTTCTACGAATATAAAAGTAGGACTGCTAGAATTTAAAATACATACAGACACACCTTTCTCGTGTTGAGATAAGCAGAGACTACGTCTATCCAAATGCTACGATCCCAGCGGAAAGCAGTACTGTTTTCTGGAACTCCAGAACAATAGGCCGTGTAGGGTCCATGCGTGGTGGTGTCACATCCTTTCCACCTGGTCTCATTCACACTTTGAATTTCACTATTGATTTTAGGGACATCCCAGATTAGTGAATGCCATTTCAAACGTATACTCGCCACTCGTGGGAAAGAAAATCGACCCGTTCAATGAAGTCCTGGTAACGATTGGCGCCTACCAAGCATTATTCTCGGCTATTTTAGGTAAGACATTATTGATCTAAATATAATAATACAGTTTCCCTTCAAAGCCTAGTGAATTCTCATTGGAATTAGACAGCTTTGTGAAATGACAACTTATTTAACAACGCACAGGATCCAAATTGTCTTGCAACCTATAAACAAACAAACTAACATACAAACACAGCAAAATAAATAAAGGCTTGTAAAATTTCCAGGCCATGTAGAACAAGGAGATGAAGTGATAGTCATCGAGCCATTCTACGACTGCTACGATTTTCAGATAAGATCTGCTGGTGGCATACCCAAGTTTATACCACTGAGGCCAGTAAGTCCATCATCAAGTCGTATTAGCTGTCGTCATCATCATCACAACAACCTATATTTGGCCACTACTAAGCATGAGCCTCTCACCTCACTTTTGTGGGGAGGATCAGGCTGTAATACACCATGCCATGGCGCCCGATCTGGGCCCCCATTACAGCTGTTAAACCTAGAAATTGATGTTTTTGGAAATGTTATAATGTCCTTGAGTAAAGCCTGTTTAAAAGATAACAAAACATTTCATACAATGGAGACTAGAGACTGGTTAAACAGCTATCCATTTATGCTTAAAAACGAGTCATCCAATAAATTAAATTAACATAAAATTTACACATTTTAGTTTTCAGTAAAGAATAATTTTTGTGAAACTCAGAAGTTGTCGCCTTGAATTTTAAAACCTAAACCCTTAAATAGTAGACTATAACTTTCATAGAATCATATCCATTATTTCATATATCCCTTTGGGGCAAATGGTAGAGGATAAGTCTTTAGACCCATGTGCATAAAGATTAAGATGTGGATAAAGCGGTGGTAGCCTAGTGGGAGAACGTCCGCCTTCCAATCAGAAGGTCGTGAGTTCAAATCCCAATGCGGGCACGTACCAATGTGTTTCTGTAAAACATATGTACGTAATTATCACACGCCTTTCAGTGAAGGAAAACATCGTGAGGAAACCCACATACTTACCCGAGAATTATTTCGGAGGTAGGTATGTTATCCACCAATCCGGACTGGGCCCCCGTGGTGGATTATGGCCTAACCCTCCTCACGAAAGTGAGGAGAGACCCGTGCCCAGCAGTGGGACGTTATAGGTTGATGATGATGAATAAAGATTTTTGAATTTTGATTGACAGAAAACCACAGGTGAAAACCTGACTTCAGCCGATTGGGTCCTTGACCCTGCGGAGCTGGCTTCCCTCTTCACCTCTCGCACCAAGATGATAGTCTTGAACACGCCCAACAACCCCCTCGGCAAGGTTTACACAAAGGAGGAACTGGGAGTTATAGCGGATCTGTGCAAGAAACATAACGTTTTGTGCTTGTCCGACGAAGTTTACGAGTGGATGGTGTATAAGCCAAAAGAACATATTCGGATTGGTAAGTAATAAAAATAATTAAAAATAATAATTACATAAAAATAATGTAATTATTTGTTTTGGTGTCAGTGAGTTGATGTACTGCTTTCCGCTGGGATTGTAGCATATAGAAAGATGCAGTCTCTGTCTATCCCAATGGAAGAAAGGCGTGACTATGTATGTATGTTGTAATTGTAAAATTTGTTTTGTTCTAGTTTTAAGTTTTCTTTGTTCTGTGGTGTTTCAATAAAGAGTTTATCTATCTATCTATGTTATATGTTTATATTTATGTCATTTTGTTATTTACACCTAAGCGATTCAGAAGATCAGTTATCGATTGATTTCGTTTGATTGACACACGGAACTTGGTCACCGAAACATGTACAGCAATCAGTTTATTACAGTATTGTACCATAATCGCCAGTAGTTGAAATCTAATCGAATTCTCAAGTCGATTGTCCTGATTTAACCTGACAAAATTGCCTTATATTTAACCACATCGTCATTTAAAACTAGTCTATATAAATAAATATTAAACTGGTGTTATTTTTTAACAGCAACACTCCCGGGCATGTGGGAGCGCACAATCACCGTCGGCTCAGCCGGCAAGACCTTCTCAGTGACCGGCTGGAAGATTGGCTGGGCGTACGGACCGGCCGCGCTCATGAAGAACCTCCAAGTGGTGCACCAGAACTGCGTGTACACCTGCGCCACGCCGCTGCAGGTGAGGCAGGCTGTTGTTGGGTCTGAGATGGTCTCCAAGCCCGAGTTCGACAGTCATTGTGACCAAGTGAGACGTCTCTGTGACTGTGTGAGAGATATAAGGTCTTTAAAGTTGCTAGCAGTTGTCAACTGTACTGTTTCAGGAAGCAGTAGCTCGCTCATTCGAGTATGAGCTAGCTCGCATCGACTCTCCCGATTGTTACTTCTACTCACTCGCACGAGAACTGCAACCCAAACGAGACTACCTCATTAAAGTGCTGAGAGAAAACGGATTCAACCCTACTGTGCCAGAGGCAGGGTACTTTGTCATCGCTGATTGGACGAAGCTGGGTAAATATTTCAATTCTGATAACTATTGTACCGCGTTATCGCTGTTAAATCGGAATTACGTCACACGTTGAGGGTTCACAATATGAGACACGGTGTGACAACAAGTAGGTGTGGAAGATGAAAAAATTGGGACCTCATAAAAAAAGAATCAGACAAAAAACCGTAAAGAAAAAAAAACTAAAGTAACCAAAAGAAAAAAATGATATCGACTGATAGGAGAAACTACCAGCGCCCTGGCATTCTGTGCGCTTTGCAACCCAAAAACACTAGGTTCGAAACCTAGGCCAACAGGTTTCCATGGCAACGTGCTTTAAATGGTACCATCGGTCCTGCTCCACGTCAGAGGCCCTTAGGCGGACTGATAAACAATACCAGAAGTCGGCACTACCTTATTCGACAAACGTGAGCGCTCTACATTACAACATTTATTTCAGAGTCCAAAATCAACCTCTCCACTGAGCCGGACAAGAGCAAAGACTATAGATTCACAAAGAAGTTCGCCAAAGAGTCAAGCGTGCTAGCTATTCCGCCATCGGCTTTCTACACGCACGATCATAAGCATTTAGGAGAGAACTACGTTAGATTCTGTTATATCAAGGTAAGTCTTCGTTTAACACGTTGACTGCTGAACCGGTTTTTACATTTAGGCACCGGTACGGACCGTGCGTGTTTCCCAGCAATGGCGTGCCGTCTGTGCGAGCCGCTCTGTAGTAGCGCCGCGGTAAACACATGTCTGTGTTTCGACTCACAGCTGCAACGTAAGCTGCGCTAACGAACGTGAACGTGTTTAGGGGAAACACGTTCACTGCTGAAAACACATCTGTTGTGTTAGGGCTGACTTACATTAATCCAGTATCGTAACCCAGCACTGGATTCCCATGACACTGAATCAATATTAGACTTCACACGAATATAATCCAATTAATATTTTTTTTAATTATCTTTTTCTATTTACAGAAAGACGAAAATTTGGCGCTGACTGAAAAACTATTTAAAGAATGGCATGCAAAGAAGAAGTAACGTCTATTGGATAAAAATATGCATATTTCTAAATTGCACTATTTTATTAATATTATATTGTATTTAACTTTTTTAAATGTAGGAAAATAGTGAAAATCTCCTGGTTTATTAAAATATTGTTTTCTAAATAGGAAAATTCTGTTGATATTTCTTTAATTGTAACCTTGTTATAGTACGCGATATTTTAATTAAAAAAAATATATATTGTTTGTTGGTTTTTGTTTCTTTTTATAGATAGTTTTAAACCTTTACTTATTGAATAAGGACTTATGGCCGAAATTAAAAAAAAAAACAGTTTGCTTTAAATAGACACGACTGAAGTAAAACTTCGCTATGAGAAAGAGAAAGAAAATGTGTGCTCGCACCTCTCTCTTGTCCCTACAGTAATATACGAGACGTATCTCTTTCTATCTTCACTAACTTATATCTCCCTCTCAACTTCATCGATCACACTTTTCGTAACGCTCTCGTGACGCATTCACCAACTTATTCCCCATACTAAAGTACTTCATGGTTCCAGTGGGGAAATTGTCAACGCGGGTGAAACCGCGGGACGCATTAGTAATATAATCGTAGCCAAAAACAGCTATAAATTTATGTAAACTACAGACAAATTATCCTAATGCAGTTACTACCAGCTCATCTGGATGTGTAGACTAGCTTACTACTAAAATAAAGAAAGAAAACCTCTCGTACACTATGTTTAGTTTACTCCTGCAATGAATTCCACAGCTGTAATGAAATTTAAACTGCCAAAATAACTTGAGATTTATAACTCTGTATCTTTAGCATCTTCAGTTAACTGCCGCAATTTCATGGCACAGAACGTTGGCCTCCTCACGAAGCGAAGTTACCGCGCAGCCACCTCTTAGCGTCTCTAGTGTCATTCCCGTACGTTTTTCCAAATCTAAGAAAATAATAAAGTTCAAATTGTAATTTGTAAAACATTTTTTAAGCTCTTATTTTTTGTTGCTGCAATTTTCAACCTGAAGTGGATCCAATTTAGGTTGAAAATGGCAGCAACATAAAAAATAAGACGTCACGGTACGATTATGCGACGCGGTTCGGTTAAGGTCTTCTATTGAAACGCTATAAGATGTCATGGTAGGCCTCCTGAGTTCAGCATAATGCTGTGGTCAAACCACAACGCTGATTTTCAGCTCATGCCTTAGTTGACATACGGACTTTAAAAAAAATTAACAAACGCTGCGCAACTCGCGTCACAGTAAATTAAAATAGTACCATCAAAAACATAAATATAGGTATTAAAAATGCAAATCCCGCAGCGCAGTTCATCTGCCGTAAAATGTGCCACTCTTTGGGAACCTTAGTAAAAATGTTATTTATTTATTTTATTTTATTGTGTGTTTTTTTTTACTTTTACTACAAGCCTGTCTGTGACACTATTTGGCGTGACTCGTTGGAAACCCACCGGATTTTTGACTATAATCGGGGATTTTAAGAAATATTCAGGTACCTACCTAAAGAAGTATTGAAATATGTTCGTACCTTTACAAGAGGTACTACGGTGGTAACATGACAAGCGTGATAGATATTACACCTACAAACAAAAATCAATGCCTATATAAAAAAAAAAAAATTCTTTCTTATAAATCCAAGACGTTTGTGTGGAATTAAAACTACGAGGACCATGGTCTCACAAAACTCCAGATTCAGAGCAAATACCAGTGGTTCACTTAACAGACACAAATACTTACTCTGTGCGAGAATCGAACCCCCAACTTCACGTTTTACTTCGATCGTAACCAGAGACAATGGCTAAGCTTTTGTAGACAATAAACATGTGATATTCGAAATTTATAATAAAGCTGTCATAGAATACCTGAACATGCATCCAGGCACATGGCCGGCATAGTTAGGCAGCATACCGACGTGCTTGTGGTATATCTCAGTTGGGTTGATCGACATCGGTGGATCTGGTCTGAAACGAGTAAATATCAGTCACCTGACGGTAAGCGCAACGCCTGCCCATAACAGTTACAGTGCCACCCAGAACTTTGCATTGCATAATCCTGCGCGTGCGCTCGTCACCCTGAGACATCGGCTCTAAAGTCTCATATGCCCAGTAATTTCGCTAAACAGTAAACAGTTCGCAGTAAACAGTGCCCGTAGCAGTCACGTGGCACAGAACACATTAAAATAGTATATTCCTACACAGGACTGTACCCATCCCTTTCAATGGGCGTCCCCGCATCTCCACCCGCAATCGCTGGGACAGCCAATAATCAATGCCCAAATGTAATAGACAAAAGTGGCTTAATGCCCGCGTCTATTTAGCCGCCATTTTTAGCCACTTATAAAAAAGGATTTACGATAGTATCTGTTTCTTTAAATAAAATGTCCTGAAAGAAAAACACAATTTAAAATCAAAATACACATTTCTCTAAGAATTGCACATTTATTTATCGTCTTATGTTTAGACAAGCGCTTTGACCATAAATACTGGGCTGGACACAGTATATTTTTTTATTATTTTATTATATGTTAACGGTATACAAGTTGTAGCAATTAATTTTTCTAGTTGTAATGGTATACAATACAGAATAAGGTAATCTGAAAGAGAACATCCATTATTATTAAAATACTACAATAAGCTACTTTGTATTTATTAATATAGTTAAAAAAAAAAAGAAGAGATGCAACGGAATGTTTTGGCCGGCTAGTGTGCGTGCTTAGCCGGATAGCTGAATATTTGTTTGGTCTCATTATATCCGGCCTAATGTGCAGGAGAAAATAGCGTTCAAGTTCGCATACACACAAACACATACAATAATTATTATCCACATCGCTACAAACGGGTTCTTCGCGCTGACACGAAATGTATGGAAATAAACGTGGCCCACGTGCACTGATCAGTTGCGTCACGACTTGAAATGATGACATCGGTATATAGTTGTTATATTACAACTTTAGTCCTGTAACTTTAATTATCAGTTACGTTTGCAATATGAAAAATTGTTTCTCCAATGTCACTCGCTGTATAAATGACACGGATAGTCCTAATTATCCGGCCGGATACCGTGTGATAAAAAAATGGCCGGATAGGACGGTAGTCCGTTGCATCTCTAGTCTACCTACAGTAATATCTTGACTTTGAAACTACACTTTTTTTTAACCGGTTTTTTCTATACTATTACAAAACTGTATCTAAGTACATATATTAACATTCAAAAACGTATTTTTTTGTACGAAACACCAAACTGCTTAAATAGACATTGAGATTAAAATATTATGACTACATTTGACTACGAAACATTTAGTTATTTTGAAAGCTACTTACAATATCTTAGGAATAACAACTTCTGATATGATTAATAAGTAATTAGGTACATGGATATTTTGCTATATTTAAACAACATTTTCCAGGATCTACGGTATATTTCCAATAGGTACTTTGATATGAAATAGTTCAGAATAATAAAAATCTATCATCACTTTTCCATAAATAAATAAATTTTATCCACAAACAAAGTGCCCTTCTGGCCTTATTCTTACTCTTATTCTATGATTCTTTCATAAATATCCTTCATTATGGTTGTTACTAGAACAACTATGCACAAAATGGAATTATACGACTACCTAGATCTGTTACATATCCTTCCTTAGCCAATACATATTAAAATCCATTTCCGCTTAACACTTTGACGTTACATAAGATCTTTAGACCAACTTTGAACATTTACCTTTCCACTATGTATACCTATAATTCAACAATATTTTAAAAAATGGACTTACAATAGCTACTGAACAAGAATACAACATTGAAAATAGTGTCCGTTTTCGCAAATACTACTTTGATTGCGATGCCGTTTTCACCGTTTAGTAGCTTAAAATCCGACTTGAAAATCGACATACATACAGAAGCTGAGATAAAAAAAAAATTGTATACATTGCACCTGCATAGTACTTCGCCCCTGGTAGGCGCGGATCTGTCTTCTAATATCGATGGAAGTTATATCTTAACTGCACCGCGCACGACAGCTAGTACCTAATAAAAGCTAAATATATGAGAACAACAACACTTATTATATTTTTTGACGGCCTTCATGGCGTATACGAGGGAAGAGCCGACTGCGAAGCGTGAGATTGCGGCTTCGATTCCCGCACACAGCAGATTTGTGTAAACTACAAGTATTTGCTTATATTACTCAATGGTATATTAAGGAGATAAACACTTTCTTGTCACTGTAGTACAATATGTGGACTTATCGCTGAAAACGATCTCTTCCAGTCAACCAAAAGAATAACAACGAATAAATATATCCGCCCACTGCTGAGCACTTTCGTGAGGATAATAATAAATAATAGATAATTATAAAGTAAATATCCCGTTTCAATGATAACAGTGCACACAACTTTGTAGGTACGTCAATAAAATTTGAAAATACTTTTAGATGTTATGGTATAAGACATACTCTCAACGTAACACCAATTCGGCTCAATTAGGCATTACGATCTTTTGGTCACACACATTTACAGAAGCTTGGTCATGTACGGACCCTCCAGTTTATAGCCAATCTTAGCGTAGTAGTTCCTAGTGCCAACTCCTGAAATTACAGCCATCTTGTCAGAGAAGTGTTCCTCGCGAGCTATGCGCTCCGCTTCCTCCATGAGGAGCATGCCGAACCCTTGGTGTTGGAACTTGGTAGGGTCACGGGCATTCACCTGAAATGGGATACAAAATTGGTTAAATTGGTAGGTACTACCTTTCTGGCCTACATGACAATTTTATAAGGAAGGAATACCAAAGACCTTCCCGAGACATTGTGTTTGTGTTTTTTATAACGTTACGCTAGTGCGGGAAAACACACCTGCTGTGTTAGCGCAGTTTACGTGCCGGCTGTGCGACGAAACACAGCCGTGTGTGTTTAACGCGGCGCTACTACAGTGCGGCTCACATAGACAGCACACCAGTGCTGGGAAACACACACGGTGCGTGCAGATTCGTAACGGTGCCCAAATGTAAAAACCAGTTCAGCAATTAGAATCTACTCCGGGTATATGTTATACTTCTACTTCCTACTAATATTATAAATGTGAAAGCTGGTGAGCATGGATGGATGTTTGTTACTCTTTCACGCAAAAACTACAGAACGAATTTGATTAAAATTTGGCACACAAATAGTTTATTACCTGGATTACCGCATGGGATACATTTTATCCCGAAAAAGGATGAGTTCCTGTGGGATAATATACTCTACGCAGGTAAAACTGCGGGCGCAGCTTATAATAATTAAATAAAGCTTCTTACCGGCACAACAGATCCGTACACATGCAGCTCCCTAACAACACTGCACTGCCTGAAGACAGAAGTGGGCCCTGGCTTCAGCTCAGGTCGGAAAGTGTCAGTAGCGCACTTCCTAAGCCGCAGTAGGCCGACCAGAATGTCTTGATGAGGGTCCTCATAGGCCAAAAACGTCTCCCAACCACCATTGGCCATGTAATCACGCCTTACTAATTCCACCTGGAAGAAATAGTTTGGCTGTTTATAGTTTGTTGTGAACATAGCATTGTGAAATAGTGTAGGTACATTTTTAATTATACCTGAAATAACTCTTGTGTAGGAATGTGGGATCCTCACGATGTTTTCCTTCGCCGAAAAGCGAGCGATAACTATGTGCATGTATTTTAGTAACACATTGGCACTGGGTTTTGAACTCATGACCTCCTGGGAAGGCAGACATTCTCCATACTAGGCTACCACAGTTTTTTTTTATTTATTTATAATTTGCACTCTTACCTCATAAGGTTTGACCTTATTGTGTATCTCCTGAATGCCAACCTCCCTGGTCCTGACATCCCGACAGTCAGTGCCTAGGTCCGCCATGCGAGACAGAGCCAACTCCCTGAGATTCCCGTGATCCACCCCTGAAGATACGAGGGGCATGGGGATGTCACGCTGCACTCTGCAATATTAACATTAAGGCTTGTTTTACACGTACCACAACCACAAAACGTGGTCACATGCTAACTTGTATGAATATTAATAGTTGAATTCACGCGGACCACATTCTGCCATCATTATCGACCGCATGTGTGACACCGACCACAAAGCAGCCACGTCGCAACCACCAGCGACATCGCGACAACGCAACCACAACCACCTTTTGTAGAGACCACAACGCAACCGTAACCACAGCTAGACCACCTTTTGACACAATGGTTGTACATGTGAAACAACAGTAGGGGTTTGTATGGGTCACAGTTGGCCGCTCTGAAAGCCTATTCGTTGTATGATTGGTCAAATGAGGTAGTGCCAGCGCCTGGTGTCAGTTTGTTAGGTCACCCAAGGCTCTTTGACTTGGCTTGACAACTACTATCTATCAAGAAAATCTGGGACCGACAGCTGAACTTCCCCTCTGAACTCTGCAGCAAGGGGCGATGGAAATAGCTTATGAGAAGTAGTAACTAGTGGGATGCCAAAGATCGAACTCGGTATTGTAGGGTCTAAAAGCACACAAGTGATCGCTCGGTTAGCAGCTCTTAAAAATTCCAATTAATATGATAATTGGATTACAATAGGAAAAGCTTTCAATTCTAAGGTAAAAGTAGTGATGTTAAAAACTGGAGGCACAGAAGTAAGAAATTTTTTTAGACTTGTCGACCATTTTTAAAGAATATTATATAATATTAAGAAGTTCAGATCACCTGTACACCCTAGTCCATGGAGGTACGAGTGAAAGAATCTTTGCGATCAGATCCACCAGGGTCGACGGAGGATAGCTCTTGTACCTTCCCGTCTTCCACAGTTCATAGAGGCCAGTGCCTCGGATCACCAACGTGGGGTATATCTTGAGGCCGTCAGCTCGGAATGCAGGGTTCTCGAAGAATTCATTGAATTGTGCAACATCTCGCTCATAGTCTATGTTTGGGAGATCTGGCATCATGTGTGCTACAATCTGAAATTAGGATAATTTAGTTAGTAAAAAGGTTACAGACTGTTTTGTGCTCCAAAAAAAAACTCTTGTATGTGCTAAGGTGGTACGTTTTCCTGTTTAGCGGTAAAGGGTGTAGACCATTTGTGGCATATTCACCCGCTGATATTAACATTTATTCAATGTATCCACGCACATTGAAAATTTATATTATATGGATAATTGACAAGAACATGGTACTCGAAAGTGTCACATTCTGGGAATTTTTAGAGTAAAAATCGCCATATCACAGCAACAAAAATCATTAAAAATTGAGGTGCTAGATTTATTAACATCATTAATACAAATCCGTATTTTATACATTTGCAGAGTTAGATGCCTGGTGGATTCATAGAGTATAATGAAACCTTGATTAGGCTTGTCTTGTTTAAATGCCTTAGAACTACTATGCAGCAGCACTAGCTGAAGTATGCTTACCTTGTACCCAGCATCTTTAGCTAGGCTAAAATTCTCGCACACAGCTTTGACTGTATGACCCCTGTTGGTGTCTCTAGCAATGTCCTCGTACACTGATTGCACTCCAATTTCCAATCTAAAACAATAACAAAATTGTATAAAAAACCGCTAGTTTATATTTGCCTCATCACTATAATCTCATAAAATTTGCTATGAACCAAGACTTTGTTTGCACAATTAACTTGAGCAGAATCCCACAGCGGGAGAACCACTCGTGTCGGATATCGCCTATAGGATATTTTTAATTGTGGAAAAATTTACTGTGAAAAAGGATGTCGGCAGCTGTGGCATAGTCGGTGGGGTTGCAGGTTTGATTCCCACACAGGACAAAGATTTGTGTGAGCCACATGTGTTTGCTCTTTGCCTGAGCCTTTGTGGGAGCATGGCCCTCTGAGTTTCTGAGTCCCTAGATACAGGGAATCCTAGTTAGGGTTCAGGATCTATGTATATGATCATAATAGAAACAAAAAAAGACATTGCAGGTGAAAACGAGAGGCGGGCGGGGCTATGGTAGTATAAAGATTAGTAAGGCTTACCTTGTGCAACCATAATTTAACATATCAGTCATGTGTCTCTGGAGGCAGTAATCCGGCCGTGTCTCGATAGTGATGCCAATGCACTTTGTCTTGGCCCTCTCCGAGAACTTTACAGCTTCTGCCACATTATTGGATGTATGACCTGAGAGGGCATCATGGAGATTCCTAAAAGAAATAAAACATTCCCGAGACATCAATTAAAACAATGCCGCAAGCATAAACTCTAAGGTTATCCATACGAGCTAGAAAGAATTTAGCAGACACTATTAACACATTCAGTGCTGGAAACACAACTGCTGTGTTTGTTGTATGGGATAACACAATGGAGTGTGCAGAGCCATACCGGCTAGACAAGAAAGTCGGCTCGGCAGTGAAAGTGTTAAATACAAATTGTAAATCGAAATCTCATTCCGTACGTAGAACAGGTAACATAGGTATCTTTATTATTGTGTTTATTCCGCAGAGTGTGACATGTCAAATGTAACATTATCATAATAATATATTTTGAAAAAACAGCATATACTGACCTTATAAAGTAGTCTCTGTAGTCCTCCGAAAGACTCATAAACGTTCCGCCCATGACGATAAACTCCACTTTATCGACGTTGTGTCCCAGCTGCTTCAATTGCTCAACTCTATGCCGAGTTTGCAGGTACGGATTATAACGAGCCCTGATTGCCCTCATGGAGGTAGGCTCATATCCCGTGTAGCTCTGAGTAGAGTACTCGAAGTCCGAATCCGGCCCGCCCGGGCAATAAACGCAAATGTTCCCGGTAAAGTTTATGTGCGGACACCTGTGGGGTTTGCACATGACGGCCACGACAGCGATCCCCGACGCGGTACGAATCGGTTTAGCCTTCAGTTTAGGCAGCAAAATCTTTTTGGCATCACTGGGCACTGCTGCGATAATATCCACGAGCCGTGGAGACGTACTCAGCCCGTACTTCGCGGAAAGTCTCGTTTTAATCCTGTTGAGGTTAACATCTTTCCCTTGGCGATGTGCGACGAGGAGCTCTTGTATTACCTCGGATATAACTATCATCATCTTCTCCTCTTTCGAAAGGTTCGGTAAGATTTTCTTTTTAGGCATTTTGCTTGGATTTTTCAGTGATTTTAGTGAAAATAAACACAGCACACACTGCGCATGCAATTTCGATCGGTTGACAACTGTTGCTGTCTGTCTTTACTGTCTTGTGCTTTCTGTCAAGTCAATGTCAACTGCATGCGGAAGGTGTAGCCAAGCTTGATTTTAAACCTCCAAGAAACATTTAAGAAAAGGAAGAAATCGGGGAAACTAGTATGTTTTTTGAGGTTTTTGAATTAAGTTATCATAATTTACTTTTATGTTTTTAAATGTGTCTTAAACATTTTGTGACTCTTATGATTTATGAGAAAGAACATTATTTCCGATTTTTTTTAAATAGTTGAAACTAACTCTGCAGAGCGTGGCTTCACACTATTTACGTGCCAAATTAACGTTTCACTAGGATTAACAGTAGTCTAGAACAGTGATGGGTCATGACAACATATAAAATTTTGTTACCACCAGCCTACTGGTGAATTAGGAGATTTGGCAACACTGGTAGTATATTTTATTGATTTTCGGTATTAAAGAAGAAATGACGAACTTGTATATGTAAAAGTGTTCGTCAAAATGCGTTAATTTAGGGTGGCGAAACAGTAAAGCATCAGGGTAAATTTTAAAATTATTAGAATAGGATAGATAAATAAACTAGGAAAAAACAACTTCTGTTTTGTTAAGATAGTAGGTACTCGATACACTTCAATACCCTACTGAACTGTTATTTACCGCTTACAGCTGGACACTTGTTCAGGTTCCTCAAAGATAATAATTATATTCTACACTCCATAGTTATTCTGCGATAATTCTCGTACAAAAACGTTTAAAAATATACGTCATAATGTTCCTTAGGTATACCTACCTATCTTTGGTATGTAGGTTTAGTAAACACCTAATTAATTAGGTAGATAGATACTTACTTGACAACATTTACAGGTGCCCATTCAGTGCTCTGTCTTCTTCTGTAATTGGACGAGAAATCGCAGAGCGCCGAGTTTGTAAGCTTCTTTGATGAATCTCCGAAACGTTGAAAACCGTAAGGGACGTGGCCAGCAAAACCTGCAGATTACATATATCGTACGTACAATATTTGTCAATGGAACACATCAATTCATTACTTTTTTTGCAAATAAACTTAATTATGAGCTTTTTCGGTACAAAACCTAAAAAAAAAACAACTTACGAACAGACTGAGATGGATTAAATCCCCATATTTGGTTACGCACGAAGGAATTATGTATTTTTTTATAGGACATTTTTTAAAATTAAATATTTTCTGAATAATATTTACCAAAAAAGTTTCCAAAATAAACATATCAATAAACATCAAACTTTGACAATGATTTAACAATCAATGAAAATTAATTGGCATCGAGAGCAAAAAGTTTCTATCAGAGAGTTATTATACCTACCTACCTAGTGAATCGTTCATCTAACGGATAGTGCTATATCTGCCCATAACAGATGCAGCACTTTGCATTGCATGCGCGGCACTGCCCGCCCGTAATTTTGAGACATTGGTTGTAGTTGTAAGTTCCATACGGAGTGGCTGTGAAGTGCGATACGAGCGCGGCTTAGCGCAGCCTACTGCGCAAAGCCGCGCTCGTATAAAGCGGGACTTTGAGGAGGTTCAAGGAGGTGATATAGACCTCCTTGAACCTCCTCAAAGTCCCGCTTAATCCGCTTACATCAAAACATTCATCATAAAGTTTGAGTCCCACTGTAGATGCACATTTCCCCCCTCACCTTTCTTGATATACTTCTCTGGGTCATCATTTTCCATGAAGAATGGGCTGACGGCGTGTGTTGCTGGAGAGAGCTTCGGCTCATCCATGGGGACGTCTCGGAGTATCCCCGCACATTCTGGTCTGACGGTTATCAACGGCAGCTTGAACTCAGCTGTTGCTGACTGAAGAAAATTAAATTCCTCAATTTCGAGATATTATTCAAACAGTTCCAAAAAGTATTAGGTCTGTGTTTATCGGGTGATCTGTTTCATTCGTTTCTATTGCTCAACATCGTTCTTGCAGAGACATTCATTCTTCTCTCTCCAGTCTTTCTTCGTTATGCTTCATTCATCTTTCATTCTTCATTCATCTCCTTTATTTTCAAACAATTAAAATAAAGTGTCTTTCATTGCCTTTAGTAAAATTTCCACCAGTCTCTTGGTCGTGTTCGCCGCTTTAAATTATTCTTCAATATATTCAACAGGGCACTTACGAATCTGTCAAGCAAATCCCAGGGCTGGCCTTTCCCAGCTTGCAGGTCTACCACTCTTTCCAGTTGGTTTCTTGCAGCTCTCTGGCTGAGCTGCAATTTCTGGAACTCTGATAGGGCTTCTGTGGCTAGCACTGTGTATCTTTGCCCGAAGTGCGCGTTCAGCTTTGGTAGGAACCCTGGCGTGGATTGGAGGAAAATGAGCAAGAAGTAGGCAGAGGCACTCGCACGTACATCAAGCCCTACAACTCTTGTATAAGTTTCATTAGGTTTCAGCACTTGCATCAGCTTGACTTTTCGAAGACTACTTACCTGAACGCACACATGTGATTGCTACTTTACTAACTTTACCTTTCTAAGTAATCAATTTTTGAAGTTTTTAGACCATGCATGATGCTTGGTTGTATGAAGACAGTTCGATTCTTTCGTTATAGGTAATATACTTTGTTTTAAACATCACTAAGTGCCTGATTAACCAACATAGTACTACTCCTTTCAACACTTTGTAAGTTGGAGGCAAAGCAAAACCTATAGAAACTGCGCCTCTGGAAACTCCAAGACGTCTGGCATCCATTAGTTCATTACAATTAAAGCTAGCGGTTGAGCAAACAAAGTCCTATTAAATAAGGCAGTCCCGTTGGGAAGCGGATG
The DNA here is from genome assembly GCA_912999815.1 of Campaea margaritaria. Classification (NCBI taxonomy): domain Eukaryota; kingdom Metazoa; phylum Arthropoda; class Insecta; order Lepidoptera; family Geometridae; genus Campaea; species Campaea margaritaria. The sequence continues at coordinate 11,392,735 of OU538791.1, forward strand.
CCATTTGATATCTCAAGTCTCGTAACTGGAGCGTCGATAAAAGGGCGGTCGGTATAGGTACCGTTCTATGAAGACATGCGATGCAGAATTCTACAGAGAACTTTGACCGATTAAAGACCTTTCTTAGACAAAACACATGTGAAGCACTAAATGTAAAAATTAAATGTCACAATTCTCCACCCATCCTTTATAAATTTATATATATAGGTTAGTATCCAAGCATCTGGTATTTATTCTAACCGTGTTTTACACAGATTTATTTTATATTTTTATGTGATATTCATATTGATGGTCAGGCAACGTTACCAAGGTTGCAGGAAGGCCGTGGATTCGTCTAGCGCGGGGCCAAAAAAGTGGCGTGCAGATGAGAAACCCTATAGCCAGCTGTAGATTGATTTGGGTTGAAATAGACAGATATACTCTGTGGGGTGACTTTGGTGAGCTAGGTCGCCCCCCAACACACAGGCGTCGAGGCCCGGACACCACCCGGGCCTACCATCTTGCCCTGGCACCGGCGCCAGGGCAAGATGGTGACTGCTACGTGACCCCATCTTGCCCCGCCTCGGCAAAGAACTGCTCACGGTGGGGTTTTAGTGGGTTCGTGTCCCACGCACCCAAGGAGGGGGTAGAGCGACGGCATTTCCCCCCCTCAAAAAAAACCGGATATAGGTATACTCGTATGTTACACAACAAACAGTTATCTATAGTTGTTAGTTATCTATTCTTCTGTACTGTGTTTAATTTTGTTTCTGGTGTACAATAAAGAGTTTTTCTATTCTATTCTATTCTATTCTATGTTAAATAGGTAAAATCTAATGTCCTATTTTTGTCTCCACATAACATAAACAAACCTTGGCACAGGAGTCTAGTTCATCGGATGACTAACAGATTGGTCTCGAAGCTGAGTCACGCGGACCGGTTTGGAGGCATGCCACAATTTCCTGAGCGTCCGGTAATGTATGGATAAGTGTCGAAACCTTCTGAATTGCGGCATGAGTAAGTGCTAGGGATTCCTGATACCTGGGTGACCTAAGCTAGCTATTACCTACGGTTTAAGTATATCTTCAAGGTACCTTGGACTGATTTTATAAAAAAAAATTATCTTACGTCAATTTTCATAGAATTGTTTGTCACCCGCTCTAACATGCCAAGTGGCGACATTGCGGTTAAGCTAATTATACTGAAATACGATTTGTCTAAATTATACTGAAATTAACATTCAGAAGGAAAATTATTTCTAGTCAAGTATGACTAAATGACTAATATTCTCATTACCAGCCAAGTGTGTTTTCATTGCAGGAATATTTATTTGCCTTTTCTCAGATAAGTAAATAGATTGAGAATGGTCGATGAGCGCGCTTTACAATACTGCTACACCCGGCTTAAAACTTCAACCCTGCACTATTTAGATGCCACCCGCGGTGGCGTACCTACCCTCTGACTTCTGAAGCACGGTAACGCTCTGACTGAATGCCACGAACTGGACACCAACCCATTGCTTAGAGATCTGTTAAGTATCTAAGATCCTTCAGTCAACTCCAACTAAGGATGTTACGGAGCTTCGACTCTGACTCCGGTAAGTCGGAACTTCTGATTGTTATTACACCTCCGGTTCCGACTTCGGCTGCGACACTTTTAAATCGGTGGTCGTGGCAAATCGGGTAGGCTTAGGGGCTCGCGGCGGCAGCGGTCAGGGTGCCTAAACCATTGAACCATATCGGTTCGTACGAACTGTTTACTATATTTTTTGATTTATATTTGGTCTATGACTATACGAGGGTGAATCAAAAAATTCTTGGAATCAATATTAAAAAATGCAAAGATTTAAATAATAATACTTTATTTTTCTACATAATCTCCCTCCAATGCAATGCATTTAGAATAACGCGTTTCTAACTTCCTTATTCCTTGTGAAAAAAATTATTTTCTTGACTCTCGAAAAAGTCCTCTACGGCAGCTATAACCGCGTCATTATCGTGAAATTTTGTTCCACGAATTTCCTCTTTTAATTTTGGATATAAGTGAAAATCACTTGGGGCTAAGTCCGGAGAATATGGTGGGTGGTCAAGGAGATTGAAGCCAGCACAGCGGATTGCGTTGAGCGCAACTTCCGATCGATGAGCAGGAGCGTTATCTTGAAGGAACAACACGCCCAACGACAGTTTTCCACGACGTTTTTCTTTAATCGCTTCACGCACTTTCGGGATTAAATTTGCATAATAGGGTCCAGTAATCGTCTGGCCTTTTGGCATGTAATCAATAAAAAGGATTCCTTCACTATCCCAGAACACAGAGGCCATAACTTTGCCAGCGGTAGGAGCAACTCGAAATTTCTTAATGGATGTAGAGGATGGTCGTTTCCAAGACATGCTTTGTCTTTTAGTTTCAGGATCAAAATGGTGGACCCACGTTTCATCCATGGTGACAAGACGACGGCAAAAATTATCCGAATCATGCTGGAACATTTCGAGATTACGCTTGGAAATTTCCAAACGTCGCTTTTTGTTTTCGTCGGTTAACATTCGTGGCACCCATCTTGCAGACACTTTTTTGAACCCCAGTGAATCAATTAAAATGGATTGAACGCTACCAAAAGAAATCTTTAGGATCTCAGCTATATGTTTTATAGTCATTCTTCTGTCTTCCAAAACCAGATTCTCAACCTTTTTGACATTTTCTTCTGTAACGGAGGTTGAAGGCCGCCCAGAACGCGGGTCATCTTTACAGCTTGATCTACCTCTTTTAAATTCAGCCACCCAGTACGCAACCGTAGAATAGGGTACAGCATCACCCCCTAATGTCTGCTGAATGTCCAAAAAAATTTCCTTCGTAGACATTTTTTTCAAACTGAGATATTTTATCACCGCACGTAACTCACTTTTATCCATAATTTTGACTTTTTAGCAACTCGTTGCACAAAAAAATTTATTACATGCGAACGAACTGACAAAAACAAGTGACAGTCTGCATAAATATAGTGTGATAGACACTCTTTAATTTGAATATCGAACTTGATCCAAAAAGGTTTCATATATATGCACTTCTAAGAACTTTTTGATTCACCCTCGTAAGAATGGTACTGTCGCGTCGTCTTATGCTTTATCTGGTAATTCATCATCCTCACAACCCATAACCGTCCACGGTCACTATCATGGGGAGGATTGGGTAAGTAGGTAATTAATATTTACTATTTTCATGTAGAAAAGTTAGGTATCATTTATCGATTAGCTAGTTAGTTAGGTCTTACCCTCATAGCCTGGTAACATAGGGTGTTTGTAGATTGGATCCCCATTTCTAAATCTGGCGTTGACGGTGTCGATGTCAGTTTGTGGAGGACGAAATATCTGAAACATTACAGAAAATCACGTTTTAGTAGACGTTTTCTAGTTCCTTTCTTTAGCCAATGAAGTCGTTCAATAGTATTCAATGTTTGCTGACTAGGGCTTGGTGGCTGAATATCTGGTAAAGGTGTAATATAAACTTCCACAGGTTGACATTTGCAGAAAAGACCACAACAATAAAACTGAAGACACCAGCGGACAGTCAATTACTACACGCCCAAATGTAATAGACTAACGGTTTTAAGAACCATCATACTGGCGGGATGTACTTTAATTTGGTCGTGCAGTATGTTGTATACGTACCTACACACACATGTAACGTAATTAACATGTGTGACTTGACAAATCAACTTATTCTGGAGATGCTTGTCCAACAGACCTGAAAGTCATCAGCAGTCCTGTCTGATAGCACGAGCCTCTCCGAGTGCAAGACGCTGGGGTCTAGAAGGATCTTGTGCGTCGTCGAGCCATACGTGTCGCCGATACGGTATTTGTATTCTGGACAGTGTCCTGTGTAGCTGGGAACGAGAAATTAAGATCTTTTTAAAACATTACGTGATGGGAAAAAGGCAGCGTTCTTAGCGCTACTCCAGCCTATAATAGCAAGGAGCTTTGAGTCCCGTTTGGAGGGCACTGTTTACTGGGTATATGATACTGGGGATAATAAATGGTGTTGAAGTTTTTGTGTAAGAAAAATAATCAAATTTATCATGAGTGTTGGATGAGGACAGTGTCCACCTTCAACTGTATTATCATAACGTTTAAATATGTTTCTATACAAATAAAAATCACTGCTGACGAGCGAGAACGACATGCGACGAACGAGACGAACAGGTCGTTCACCTGTTTTGGTAAGCGCTAGATCTGCCCATAACAGTAGCAGTCCTATCCAGTATTTGAAGAATGCTCTGCTCCTTCGTGGCAACACCCCATGCGTTACGAAATGATCCGGCCGACTGACCACGCTGCCTTATAAATATCCCAGCCAAGATTAAGTACCACCACAGTTATGTAGATTAACGTTAAGTATCGTCAGGTATAGGTAGGTAGCATCTATAAACCGCAAATGACCTAGCATCCAAGTCACTAGAGATACAGTTCTCACATTATAACTTGAATTCAACTAAGTGGATACAGTAGCCGCATACCTACCTAGATGTGCTCACGGGGCACACACATCACATAACTTTAAAAGGTTATCTATACTTATAATAAAGGATTAAACAACATTAAGTCTGTAGTTAGAAGATAATTAAAAAATATGATCTAGAAGACATAAAACAAACTACATACTTATAGAACGAGAAATAGTGTCTGGATGTTTTCGCAACACGCAAAAACTACTAATCCGATTGCAACGCGGGTTTCACTTATTGCTTGCTTAGAATCTGACTTTAAAAACTGATGTTAAAGTAAAAGAAGGTTACGTTGCATCTAAATTTAGCGGATAGAAGCCGAGTTATATAGTTAGAAAACTGTTTATTGATGAGGCTTTCCTCATTCAGCCGAAATACCCCTCTGCTTTCTGATCATGAATTAGATCTATGAAATGTCTGTTGCCAGCCTAAGCGTCTCGTTGCGTCGACCGATATTGGGCTTCAGTGGGAAATTGTCTTGTTATATCTATCGATAGGTCTTACATAAAAAAATACCACGACGAGCGAAGACGCGGGCCCAGCTGGGCGATTCCAGTGAATGGACGCCACGTGGTCACTAAAAATGTATGGTAGGTAGTAATAGCACTTCAGATCATACATAATATACTCAATGTTACCGCTGGCCTTCGCAAAATGACCGCCTACTAAAAGTCACTGTACAACAATTTATCACATTTGGACACGGCTGCCCTAAAAGCGTATTGTCCCGATTGTGCACGCCTTACCCAACGTTATTCTGAAAATGCATTTGGCGTAATTGCACCATGGTGAACTGGAACACGATCGTACAGCAACTAACACTTTTTTTTTACTGGGTGACGAGACGAGATATATTCTTTCACCTGATGGCAATCCTACCCATAACAGTTACAGTGCTTATATAGAGTATATACAGTGTATAAATGGTTATATGTGTTTAGTAGTCAAAGTAAGAGTGTGTGTGTTGTACAGCAAAAACTCATTATTTTCGATTTCTCAATTCGCAACTCGTCTCCTGTATTCGCATTCTATATTCGCTGTGTACAAGAAATTAGTCGCAATTTTTTACCCGCGAATTACGAAATCGGATATAGGGGAACCGTGAATAAGTTTAAAATTTTTGGATGTTCCATCTAGCGCCTAAACCACTTATCCGTTTTAATGAATGAGGTGTCAATCGATTCTTTATTATAGTCCGGTTGACATAAGCTACATTTTTGCTATATCGTAACGGAGGAGATGTACCTAATTAATATTAAAAGGTCCGTGGTCGGGTTCTAGTAGGTCTTAGACTAGGTTCTGCCTAACAAGCAGAGTGGCGAGTTCAAATCCCAGTGCGAGCATACCTATACCTCTTTTTTTACCTCGTACAATTTACAATGCTCATCAATAAGTGGTGGTATTTAAGTGGTGTAACAATCATAAAGACAGATAGGACGCGTCGAATGTAAGCCACGATTACATCACCGTTCATTTTGTAAAAACTATAATTTATGTCTTGTAGAATGCATTTAAAAACGGGTGAACTGATTTTGTTGAAATTTAATAAGTATCCAGGTCCTGGAATAGAACATACAATACTTTTAATCCCTTAAAAATGTACGGTTCCTGTGGGATAACAATTAGCGTGAGTGAAACGTACCGCTGGGCGTTGCTAATTTGATATATTTTTAGGACTTTTTTCCACAATTGTCTGAAATCTCTAAGCTGACCTATTTAGAAATAGGATAAATGAGATAGGTAATACTATAAAATTGAAACATTGTAAACTTACCCAGGGATGTAGTGAGGCTGTGCTATGCTGACCAAATCCAAAGCCATAATTAAGCTACTTTGTTTTTTTTGGTTTTTGAGAATTAGATTAAACTCATAATTTTGAAAACTATCCGGAAAAATAATAAATGTTGTTGAATTTAACGTTCACGTTTCCATTTGTACTGATGTTTTGACAATTTCTGCCAAATTTTTGACAATCGCAGCTTATTGGAAAAAAATATAAACTCAATGGTTAATTTCACGGATAAAAAAGTTGGGATTGAGCTTATGTAATTAATTGTTTAGTTAAATCAATTTCCAAAAAGGTCCACTTAATCAACGCGGTTTAACGGTCCCTTTATCAACGTATGGTTAGATAGGAAAAATAAGTGTAGGTTAGATAAATAGATAGATAAACTCTTTATTGAAACACCACAAAACAAAGAAAACATAAAAACTAAAACAAATCAAATACTAGATAGCAGGTAAGGTAGGTTACCTAGCTTTAGATAAAAGATTCAGTTTTTACCTAATTTATCAATATATTTGGATTCAATATTTATTAATAAATTTTAACTAGATACTTAAACCAGATCGTCCAAAGTGCATCATAATTATGAATAAGTATCGACCTACATTTTATTTTATTATTATTATTTATTTATTTAATTGAAACGGCCGCAGCCAATTACAATTACATTACATATTATACTGAAGGCTAGTTCAATGATACCAAAAAGTTTTAGTCTAGAAATTATACTTGCTTACTACTAAGTAATGTCTACTTAAAAAATGGACGTAGAAAATGCCCACTACGGTACGCATAGAGTTACTTGAATACTGAAAATGGTACCTTAGTTTAATGAGTAATAGCACAGAATAGATAGTACTACGTAATAGTGTTCCGTGTGCTGAACTCTCGGAAGGCTTTGATTTAGCGTAAAACCTGCGGCGAACGGAATGGAACCATAAACGACTCGCTCTTCAGTTCAATCAAACAATTCTTTTCGTTCGATGTTCACGCAGTCATTTCATTCAGTTCACTAAACCGCCATATTGAACCTAACCGTCGTAGAGGACGGGCGCGCGCCCGCCGAACCTCGCGTAGTGACAGCTATACGATAAAAATACAAAACTTTCAAAACTCCTGCGGCCTACCGTGTATGAAACAGAACAGAAATGTGCTACAAACTGTGCAGTGAAACCATCAAACAAGTTCTTATTTACAATCGGGAACTCGAAATCGAAATGCATGCATTCCACCGAGACTGTTGAACTTTTAACTTTTATTTTTTTATGTTGAGGTGCTCAGTACATTCAGATTGTTATCAACTAATTTTATTTATTACTCAGTTTCTCTGTGGACTATGGAGTTGTAGACGACTCAGTTGATAAATAAGCTGTGCAAGTGTGACTGTGTTATCAGAATCAGCATTATCATTGATTGACGAGGATTGCCGAAACATTCAAGGTGAGATACTTAATCTTAGAGGTACCTAACTCTTTGTCGAACTTTCTTCCATACTTAAAGCCTGTTCCTTTTTGATGGCAACATTAATTCTGAATTTGGTATTTTGTCCTACTTACTACGATCACAACTTGTTTGGCGTTGCAAATACTTAATCAGCTGTTAAACAGCTATTATGAAATGGTCGCATAGGATTTTCCAGGGAATTACTTAGAATAAAACGTTAGAGTTGGTTCTAAACTAGCGCTTTCAGCGCAGTAGTTTCATAAAATGTTTATGAAAACCTACCCGCATTAGGCACCTCTATTTACGTTGACGAAGACTGAAAATGTCAACTTAGGAATAGAACCTGGAATCTCTTCTGAAAAAGAAATTATTTCAGTAATCCTTTAGTTTCAGATAGGTAGATTTTTTCATCCATTATAGGGATTACGTATAGGCACTTACTGGAGATTCCCAATATCCATCATCATTGTCGATGCAGTGAACAAGGTTCCAAGATTCAACAAGTCACAGCAAGACTTATCAAATTCATGTGGATGAAGTTTTTGAAATATGTACTTACCTTAATTTGACAAGGAACCAAAATCATAGAAAAAAACCAACATTGAAAATTAAAGAATGACAAAAAAATAAGAGAAATGGAATTAGGAAGAGTAAATTGAAACTCGTGCTGAGGCTGTAAAATTTGGAACTGAAATAGTTAATGAAATTACGGCGATTTATATAAATTTTCGAGCATATTGACAAGGCTGTCCGACCCAATAAATAAAATCCGTACATGCAACAACAATTAAATTCCCAACTAACAACGGAAAAGCTAGCAACGATGACAAAATAACTAACGACGAAAGTATCCCATGTCAAAAATTACCATTCCATAAGCATATCCCAAAACATGGTGATAACAATTGGTGTCTGTAAAAGTATCCTTTGGGCCTATACCAAACAAAAGACCGAGCCCCCAAACAATGAAATAAGGCACCCCATTCAGTTCAAGTAAACGTTTCAAAAGGAATCCAGTTTGGTGACTGGGAGGAACAAAACATGGCGACGACATCGTACTTGGTGGGTCCGCTTTTTAAACGTAAAAACATGGACAAGATTTGAACCTTAAAGTTAACAGGAAAAGCCTCAATACAAAACGTGGCTAGATCTAGGATAACAACTCTACAAATCCCATTTCTGGAAGGAACACGTCTCTTTGTTTTTGTTGTGCATTTCTGCAACACGAGGTGGATTAAACTGCTATCCGTCAGTTAAATTTTATTTTAAACGGGGCTTTTAGCGGCATTTCTCGGTTAAATGGCCATTTATTTCCCCAAAGACACGACTGGCGGTTAATATAAAATTTAAACACCGAATGTGTTTTATCTCTACCTAGTCTACCGAATGTCATATTCGGAGAAACCGTAAATTACGGCAATGTCGCTCGATTTATCACAGGAGCCGGTTTTTTCTAAGGAAAATAAAGCACATAATATATTCGTGCTGCAATGTCCTCGGACGGCCGGACGCATTTGGGGAGTCCGGACCGGTTTATAGGAAGAGTTGGTTCGTCAGTTCGCAAGGTAGTCGAAAAAAGAAGAGCCGTGGTGGATATTCGAGGCCGTAACCCAATTGGGACCAGTCGCAGGTACGCTTTTGTAGTACACTTTCTCCGGTGCGTGACGCGGACAGGCGCACACATTTCACTACAGCCGCGGAGATAGCGTCCACGGCGAGAGGATGGCGGAGATAGTGCATGAGGTATGCGAAAGAGAAACTATAATATAAGTAAATCGTCGCATAGCATAGTCAGCTCAAGAAGAATGCCTCCATCGCATTGCCTTAGCTTAAATCTTATTCATGATACTCTTGATAGCATTGATTTTCCTAAACATACTAATACAAAATAGCTTGGATCAAACAAAACGGTATCGACAGGTCCAGTCAGTCGAAATTATACATCTCTACTACTGGTACACGTTATTTATAGACACATGGACAGGTGCGCGGTTTCGGAACTAGATGCGAAAGCTAGCAAATTTTACGATGTGCGATTTTAATAAACATGATTTGCAAAACCTGCACTTTCTCTGGAAAGGAGGGCGCAAATCGAAATCAAAATTGTCGAGGTGTGCCATCAATTAACCACAAAATATAGAGTTACAACTCGCCTATCGATTACCAAAGAGAAATTATTGGTACATGATTATTCGGATAAACTGGAATGCAAACATTTACAACTATCTGAGATTATTGACCCGGCTTTACAACGGCTTGATCGCAAAAATAGATGTCTCCAATCGATATCTAATTATGTATTACCAATACGAACTTCCAAGTTTATTATCTCCAACAGACGTTGAAACTTAATCTGGGTTTTGGGCACAACATTCTAGCCCACACGCTTGTCAAGTATTCACAAAGATTCTGTTCATATCATTAACCTCTAAACCGCACTCAGAACATTCTTTTACTAAGAAAACTACTGAGAAAATATTATAAGCTGACGAACAAACGCTCGCTGCGAAGCACTTTTAGATTATATCCTGAGATCATTGGAGGCGTTAATAATGAGAACCACATAAAAACTAGTCCAACAGGTGCAGGTACAATTATTGGCTACATGAAACAATTTACGCTTATTCAATTGCTAACACAGGTCTGGAACCGCGAAGCAATCAAGAAACAATTTGCCAATCGACTAAAAACGATGCAAAACACCAAATAGTTTCGAAATTCGACACGATTCGTTAGGAAACCATATAAATCGATAAAGGTGACGACAACCTGACATCACTGCCTCATAATGCGGAGAAAAAATTGAAGAATCCGTCAAAAGCATCAACGGTTACTACAGCCTTAATCATTCTTAATGAACAGAAATTCCTCTCTCTCTCGAGCAAATATTATTTATGACTCGATCCTATTCTCATGTAGATGTTGGTCATGCTTTAATACGATACTTTCAATATGCTTTATAGTCTTTATTTTCGAAAAGTTAATTAGCATAACATGACATTTCAATCATAACAATAGGTTCATGAACTTACATTATTCTAAGATTTATCTTTATCTTTTAAATGATGAAGTAACTCCACGTTCACACGTCCAGCATTATCTGTTAATCCTGTCCTTTTGTTTGAAGTGTTAAATGACTTATCTATTTTCTTTAATGTTGAGTCAATACAACCAGAATTATGCCTTTTGTTATTCCCTTGGACTTACGTAGTATCTACAATAGGACGGAATACATTATTGTGTTCAGTATCAGTATTAGTTTCCATTCCATAACTTGTGTCTCCTACAACGTCCATCTGATCTCACAATACATTAAAATCCCAGGAAGTAGGTAAGTGTGATTTTTCTCACTTGTTTATTGATTAAGCTTATGATTGAATAATCCGACCAAAAAACTTAGATAGCCAATTTGTGGTTAGGTACCTACCTACTCTGTTGATGCGTTTGGTTTTTGTGCAAGCTTCGAGCTTCTGCCTGAGTTGGCAGCACTGAGGTTTTTTATATCCTCACCCTTATTTCAGTTCTTATGGCTTCTATGACTTCTTAATAAAGTATTTCTATAGATGTCTCCATAAATTTTACCGATTTTGTTCTTCCGATCATTTATCATCACCCACCAAGACTACTCCCCCCATAACTACCCGGATTAGCTGGAATTATTGAAATGTATAATGGAAAATGTCATAAAATAATTTACTGTTAAAACATTTTAACATACATGAACCGTGGCTTAAAGCCCGATGGTTAAATTAGCTGCTCTCGTATGTGTGGTCTAAAAATCAATTAAAATTAGCCTTTCCACTTTAGAAGAGGCGGGTCTTTAAATTTTAATTTGCATACGTCATTAATTCATCACTTAATTAATAGGGTTACGTAAAACTGGGTCCCATCGTCTTGTTTTGATGTATGAGAGTAGAAATCACATTTGTGGCAGATGCTACCAATTAAAAAGATACATTTTAAAAGAAAGTTACGGGATATTAAATAATCGATTAAAAAACGTTGCGCAAGATGTTACTGCTATTATCGAGAAATTTAATTCTTTTGCCTAGAATGTGATAAGTATTTTTAATGTTTAGTAAGAAACTGTGATAAATGAAATGATATTATTGGAACTGATGGCCATATCTATTATAATATTATTATAAAAACGATTAAACACTGATAAATTTATTTGAATACTTCGGTTCAAAATCCAATAGACTTATTTTAATAACAACTCTGATGACCATTTTGAGGAATTCAACTTAGCTTACCAACTTTCAATAAACGGTTAACCTGAAATATGTATGTCTATCTATGTTAATTTAAGGGGAACAGTTAACAAACCACAATCTCGTTACATAGTAAAATGTATCAATCACAGTGTTACTATTGTCACCAAACAAAATATTAATAACATTGAACTTCACCTACTTCAGCGCAGCCCAAAGAGCTGACTCTGACTAATCCGATCTATCAAAGGTCGTTTCGCAAGACACCGAAGCTGATCGTGATCGTGATCGATCGGGCCGTGAATGGGAGGCGCCAGGCACGTGCCCCAATATTATCTCTATCACAATGCATGCAAGTGTCTTGGACATTCTGATGTCGCAACCGACGTCGGATTGTCGCCGGCTGGTTCTAAAAGTCCGTTAGAATGAACTGTTTTTGTAGGTACCTACAAAGTTAAGAAATAGGCCCTTCACTCAACAGTAAAAGACTTTTAAGAGCATAGATTGGAGGTAATGCCAGCCTATAACGTCCCATAGAACACGGTCTATTCAGCACAATGCAAAGTTCTGCATAGCTCTGTCCCTGTACTATTACACTCCTCATCTGATCCACCTTATGTAAATTTCACAAACTTTAGAGGAAGACATTTTACAAATCAATGCACCAAGCTAGATAAAGATTCGTAAAAAATATAAGTATAATCCGCCGCCCAGTTCTAAAAGATCATCAAGAAGACCGTGAAAGTTATTGATACTGATAGTAACGATATAACAGGCAAATAATAACTTATAGTACACAGTAAGTACTATACGCAATGACGTAGGTACATAATACACCACCTCACTGCTATGCCACCTAATAACACCGCAATAACGTCAAATGCCACAGTTTCAGGATCCTAAATTAGTAATACCACTGTAAAAAATATAATCATAAAATTACAGTATGGTATGGTATTATGATATGGTGATAATACTAATTAGTAGACCTTTTACAAAATTGTAGCAACAATGCGAATTCGTGAATCTCCTCTTTCAGCAAAACATCGACGCATTTCCACCTTTGTCGGGCTTCGCTTACAAAATGCAACTATAATAGATGCACGTACTTACGTAAGCAGATAACACAGGCCTTGGGCCACCCACTTCATTGCAACTGGAGTAATCTAATTTGATGCCGGCTGAAGCTTGCTGAATGCTTTGTTGGTAAACTCAGCATAAGAATAGGCTAGTCTAGACACCTAATTCCAATCGTCCCACCAAAGTTTTCGTGATGAAATTTAGTCTCTTCTGCAACCTGGTAATCTGACTTTAGAAGATCTTTACAATTGATCCTTGTAGTCCCTACCTTTACCGTATCAGCTTCAGTCTCCTTCGAAGACACCGGTATAGCAAAAAGACTATTTACTCTGCTTATGGTCTTTTGTGGATGGAAAAGGCCAGTGACGATCATAATGGTGATAAGCCCCATGGATTGCAATCCCTGTACCTACTCCATTTCCTAAGTGATATCAATTAACCAAAAGACGGAATCTATTAATTGCCTTAAACGTGCTCAGGTGGTACTTTTGTAATAAAGAAAGAAAGGAAACAAATTCGCACTCACAAGGTCTTGCCAAATGAAAACTTGGTCAATTAATCGATTATACTTACGTCATTCACGTTACTCCAATACTGAGAGTCAAAGGTTGATTAATTCCCAAATATCTGTTTTAACAATGGACTATGACTCTAATTCAGTAATGACGTGTTGCTGAACTAAAATCTGGCGCAAATATTTTTATTCATCGAATACAACCTTTGCCTTGCGTCATCCGACTTGCGTGCACGGCCAAAACACTCCAACATCTACCTAACTTTGAATGATTGCGATATTTTCCATAAGCGGTGAGCCAAGCTCTACCATCCATAAGGTTCTGGCGCATGATGACGTCACCGCAGCTGCGCAAACTACAGTCTTTTGCGCAGAAATAAACACTATATTGCAGGCAGTGGGTATTGACTCAAGACATTCTTGTCACGATCTTAATATTCACAACATTAACGTTTTTAACAAAAGGTGTAGAGGGCGAGGAACAATGAGCCGGGAAGTCCGCAGTCCGCACGACGTAGAGTCAACCAGCTGGTGAAATAAAAAGAGACGACACATCAAAAGTTATACCATACTATAACCATAGAGTCTATAAAATCTATAAATCATAATTGTTTGACGATATAAGAGACAAAAACCTATATGAAAACGAACACATTCCTAAAGTACAAACGGTTAATGTTATAAATAGAAAACCAAAACCTACTCGAAGAACTAGATATTTCATATAATTTTATCGTAGTACTAAGAAAACATTCAAGTCCTCGCGCAGGAAATTCAACAGTCTCAATTGAAAACAGGACGATGGTGAATGCCCATATTGCCCATGGAATCTGTAATGATGCCGTATAGGTAATCAGTGGTAAAGCTTCACAGACATATAAGTCAGCTTTGCCGGTTATATCCATTGATATTGGTATTTAGGAATGAAAGCCATGATTGTTATGAGAAAGCCCTATGCATTCACTAAACCAGAATATTTCTTGTGTACTTAGTAATTTGATAGACACCTTATATTTGGCAGACATTATTATTATTTGTGTACATAAAGCAACAGGCTATTAAGATAATGAAAATAATTATGATTGATGTCTCCTATCCTTACAATTTATCCATTCTGCTGTAGATTCCTGAAGAACCCAGCCCTAAACTTAATTGCGTTTGAATACAATACAGCATCAAACTATTTGAAAAGAAATGTATATTCACTTGAATATAGATCTTTAGCTATTCCCGTGAGTTCGTGTACTGTCTCCATCATTATTCTGTCTAGTGATGGTCGACGCTATTCCATAACGAGCGCAAGCGCATGACCCGTTTTCACATATATGGATATCCGGCGAAGTTATGGACCAGAATAATGGGGTGTGCATGCACAATGCTGATTTGGCAAGTGTGCGTGATTTCCTAATATCGAAATAGGAATAAGGACGTCGGGAATCCAATGTAGGTTCAATTGGCATGTTATGTTCCATGATGAGTTCATATTCTTTTTGCTTAATTTTTCGATTTTGCCACCCACTATATGAATCTAAGTCAAAATTGGAAAGAACAGCCAACAGCAATTGAGCCACTTCTAACAGTATCTATTACCTTGACCTTATGATGCCTCCAGGAGAGAATAATCCTTGGCTCTATTCTCCCAAATGTGATGTTGTGATCCATTTTATTTATCTATTGCGTTACTCATACATTCAGGAAATCCTAACGAATGTCATTAAACTTTATCTTTAGCCTTTCTCGCAGATACAACTTCTCTTATGCCTCTATAATAATAATGTACTTTTGTACTAGGATGTAGTTATCAAATTTTTATGACCAGTGTCAATTGAGCATTTCAAATATCACTTAGACTTATGTAAGCAAATGACTTTACAACCCAAAAGTGCACTTACTTGTGACACAACACATCGGAAGGAAATCACATGACATAATGCTGTATCCTGTTGAGTAATTAAAACCGCGTCAAGATTTTGATCAGTTAACCGAAATTCCGAAGACAGAGATGGATAATTACGTGAAATTGTTGTTTGAGGTGATATAAAAGGAAGCATAGAAGGAACAAATAAAAGTCCCAGTGATGGTTGATCATAGGACAGGACTCGTAGCTTTGTCTAAATCAAATCCACAGAAGGTATCAACGAGAATCAACCAGCTCACAATCATAACAAATAAAGCCGATGGGAACAAAAAATAAGTCATTCTAACTCGAGCTTGTTACTCAGTTGATGGACGGGTACTTAGCGTCAGTCTATTGCTTTGTACCTTGTCATCCCATTTCAACAGGTTGAAGGTACAGTCCTACTTTGAAAACATAATGGTCCCATATTATTGCGCCGGTGGTTCTTGGACGTTCGATATTTTAAAACTTAACTTTATTGCAATTTGACAACAAATCTTTAAGTAATAAGATGGAGTTTGCGATGGACAGAAATAATCTGAGCAGCGCTTGACTCGCTAAAGGTAGTAATGTAGTCGAAGGTATCTATGAAGCTATTCGATTTAAACATAAACACGCAACATGTGCAAACCTTTTCAATAGCAATAATTGTTCGTACTTTTGGGTTTTCCAGCCTATTGATAAACCCAAGTTCGATTTAAGTAACATTTTGCGTGACAATACGTAATGCGTTGAGAGCACACCAACAAAGGAGATGAAAGTATGCCAAGAATGCACTGCGGAACAGGTAGACGGACCCGGTTGGTATCTCGTTTCGACTTTTTTATTATTATTAAACTAATTTATTAAGATACTGATGCCGTCAAATTACGGGGTATTTTTATTAGCTGTTTTACTTAGGAAATTAACGCAACAGATACGCTGTCGTCCAAACTGTAACAATCATTAAACGCAAGAGTGCAGCCGCTATCTTTATCAACAGATGCTTGATCGACGTTCTTAAAGAGGTGGTGAATAAAAATTGATCAAGCTGATAAAACAAATAAAGTTATTTGTACCAAAACACGCAAAATTAATCAAACATTTGAACTGCGTCTTAACGAACGATATGGTGGTTTAGCTGTAATAAAATAACAATTCGGCCAACGGCATAATTGGCTGATAAATCTTAAACAAGGCGCGAGTCGTGACCGGGCCATTTATACCGTCACGAGAACAAAGCCGAATGGACAGCAATTTTGACAAAGTCCAGGACACAGTCAAGGGTAACCACGTGTGTTACATTCTTTTCTTTACGTGCCGAACGTGACCTAGGCATTTGATCACTCCGATCGTGAAATGGCATCAAGAATAGCACTAATAAACTCGTCAAGAATAAAAACGGAACCGTTTTCGTGCCTGTGCCTTTGTGGTCCTTTTGAGACGTAAAGAGGACAGATCTTTTGTGCTATTTTTTTTGCGAGATCTTTATCTAGACGGATCCCGACCGCACACGGTGACGCCGTTAAGGCCTCACCACCATTTACCATGTAACGTCGTGGTCCCATTGCGACCGATTCCTACCATTCAACGGTTCACACCATAAAACGGTACGCTAATACCGCGTACTGATAAGGCAATACACGTCATCGATAACGGAACGGCTACCGGTGGACCTTGCGTGCGAATATAATGTAGGTGGATATAAAAATCGAGCTGTTGGAATGCAGACCCTTTATTCTCTGAGATTGCTCGGCGTTCATGCGGATCAAAATACGTGCGTCCGTGGGCCGACGCTTTTTATCCGAGTTATGCTGCAGCATTCAGCAATAAGACGGATGTCGTCACGGAACTAGATGTAATAACGTGGATTACGACACAGATCATAAAATCTGTCGTTCAGGAATTGACAGACTTTTAACCTCAATTCATATCCGAATTAGATAACGAGGATGAAGCTTTTACTTACTCGTACCAAGATTTACGTCTCGGTTTTGAATTTTGGCCGTCAGTAATCGTTATGTTCAAAAGCAATAAAAGTCCCGAAACACTTCACTCTTCAACCGTCCCTGCGAGTACCCGGCCAGTTTAATAAGCGCAATTAATGTTTACGACCGTAAATTAGATATTGCGGAAAGTGCTGAGATTTTTTTATCTCGCACCTGACCTCAGCGTGTGGTCGTTGAACTCCAAGCTTTAGGCTTCTCGAAAATATCACGTAGACTGAACGGCGCTACGTCACGCATCACCGCTCGAGCGTAATGTAAAAAATATAATTCTATCACTTTAAGATCATTGGCAAGAAGAAATGTGTTTACCAGAAAATTGATCTCGATCCTCACGCTCATCGCAGCTGCATCGTTCGCGTGGCGAAGTGCTTGCTACTATTATATTTAAATTCTCATCATCGGGTTTAAGATAATTGTTACTTTAACTTTTTGCTCTTATTTTCCTCATTCGGTTACGAATTCATTTCGTTTCTCTTTTATATAACCTGGATTTTACGACGGCGTTTATAAACCGTGTGCTGGCCTTATCACCATTATCGCGTTGTTATTTTTAGCTGCACCTTGCCATACTCACCGTCATCTGGAAAGATTTTAGTACCTTTGAGCTGTTTCACAATCCACTAATTAAAATCGTTAGTCTTTAATTTTTTTAAAGTTGAATTTTGCTGGTTGTTTTCACTTATTTCTTCGATCGGTTTTCTGAAACTAGTTAGCGATGAATCACCTCTGGTTAATGCTGGTGTTCGTGCTACTTGTGGATTGTAGGAGACACCGTTATAGCTAATTTCGATATTGTTGTGTTCGCGTGTTTCGTCGGCATTAATTCGCGGTTGCGTGTTGTTCGGCTCGATTGGCCGCGCTGCTCGGTTGGACGGCTGCGGCAAGGACCTGCATCGTCGCTCTCGGTGCAAGTATATGCACGTGGTGACCATTTGCATGCATTTCTTTGTTTACAGTAGACGCCCCGGTATTTAGGACATCGCACGAGCTCGTTTCTTTGTGCTCTCATCGGTCATTCGTCATTTCAATTGTTCTTTGAGAAAGTAGAGTTGTCACGTTCACTTGAAAAACGCTCTGAGCATTGTGCCTATTTTTGTAGAAAATATGATCCGGCTAGTCACCGCTTGACCTCCACGTACTTAGACTTATGTTATTCCAAGACCATTCAAATATGGCGTTCCCACAACATTATGACTAGTATTCTAAGAAATGTTCCGGTACCTACGTAGCTCGCTCGGAAAAGACATTTGCAAATCGTGGTCCAGTGTCGCAACTTTAATATTTTGTCTTGCATTATGCAGATACTTACGTACGTTATGGTCATCAGAAAAGGTTAAGTAATGTTTTAAGTTTTATCTGTCTCATGAATTCGCGAAATAAATCTTACAGTAGTATATGTTGTCGCTTACAAACGGACTTATAGCTTTTCCACTCACGTGCAGCGCTTCCTGAGTAGGTGCTGGCAGCTTAAATCACTAATCATCGATTCAGTATGAATTACGTGCGCTCGCGTGCCTGCAGATTTCCTGATAGGAAAGTGGGACATTATCATATTTATACAGACGAAGCAAACAGGAAGGACCAGTCTGGCTTATATCATCGAGTGCGATGGTAACCCGCTTCATTGTTACAGTGATTCAGGATATTTGCCTACCACTTAGCGTTGGTGAATTGTTGTGCAAATACGTATCTTGTCATCTTTATCATGTGAGATTCAATAAATAAAGATGAAGTAAGCCATTAAAAAGATTTATCTGAAGTCAAAATGGAGAACCTAGAAATGGGACTCTATTAGGAACAAACGTGAGTTTAGATCATTGATTTTTGATTTGTACAACGTCTTTGGTTTAAATATTCATTTAAGAATCTGTTTTTCTTTTTTTGTTTCATTTATTGGGTAAGCATCTTTCTCTATAGAACCTGCTATCAATAGACTCACCTTTCCTGCTTTCTTTTCTTTGACATCAACTGCTATTCATAGCTCTCAAGTAACATTATGATACCAGGTCTTGTAGTTTCTAAATCCGACCTACTTCATCTCGGCATTCTCATGTATTATCATTATCTACGACAGTATTATCTGTAGCTTCTATCTTGTATGATCCATATACGTTATGACGACTACAAGTTGCCGTATTAGATGTGTGTTGCGTGTGTGATAATATCATATTTGTAGCGCCACTTGAACGTGAGTTGTGTTTTTAGTTTTTGTGGTACGGTGATATGATTTGTATCGCTAGTTGCTACACGTTACGGCGTGCATTGGTCTTGTGTAGTGTGAATTGATTTTGATGTGATCAATTAAGGTCTATTTTATTCACGTATAATTGCTGAAGGTAAGTTAAGTTTCCTCAAAATTATAGAAGTCAACCTTTAGGATAAGGCAAATAATCTATGTTGACGATGTAATTCCTCAAAAATCATGTAATTTAATAAAAACAGATATCCAAAGAGAAAAAATCGTTATATATATTCCAAAGTTTGGACACAGAATCAATATTTAAATTCCGAACTAACATAATGCCGGCTGCCAATAAATTCATTTGCCTCTCAAAACCTATGGCAGTTTAAATAACTACCAAATCGAGATAACGCAGAGTTTCACGTTAAAAATCTCGCTTCGCCGTTCGCCTTTGTTACGCCCTTAGCGATTAGATACGGCTCACACTAGTAGTTGTAGTAATTACGTCAATTTTCTCATACTTACTCTGCGGCTTTGTTTCACAGTTTTCTTTGTGTGAAGGACGTTGCATGTTGTCTTTCTTGGATTACTCATGCGCTGTTTGTGTCTAATACTTGTGTGGTTTATTGGAACCTGTTTAGTGTTATGTGGTTTCAATACTTCTAGTAAGTTGTCTGCCTACCGTTTTTAGTCCGATTCAAATCACGCCGCGAATTCGCTGCGTAGACTGTCTCGCCAAATAGGTGAAAGCTACGAAAATTACTAAACAAATCTTTTAAAAAAATGGAAATCGGACGCAGGTTACCTCGATACAGGCTTGCCTAGTGAGGTAGCCGTCATGTTTTCGTCCTGAATTTAATACCTTCCACTGCAATATTTATAAATGTATCCAGCATTCCATTTTCAAACATCTAGTTTTAAGATATGTTTAAGCACTTAGTTTTAAGATATGCTTGTATTATTTTGCAGTGAATAATTTTTTTCATTTCATTTCATTTAAATCAATTGTATTGTTTACTTAAATAATATAATTATTTCTCAAAGATTTATTTATTCATTTTGCAATGTTCAATTCGAACATATTGTCTAAAAGATCAATTGTGAGACTGCAAATTGTCATTACCTTATGTTTACGCCACGTAAGTTTATTATGAATATTACATATTGATTTTTTAGTGTAAGTAGGTATAAATAAGTTCTATTCTATTTCGCAGTAGCGTTGCCACACGATTAACGTTTTCTCGTTAAGCAAACTCATTTCCATAAAACGTATTGTAAAAACAGAAACGACACTTCCAATTTGAATAATTAAACTGGTTCCTCCACTATCGGATAAAACGAAATTCAATAATAGAGACCGATCCACGCGTCGACGACCAGAACAACGGTCAAATTGTTACAGTCTGATATAAAATCTGTGCCGAAGAAAGGCAAACGAATTCAAATTAGAAAGGTTTAACGCTAAACAACGAGATAATGCCAAGAGGTGCAAGCCACGAATCGAAATCCGACATAACAATAGATCTTTGCACTTAGGTAACTGTTATATCTCCTTCATTGTCCACAACAAACTTTAAAAGACCATAATCATCATCATCATCATCAACCCATAACGTCCCACTGCTGGGCACGGGTCTCTCCTCACTTTCGTGAGGAGGGTTAGGCCATGATCCACCACGGGGGCCCAGTCCGGATTGGTGGAGAACATACCTACCTCCGAAATAATTCTCGGGTAGGTGTGGGTTTCCTCACGATGTTTTCCTTCACTGAAAAGCGAGTGATAATTACGTACATATGTTTTACAGAAACACATTGCCCGCATTAGGATTTGAATTCACGACCTTCTGATTGGAAGTCGGACGTTCTCCCACTAGGCTACCACCGCTTTACTAAAAAAACTGTAATATATAAAGATTTTATTGTCCTTAAATCAAACCCTTAATGTCTAATTTGGTGTAAGTGAGTCATATACTGCGGAGTAAGTATTTTACATTCCTCAAGCCGTTTTAAATTCGAAACTTGTGTATTTACGGTAAAGCCTCTGTTTTATATGGCTGCCATGCGTATGCGCAGCGCCTCAGTATTCTCTACAATCAGTTAGTACATATAGAGTAAATACATGTAGAACAATGCAATCAATACGGTACAACGGAGTATTGTGATGACAATTCATAAAGTTCCTTTTTCTCAGTTCACTGGTTTCGTACAACAATACGTTTACGCGTTTAGTTCTATTAATTTTAGAATTTCCTGGAAGCTTCTTTAAAATACTATAAAAATATCGATAGTATTCACTATCTTATCAATCAGAAGCATCCATATATTTGATAGACAGAATTGTTCCAAAGATAAGTTTATCGATATTAAGATTTCAAAATATTTGTCCAACGAATCAGATGATATTAAGGAATCTTTTTACTAGAGCTAGAGTAAACAAAAATATATACGCAATAAACAATAACTATAAAACCACATCCTAGTGGTGCAATACCCTGCAACATCGATATAACTTATCAGCTCTTTAAATCTACGGTTAATGGACACAAAGCGTCTATCAATACAATCGGCAAATCTAAATTGCCAAGTCCTTGAGGTTTCATCACTAATTCAACATCTGACAGCAAAAGTGGAGCAACAAAAAAGGCTGCGGTTTCTATCGATCTTGGGTCGATACAAATGTTTTTAAGTTTCCAAATGTGGATTTCGATTGAGATTTCGTGTTTTACGTTTTTGCGGTTTTACCTTAGTGGTTCCACTTCACTATTTAATTTGATGACTTCACAGATGTCGTGAGCGTTTAATCTCCTATGCATGCATAAAATGGTTATCTGGTACCTACTGGCCTTAAAATTCATAAGAAGGTTTTTGTTCAGGTAACCGTAAAGTAGGCTGTCATCCAAATAAATAAACCCCATTTTGGCTTCGTCACTAACATAAGCCACGTAAATAGGTTACATGCTCATCTGTCTATTTCATAACAAAATATTCCACACCAACCCCTACTAAAATTACTCAACATTGCTTAACCATTGACTCATTTCCATCTTGTTGCAGGCTGACAAAGTCATCGATTCCGATTGAACCGACTACGGAATAGACCTTGGAGGTGTGCAGCTGACCACACACCACTGACCTGCTGTCACTCGCGTCGAGAAATAGTTTACGGACAGATAGAAGATATTGTTTTATCCATCACAAAGAACCAAGAGGCTTCACAGGCATCAAGTGACGAGCACCTGTGTGATGTGCCGGCAACATCGCATAGGAGTGCAGCTAGACGTCACCTGATCAGGACCCTGGATGAAGCGTCATCATGAAGTTCTCCACCGGCTCGAGTTCGAGCAGTCTCGCCAGCGACTCTCTGTCGAGGAAGTCTACTCTATGCATCTATATGGAGGTAGATGGACCCCCTGCACCGCCACCTTGCGAAAGAGTAAGTACCCTTATCTCTTATAGTCTCTAAGAAACTTAAATCTATCCTCGAAAATATCCTCATAAAAGACCGCATTACTTTTGCACAGCAAGCAATTTCAGATATTGGCATAGATAAGAACGTAAAACCTTTACATTGTTACAGTTTTATCTCACCCTCTCCACGGGTGGGCCAATAAAAAAGGAAATAACGATCCTAGACTGTTAAATTGTAGACATAACTACCCACACAACAAAAAAGACGAAAGCACTTGAATCATATAATCTTAATGTTATGGCACGTTATGGGTAACCCAAATGACCGGGCAATTTGCTTTCGATTTTTCACGACCGAGTATTGTACATTAAAACTTTCAATTTCGTTTATGATAATAATAATATCGCATTAACAAAAACAATGCAAGCCGCGTCCGGGTAGAGATCTCCGGACAGGCATGCGAGAGAAAGTGGCTGTCATCTCTCTGGTTCTGCAACAGATGTATTTTGCAACGCCTTGAATATTTATTCCACCAGCCGAAATCCCATCCGTTTCTCGGCTCTTTTATGGACATGCCGCGATAAATTGTCATTTACATTTTTAAAGCACCTGGCCTTTAGCCTTGCCGCTTTTACCGCGTGTCCTGAGAATCTTAAACGATCTTTCCATGGCCTTGAAAGCTCATTGTCAAGAGCCTTTCCACATATGACTGTAAATGGACAAGGCAAACATAGTCTCCGCACTCACAGACACTATGACGCATCACATTGTTTACTAATACTACGTGCAGATCATTGCCCAGTCCACTTGTACGTGTCGTCAACTTTGAATCCTCATATCCAAACGGTTAAACAATCCTTACGTAATCCACGACCTTCATCATGTTTACTCCGAACTTAATGGTATGTATTAAGAGCTTCATTATATCATTTGTGTGAGCTTAATAAATCATGTTCTCGAAACATGACAATAAGGTTTAAAACGAATCTTTGATTTATGAGCCTCCTCATCCCAAAATGGTGGTGTATTGGCCAATGGTTTGTTGCGTCGATTGTACTCCAGAATGATTCGCTCCTCCATTTCATCAGAGCTTCAAGGCCGTCATTGTCTCGAGTATCACACGTGACGATCTAGCGTTATGGTTCTTGCACTTTCACGCTTCCATTCAATGCGTTGCATCTGTTTATTTCTCCATGCCAGCTCCTAAGGCTGCAACAGCATTAATTACAGCCGGTATGTCCTATTTGTTATTTGCGTCATCGAAGCGTTCATTAAATTTAACGACTGTCGCGTAATAAGACTAGATAATACCCGCCTACGTATTTGTTGATAAATGTATTAAACGTTATGCGCTGGTCGCGAATTTATTATCTCACTCGACCATCACATGACGGAACACTTTCCCCGTCAGACGTGTAGGTGTCCAGCGGATCAGCGTACTGTAGCTTATATTATAGCGAAGTATCGAATACCGTCTATTGTTCTGTTGAAAACGGCTAATGAACTTTTACCGGCGAAATGCGAGATGAAAGTAGGGTTCTTAATGATCGTGTTTAGAGACCTGATGGATTGTAATGGCCTTTATCTTCAACATTATCGGATGCCGATGATTTATTGTGCGATGTACGATTAGGAACCGTTTTGTCTGTCGTAATTTATTTTGCGTCATTCCAGAGTAAGTGTATGTCTGCTTTAGTACTAGGTACGGGAGGTGTTTACGAATACATTAATTAAAACTTTTTTGTTAGATGTGGACAGGTCAGCTTATTTGCTGTCTTAAGATAGGATTAAAGTTTTCCTCAAATATTTGTTCCGGTAGTAGCGATATTTGTCCGGTCTCAGATAACTTGCTCGCATAAGTTATATTTATCCGTCACATATGTTTTCAATCCTTTTATTTTATGGTAATTTAATATCTCACCGCAATACCGCAGTCAGGGTGAGCCTCTTTGTGGTGGCATTATGTTGGCATCATTGTTTGTTAAATGAGTACCTTGATATCCATTTCCACGGCGGACAATCGCGGTTGATATCGATTTATTGTATATCCTCTTTTATTATCTTTAAGTGATAAGGCAGTTAGATAATGAATTAATGTATAGTTATCAGCTAAAATGCATTGTTCTAGAAACAACAACATCGATGAAACGGACTTTATCGATGATATTATGTAAGTTTCAACTATTTAGAATTTCAATGAAATTAAAAATAAGGGATTTTCTTTTTGTCATATTATAAAAGAAATTGGATGTCATACAAAATTATTAGTTTAGGTTTTATCTTCAACCCATATCGGCCCACTGCTGAGTAGGGTTACCCCTTACGTGTGGAGGATTAGGCCATAATCCACAACGGGGGCCTAATTCGGATTGGTGGATAACAAATCGAGGTTTAGGTTTAAAGACATTTAGTTAAAATAAAAAATAAAATCACTTAACCGAGGACAATAATTAATAAAGTTACAATATTAAATGCATTATTCCATTTTGAAAATTCAGGGTAGGTACTCATCTAATGCATTTGATGGAATAAAACATGTTCAATTAGTTTGGCTTTGAATGCATTATTTAAAGGGACTTATCATGATTAATCTTATTTGGAAGACGTTAAAAAAAGATCTATAAATAGGACGTGATCGCGTGTTAAAGCTACACACATTCGAAAACGTAAGTAATTAGAAATCATCGTAGTGTTAATTATTTTTATAAACACCGTCGAAAATAATGACAAAGATAAATTGAATTTAATGACCAACAAAAACGTTCACTCATACTAGTCACTGAGAATGAACTAATAAAAGAGGTACTAGTACCAAAGAGTTTCAGTTTCAAAACAGTTTCCGTCGTACATTTTATACATATAGCAAGCAAGGTGTACAAAGTAACTGCTAAACACACAGAATCAGGGAATGCTGTTCTCTACCACTTCTTTCCTCATATAATTTGCCTGAATGACCTCTCGGAATCCGGCTGCAGGTGCCTGCGAACAGGAATATCAGCATTCCTCATTGTAATCTCTAATGCCCCAGCTATCAGAGTTATTATTTTTATAAGGTTTTCACTCTTGTAATAACAGTGCAAGCACAATGTATTTGTGGACAGTACATAATGTTCTACTCTTTCTAGAACGTTTTAGTTAATGTTCTAGAATATAATAATCATCTTCTACAGTGGTGATCGTGACTCCTAAAATTTTTCTCCAGCTCCGTTCTTCCCAACTAGCAAAATAGATTGTATAATTGTCAACACTACGTTTTTCCAGTACGAATAAAAGCTTTTAGGTAATCTTTAGGGACCTTTTCTGCATTTGTCTAAACAGCTCCACTTTTATACTTTTGATTGTTAATTTCATGTACATATATACATACATACATACATACATACATACATACATATTGAACAAACAGTCACGCATTTTCCCCGTTGGGGTAGGCAGATACTACATCTTTCCACGTGCTACGATCCTGACACACCTCTTTCGCATCTTCCACATTCATGAATCCCGTCACTTCATACATGCTCGCGTAAGACTACAAAATTAAATTTCCACCAAATATCCCCTGCTTTTGTGGTAGCCACTTCACTGTCTACTGCTCCAGCGTCCTCGTGTCACTCCACCGTGGTGTGATCGTCCTTGCTAAAGCGTGCACAGTTGCACGACTCTTCACAGCTGCCGTACATGGTCACTCTCGTTAGCCTCACTTCGAGTTGTCTTGTAAATTATTCGTATTGTCTGTATCAATCAAAGTCCGGTATAATTTCGTGAAAGAATGGGCATTGAGCAATATGGTGTCAAGAAAATAATGAAGTGGGCAGTTGCTCTATAATTTTACAAGCTAATCTGGAAATTTATTCACTATAAAATTTATTAAGAGTTCTGGAGAAAAAGCAGAAAATTTATTTGCAGAAAGACTGGTTTTCTTCACTATCTCCACTCTTTCTCCGATATTTACTATTGTTGATGTAACAATCAATGAGATAGTTGCCATAGCGTACCTAGCCGCGTTGAAATTTCTCAGAATAACTCACCTAGAATATGTTTTTGTCATTGTTCATAGATTCCCATAGTTTTATCTGTCTTCGTTAAAGCGTTCTCAGTTTCCATTCTGGGAGGTTTATGGCAATCAGTAATTACGTAATTTTTTTGGCGTTTACCTATTTAAATGCTTCACTGGGGACAATTCATTTCTAACTATTAATCTGCCCTTAAATATTGTCTTGCTTCAACTTCTGAGTCCATTCACATTGCTTATTTAGGCAGGAAGCTTATTTGCTTCATTTCAGTTTTGTCCATAGCCAGGTTCTTTGTTTTTTATAATAACTAATTTTATCATACTTGATGAATGCATATGCGTTCTTACCCCAGCACTTTGAAGGTTCTTGTTATGCTTACAATATTCATTATCTTTAGTTTCTTCGCCATAATGTTGTCTGCAAATATACCATTCAACAATTATTAAGCACCTTCCTACCTACTTAAACATATATCGTAGGATTATGTTTATAATAATTTACAGCCAAAGTGGTATCGATACTTTCTCAATTTAGAACCTTCGCTGTAATACGAAGAAAGTTGTTTTCAGTGTGGTAAAGAGATTTGTTAGTATTATCATTGGCAGCGATAACATTTTATGACCCATTGTTGGCGAAAATATTTGCTTTTACTGAATTAATCTCGTCGATAAGAACTTGGCGTGGTTTGTTAGCAAGGGACTTGGAACTTAATCGCATTGGATATAAGGGTTAACTCGGCGTTCTTGCGTTTTATATCTGCGAAGCTGGAATCATCCACATGCTCTTCTTAACCATGATAATATATTTTATAGTTAATGGAAAAATATGCAATGCTAAGATCCAAAAAAAAACTTCAGAATGTAACAGGTCTTACAAAGTTCTTCTAGTGATCAACTTGAAAGCTCGTGTTTAATTACTTAGATTTTCCTTCGAGAAGTCAGATAAGCCCGTCTAGAAATAAAGTTGGATGATCGAAAGAAATTCATAATTGCTTTCCATCAGGTCGAAAGAAGCATCTCTAGGGTTTCAACTATAACTAGGTCGCATAACTATTTCCTTACTAATTTCACCTCCTGTTTTACGAAACATATGATTTCCATGTCGTGTTCGTTTCATGCAGTGTGTATGATTCTAGGTTTTAGCTCTTGACCCCTGTCTCCGCCCACATTAGTTTGTTTATGGCTCTCTCGTGTATTCAGAATTTCTACTCCATCAAGACATGTCAGCTTTCGTTTCCAAAATAGGACATGGATTCATTGTGAGAATGGCACTGTACATTACTTGGTTTCTATCTTTCTGGTGTTATAAATGTGAAAGTTTATGTGATTTCCTCAATCACGCTATAACGTGTGAATGGTTTTAAAGGCATGAGATATAGATAGTTTGGCAAAGCTATTTCAATTGTTTGTATGCACATTTTGAAAAGAACGGTTGTCTCACTCCAAATCCCTCAATTTTAGGAAAAGTTTAGTAGAACATTTTTGAGTGCATAGTAAAACGTTGTATTCCGAACAAGATATGCGCCTTAACTTTCATGTCACTCAGGAACAATCTCAGGTTAAGGTTCCCCGAATTTAAGGATACAACTTCACACAAGTTTTAGTTAATTTCCGTATGCGTGCAATACGAGTACAACTCCTGTCTGGAGTTGTACCGGTAATCTCCTAATCCGACCCTATCTCCTAATCCGACAACTCTAGACCCTATAGATTAGAAAGCCTATACACGTGCCTGGATCCGTTATAAGCTGCGAGTTTGCGAGACTTGTAAGGGTTTTGGACAACCCTATTGTCTTACATTACATGAGACGTTGTAGCTTTGTAGGGTTCCTAGAATGGTCCAGGGTTGACAAATTTCTCTATCAGTTTCAGTCAGTCAGTTTAATTCTGTCAAAGTCTCGATTAACTTAAGTGGTGGATGCTGTACTGAAACTTCTTGAGTAGTTTGGGAACACGTTACTGCCGTTGCTTGGTTTAGGTATCCCCTGTCAGCCTGTTCCACGTAGCTTCTTTTACTTTTGTTTTATGCATCTACTAAGTCGACACTTCGTACACCCCTATTGTTTCACGACACTTAAAAGCTGTTAACCTTTTCGATCGCACACTTCATTGTAGCGCAACTTGCATGCGGGTCTGTCCGTTGCAACGGGTTCCTAGTGTTGTTACCTATGAATAATGAAGTAAAGTTAATAATTTCGTGTACTTTCTCCTTGTTTTCTTCGTGACTTTTCACTATTAGGTCAAAATATGGACCATCGAAGTCATATTCAAATAAAAAATAATTATCCAGATTAGTTCAGATGTTCCGGCAATTTAATAAGGATGTATTTGTTATACATCTGATGATGTATTTGTATTAAATAGTCTGCTTCTATGTCGAATTGATGGTTCAGAAAATAGGGGTATAACTACCTAAAAGCTGAATATTTGGCAGGAGCGACGTTATCATACAGATGTTGTTTAACGCCGTGATATGCACTTTGTAAATGATATGCATTTTGTTCTAGTTTTTAAGTTTTCTTTGTTCTGTGGTGTTTCAATAAAGAGTTTATCTATCTATCTATGCATAGTACAACTGCGCACTGCAATATTGTGTTGCACAGTACTATGTGACGTTAGCTAAATTTGTTTAGCAGAATATAATTTAAATAAACCCCCTCTCGATACTTATTTCTCCACGCCACGATGTTTATTCGTTTCTCAACGCTCACAATGGGGCCATGAAGAAACTCGATTCGAACTCTATCTAGTACCGAAGCAATTTCACGCAAATTTACATACGAACATGTGGCACAGTGTAAGTGCCAGTAGATAATCTGCATAGGCACATGGGCCACAGTAAACAATATATCAGTACGCCATCTCTGGCGATCTGCGTAGCGGCTAGGGATAAATTCACTCCCACACGCGAACACACGCATTTACATTGTACGTAGGTGTGTCAGTTACAAAACACTACTGTCAGAATTTGTTTAGTCGAAACTTTCGTTAAGGGGGTAAGGTGCTAAATTGACGACACAGAACAGAAGTAAATTTTGATTACGGATATGATGATGATGATAACATAACCAGTGAACTTTCTATAAACCTAACAAGCGCATAAAGTGCGTACATAAATATGGACGCATAGTGCGTATCTATGTTATATTGTTCAAATACTTTCCTAATTAGGCAAAGATGACCTACTGTATTTAAGTGACTATGTTCTATGTGGCCTAATAAAACAGATTGTATCGTGCAGCTATGAAATGTCCATCTTATTTTACGCTTGGGAGAGTTGCGTTTCAGGGTATGACTTTAGTAAGGAAGTAGGCAAATCGTAGCTTGATTTCTAATAATCACAGTCATGCAAAATCAGATAGATTTTGTAGGTCTGACTATTCAGTCCGTATCCTCCTACCACTGGGTAAACATGAAGAAAAACTGTCTTTTAATTTATTTTTAACATAGAACATTTACAATCTCACTTATCTCATCTCACTAATAATTATTATAAAGGCGAAAGTTTGTGTGTTTGTGTGTTTGTCATCTCTTCACGCTTAAATGACTGAACGGATTTTGGTGAAATTTAGCATAGATACTTTCGGCCCGGAATAGAACAGACGATACTTTTTATCCCGTAAAAACCAAAGGTTCCTGTAGGATAATAGTTAACGCGGGTGAAACCGCGGGGCGCTGCTAGGACACAATAATTTCTATTGGAAAATAATGTACAAAGGCGAGCTTAACCCTATCAAAAGTTTTCTTCCAGCAAACCTTTGAAAAAAAGAGAGCGCTAAGTAGAGTATGTAAAATTGTAGGTTCCATTCGTTTCTTTTTTTTCATACATAGAAAAGCAGAGCAGTCATATGAAGAATTTTAGAAATACATTTGTAGTGTACAAACCGCGGGTGTAAGCTAGGTCAGTCTCCCCAAAGTCACGCGAGAAACCTGGCACGTCACGTTTCTTGTCTAAAAAGTATAAAAAGACCCAATTTTAGCAAGTTAAATAAGATTTACCGGAGCGACCTAGAAATGTATCGAGTCGACTAAACTAATAAATAAACAAATCCAGTTTAGAAAGAAGCCGAACAAGTGCGGACAATCTGTTCGCTGTTTACATATTATTAGAAGGAATTACATACTACCGGCATATCATTCAGTGTCACCAGTCGCGTTGTAAAACAAAGTCATGGATCGCGTCTATTCGGAAAAATCTCCGTAACTATAGGTTTCAAACCAAACTTCGGCTTCACCGATGTTAAACACGTCTGGCGTGCCAACCCGCACTGCTGTACTGATAATATTATCACACCAGTTGTGAGCGCCCGCACAGCTGATTGAGTTTAGTTACGAGACAACGCCAGTATCTAAACAGTAAAGTACAGGTTCAGCAGTAAACGTGTTAAATATATAAAGCTAGACATACTAGCCGCGCTTCACGATTTCATCCGCGTTAAGTGTTGTCCCGCAGGAGCCATTCATTTCGACGGTATAAAAAGTACCCTATGTTCTATTCCAAAACTTAGAGTATATACTTACAAAATTTCTTCAAAATCCGTTCAGCCGTTTCGGAGTCAACTTTTAAATACACACACACAAACTTTAGCATTTATAATGTTAGTGAGACTTGCCTCGAATAGTCGATGCCATAGCTAACTAGTATGCTTCATCAAAACCAGTCAAGCTTCAGGAGAACAAAAAACAATACATAAAAGAATTCCCAACTACAGATGCCTTTTTAGATCCTTCCACATTCGAACATGAAGCTGTAACACAAGCCTAACATATAACACGTCTTGATCCATGGACTAATCTTGCCTGGCATGACCGCATATTTCATGTGGCATATAATTTCTAATGCACATTAACTAGTTCTACAACTGAACACACAATTTAGAAAAAACAAAAATGAAGACGTTGAAAAAGTAGCAGTGCAAGTAAAAAGTGGACACGCAAGGCGAAGGCATGAGGTTCTAATTATACCTGCCATAGATTACTTGGTATTACAAGCAGGCTCAGCGTCAACCGGAGCGGAAAAGGATATTGGTGCAAAGATGGCCGCTGGCAGGCGCCATACTGTCACGGTCTATCTATGAAATTTTGTATTTTGATATTTGTTTTTGTATGCGAATTTGAATCTTATGACAAGTTATGTTGTTGGATGATACAAAGACTAGTTAGATATTACGGGTAATTGGCGTGAATGTTACCTATTCTTACGTAAATAACTCTACACATGTGAACACAATACTTAAACATTTTACCTTAGGATTTAATACAAAAGACTAGGAAATAGGAACTACAGAATAATATATATTGCTTGCACTGAACATAAAAGCTTTTATCCTACATGCAGTTGCTAATGGAATATTGATGGATGTGAGGAAGAACCTTGGCTCAACTAAGGCTTTTAGGTGTGAATATGACAAAACTTATATGTTGATTGATTAACTTAACAAGCGGTTTATTAACACAAATGTTGAAACGAAATTCCTTGTCCATAATTGGCTTGGCTATTTTGTGCACAGTAATAATAATAATAACACAAAAATCGTTTAGCTTAACAGAATATGGAAACTAAGTAGAAACAGCCATCTTGTTTCTGTGGAATTGAAAGTGATTTGTCCAATTTCTTCCACAGCTTACACGCAAAGCAGCAGTAAGCAGCAATTGTAATCTGTGTCAATGGATTCCATTACGAAATTATAATTTTCATAATTATGTAGTTACAAAAAATTGCTGATTTCAAGAAAAAAATTAAGTACGACGCACATATAAATACTTCCGTGTATAGAAATGTATTTAAATACTTAAAATCGTAATTCTGTTTGTTGGGAATTTGAAATCCTTAATTTGGTTGAAGTTATCAAAATGATATTGGATGATTTGAATGGATCAAACCTTAGAAATGTCATAAACATTATTCTTTTGTACTACTAGGTATTTAATATACTTAATCCAATTTCTAGACATGTTTCAAAAGCAATTCATGTCTCCATTTTTTTATGTCGCTACACTAACATTTGCTTCTTTTTTTGTCTCATCATCTTTCATCTCATTAGAGTCATTGTGTTTTACATTATTAGATACTTCAAACGCCTACTCACGTTATGAGATAAAACGCATCATGTCTAAACCTTGTAAGTCATCATTAACGGTGTCTTAACACAAAACTTCAACAATAAGCTTACCCGAGGCAGTGACACCTTTCTTTCAATAACGAGCATCGACCCACTTTCCGTGTTCGGTTATGGTTTCTAATTTCTGGAGGTCAAGGCCGCCGTGTGAATTTAAATCTCAAGCCAAGCAGTATAAAAATAATTTATTTGTTATGAAGTTTCACAAAGAAGGTTCAATGACATTGTTTCATGCATTCTGTTCTTGTACCTAACGCCTAACGCTGGCATTCCCAAAGCTCGCCTTTAGTTTAATCTTACGTTTGTTGGCATTGATGTAGATTGTTCCTAGACACGGAACTAGCTTTTTAACAAATCGCACTAAAATCATTAATTACATTAAATTTGCTTTTAGTCAGGTAATTATTATTATCATAGATAGAGGTGTATTAAATACATTTTTGAGGTTCAACAGAAAAAAAACCTGTAAAATTCCCTAAGCTAAGAATACAGATTTGCATTACAATACAGAATGAATCTGTCACAACAAGCATTGATAATAGTAACCTAAAATAAAAACGGAATACCAACAAAAAGCGGACAATCCATTAGAAAATAGACCTCGAGGCTATTTAGAAAACTGAGAACCGTAAGAAATAGACCAGAGAAACCACAACTGATTAATGAAGTGTTCTAACTACTTGTATATCTCGATGACTTGTTAGTTGTAAGGCAGTGTCTGACGGAACATCTTGTCAAGTCTTGTCTTCATTTGACAGTGTTTTATTATTTTTGTTATACGGTTTTTGTTTCAGCCGTCTTTCGACAATATATTTGAATGTTAAATGGTTTTATTGTTCAATAATGAACTGTTAGTCTGTCAAGAGCATTTAAGTTGGCATATTTATTTAACACGGTGACCTGCTTAGTTTTTGGTTTCATTATAATAATTTCCAACGTGCACCTTTAACCCTTAGTCGAGTCCATCGAGTCTCGAATCTATCAGTTAAAGTAATACGCATCTCTGAAATCTAAAATCATTAATGTGTTACTCACAAAAGACTTACTTCATGCGCTGGTTTAGTTGGTTTTTAAATTCAATCTAGGTCAGCTTACGATATTTAACACACTGTATTGTCATTTAAAGCATTGGACTCAAGAGTTATGACGTCTTAACAAATCTAGGACATCTTTTGACATGAGCAGCTTATACTTAATCCTTGTACTTATTTCATAACGTCTCATCCATTCATTGTAGCAAATGGGATGTAACATTAACAATTATACAACTGCAAACAACTGCAATTAAGTTTTTGCGGTCGTAGTAAGCAGATGTTTCGGTTTGCGTGTTTCGTGTTTATGTAAAGGATTGGATGAAACTAATCTTACGCAAGGAAAGTGTTTTTATAATGGCTTTTGAAAATACATATTAAAGTTTGTACGTTGCACCTACTGCTAATCTTCTTTTGTCTTCTACTGCTGTAAGAATGTAGCTGATTATTTCAATAGGTTTCATTTAGAACTTTGTTACATCATGTAAAATGAAACTGAAACTAACTTTGTACCATGTAACTTACATGATTAGAATAGAAAAGAATAGAACAGAATAAAATTTATGACATAAAACTGTAAAGGTCTTAATAAAATAAAGTCTCGAAAACATGGTATTAACTTAGTTTCAGTTTCATACCTAGCTAATTTAT
This sequence comes from Campaea margaritaria, assembly GCA_912999815.1. NCBI lineage: Eukaryota > Metazoa > Arthropoda > Insecta > Lepidoptera > Geometridae > Campaea > Campaea margaritaria. Next base: position 11,427,538 of record OU538791.1, read on the forward strand.
AATCACACCCGCTGCCGTAATTTTATGAATCAGATTATACCTACTCCATATCATAATTCAGATTTATAATATATTTACCACTTGGTGTACGTATCGTGTAATTTCCTGCAAGTTGCGCAAGCGCGGTGCACGCGTATTTGCGTGTGGCGCACCGTAAAGTCCATATATCTTTGCGCAAAACTTGGCGCAAATGGAATCCGTTTACGATGTGAATGTTAGCCATGGCGTGAAGGCACGCTTCCTGTTGGTGTAATAGTCTGTACCTACGTATATGTGGATACGTTGACTGTTATCTCAGAGAGAGCAATTAGAACTCGGCATTTAAGTTCCTTTATTATCTTCCATCATACATAGTATTCTTCTTAGTCGTGTTCTTCATAATGAATGTCGTGTTTAACATGTGGATTCATGCAACACTTGCTGCATCAAACTTCTTCAGGATATTCTGACCATGACTGTTCTTATGGCACCAGATATTGGTAGACCAGTGAATGTCTTTATTTGGTTCGTCAATCGCGTGGGTGATCGAGCGTAAAGTCTTTTTCCATCTAAATCGTTAATCTTCTTAGGTGTCCATGTTTCAACCATTAAGTATCTACCCTGAGTGGACTGATGGATGATGCTTAACACTTTATGGTGGTCTTTTTAGCCAAATAAACTGCAATAGTTCTGTCTAGTTGCTAAGGGTGCGTCAGACGTTTTTATAATCATACTAATCGATTTGCTAAAAGGATTTATTAAGAAAGCTCCTGACTTGCATGTCTTTGATAATGCCGTGACTAAGAAAGAACATGCAGCCTTTAGACCTGTTTCATCAAAACATTGAACGAAAATTGCAATTGTTTCTGCCCCAAGCCTTATATGAATTCCAAATAGCACGCTCGCACGATCGTACCCTTACCCCCCTGCTATTCCTGGGTTACTAATTGTGTTGCTCCTATTGCCTAGCAACATCGATTTCCCCTGCCTACTAAAAATTCCTAATCACATTTCAAAGTCTTTCCTTTGCACGGCGAAAGAAACTCTTCGTGGTTCCCTTTAATAGCGTCGTATTAGAATAAAATCAGCGCTTTTTGTTCTTGACTGATACAGGAAAAGGTAATGTGAGTAATTCAACTTATATTAAAAGTCTTGTACTCTTATATTAGGCCCTGTCTTGGCCTATTATATTCCTATCCCACTGATGGCGTTCAGGTGAGGTGAGGTGAGGTCTGTAGTGCAGAAAGACTTTTGACGAGAAAGACGGTTGACCACACTTGGACCAATAATTTAATTCGCAGATGTTACCAAATATTATTATCCTTTTATGTTTATTGAACCTGCTGTATCCTGACGATGTTTTTTTATTATAATTATCATTCTAAGTAGATGATATAAATGTGTAAAACATTGTTAGAAAAATTTTGAATATAACATCAGGAAATATCGCTCTCGCAACTTTAAGTTGACTAATGGAGCCATCAAGTTTAATTACCATGTCTAACAGAAGCGAAAAACTATGTATTGACGTACTTAATATATGCTTCCCTCGTCTGCTTTCCGTTAAGCGCGTGCTTCGTGACCTTTTAGTTTTTGCCTCGTGGCCAACGGACTGGATTTTAATTGAAATTCCAACTAACTACACGATGGGGCGCCAGAAAAGCGCGCGTTTTACGCTTGGAAGATTTTATACGGCGTAACTAACTGTTGGTCGATCTGTAACTCGTGTGCTTTGCAACCGAACAACACTTGGGGTTCCATACCCGGCCCCAATGACATCTCGTAAGCTATGTGCAGATTCCCGTCACTCCGTGCTAGTATATATAAATACTCCTGAAAATTAAATGAAGTGGAAATAAGTAGTAAAGAGTTTACCTATCTAAGTAGCTTAGTGGTTGATGATTGCATTTTCAGCAATTGAAACTGAATTCTACTACATTACTAATAAAGTCGCATCTGCCATTCCAAAAAGAACTTTTCATTTCTAGAAAGGGGAATCGAAGCCACCAGTTTCAGTGGATGACCACTAAGTTGGCAACAATTCTGCCATATATCAGTTAAATAATAAGCAAGTAAATAAAGTTTAGTAATATGCTAATTGGGGTGGCTATTGGTGGATGGAGGGTGGCAAAATTTGAGAATTTTATCATAATACCAGCTGAAAGATGTACAGATAACGGTTCATCAGATAGAAGGGGTACAGAAGACATATACCTAGTATAATGTAGACATGTAGCAGAGGCCATTCTACTTAGACATCAGTTTCCAAACTCAAGGATGGCAAACGATACGAAGGTTCATGGAAACAATCAAGATTGCGAAAAGAATGAACTGGATCAAGCGATCTCAGTGTTGACACAAAAATGGAAGAATGCGTAGGCCTAGTTTATTTAAAGGCAGTTCGTGCAAAAGTGGTGCAATATGTCCCTTTTCTGGTTTTTATGGCTTGGTTATTTTGGTAGATCTTACGTGTGAAATCTCAAACACACGCAATGAAGAAAATGCGAGAAGCGATGGTTTATAGTAATTGCCTTCTGCTAAGTGGTGTGAAGAGTTCAATACAATTTCATGAAAGAAATGTTTGATCCATAAATGCGTCTTTTTACCTATGAAGGTAATGTTCTTAGCCACTACCAGTTGGCAGCGTACCCAAAATGCTGTCGGCATTGCCCCATATATCTATTCGCCCGCCTTCCAATCAGAAGGTCGTGAGTTAAAATCCCAGTGCAGGCACCTACCAATGTGTTTCTTGTAAAACATATGTACGTTATTATCACAAGCTTTTCGGTGAAGGAAAACATCTTGAGGAAACCCACATATCTACCCGAGAATTATTTCGGAGGTAGGTAGGTAATCCACCAATCCGGATCTGGCCCCCGTGGTGGATTATGGCCAAAACCTCCTCACGAAAGTGAGGGGAGACCCGTGCTCAGCAGTGGGACGTTATGGGTTGATGATGATGATAATACCTTTAAAGGTTTGTAGGTGGTAAATCTGATGCATGTAGGTCTGATGCATGTAGGTCTATTTTACGTTGTAATACTTAGTTAGTTGAGGATATAGGTAGTTATTTAGTGGCGTATATTTCCTTCTTTTCATCATCACTGTTTGCGAATGTGTACTAAAATAGATATGTTATCATACGCTTTCTCCGCTATCGAAGCTATGTCAATATTGTTCTAGCTTTCTTGATGATGACAATATTGAGCAAATGTTTAACTGAGCAGCTAAGATCTTGAAATTTCATCATGATGTACCTATTTATAACACAGATGCTGATTACGTTATTTTTAGTCTACCTATACAAAAAGCGTAAAGTGAACGCTAGTCCACAACCAAGACAAGCCAAGACATAAATAACTACTTACCTAAATACTCAGTAAGTTGTTTAAGTACTACTTGTAGTACTATTTTCTATTCTATCTCGAATACTTAGCTATCTACGTAAAGATTAGAATTTTTTTTTTCATTATTGTGACTAGAAAACTTCATCTTTATGTATGTCGCTGATAAATCCTATATTTTCAGCGCCTAGTTGTTCTCCTTACCCCTACTACAATTCCAATTTAGCGAAATCGAATCAAAATATAATTAATCGATAATAATCGTACTTTCCACAACTCGATCGTGACTCATTAAATCATTTTAAAAAATTGCTACACTTTTTATGATAATGTTCGACTCGTGCTATGCAGTTGAGAAAGTTGTTGATTTAACGCAAGTGAAACGGGGTCAATGCTGATAGTTTATGAAATTTTTAAAAACAACTTTGGCATAATTAGTGTTTACTGTTACCTCGATAACTAGAATATCAAAATCTTTATAAAACACTTAAAACCCAATAAAATCGTTAGGTAAAAGTATACTCGTATACTTATTGCAAAACAATTTAAAACACTCTTTATTCTGTTTATTATAATGACAGATCTATCTCTCTGGGGGGTTTTGGAAAAAAAAAACCGCTTGAGATTAAAAAATAAGCCCCAGAGACCAGCTTTGAAAATGATAGCAGTCTTTGAAAACGAATGGAAATTGTAGAAAAAACTCATAATAAATGGTTTTCAGTCGTTATCTTATCGGCAAAACCTTGAAAAATCACGAGAAACTAGTTTACTTGCATTGATTACCTTGATGAGTCATACTCGTTCCTACATAGCTATTGCTCTAAGATCAAAAGCTATAACTATTGTTAGATCAACAAAAGTTATATTACCTTGTTTTTCTTAACCTATGCTGTCCCATTGCTGGGCAAAGGTTTCCCTCATCTCTACCCACATGTCGCCAGTTCGGACCAACTCTCTTCATATATACTTACGTCGAAGTAATGACCATTTACTAAGTATTTATTATCTTGTATGATTATTTATATATTAGAAATTATAATAGTTATTTTGTGAAATTATTATAAATTTCACTATAGTCTCTTTCATCGCAGGGGCCAAATTTTTTAATCTTATTCGGTGACAAAATGGCTGCACCTCACCGATTTTTATAGGAATTCGGCCATTTTGCTGAAATTTGTCAGCCTATGAGTTAAAAATCGGTGAACTGTAATGTTTAAAACAACAGAAAGCTCGATTTAAATTAATTTTGCGAATGTAGGTAGACGGTATATATACGTCTACCTAAATATAATTAGGTATATAAATTTTTATATATTTTTACTAAAGTAATAAATAATAATTAAGGATGGATAATAATTATAAAGGCACAATTCCTAGAAATAATAAATTACTCGTGTAAAGTATACTTATTGGTTAATTAGCGTTGGTGGAAATCTCTGAGTTCGGCATTTAGACATAATTTAAATTTAATAGGCCCCTTTTTACTGAATCTCATGAGTTCCGCGCATAAGTGTTAAAATCGTTAGTGGTCAATCTTTTTAGTTAACAAAACATGACTTCGTGTCTGAATCATCAATGCTAATGAGAATACAATAAAAAATCGAGCAAAATATTATGCGCCCAACGTGGGGCTCGAACCCACGACCCTGAGATTAAGAGTCTCATGCTCTACCGACTGAGCTAGCCGGGCATATCCACTAAAGACAAAATTAGCACACACTTGTTTACAAACCAATTTCATCACAGATTACAAAGATGAGCTGTTTCAACAGATAGCACACTGCACACATAAATCGAAGTTCAAGGTTCAACAAGAAACTCAACCTTGTACCAACTGATTTTATAGATTTCATGCCAAATATCTCTCCGTATAAAGATTATCGTTCGGGGCGTGTTTACAGAATGTCCGTTCCAAATAAAGAATGCCAGCGAAGAAAGCTTTTGTCTAGGTCGTGGATAACATTTCCTATTCTGAATTGAGCAAGCTAGTCTAGACCCGCTTTCCGCAGCGGAATGCTTGTGTCGCCAGCCGCTAACTTTTCCTCGGACTTGGTGTCATTTTTACTGCGAATGAGAAAATTAAATTGGATAATTATTAACTTTTTATTTGTCTATTTTTTTTTAGTAGAATGAGGTTAGATTGAATGAGTCTACTCTATTTTTTGTCCTATGTCCCGACGACGCAATAATTATTATGATAGGAGATAGGCTCCTGTACCAGATATTCATCCGCCAAGCAGTGGTGTGCAAACATTACTGTGTTCCGGTTTGAAGGGCACTGTTTCCAGCGAAATTACTGGGCGTACGAGACTTTAGAGCCGATGTCTCAGGGTGACGAGCCCAGTGCAGTGCAGGATTATGCAATGCAGGGTGGTGTTGTGACTGTCATGGGTAGGCGTAGCGCTTACCATCACGTGAACGACTTTCTCGTCTCGTTACTCATTAAATAAAAAATATAGGCTTTATTTAGTTTACTATCGATACTGTCTTTACCATAGTAATTTCCTTATTCATTGCCATGATCACATCTAGTGCCACTCGCAGTTTGGTTCTTAGTATTCCAATGTGTTATCTTCTGACTCCTGGGCTCTAAAAGGCCAGGTATATCCATTCTATACAACACTTCAACATTATCCAACGTTAGTTGTAGACCTATTTCTTTACAACTATGGCGACTGCGCCCGGGTCGCCAAGTTCCTGATCCAAACCGGTCCGCCCATGGAGCTGTGTGGGGCTGCGAAACAGACTCAAGGTTAAGCTTTCTTTACTTAAGTGTCCGGTAGAATGCATAGGAACAGAAGATGGTGTTTGCTTCCCACACTTGTAGTAAGAACAACTATTTTCACCTGCTTGCTTGCCTGCAATGAGATGGTCGTAGCCTCTGGTGTCTGTCTATCAGGCCGCTTAAAGGCATCTGACGATTAATTGATAACAACGGGAACTGACGGCATGTTTTCTTGTTTTATATCATGATATCTTGTCGAAGTATAGTTCTTCAAATTCGTGGTATTCGTATACGTTGGAGCTATGCTGGAAGATACACAAAGCGGTACAATGTTTAAAAAATATCAAAAAATTTAAAAAAAACTATTAAAAATGGGTCCTTCTAAGAATTACCCTGCAGGACACCATTATAGACAAACTTAACTTTAACTGCATACAGAAGACCTACTTACTTATACCCACCCTTACCTAATCATGAAATCAAAACAGTTTCCTATCTACGATTCCTTTCCTACCTTCGTTCACTGCTGAAACCACACACGTCTCGAGTATTTATAATTTTACGGCCAGCGAAAACACATCAGTTGTGTTCACCCGCGCAGCTGATTGAGTTTAGTTACGAAACAACGCCAGGTAACAGTAAACACACAAGTTGTATGAAGATTCGCAAAAGAGCCAAAAAAAGTAAAATTAACGGTTCAGCAGTGAACGTGTTATTGTATCGTGTGAGATATTTTCTCTAAGGCCTAAAGTCTCCAGATAATAGTAAAGAATCACTTCGCAACTCGGAAGATACAAGTGGGCACAAAGATTCTTAACTTCTGCAAAGTTACAAAAAGACAACAGAAAGATTGCCAAGTTCGATGAGGAATCGACACAATGACCGTGACCACATATCGATGACTCAACGAGGTAATGACTGAACGAAATCACTCGACATCAAGGTCACCAGCTACGGCAAAAGCTGGTAAAGGAAGGTTGACTATCGATGATTTAATCTATTTCATTGGTGGAGATGGTAACATGCCTTATTTTGATTCTCTGAGTAGTTCCATGTAAGTTAGATTGATTCGAAAAAGTTCAATAGGGTATAGCAAAAACTTCTAAGGGAGACGTAATCAAAACCACAATCTAAGAAGATGATAAGGTAACATGGGAAGTATCGAAAATATATCAAGAAAAGATTGATGGGGCTAGCTCATTTCGGGTTCCATCTGAGTTTTAATGGATTTCCGTAGTTAATGCCTGAGTCGGGTTACGCAATGACGGTAACTAACAATCTCAACTTAATCTCTTTATCCTGTATTTAATTACCTAACGCTGTGCCTAGCTTCGGCCTACCTGTAACTGCCATGAGAGACAAACCAGCCCGACATTTCGTCCGTTACACAACAAACGTTTAGTGTAACGTTCCTGACGTATTCAGGGCAAAACCTTAAAACTGATGCAATTAACCATTTGTCATAGACCATTGTGATGTAACGAAACTCATCAAATATTACAACAGTTACCTCTACTGGACAGTGAAAGTTCAAGTATTGTTGTTTGTATAATAATTGCTTCAAATGTCAGTTGGATATCCACGATCACAGTTGTCGTAACAGTTGGTTTCATACTTAGAAAAACCTTACCAAACCTCTGATAAAACATTTATTTCATCGATTGGGAAGCTATAAAATGATTATTATTTCTAAAACCTACCTAGTTGCGTGGTTGTCTGGATGAGATCGCTTTCAGCGATAAGACCATTGTGACACTAATTGTTAAATTTAATTTGTTTTAGTTTTTAAGTTTTCTTTGTTCTTTGGTGTTTCAATAAAGAGTTCATCTATCTATTTAGCTATCTAGTTAGGTCAGTTCTCTTAGGAAAAACTTGGGTTATTCTAAAAAATAAGACCGTATCAGTTAAGTACATTACAGACCTAAATAGGAAGCCCCTTAAAAGCACCGCTATGAGTTAATAGTATTCAGTTTCCTGCAAAATAAATCGGCTACACAGTATCCCCCTCCAATTGTTCCAATATGAATTATGAAGCAAACTGAATCACACTGGCTAAAGTAAGGGCACGGAACAAAACCGTATTCAACTTTATTCAAGGCGACCCAGCTGCAGACGTAATCTTAGCACCTTGGCCATTTGCCACTCGGCTACTCAATTTAACGGTTAACACTCGAATCAAGATTAATTTAAAACAACTTTCACCCATTATTGTGGACGTAAGTCTATCAACCTGATAGGAAACCGAACCGGTGATGTCATTACCATTCATAGTTGGTCTATCAAATTTAAATCTGATTAAATCGGTTTTAATCCATTCAATTTTGTTGACTGCAATCAGGTAGGCGATGAAAGAAGAGAAACGGTTGTTTGTAGAGGAAATGCTTCTTCGTGATCAGTTTGTGGTAGACAGTAGGTAAACCTCTTTCAGATTTCAACTGCCAAGAAAAAGCCGCGCGTGAAAACATCACTGTAGTCCGATTTGAGGGGACTGAAGTAGGAAATCGAGCTCACAGTTACACCACGAACATCATCTTGATTCAATTTACCTTCACATATAGTCAATTGGTATTATTTAATTTAACAGCCATTAAATTTTTCTATTCAACAATGTGATCAAATCTATCTTGCAAATTTTCTAAACGAGGCATTCTTAAAGCTTCAGAGAACAAAAGCTATTCACTTAGACAACATTCTAAATGATAACTCGTTTAATTGACAGCCAGCAACAGAACATGCTTAATTGGACGTTTGAACGTGAGCGGGATGCGTGCCGACAGCTTCATTGTGTCAATTCAACTCATGCGCACTATCATAATTATAATCTTTAGAAGGACCTCCAATCCGATATTTTATCAGTATATTAAACCGTAGGTTAATAATTTGCATAAACTATACACCTATAATACCCTAGCCAGATATTTAAAATTTGCAGTTGCTATATTTAACCTCATACTACAGACGCGGACGATTATATATTGGCACAAAACATTAAAATTTTAATGTCACTGCCATATGCAAATGAATATTTCACTGGCACTGAAATATTTCACCAAAAACTTCTAGTTAATTTATTTGAAAACCACCGAACCAGTTGATTGATTTATTACTAAGTATCTAATCTAGATTATGCATAATTTCAGCGTAATCACCGTAGTTCTAGTTTACAAGTAGGTAGGTACTATACATTAATTCATAAGGTAAATTATGACATCCCCTTTCTTTAAAGTAATTAAATGAAACTCTACCTACCGACCATCACTAGAATATTTTAAAACTGAACGTTATTCTAACTAACGAAATATTAAAATTATTTTAATGCCAATAACTATCGTTTTAATAATTCAGTATTTTCATATCGAGTATTTGCAGTTATTCGGTCCTCGCTCATGCGCACTACGCGGTCATAATATCTTCTACGGCCCTGTTCATCGCGAGAAAGCGGAAGGGGCCTAAAATAGTCGATAGTGGCCGATAGGTAGGTATAATTTACATGTCGATAGCGCAGTTAACGGTTCTGGTACTTCTGGTTCTGCGCTTGATAGGCTTTGATAGTTTATTAAATCGAGTCGCATGATCAAGTTATATAGCTGTGTGCTTAGAGTGATAGGTACTTGGATAGAAAAACACATTTGACTTGGGATATTTTACTTGCTGTCCGTCGGTATTCATATAATACTAGCTGTTCTTGGCATACGTTGCAATGCCACGTCAAGTAAAAGAGTATTTGCTTGTCTATTATTTCATTTTATTTATTGTAAACCTCCGTAAGTTTTCTCAGATGACCCTACCAAAGTTTCATCACAATCTAATCAATGGTTTAGGAACACATGGAGGCCAACATATAAACATTATTTTTGATGTATATAGATTATACCGACTTAATTCGATTGAACATCCAAACGCCTAGCGGTCGTTTTTATTTGTCGAGCTTACTATGAGATTCGAAGTTACCTAACTTTGCTATCAGTGGTCACCGATCTGTGACCGCTTATCGAAATGGTCGATCCTAGTTATCATAGATATTTTTTCTTAACGTTCTCAGTGTAGGTTTCAACTAAGTTATTTACAGTTTTAATAGTAAAATATAAAATACACTATGAAACTCAATAATGTGAAAATACAATCCATTGTATGTCATTCATAAAATTACAGTACCTATGCCCCTACAGTATAAAATATATTGACGAGCGTCTACAAGGTGGGCTGGCCATTAAAAGTTATGCCTATATCTATTTTCTTAAATTCTATGCCTAATCGAATTTCATGGGGATATTAAACTATACTGTCATCATCTTTATGTTGTCTAGTTTCAATTTACATGAGCTTTATAAATTAAAAAAACGAACATTCTTGTTTTTATTGTAAAAAAAAGAAATGATGCAGCATTTTAATAGATCCGTTTTGATTAATTTCATAGCAGAAAGTATAATCTTTTATATTTTCTTAATAAAAATAATAACAGCGATGAAGTATGCAGATTTAATGGTAATAAAATAACTTAGACATTGTGTGGGTGTCTTGATTTATGTGTCACATTTATAGAAACATTATGTTTTACGCCTATTTATGTGTGACCAATCAGTTTTAACTATACTTACGGAAAGTTTTTCAAAGAATTGATTTATTAGGGACTTCCAAATGGATCACAGAATAATTAGTGTACTCTAGAGAAAAATATTTACTTAACCCGTTTTTTTGGGACAAAGTGTACCGCTTTCAGGCAATTTTGAACAGTACTTTCGGATGTTGTGTTATCTAATTTGTTCAAAGAATTTATGTAAATGATTTTACCTACCTGATCATAAAAGATTTTAAGCAGCATTTTAATTAATGGTCTTCAGCATTACCTAACTAATTAGATTTAACTGCCAATCAATAAATTTCAAAGCCAATGCGCAAATGCAACAGACGATCTTGACATTTACGTAAACAAAAACAATAATAGATTTCGAAATCCACAAAGTTTTAGCTTTTGTCATCAATCCTGGTAATGAATAGGTATCTCTGATGGCCTAGACATGCCTAGACACAACTTTATATTAGCTTCTACGGGTAAACACTGATTAAAAAATAATATATGTTCAAACCAAAGGCCAAAGTCGTTCCTACGTAAGCTCACACCTTTGCTTTTTAGAAGAAATTGTTTACTATCCATCGATAGGCACAAAAAAAAAAACAGTCCTAACACCTAACACAACAAGATTTTGTATTTGATAGTGATGTGAATCGCCCCATCAAGTGCGAAACGTCCAAGTGTATTTTTATAATGCATCGTAAAAATACACTTAAGCGTTTCACACTTCAATCCGAATGGGGTGCGAAAGGCACCACCTACACCCCTCTCTCCTTCACTATGGGTGGTTGACTGGTAGAAAATGCCTTAAGTCCGCCATTTGTACTAGTTAGTTAATCTGTGCAATAAAGTATTAAATAAATAAATAATAAATAAAGGCATTGAAAAAGATTACTTGGGCGACTTTCGAAGTTTAGCAGATGGTGCGAAACGCCCCTTTACCCTATAAATCTCCCTTAAAGAGAACGGTGGGATATTTTCATTGTTTTTTACCTTATTAGTCTTCTTACTAATTAGTCGTTATGTACTGTTGGTAGTCGCTAGGAGGCGCTTGAAGCACTGTAATTTGCTTTCACGTATTTTTTTCAGTGCGTTTGTCTACTAGGCACGGTCACGTCTACCATTCGTGGTCACAGTAGACTTTGTTCTTCTGGGTCACAGTGCTTAATTTCATAGGTACTGGGAATCCTACCAAGGTGGTCAATTCAAGTGTTATCGTACGTGAATCAAAAATTTCTACATCATTTTTTAGGTTACTAAAAAATTCTTCATTTTGTAGAACTGAGACCTGTCGGAAATGAATGAACCATAAAAGACATTGGCGAAAGTGCGTCTAATAAAGTTAGGCAATAAATGATTATCTAAGTCACAAAGAGACCCATAGAATCAGCCACTTTCGATTTTCCAAAGCTTCATGGTTACGCGTGGGTGCGTGTGAACTTCTTGCAACAATAAAGTGTTCATATGTTTTCTTTGCAATTTTGAGAACAGTCAAAATATTGTCTAAACTTTATACTCTAAATGAATAAAACATGAAGAGGCAAAGTAGTTTCATACCAGATTCATAAATTTTATGATTCTGGTACGGTCAGCTTCATATTTAATTAGTTAAACATCATTATAATTTCCTATTCTATTACAAGTACATAAGAACAAAATTAGCCTGTGTGAAATTAAATTAGATGAAGACATGTCCTACATAACTACCAAATCTTTTAATTATTACCAATTCTTCTTGAGTAGATTTTTCAAACTTAGCCTTGACTTTGAACATCCTTTTATATAAGGCTTTGATCAGCAACCTTTTACAATTCAATAAGCCCATAAATTTGAATGACTCAACGCACGAAGCCGCAAACGACCACAGCTCACGCTACAGTTTGTACTGAAATCGAGCTTTCAAGTACGTAACTTAAATATAGCTACCTACCTTCAAGTGCTATCATTAGTATTGTTTTATTTCTCTCTGCCAAGCGCGTGCTATCTGGAGTCAACGACCCTGACTTCCGTAAGCCTGCGATTCAAGGCGAATGCCCAGTACGCACCGTGAAGCTCTATCTTTTGAATTGCTGTGTACTAATAGGGCTGTCACATTGCTACTGTTTAAAAAAAAAGTGACCATATTGATAGTTGCAGCCGTTCTATATAATACAACACAAATGAAAATGAGAATTGGATTCATTTGACATTTTGCCCATAACTAAAACCATCAAATGAATCCGATTTTCATTCTCTTTTTATAATACGACAGTCTCTTTAAGTTATTACAATCAATAGCCACGATGATGGTCTTGCTAAGTGGCAGGTCCTTGTGTAAATAAAAAAGGATATAGAGGTGGATATATACTATGGATCTTTGGAAACGACTCGTTAAATTGAGGTGGATACAGTTATTTATCTAGTTCCATACTTTTATTGCATATCTAACCCGTGACCAGCGCAGCAGAATACTTTTAAATGTTGTAACCGATGACTCTTGCTACGGTGCCTGCTTTTAATGCTTAAGTTTATAGGTTTGAACCACTATCTAACCTGGTTTTATGTGTCGATGTGATCGAAATAGCACGATAAGCCTAGAACCCGACTGGCTCTCGCTCTCAATAATGAAGCTTAGCTTCCATATCAAGCTGCTTGACAACCCTAATTAATACCTACATAAATAATTGCGCTATCAGCACTTTGATTGCATGACTAAGTCAAAGGGCATTTATCAAGCATTCGACTGGGTAACTCAATAATTATTTCACTAAGTACTTATTTTAAAGTCTCCATTTAGTTTTACAATTAAATAGGTCACTTTATCTGTAAGTCGAAGGAAGTGTCACGTCAAGCAGATAATGTAAAAAATGGCGCAATACTCTACTTACTCTACTTACTCTTACTCTTTTTCTCTTTCTCTTACTCTTTATACTCTTCTCTCTCTCTCTTTCTCTCTCTCTCTCTTTGTTTGTTCTAGTTTTAAGTTTTCTTTGTTCTGTGGTGTTTCAATAAAGAGTTTATCTATCTATCTATCTATCTTAGGTACTTATCACATTTTTCCTGTGACTGAAGTGCTGTAACTACTTAGTTACAGCACTTCAGTCACAGAACCTACCTACCTACCTGTATACCTACTTAGGTATGAAGCTACTACTCATTATTTATTAATTGTTAAGCACTAAGAGTCAATAATAAGAAGTGAAATATAGACTTGACGAATGTAAAATTAACATTATGACGATTTCGTTGTCTTGTCGAATATCTTGGCTACGTGTTAGCGTAGGTAGACATAATGAGTAGTGAAAATTTAAATTATTTTTTTTTATACAAAAGCGGTGGTAGCCTAGTGGGAGAACGTCCGCCTTCCAAAAGGTCGTGAGTTCAAATCCCAGTGCGGGCACGTACCAATGTGTTTCTTGTAAAACATATGTACGTTATTATCACTCGCTTTTCGGTGAAGGAAAACATCGTGAGGAAACCCACATACCTTCCCGAGAATTATTTCCGAGGTAGGTATGTTATCCACCAATCCGGACTGGGTCCCCGTGGTGGATTATGGCCTAACCCTCCTGACGAAAGTGAGGAGAGACCCGTGCCCAGCAGTGGGACGTTATGGGTTGATGATGATGATGATGATGACACAATAGTGTGAATCGCCCCATTAATAAAATACACTTGGGTGTTCGCATTCGCCTGGACCGAATGTGGTGGGAAGGGCCACATGCAAAAAGAGCACATGGGCGATTCGCACCGTGTTGCGAACCGCTGGTGGTGCGAAGTGCGAAACGCAACCTACGCTCTCAGTCACTACACTATGTCTGGGTCACCATACTATTGAATAAATAAAGTGCAACGCCATGCGTAAGTAAGTAAATTTATTCTACGCCCATACTAACAAAGTGAATTAAATAAAGGCTTGTAACCGGGCAACAACGGGACAACTGGTAATCAAGTCTATAGATATCAGATAATCCGTTAAGTATTTTATCGGTAAAATAAACACAGCTTTACTTTCAACAACCTCAGTGTTATGTTATCAAAGGCACGTGAGCAAACAAAACTTGTATTCGTGTATGTTTGGGCTACACTAGTCACTCACTACACTACGTTTACACTTTGAACGTGATACGGTTTCAATAAATCGATAAGATAACATTTGCTAACTGAAATGACTACTGCCTGGCAGATGACCAAACCAAATGGCGGCCATAGACGGTGTGCTATCTAGCAACAAAACTTCTCCAGGCGCAGTCTTGCCGAAGAGACCCACTATATAAAGCTTGCCACATATTTCGGCTGGCAGTTGGCACCCTACATGTATTGTACATAACGAAGACTTCATTCCAGGTTTGATTTTAGAGATTTCCTTCTCTTAGACGGGTTGTGTCTAACGCTGAAAAACCCTCTCTGTCTGCTTAACACTCATTCATCATCAACCCATAACGTCCCACTGCTGGGCACGGGTCTCCCCTCACTTTCGTGAGGAAGGTTAGGCCATAATCCACCACGGGGGCCCAGTCCGGATTGGTGGATAATATACCTACCTCCGAAATAATTCTCGGGTAGGTATGTGGGTTTCCTCACGATGTTTTCCTTCACCGAAAAGCGAGTGATAATTACGTACATATGTTTTACAGAAACACATTGGTACGTGCCAGCACTGGGATTTCGTGCACAGGCGCCTGTACAGGCGGACGTTCTCCCACTAGGCCACCACCGCTCTTAACACTTATTGCCTACTTAAAAATATATTGGTACCACAGACTTACAGTAGAATGCCTACATAGGTACCTACTAGCACCCAGGCTATATTTAAATCACTAAGCAAACGAATAAATTAGCCATAAACCTTACAAAATAGAGTAGGTAAAATCAACAGCTTTGCAAGTCTTTACGACACCCCGTATCTATGGTAATTCGACACGTTACTTGGTACTTCGCGTCACGGACAGATACCGATTACCAAGTGTGAGGTAACCTTGACGCGTGTGGTTACTCGTTAGAGGGTAGAACAAAAGATGACAAAAAGCCTCGCATTAGGTTAACAATCGTGTTTACTGCCCGCTTCATCCCACTTCTGATTACAAAAGGCCAGTGCAAAGGCCCATTCAGTTTCGACTAGAGACCTGCCTGAGCCCCCCCAATCGTCATCTCGTTTTTTGGTCTATTTCAATACAGCTTAGGCCTGCATTTCATCTTGCGACCACATGTGCCTGGCAAAATTCAATTCAGTAATTTTTTGAAACGCCTTAAAATGCACCTACCGACAAACTTTGTAATTGTAATCATGTGGTAAAAGAGATAGTCTCAAGAAAAATCCACCAAATTCATCAACTTTACAAATCTATTCTTCATTACTTACAGGAAATTAATTCGTCAATGGAACTATTTACCTTTGTAATTATTTCTTTGAACAAAACTTCGACAATTCCATCGTAGCCATTAAATTTTAATTGACTATTCATTAATTGCCTAAACAATTAAAGGCTGTGCTTACATTAACACCTCATTTACAACGTGATTGTATCAATACCTTCCTACGCCAGTGTCACATTAAACAATCTGCTGAATGTGTAGAAAGATATTAGTAAACAAGGTTGTTATTGAAAAATATGTCCAAGTCCAAAGGTCTAGCTTGTTTACTTGTCAAATCACACGTGGGACAAATAAACATAAGACTCAATTCATTATATCTATGCAGACAATCAAATATAGAGTTAGATAACTTTAATGATTAGGTACCTTTTTGGAACCAACTAATTCATGTTTGTATTTAAGCGCGGGTAAATATAACATTCATGACTGTATTTCATTAGACTCGCTGAATATTGAATCACCTACCTTCTGTAGGGGTCTGCCTACCGTTTGCAGAAATTTTACTATATAGTTTAGTCTGCCAGGTGGGCATACCTACCGGTGAAGTCTTTGACCAATTCCGGATTATTCCATCTTACAAAAGTTGCACCACAACTATGATTTATAAACTTCTTGGGATCTGTTAATAATTATGCTTCTAAGTTTGTATGTTATTCCAGTCTTTTATAACTTTCTTCAAACAGAGCTCATGAAAACCAGTAATTTTTTTTTGCTATCTCTCGAAGATCAACTTCAATAAGCAGTAAAACCTCTTTATAAAGCCAGTTCCTACATTTAAACTAACGAATATCATTTATGCCATTTCTTTAAGCCTAACATAATTAAAACGTCAACTATTCCACTCCCAATCAACGTGAATCATTAAGAACTAAGATGGATTACCTATCAATTATCGTCATTAAGGAGTGAAGTTATAATGTCAATCTTCTAAACGCAATTAATAGGAACAGCGAAGTAAATGGACACTATAATTTATCGAGAATTACGTGCCCAGTTGAATGATTCCGACGATTTTACTTTCTACGTTTATTAAAAATAATGAAGTGACATTACCTACTACACCTGTGACCTGGTTACTGTCATACGCTGCGTATTGGACTTTGATCGTAAACACAAACATGCTCGTACACGTCCATCGATACTTCGATAGCGATCATTAGACCATAATATCTCCTCAGTGATCAAAGACGTACCGTCACTAGCAAAAATTATTCCACTAATATCGTGCAACACGCGTTCTTGACATTTCACTATCGCTGTGATCTTGTAAGTCGAACTTTAATGTCGATCATTTAGACGATCACCGCTTTCAACTGTCCTCGTTAATGGATAATAATGTTTCATAATGCTAATAGTTTTGTTTGCCTTTTTCCAGATGGATAGCAGTTCTGAAGCGATGGAGCTACGGCGGGAGTTGGATGCTGTGAGGAACGCGCTACAGCAGCAGTCCGAGTCCGTCCTCAAGCAGAGACATCAGCTGGTGGAGGCAGGACAAGCCCTAACCGCGCGCGACAAGCAACTATCTCATGAGAGGCGCCTGAGGCAAGATCAACTAGCGCTCGTCCTCCGCTCTCTCGTTCTACTCGAGTCACGCTTGACAAGAGAAAAGAAACAGATAAGCGTAGCGTTACACCAAAAGGAGGATATCATCAAAACACTCCAAGAGGAAATGACTAAGCTCAAGTCCCGAGCTTCATATTGCAGTAACTGCCAACAACTGATCGGATTCACAAGCGAGCAGACCAACATCGAAACCGATCCGGAGTTCCAGAGCCTGGAGAGCACAGACTCTAGATTCCAGAACGCTTTCGTGAGGAGCTGCAGCTACCGCGAAAGAAACTCACCACCAGTCTTCCAAAAAAATACTAGGCTAAGTAAGAGCTTCCAGTTGCCGAAGAACGAAATCGTGTACGGCAACACCAGTTCCAGTGAAGAAGGAAACAATGTAAGTGTAGGCAGCAAAGGAACTTTCATAAAGAACAAACAGGCCTTCGTAAGGCGAGACGTGTTCAGAAGGTCGAGAAAGTACTCAGGAAGGAAAAACAACAGCAAATACCTTGAAAATGTCCAGCAGGGGTATAACAACACGGCGAACAATAGTAGCAGTGCCGAAGAATGCATCGGCATGAGCTATCAAGTCAACGATGACAATGACATTACTGCCAATCAGATAGCCAATGACATCAGGCGAGCTTCACTGAAAATTGATCAACTCATCGGAGAAGCAGCCAAAAAGGAACAAGAAAGCGCTACAAGTGACACTGATAAAACGTACTCCACGAAAATGGAGAGACTACACGGTGTTAGAAGACAGGCATCCGATGAGATCAAAGCGAACAGACAGCTTTTCCTCAATAATGTTCTCAGTGATGATAACAACGAAAAGCCTTGGTACTGTAACGTGAGTGACCAAGAACATGAGCCGGATTGCATGGAACAACGGTCATTGAAACCGAAATCTAAATCGGCCGAAGACCTCTTGGCGGCCGGGTTTGCCAGTGGGATACTCACTGCTGAGGTGTTATCCGCTAAAAATGAAGTTTTATGTAATAGAATACTCAATAACAACAACAATGCATTTGATTCTGGTTTCGATGAAAAGAACAATAACATCGAATCAGCTCTGAGCAAACAAGCGGCTTCGACCGAAGTAAACGAAAACTGGTATGCGAGTACCAGCGACGCAGAGGAAAGTCCCACCAATGAAATATACAAAAACAATCCAGTTTTGGAGTGCGTCAACCAGATCCTACTGCAAAATTCGCTGGATGATAGCAGTAATGACAATTCCAAGTCAAGTGAGGCTCCCAGCCCCAAATCATCAACAAAACGCGTACAGTTCTCTACTTTGAACAGCATCTCGTATGAAGATAAAGTAAGAACACCAAACGCCAGCCATACCTTACCTCGCCCGGACAAGCGAGCGAATAAAATCGTCAAGTTCAGTCTCGAGACTGCTTCGGAACACAGCTATGAAGTGCCTAATACGGCACAAGGCTTCCAGTATGAAATACAAAGCATATACAGCAACGAGTATGAACCAATCATTACTAAATCAAATGAACCGAAGCCTGTGCTAGTGCCACGAGTGGCACAACCCATCGATAAGCCTAGCGTGCCAAAAATAAAAGGTTCCATCGTCAAAAATATTGCTGCTGATATCGAAAGCCGTAACATCAGCATGTTAGAGAGAAAGATCGATAATGATCTCGGACTGATGAAGATTTTCAACAAGAGGAAAGTGCCCCGAACTCCTCCCGCTCTGCCGCCCAAACCAAAGAACCTCTCAGCTAAATGGAAAGCTGAAAACGCTGTCAAACAGCTGACAGAACCGTTAGACTCTGAAGCCGTTGCGGCTAATCAACGGGTTGCAGACGTTAAGATGAGAAAAGTGGGACAAGTAGCAACAGCAGTCATCATAGAGCCGGACTACTGCTCCATTTCAGAGATAAATGTTCCAGTAGTCAGCAATGGTAAACGGGAGTTGCTACTCACACAGCCGACGGTTGAGATCCACAGCGAACAGTATCCGGTACACGCCGTAGCTCAAAGGAACAGCGTGGCCAAGGTCGTGTCCTTACCGAGGATACAAAACAAGATCAGCGATAAAGACATTCCTAAACTTCCGCAAGTCACGGAGATCATCATCCCGGACGAAGATGAAAAACCTAATGATGACCAGACTCGTTCGTTCCCGCAGACCACGGACAGTTACTTGGCTAACTTCACTATGCATACTCTGCAACCGAAACTTGACTCCCGTGCCTCAATCCAAATGGGGAACACGGTGTCTTCTATTTTATCAGAGATCAACAAAGGGGGTAAAAGAGGCGGCAAACAAATTAACCTAACCGAGCTGGATAATCAGTTCAATCACGGAGACAGGGCTCAGTCCAATGCAGAATTGCACAAAGCAGAATATTTCGATGACATGGACAAGTTTGACTTGTCTCAGAATTTTGAGGAATTTAAGATCGATGATGAACTCGGCAGTATCGTTGCGGAAGAATACCGCATCAGCTCCGGAAGCAGCGACGGCTCCGTGTCAGATGTCGTTGCCGAGCACATCAATGCCAATGTACCTGATAAAGACAAACAGCATAATGCAAAAAGCAACAATGACAATACGATATGCGAGACAGCTCGCAAAAATGATAACGCCAGCAAAGGCCTGTCCAAGAACGCTAAGTTGTCTAATAAGCCTGATCTCTTATCTAATATAGAGAATTTAGAGACTGAATCTGTAAGAAACTCCGACATTGAGTCTAGCAATTCATCGGGGAGTAATAGTGGATCTTACAACACTGTGAAGTGCGAACCGAGGATGGTTCAGAATGCTGAAGTAAAAGTGCCCAAAGCTAAGGGCTCCTTTGATTTCTTCCTAGAGACGTCTGGTCTCAGTTCTAAGTCCATATTCACGCCTAGCAAGGGCTACCTTGGCATGAGACCGCCCAGTGCCAACCACAAGAACGTACTGAAGCCTAAGGATATCAAGATGCGCGTTAAAAACCCTCTAGCAACGAACAAAATCAACGAAAAACCAATGACGACTGCTATCAAATATTTCGAACCGTATGTTTAACTATTCATTCGCTACCTATGTGTAATATTTTAATTTTAATAAAATGTTAAATCTATTTATTGTATAAAACGAACTTGCCCGCATAATATTTTATTATGAACTACTATTATTTTTATGTTATTGTAAATACTTATGTTAATTATACCTAGTTATTTTTTCAATTATAAAATATTTAACAATAATTATGAAGTTGTTTCATTGAGGCATGATGTAGAACTAATTTAGGAGAACCCTAAGAGAAGACTGAAAGCATATTTCAATTTGATAGTGCTTTATTGAAGATAAAAAATAAATTAATATCAAGTAGGTATGTACAATAGATCAGAAATGTATAAATAGTTACAAAATAAATAATTTACATTTTATAAATATTTTTAAATTACAATTAATGTTCAGTCTCGAACCAATGAGCAGCTTTAGCATTTAACTTTCTTCCAAGATTTCCCATCGAGGTATGACTTGGCGCTGGTTTTCAACTGCTTCAAGATCTTCACTGGTTTCTTCTCTCGCAAGGCAGCATCCAAGTTACTTCCCATTTTAACTTGAAGACTGTGACAGTTTTCAAATTTCTCAACGAGATTGGTCCCGGTTCCACAAACTTCACCCGAGCCAGAGTCCACTGATGCCGTATTTGAATCGACGATTTCGACTTCGCTCAGCGTCGGAATTCTCGACGACGATATATTGGCGAAGGAATCCTTCCTCTTCACGTTTTCGATTGTCTTCTCTTCAACCCGAGAGTAGGGTTTAACGTGGCGACGTTTTCTCAGGAATTCTTCGGAGGAGAACGTGGTCGTAGGTCTGTCGATGACAGCAGGAAGGCACGGCAGGGATTCTTCTGAGGTCTCCAAGTCGATAGCTGATCCCCATTTTCTGTCCAAAGCACGGAAGGCTACAGAGAGGTGTAGATGCAGATCCATGATTGAAAATTGATATTTCAATATGCTGGCAGCGATGTAAGTAGAACTCGAATAACTAAGTGATGTACTCGTATTCGAGTCAAAATCAAATCTGATTATGGCGAGATTATTAACTGTTCGTCCTTTTAAATGGTCTTATCGCTTCCCCCACCTCATAGGTCGCAATTACTTTCAATTAAGTTAACAAGAATTAATTAAAATTAATTGTCGAACCAATCCTTAATTGGTGACGTATCAATTAGGGAATGCAGGTGACCAATTATTATAATGGCTTATTGAATTAACCATCATTTATTTACATTGTGAAGCTGTTATAATGTGTTTAAGTAGATGGCCGTTATAATTGATAAATTTAGTCAGTAACCATCGAATTATATTGAGAAAATTAACCATCAGGAAAAAGAAAACCGACAAATTCGACAATCATTGGGTGGGCAAATGCCCAATGGCCGTTTCAGTAGTTCTGTAGGCACTGTTTGGAAATGATACGTACCTACGCTCACTATTAAATATTAGAGAGGTAGTTTTGCATAATTTCGATACTTATTTTCAATACGAGAAACCTGGCAAAACCTAAATTACGTGCGTTGTGCTTCATTGACAACCTAGGATTAAACTACTCAAGGTAAGGTAAGGTTCCCTACCTATAAGTATACCTACCTACGTTTTGAAGCCTGCAGTGTTTTATTTTTATGCAATAACATAATTGTTCTAACAGAACAAATACAAACCTTTGTAAATCTCCTTATATCTTAGGCAAATTATGGCGTCAATACATTTTTGTCGTCGTTATTAATTACATTTAAATGTATAATGGTCGGTTTACTTTGGAAAAGGATTTAACTTATTTCAAAGCTTATTTCAAATTCATCGGGGAGTAACAGTGGATCGTACAACACTGTGAAGTGCGAACCGAGGATGGTTCAGAATGCTGAAGTAAAAGTGCCCAAAGCTAAGGGCTCCTTTGATTTCTTCCTAGAGACGTCTGGTCTCATTTCTAAGTCCATATTCACGCCTAGCAAGGGCTACCTTGGCATGAGACCGCCCAGTGCCAACCACAAGAACGTACTGAAGCCTAAGGATATCAAGATGCGCGTTAAAAACCCTCTAGCAACGAACAAAATCAACGAAAAACCAATGACGACTGCTATCAAATATTTCGAACCGTATGTTTAACTATTCATTCGCTACCTATGTGTAATATTTTAATTTTAATAAAATGTTAAATCTATTTATTGTATAAAACGAACTTGCCCGCATAATATTTTATTATGAACTACTATTATTTTTATGTTATTGTAAATACTTATGTTAATTATACCTAGTTATTTTTTCAATTATAAAATATTTAACAATAATTATGAAGTTGTTTCATTGAGGCATGATGTAGAACTAATTTAGGAGAACCCTAAGAGAAGACTGAAAGCATATTTCAATTTGATAGTGCTTTATTGAAGATAAAAAATAAATTAATATCAAGTAGGTATGTACAATAGATCAGAAATGTATAAATAGTTACAAAATAAATAATTTACATTTTGTAAATACTTTAAAATTACAATTAATGTTCAGTCTCGAACCAATGAGCAGCTTTAGCATTTAACTTTCTTCCAAGATTTCCCATCGAGGTATGACTTGGCGCTGGTTTTCAACTGCTTCAAGATCTTCTTCACTGGTTTCTTCTCTCGCAAGGCAGCATCCAAGTTACTTCCCATTTTAACTTGAAGACTGTGACAGTTTTCAAATTTCTCAACGAGATTGGTCCCGGTTCCACAAACTTCATCTGAGCCAGAGTCCACTGATGCCGTATTTGAATCGACGATTTCGACTTCGCTCAGCGTCGGAATTCTCGACGACGATATATTGGCGAAGGAATCCTTCCTCTTCACGTTTTCGATTGTCTTCTCTTCAACCCGAGAGTAGGGTTTAACGTGGCGACGTTTTCTCAGGAATTCTTCGGAGGAGAACGTGGTCGTAGGTCTGTCGATGACAGCAGGAAGGCACGGCAGGGATTCTTCTGAGGTCTCCAAGTCGATAGCTGATCCCCATTTTCTGTCCAAAGCACGGAAGGCTACAGAGAGGTGTAGATGCAGATCCATGATTGAAAATTGATATTTCAATATGCTGGCAGCGATGTAAGTAGAACTCGAATAACTAAGTGATGTATTCGAGTCAAAATCAAATCTGATTATGGCGAGATTATTAACTGTTCGTCCTTTTAAATGGTCTTATCGCTTCCCCCACCTCATAGGTCGCAATTACTTTCAATTAAGTTAACAAGAATTAATTAAAATTAATTGTCGAACCAATCCTTAATTGGTGACGTATCAATTAGGGAATGCAGGTGACCAATTATTATAATGGCTTATTGAATTAACCATCATTTATTTACATTGTGAAGGTGTTATAATGTGTTTAAGTAGATGGCCGTTATAATTGAGAAATTTAGTCAGTAACCATCGAATTATATTGAGAAAATTAACCATCAGGAAAAAGAAAATCGACAAATTCGACAATCATTGGGTGGGCAAATGCCCAATGGCCGTTTCAGTAGTTCTGTAGGCACTGTTTGGAAATGATACGTACCTACGCTCACTATAAAATATTAGAGAGATAGTTTTGCATAATTTCGATACTTATTTTCAATACAAGAAACCTGGCAAAACCTAAATTACGTGCGTTGTGCTTCATTGACAACCTAGGATTAAACTACTCAAGGTAAGGTAAGGTTCACTACCTATAAGTATACCTACCTACGTTTTGAAGCCTGCAGTGTTTTATTTTTATGAAATAACATAATTGTTCTAACAGAATAAATACAAACCTTTGTAAATCTCCTTATATCTTAGGCAAATTATGGCGTCAATACATTTTTGTCGTCGTTACTTATTACATTTAAATGTATCATGGTAGGTTTACTTTGGAAAAGGATTTAACTTATTTTAAAGGTAGTAATCAATTCACTAAATAACCAACTTTAATAAAATATATTGAAAGTGTAAAAGACCACTCAAGCTTTTTTTTTTAATTGGTTTATAAAGAATATTGTCAATTAATACAAACTCATATTTTAATACTCTTGTTCTTCTTTCTTGGTGCTTTTTCTTCTTTCTTCTTCAAGTCTTTTTTCTGCACCTGAAAGTAGTAAAGGTGCTAACTCAAGAAAATTTACAAATTTACAAGAAAATTTACGAAACAGATTATAACAAAAAGACATAATAAGAACAGAATTTTGTACTGCGCAGTGCTAAGTGACATTTGATTATGAATAAGGGAGTTAACACTTTGACTGCTGAGCCGATTTTCTTGTCTATCCACGGGTGCGGCTCTGCACACACCATAGTATTATCCGATACAGCCGCAGTTGTGTTTTCAGCAGTGAATGTGTTAATGTGTAACACAGTAGTGAAATGTTATTTTTTTGGAATATGATTATGTTATAAGCAAAGGGGTGAAATCTTTACAGAACCTTCTTGAGGAGTTTTAATTAAAACACAAACTATTACAAGTTTTATGAGCATATCATCAATTTGCCTATACTTGTGGATTTTAATGAATACTCAGGGCTTTTGAATTGGTTCTCATAGTTAAGTGACTTTAGTTTACTCATTAAACTTATACTTTCTATTGTGCTGAACTTAAATGATAATGTCAATTAAAGATGTATTTTTAATTAAGGCTATTAACTTTTAATATTCCACCATCAATTTAAATATACATAGAAATAATGTTACTGTTTTGGTTTCCCACCAAAATTTTTAACATGTTCACTGCTGAAAACACAACTGTTGTGTTAGCTGTATGGGAAAACATGTGCAGATCCTTAACCATGGCAAAAAAAATCAGCCCAGCAGTCTTAGTGTTAAGCAAAATACATTAGGCAGTTGATTAATGAAATTTTAGCATACCTTGCCATAGCTTTCCAAAAAGTTTCCAACATCATTTTTCTTGCCTTTCTTCTTCTTCTCTGTGGTCTGCATCACACTCTTTGATATCATCAGTTGTCTGTCTTCTTTCTCTTTCTGCCTCTCTTCTTTTCTCTTCTGCATTAGCTCTTTGTAATTAATATAAGGACGCTTTGGCGGTTTGGCACCTGGAATTTATACAAACCAAATAGATAAATAAATTTCTCACTAAAAGTCTTGAAGTTGCTTGGTTGTCGTATGAGGTAGCGCCAGACTGTAGTTTCAGTTTCGTCGGGATACCCAACAACAACGGGCTTAAGAACTGTAATTAATTAATTACAACCGAGATTGACAGGTTAATGAGCCTTAGAAAGTATGAAGCGGAAATAAATTTGATTGGTATAATTCTAAGACTAAACTAGATAAATGAGTTCCTTTTAATAAGTCTTCTAATAAGGTAGATACCTAATTAACAAAGAGATTTATGCATACTTTAGTAAGTGTAGGTGAAAACTAACCTAAACTAACTGCCAATGCTATTTTCGCCTCCTCTTTTTTGGTGGCATCAAATCCAGACATCCCAAACTTCACCACCTCATGTCGTATTTTCTTTAGGTCTGGGTCTTTCTTGGAATGTTTGGGTGCTTCTGCTCTCCAGCTCAAATCTGCACCTTCTGTTGGCTGCTTCTTTTTAGGTTTATGTGCCTCAAACTTTACGAATTGAAAGTTACTTTCCGCATTTTTTAGTGCGAGTGCTGCTTTTGTCATTATTAGCGACATATTTTTTGAAAGTTCTCGTAATTTATTCGGGTTTTTCTTTTAAAACCTACACACATAACCTCGACTAACCTCGTCAATGAAAATCCCAATATTCCCAATAATTACAAGTTTGTAAACAAAAGACAGAACAGAAGTCAGAATGTGACATTGGATATTGACATAACTTAGAAATGTCAGTCACAGTCAACATTTTTTTTTCTTTAGTTTTACTTTTATTTTTCAAGTAAGTGATGTGGAGAGCCTTGACCTTAAGCTCCACACACAAAATGGCAATCTAAATTACTCTACTTTATACTGAATGACTAGAAAAAACTGGGAATACACATTTTGACTTTTGGACCTTTTTGCTACTGACTGACCCTAGACGCAAAAATCATGCGAAGCCAACTGTGTACAAAATATTATTATGTTGAAATAAGTTGATGTTTATTTGAAATTGACCGTTGAAATAATTTGACAGCTGGCTTGTCTTTTGAATGGCATGCGGTTGTAGGGATGCCCAATCTTTTGTTTTGAATCGCAATGGCTCGTTATTTAAATCGATTCACGATTTGGATCGCACGGGATTGAATCAATCACATATAGATTTAAAATAACGCACTAGAAACAAAACCAATAAAACATTACGTACGATAGATAACATTTTAATGCAGCTGAAGTTAGTAAAAACTTACTTTATAGGGCATAACATATTTTCAAAAGCATATTATTGTTATTATTATGCTGAAACGCCTTCATTTTAACATAGTAATTAATTAAATAGAAAATTACTTAGTGTAATAAATAGATAATATTTAAAAGAGATATTTGAGTTTCTTGTTGGTTCTTTTTGCTTTTCATTGGATGCTGGCCGGAATCCGACAAAGTCAGTTAACTTTTAATAATGTCCTCCTAGGGCCCATGTGAGTAACCAATTTTGACCCTGTTTAGTTCGATCGGAGCGAAGATCGCAAAGGGAATCGATTCAAAAATTTTAAATCAATCGCTCGTCTCGCTCCTCCCTCGAATTCGAGATTGAGAAATCAGAGCTGAAAATACCGAAATGTTTATTTATTAAAATGTAACTTTGGTTTGGTTGCTCCTTTCTGAAAAATGATCTAATAATAGTGCGCTTTTTGTCTGCTTTTCATAACGAGGCAGCGGTCGCGTCTTCACTAAAAATAATGTAACCGATATTCGAGTTGATAAATATAGAACAGCAGGTAGCGATGCCAAAGTATTAGGTGTTTCGCTAGCTCGTAACTTGGTATTGGACGTAGACATTTCTTTTCTAGCTTCGAAGTCGCACGTATACTTGGCATAAATAAAAAAAAAAATAAGTTGGAAAAAGTTAACTTAAAACTAAGAAATGAAAAATAAGTACAGGAATACAGATTCTTCAATAAAAGCGGGTGATCTGATACTGACAGAGCAGCCGTTTGCTTTTGTGCTGTCTTCAAAAGAGCAAGGAAGCCGGTGTGATAATTGTTTGCAAAAGTAAGTCAAACTTACCTACAGGCATATAAATATCTTACAGGTCTTTATTTTATTACATCATCATTTTATTACATTTAAATTCTAAGATACTTCATATTATTATTCAGTCAATTTATTTTATATCTTCACAATATTCTTAAAAAATTACAAGTAAAGAAACACTTTACACATTTTGGTAACTCATATTTGACTTAAAACATGAAATAAGTCACACTACAATCCAACAATTAGAGTACAACCTTGAAATGAAAAAAAAAATCAAGTGACATAGGCCACAAAGCTTAATTATTGGGAAACTGTCGCAAATAACTTCCTTTATTTAGCTTTTTACAATTATTTTAATATACTAACTGTACTCAGCATGCCTTGCAATGCCATAAAAAGTTAGAGCATTTGGTCTAAGAAAAGAAAGTAACATATTTATTTTTTGTTTAACTATACGGTATCTTTTTGGCAAGAAACCTTTGTGGACAGCCTCAGAGAACCCTACCAAAGTTTTATCACAATCTAATCAATGGCTTAGGGACGCATTGAAGATGAACATTATTTTTATTTATACAGAAGTACATACGTCATATGGCTAATTAATTATCATTCTATTCTAATTCTATTTACAGATAACAATAAACAATAAAACTAGCCAGAAAATGAATTTATCTCACATAACATAAATTGACATTAATTAATGTTACTACATATTTGGCTCCTCCGTTCCGTTGTTCAGTTTTAACAAAAGATTCCACACTATTGACAACACCGGACAGGTTAATGCATAATCTGTCAAAACATGTTAATTGGTGTTAATGGATCACTTGCTTTTGTGCCAATTTCAGGGGGAAAGTGTTGAAATGCTCCGGATGCCAATATGTGCATTACTGCGGAAGGTTGTGTCAAAAAGATGCATGGAGTGAGCACAAGGTAAGGATATCAATTTACATTCAAAATATCATTATAATTAAAATCGATTAATCAAAATTCAAAACTCAAATAATTTATTATAAATAGTTAATAATATTGCAGTTTTACATGTCAAAAATATAAATCTCTAATTAAAACACTAATTCTAATCAATCTAATCTGTCGATTGATTATGATATAATTTTCATTGTTTATCTGTTTATTTTCCGTTAAAATAAACGGTTACTCTAAAATAATACTCAATGCAGGGCGCTGCTAGTATTATTTTAAACACAATAGGTAGGTAGGTACATTTTCAGCACATGGGTGCCATTTTTGAGTCTCATTTGGTGACAAAATGGCCGATTCTCACTGGTTTCAGACAGGAAATCCGTCAACCGATGAGATTGGTGCCTAGCTTTGCTAAAAAACAAAATAGTTACTAACTAGGCACATACTCACATAATTGTGATGGACACTCGGCAACATTCTCACATGATTACATAAAACTTGGCAACTGCTAATCGTGTGAATTTATCGTTAACTTCGACAATAAAGCAAGAAGCATTTTAGAGATTTTCAAAGTTGTGTAAATATTTTTTGAGTGTGTGGGCCGAAATGTAGATGATCTGTGATTTATTTTATGAAGTAGGTGAATGATGCAAAACCGCATATAAATTTTTTTTAAATACTTTGTTGAATGAGCGAAACTATTCCCATGCGACGAATCGCCGTACCAACTCAAACTCTCAAACTGTTGTCCCAACCTTTATAAAAGTAGGAAATAATAAACACTTTTTAACACTTTGGCTGCTGAACCGATTTTCTTGTCTAGCCACGGGTGCGGATCTGTACACACTGTTGTGCTTTCCCATACAACTAACACCACAGTTGTGTTTTCCCGTATTTGCGGCAAGTTATGAAAACCACCACTGTTGTGTTTACAGCATATTAAGCTATAAGCCTAACTTTACAACTATCCCCTTAAAGTCATATTTATTATTCTCATGATCCTAGTTACGAGTAGACGTTCAGAAAAACGACGTCAATGTTTGCGTGAACCGAAGATACGAATCCTGCACGCAAATATGTTCTGGCATCCATCCATCCATAGTCCATCCACCTGTCTAGATCGTCGGTGGTAATAGTCGTGTGTGGCCTATGATTGCAATTTGCACCGCATTACAAGCATACTATGCATGACTTAGTACCGGTGTGCCAATAAAACTTCCTGGTCTTTTTAAAGAGCGGTGAGAAGTCAGAATTGCGGAAATAGAACGGACAGTTGGTTTGAACAGCATGAAATATTAATTTCACATTTATCATATTCATCTCAACATTGTCGAACTAATTCATGTACCTCTGTCGTAATAAGTGTGAACAAGTACTTATAGGTGTGTAATGTTAGTTATTCTACGCTGTAAAACCCGTGTTGTTGGCCCCTATAGTTATTGTTGGTACATAATAGGGCGATAATTATCGTCGAAAACCCGTTCTCTGGCGAAAATCGCACTAAAATGGAAACATTACAGTTGAAAAGTATTCTCTGCACTCAAGAATACCTCCATAGCAAAACTCTCATTGTACCTTCTGCTAGTATACTATGCCCACCCGATTCAGGGGACACAAAGTGAATGATAAATCGGTCCTTGCATAATCACGAGCCGGCCACAGGTGATAATTTCAGAAGCGTAACCCAACAAATACCAGCCGCATCGCATGGCCGCTTGCCATTTCCTATCCCAGTTGATTTATTGCTTCGCTCGTTTTATTCGCAGTGTAATCGGCTCGCAAGTGTTAGGTTTATTTCGGGGTTACGGCTTTTCATATCCGGTTGGTATTTAATTGGAATGATGAATGAGTTTTTTTTTATATTACTGAGCAAAGAGATGAGCAAGTCGTTCAGCTTATGCGCCACGTCTAACCATAACAGCTACAGTGCCACTCAGAATCTGTGCGGCACTGCACTGCGCTCGTCACCCTGAGACATGGTTCTAAAGTCTCATACGCCGAGTAATTTCGCTGGAAACAGTGCCCTTTAAACCAGAACAGTTTTGTTTTCATCTACTGCTTGGCGAATGATCATCTGGCAAATGTGCTGTACTTCCCCAAGCGGTCTCAGGGCCAGGGTTGGTCTATAGGTATGAGTTTTTAATAGTTGAGAGGAACGTGCAAATCTACAATTATTACAAAAATCCCTCTAGTTTTTCTGTTACGGCTGTTGTTGGTATTAACACAAAGAAAATTCTTTATCATTCCTACATCGCTTGTTTCATCAAATAATTCGCAAGGTCGTCGTCGTCGGGTTCTTTTCTCCATAGGTTTTACTGCAAAAAGATTTCATGGACTTGTGCCACAGGTCTTCTTGACTTGTGCTCTATGTGCTTAAAGCTCTGGTTCATTAAGATTTGTATACCGTTTCAGTGGGAATGCGCGAATTTCAAGCGCGTGGCGCCGAAAGTGTTGCCGGATGCGGCTCGTATGCTGGCGAAGATCATAAACCGGCTGAACCGCGGCGATGGACACTCCTACCGGGCGTACTACTCGGGCAACTCCTTCCGGATGTGGAAGGATTTGATGTCACGTGAGTATAGGGCTTGTCCCACTACGCCCAATCTTCGGCTCTTCTCGTCCAACCTCTATCAGCCTTTTTCGCTTAGTCGTCACTCCATCTACGCCATAGGACGCCGGAAGGGGTCCTACACTACGTTTGATTAAAGCTAGATTCACATTTGTCTGACGTGTTGTGTCGTGATGCATCATATGTCGTGGTATCGATTCTGATATTGATATAGGTAGCCATGCTTTATAGTATAAAGTTTATACTATCATTACATAGACACGTCTGGTCAGAAAAATGCTAGTCCGTATTTGATCTCCGCATTTGCTTTTTCAGATTATTCGGACCTGAAAACGGACAATAAGAGAATGGAACATTTCACGTCGCTATGCGGGGTGCTGTACGAATTCCTAAAGGATATATCACTGCCTAACACCGTCGAACTGATGGGCTTGTATGGGAGGGTGAGTAAATGAAGACCCATAGACGTAAAGCAAAATATCGCCCGTTGAATGCAATAATAAACTAACTCACCATCCACTATCTCACTTCTACAAAGGCTAAAGTTTGTGTTCGTGTGTTTCTCCTCTCTTAACGCCGAAATGGCTGAACGGATTTTGATGAATTTTTGTATATACTTTAGGTCCTGGAATGGAACATAAGATACTTTTTATCCTGTAGAAATGAAGGGTCCTGGTGGAATAAGGGATAATACTTGTGGCGGCCCTACTCTGTGCCGTTGAGGTAGATTGCCTAGCAATGAAATAACACGAGCGTCAAGTGAAAACGCGGGAAAATCCGCGCGGCGCTGCTAGTATAAAATAAACACTCCATATTATTTCATAGTTCTTGAAGACAGGTTCAATTCGGCTATGATTGTTTTCACTGATGTTCAAATTCAGCAAGCCACAAAATGCATAAGCTTTGTTGCACTTTATACTGTAACAAATGTGTTAATACATATCTTTTTGGAGCCCCATATCACGTAAATACTATTATTTATTTATTTATTTTATTGTATTAGGAGGGCTTACAGCTATCATTGAAAAAAGTTGACTTAAAAACTAAGAAAATCCATTAACAAGCCTCCACATGTAGTGAGAGAGTAATAATAAATAGATGTGGTACCATTAATTGAATATCAATCAATTTTAATTTTTTTTTTTTTTTAAAACAATTTTTTTTATTTTTTTTTATAAATTTTATTTTATCAAATTGGGATGATTGAATATCAATTCATGGACCAAAGTCAACTAATGAATACTTTTCAGATGGCCATCAACAGCTTCATGATCCTAGACACTGATATGAACTCGATTGGCACGGGCGTCTACCTGGCCTCGTCTATAATGGACCACAGCTGTACTCCCAACACTGTTGCCACCTTTGATGGAAAGACCATCAATGTTAGGGCGCTACAAGACATGCCCTGCCTAGATTGGACTCAGGTAGGCTAAAACTGACTGGATGATACGCCGTCACGCATCAGTAGCTGCCGAGCGATTCTTATGCGGTTGCAGTTTTGGATTCCAAAGGCGTAGTTCTAGTTGAAATTACTATTAATTATTACTAGTAATAATGCAGATCCTGACTAAAAAAAAAAAGTTCTTTTTATTTGTTAGAGTTACGAGACGAGCAAGTTGTTCACCTCATGGTGAGTGCTACGCTTACCCATAACAGTTACATTGCCACCTAGAACTTAACATTGCATGATCTTGCGCGGCACTGCACTGCGCTCGTCACCCTGCGACATCCGTTCTAAAGTCTCGTATGCCCAGTAATTTGTATGGAAACAGTGCCCTTCAAACCGGAAGACTGTATTGTTTTCGCTTGGCGGATGATTATCTGGCAAAGGTGTGGTACTTCCCCAGGCGGTATCTTACAGAAGAGGCCTCCCACTACACACACACGTACTTACATAAGTACACACGTCCTTGCTCTGTGTGCCCGAATGAGACGGCGTTAATGTAGCCAACATAGCTTAGTGCATTAAAACCCTTTGATACCTGTTGAAACCTTTTGAAACCGACACCCAAAAGATCCAGGTTTAGCAGATTGGCTTAAAAATTGGTCAGTTAATGCTAGGATAAAGACACGAGTCTAGGTTGTATAGAAAGTGTCTGGTACTATGGTTTGACTGAGGAATGCCATAACTGTTTCCTATTATAATTTATTATTGTTTGGTTCCAGATTCGCATATCATACATTGACCTGATGAAGACTCCATACCAACGCCAGACAGAACTTCTTCAGAGCTACTACTTCTTGTGCCAGTGTGACAGGTGCATGGGTAAATGCTTTAGATGTGCTACTAATTGTACCTCGCATGCTCTCTGTTTGCTGTGGGAAAGTCAGCTTTATGAGAGACATTGAAGACTTTTATCATAAGTTTGGGATGAGAACTCACGCCGCGGTTTCCCCGCGTCGCGTGGGCGCGGTTGTGGCACCGCAAAACCTGTAGGATAATAAGAAAATCGAACTTTCAACACTCCGTTCAGGTTCAGTAAGACGCAGTTTTCGCCGGCACGCGACTGAGTAAAACATCCAACGGTTTTGTTTATCGAGTTTACTGACATTTTTCAATGCTGGCTTTCCTTGACTTCCTTGTCAATCCTTCTGTCCGGCCTTTGTGAAACTGACGAAGCTGTTGTAACCATCGTAAATCTTCCTCTTCTTTACTGAAAAGCATCCAAAAGCAACGCGCATGATCTGTGTAACCTTGACATCCTATCAAATATTATTATAAAACACTTTAATTTTATAGATGAAACTCAAATACAATACGTCCACGCGGGACGGTGCCTCAACTCCGATTGCGATTCGCCCGTTCCTATCCAGTGGAAAGACGACTGTCAGATCGTGCGAAAGCCAGATTCCAAAACTGCAGAGAAAACCGATAACGGCAGTACTGAAACGGGAGACGGTGACGCTGACATCAATAAGAATGAGATTGAGCAAAGCGTGTTTGGTGTGCGATGTCAAGAATGCGGTACAAAATACACGGAGCAACACATTGACACGTTCGTGAAAACGATGGAGTTTACCGAGGCTCATTTAATGAATATGGAATGCGCTTCTGTGGCTTGTATCCTTTTAAATTCTGAGAACCACACAACTGTGAGATCAACAACCTGAAAACCTGGACAAATTCCTCTCCAACTCCTCATAATCCTGAAAACCTGGAGTAATTCCTCTCAAACTACTTACATTATCTCAATTGCCTCCAAATTTCTTTTAGATTTTCTCTTTCGAGGCAATCTAACAAAGAAGTCCTCTAAACAGTATAAAGCAATCTTCCCAATTTTCTGTGAACATGTAGGTATCAAGGCAATTTTTCTTAACTCCTATACCAGATGTTGACGTATGCAAGTTCTGTCTTGAAAGACACGAGGGGGTGCTTCATCCCCTGAACGTGTTGCATGCTCAAACGTTGGACCATGCCTTTGACGCCCTGATTGAAGTCCAACTGTGGGACAAGGCATGCGATTATGCGGACAAACTCATTCCATGTTTTAGGTAAGATTTTTAGTTTTCAAGTGCCGTTCCATTATTGAAGGCTGGCAACTTGGCATCCCAACCAAATTTTCCATGCAGAAAAATGGCTTTGAATCGATTGGAAACCCGCTTTGGACATTCATGAATTTAATATAAACAGGAACCTCGTCAACATTTAATTTTGTGTTCTGTGGATTTTATCAATATTTCTTAACACAAATTGTTATGTTCTCAGGTTCTACTATGGCGAAAGGAATCCATTGCTAGGACTCCTTTATTTGAAGTATGGCAAAATATTGCTTTACAAAATGGATCTCAACAAAGCCCTCGTACAACTAAAGAGTTCTGAGAAAATTCTCAAAATAACTCATGGCGACAGACATCCCCTTTACAGGGAGCAACTGCTGCCGCTACTACAACAAGCAATAATGGAATCTATGTGATTATTTTTCAGTGCCTATTCGAGTGTTAGTGAATATTGTCAATTATTTTATTCCTAAGTCACAAGGCTGTGTGTGCAATAATGTTGGATTAAGTTTAGATTGGAGTAAATTGTTTTAAGTCAAATTATTATTTTTCTTTTCTTAATATTATGATACAATTATCAAATATAAAATATATAAAAAATTAAGATAAAAAATTTAACATGTTCACTGCTGAAAACACAACTGTCGTGTTTTTCATAACTTGCCACGAGTACAGCAAAACAACTGTTGTGTTTGTTATATGGGAAAACACTATGGCGCGGGCAGAGCCGCATCCGTGGCTAGACAAGCAAAACGCTCAGCAGTCAGTGTTAAGAAAAAACATGTTAGTCACAGATAACAGAAGTTAGTGTTACATCCAAAAAATTACATCTCAAAAGGCCATCTTGAGGAAGTATTGCAGATATGAGTCTTTCATGAAATTTCGTGAAATTCTAATATGATACAAATGAGGATTGAAATGTCCATAATAGTACATAAGTAGGTGTCCATAATAGTAATAATAAGTACTAACTTTGTAATAATAAAGTCTGTCTTTTTTTATATTTTAACACCTTCAGTGCTGAAAACACAACTATCGTGTTTCATAATTTACCGCGAGTGCAGGAAAACACAACCGTTGTGTTTGTTGTATGGGAAAACACTATGCAGTGTGCAGAGCCGCACCCGTGGCTAGACAAGCAAATCGGCTCAGCATTCAAAGTGTTAAACGAAGTTATATATTTGGTAATAGACAAGGTAAAAAAAAATGTAAGTAGTCAAAGAATAATATCAGTGTTCACAAAATACATTTATTAGTCTGTATGTAAGAAAACAAAGTCTGTTGTCCACATTTATAATTTAAAAAGAAAAAGTCTTTACTGTATATGTCTGTCAGTACTAGTATGCATCATCATCAAACCGCCTCTTCCTCGGAGGTGCTTCCTCATCTGCTTCCAAAACCCTCATTCGAATACCACAAACCTCGGCCCCATGTAAAGTACTAATTGCTTCATCTGCAGAAGCTTCGGATGCGTAACAAGCATATCCTACAGTTTTATTGGGCAGTGTGTAAACATTTATTAGATCCCCAAAGCGACAAAAGATGTCACGCAGTACAGTCAACGGAGGAGGAGCCGGTTTGCAGATCAGGAAACATCTCTTGGTCATTTTGCTATCAATATCGGCCAAAGGTTTCGGTGAAGGAAGCTTAGCAGTGCAATAGTTGATGTCATTAACATCTGGAATTTCAGCTTCCAAAACATTTCCTGTAGCAATCTGAACAAGCTTGGATGCCTCGGCTATCGCTTCAGCCAGTGCAGCCAAATCAGGAGGCCCAGATTGGGTGGCTGAGGTTATTGCATTCCTCAACTTCGATACGGCTCCAGGTATGTTGTAGAACTGATTTTCCTCTCCACCAAAATATGTATTATCCGGTCTAACAAAAAGCAACATACCGGGTGGGTATTCAAACTTATTTAGTTTATCCACAGCATAAGCAGCGGATATTGGATTGGAGTAGAACACTGTACCTCTACCACAATTATGAAACCGGTCTAACATGAATCTACAGCTTAACATTCCTGGAATGATGTCAAACAACCTTTCCATATGAACATGGGAAACATGAGGACAACACATGAAGTTGACTTTGGTAAATGTTCCATTTCCACGTAAACTACCAGATTGGCCCATCATGGAAATGAGAGAGGTTCTAGTGTCATTAGACCTAGCCAATAACGCAATACTAGACTCAAATGATGTTTCTGGACGCTTTTGCCATTTAGGTTTAGCAAATACAGGTCTGTACTCTCTGCCACATTCTTCAAAAGCTCTAGCAGCTTCAGAAAACTTGGTATAGGTTATGTAAGCAAATCCTCTTGATTCACCACTGTTATGATCTCTTTGGATAACAATGGAACTGAGTTTACCATATACTCTAAATATGCGTTCAAGCTGCCACTCAGTCAGATATCTTGCAATATGAATGAATAATCTTTTATATTTTTCTTCATCAAGATCTTGTCTTTCCACTTCTGAGCGATTGACGGCCACCATTACTTTCAACGAGCGTTTACCGTTAGGCAGAACTTTCTTGTTCATAGCTTCAACAGCCGCCGCTGCTTCGGATGTCTTAGAGAACTTGATGAAGCAAACACCTTTCGACGCTCCATTATGGTCTAGAGGAATTTTTATATCTTCAATGTCTCCGAACTTGGAAAATGCCTCACTCAAGTCATCGTGGTCAAGTTTTCTGTCACATACTACGAACAACCTGGAATACACAGGATTATCTCCTGAAAAATCTCCATCGCTCCGATATTGGTTACTTCGGCTATCCATATTTTATTACTTCATGCACCGTATCCTAATCTTCTCTAATTTGATAAGAAAAGCAAAGTACCAAAAGATACAGTAGCTGAGAAAGAAAGCGAGGAATTATTGGAAAAATAAACTCTATAATTTCATCAAAACAGAAAACACTCGTTCATGTCAAATCTAAGACGGCCGGCCGGCCATCAAAACAAAGAGTATAAAAAAATGAGCAGACGTAATCGAATATTATCGATTCCCCGACTTTTTGTTTTGTCTTCGCGCTATTTGTGCATTTAGCCAGTGCTACTATGCTTTTTGCTGTGGTTGTTGAAAACAAAATTTAAACGCCGAGCACAGAATAATAATTATATCTACTAAATAACGATTTGAAATACAGTACACACCTAAGAATAATAATTATGAATAATTATTATTATGTCTTATGAGGAATCGTCCTCCATGGAAATATTTTATGAAAATCTTTAAAATACTTAAATAATGAGCAGTCTCGCGAGGCATATTGGAAACGTCGAAACTATTTTGTATATAAAAATAGGCATAGAAAGTTAGTTTACGACAGAAAATAAATTTTAATATGGCATAACGTGGGGGATGGGCCACCAGCCAGTATAACCCACCGTATAAGCCCGGTATAATATAGTACTTACTTAGTCCGATTTGGTTTCTGATTGTCTGATCAGACTATCGGGTCGTCCGCCTTACCGCTGCTTCCGACTCGAACGTCCGATCCGTCTATCGGATACAGCCTAAATAATCTAAATATCACAAAATGGAAGCGCTTTCCCCTCCGCCGCACCCTTTGCGTCACTATCTAAATAACGTTACAGATTCTTTGATTCGTTTGCTATCGAGTGGTGTTATTAAATTTTGGATGTAGATAATAAATAAGCAGTTCCATACCAAACTGCATCCCCGATTCAGATTATTGAATTACCTCCCATTATGGAAGCAAGTTTATAAAGACGTATTCATTCATCTCAAAACATAGCCCTCCTTTGGGCTGTCGAGTAAAATTACTATGAGCATTTTGTTGCTCAGGCACAGATAACCTAATAGTTTTCCAGCCTAGGGTGGATTTATAATCATAGGGAAAAAATCGATTTTTATATCGATTCCAATTGCTTGTCAACCGTTGCTCAAATTCAAATATATGACATATTTCTGGGCTGCCAGATAGGAGAAGCTATTGTGAATTTAGGGAGTCTTAAATGTATAAAAATTGTAAAACAATATTTTACGGTATCTCTGAACTTTAAATAGCACAAAGTTATTATTTGTATCCACAACAATGTGAGATACTGTAATATATATATATAAAAAAAAATCTATCATATTATTGCCAGAATTTGATTTTGTTGAATAAAATATACCTATTATAATAAAACAAAATAGAAATATCCCAATACAACCTTTTATTTTAAGGTTGCAAATGAAAATGAAAAAATACTTTGCACAGTGTTTACTCGTTATCTTAATTAAAAGAAAAAAATATTGGGTAATTTTGTACTAAACAACTTGTAGCTAAGTAAAACGAATCTAACATAAAAATAAAAAAAACCGTCCTGCTATAACTAGCAAATGTGAAACATTTTTCAGGAATGTGCATGAAAGAATGGTTTACTACTAAACTAAAAAGTTGAAACGTATCTAACGTGACACTGGCTAAATGAAAAAGAAAAGTCAGTAACCAGTCTGACCCACCCACCTATTAGATTCATGAGGGCCTCTTGAGAACCACATCTATTTATCTTATGAAATCAATTTGTTAGTAAGTAAACATCTCTTCGAATATAAATAAAATATGTAATTTCGGGAAAATTAAGCAAACATTACTGGTAGCTCCGAAGAACTTTATTTTTTACATGCAACACCAATCTTATTTATGCCACAATCGGTTATCAAATTACAAAAATCTTATATTTCTCTATTTTTCCAGCTTAATATTGTACATAATCAACAAAATTCGAAATCCCCAGTGTGACCTAGTGTTTGTACATCGATATTTATAAATATGTAGCAGCTGTGAACCCGCTGACGCTTATTCTGGGCGTTTGTTATCTCCTCTGTGAACAATGTCTTTTGGTCCGTCAAGCATATCGAATCGACTGTGGTCAAATGGTCCGGAGCGGTCGATGAGTGCGCTTCTCTGGCCAATGTGTACTTCGACTCAGGTCGTTGGAGTAAATAGTGTCGTCGGGTATCGATGCAGTATTGAGGAAAACTAAATTCTTCAAATATAACCCTCATTGGATTTTTGTTTTTCTGTTGTGAACTTTGTGACGATGTTTATAAGTCCTACCTATCGGACACGGCTGCTGCAGCAGTGCAGTCCCGCGAGCAGGAAGCAGCCTGTGTTGGTGCAGCCGGAGTACAGGCAGGATGACACTAATGGAGACAGATTTACACCTTGCCGGGCTGGAAATAATTGGAAGACCAATTTCCAAGGTAAGGATTTTCTCTTACTACCTCCTCTTTAGAAAAAGTTATACCTACTCAAGGATTCTCATAGATTTTTTAACTTTAAAGTGTAGTATTTTATCTTTATTAATTTCAATATTGCTCTATTGGTTATTTTCCTAAGCTACTATTCAGTCATTATAATGTACGGACAAGGTGAAATTATGGTTTAGACAAGTAATTTAACTACCCACCTCCTGTTTTATAATGACATTGTTATTTCTAATAAATATCTGAAAGCCTGTAAATAAACTGAGATTTTGTACTAACTATGGTAAATTATGTAAAAGCTGTCAATTCAAAATTTCCTCTATTACTAGGATGGCCCCCGTGGTGGAATATGGCCTAACCCTCCTCACGAAAGTGAGGAGAGACCCGTGCCCAGCAGTGGGACGTCATGGGTTGATGATGATGATGACTAGGATAATTCAAATGAAATTAATGTAGGTAGGTTAAAATATAATTTAATGCATACAGATCTAAATTAAATAGGTGTGACATGTGAAGTGAACATTCTATCCTTATTTAGGACATTTGACATGAGTTTTTGGTTCAAGTAGGAAAATACCAACAGCAAATAAATACAAGGAGAAATTCAAATCTTAATCATATATTGTAATTATAAAATTAAGTGCATAATAGAGAAATATGTTTTTAAAAATGTTTATTAATTTTATTAACAGATGTCTGTACAAAGTTTTCAGTTGTGACTCATGTTTCGAAAATTGTTCTGGAAAGATTATGTGCCCTGTTTACATAATTAAAAATGGTTTATGAAATATCCTGAAAGAATATTTATTTATTTATTAATTTATAGACAAGCAGCATAAATCACAAAATTGTTAACTTCTTGTAACAAAGATTTATTAGTTCGTAGCCGGTTACCAAATTCGTTTTTTCTTTTACTTTCTCGAAAGAGAGAATAATGCCTCATTAAATTCAATTCCTCAATTTGGCCTCAACGTCAATTCTGATACAAGCTATGAAACCGCATTATCA
Organism: Campaea margaritaria; assembly: GCA_912999815.1. NCBI lineage: Eukaryota > Metazoa > Arthropoda > Insecta > Lepidoptera > Geometridae > Campaea > Campaea margaritaria. The sequence goes on from OU538791.1 coordinate 11,468,386, forward strand.
CTGCAAATTGCTGTCAAAAATGCTAATATTAACAGTGATTTGCAGAGGCAACATACTAAATCATAGGATTTTGTGGGCTTAAAGACCAACGTAAATTGAACCACAGTTATATTCAAATTCTAACAAAGTTTCCTGGGACAAGCTCATACTATATTGGTTTATTACTAAGAAGGTCCGGACCCCACTTCACTGCATTTTTTTATCAATCTGATATGTTCCAATGCTAGTGCAATATGAAAAGTAGACATAGATGTGTAGTGTTCACAATTCAGTTGCATTTCATACATACAGTCATGCCTTCCTCCCGTTGGGATAGGCAGAGACTGCAGCATTGCACTGCAGCATTTTTTTTGTTGCATTTCATCATCATCATTTTCATCAACCCATATCATCCCACTGTTGAGCACTGGTCTCTTCTCACTTTTGTGAGGAGGATTAGGCCATAATCCACCATAAGGCCTGGCATTGTTGTATTTCAGCTGATGATTATTAATTTGATTGCCGTCTTGGTTAATACTTTCACTGCTGAAACGATTTGCTTGTCTAGCCACGGGTGCAGCTCTGCACACTCCATAGGGTTTTACCATACACCAAACACAACAGCTGTGTTTTCCCGCACTCACATGAAAAACACTACAGTTGTGTTTTCAGCACTGAAGGTGTTGAAGATATTCCATTTCTCTCCGTACTACCTTATCCTAATATTTCATAGACCATTAAAATAGATGTCACATCAATTTATTTTATTTATCTTTATTTAAGTACTCTCTTTATTTGATAACCTTTCTATTAAGAGTAGGAAGTGCTCTGTAATTTGATCTACAGTGGGTGGGGGTTCATTGTTCTTGTGGGAGTAGAATGACAATATTGTGGTTTAGTGTAATATAGCCCTTACATAATAGTAGATTTTGTGGTGCTAGTTAATTTACTGAGGGTACTGTGGTTGCTGCACGGTGGAGATTGGTGGGACGGGGAGAGTGGGGAGTTGGTTCACCAGATTAAGGTTCATCATCATCATTGCAAGATCACAACACATATCACTGCTGAGCATGGGTCTCACCTCACTTTTGTGAGGAGAATTAGGCCATAATCGACAGAATGTTGCCTTTGCAATTAATCTTTCCAGAAATTATCCTGTCAGATCTTATAGATTTACTTGTCTAGCCACGGGTGCGGCTCTACACACTCCATAGTGTTTTCCCATACAACAAACACAACAGTTGTGTTTTCCCTCGCTTGCGGCAAGTTATGAAAAACACGACAGTTGTGTTCTCAGCACCGAACGTGTTAAGAGAAACACAATGGGCACATTTATAAAAAAGAACCCTGTCTATTTTAAGTCTGAAAAACCCTGTCTATACTTCCAGTATCAAGTTCCATATACAATTTAAACTAAAGAACAGTCAAGTCCAAAAGTGTGATAAATAGGTACTCTTGTTTAACTACTCACGAACGTAATACAGACCTCTCCAAATTATTAAAACTAATTATCACCTGACAAAAAGCGCGTTCGAATTACGCAGTGCTAGAGCCAAGCCAAGAGTCAATACACTAACCTTATTGTCTTTTTGCCTGCTACCGCCTAATAGACCATAATGATGGACCAAAAAATGTGATCTTCTCATAATTATGGCCTGTCCAGACTGCCAGTGCCGAGTGGCCGGGGTTTTATTCAACTACCGGTAGCTCGTAATTGAATCTAGATTCTATTTCAATTTAGCAGACATTCGCCAAATCAAATTCTACCACAAACTGTACCTTCGTGAGGTTCTGCTATAAGTGCTTTGTTGAGATAGGAGCCGGATTGAATCTTATTGCGTGGAAGTAAAGTCGAAGTTTTAATAGATCACTGATTTTAACAGAACGGTTCAAAATAAATCTGAAAAGGCTGAATATAAAGATCAAACTTGCCGAATGACGCTCGAGATAAAGAACGCCTTGCGTAACTATTTCGCTAAGAACGCCTTCTTATTTCCAATTGTTTTAGGAATCCTTCATGATAATTGAGGATATTGTCTATTAGAAACTAACCATTTCTCATTTGGACGTCAATTTTGAGAACGATCCTCTTCAAAACCACAGAGAGGAAGTTACGGCGGGAATCCAACCTATTGTTGAAATGGCGTCGGGAGCTCTAATTACGAAGCGTCTCTCATTACGAGATCTAATGGAGCTAGCTTTCCGTGAAGTTGCGCAACCGCAACTACGTCCCAAGGTTAACGGCCCTACGGACCACAGAGTGTAGACTGTAGGGTCTACTCTACAGTCTACACTCCCCGCCTCAAGTGATCTTTTTTTCCTAGCAAAATTAAAAATGCAACCAAATCATGGCCCTCGTGAACCGGCCTCATTTGTAATTCATAACTTCACGGTTGGCTACCTGAACACGCTATTGTATGCATGGCGTAGAAAGTGCTCTATAAATAAATCTAGGTAATTAAATGTTGAGTTAATTGCCATTTGGATCTGACTGGGATTCTTTGAATGCCACGGGCTATCATTAACTGGAGATTTTTGGATGTACAGGGCACTGACATCCAGTAAAAGTCCAAGGAAACTTGTTTAGTTGGTTAGGCAATTAAAAAGAGTTATTGCTTCAGAGACAAGAAAATCTCAACTAATAAAATAGCCTCGTATATTTCTAAAAGATAGTAAAAAACTTCGATAAAGATTCCACTTCCTCATTGCAGATTGGTTGCAAACGTTATGTAATTTAAATTACAAGCTGAACACGTATAAATCTTCAAATATGTCATAAAAAGCTACTCATAAAACGTAAGGAAAGTCCGAGGGTCCCTGACGTCCTTCGGAAGGACGAGAGTGAACCCGTGCCAACCCATCCGCGTCCTACACGTGCTCGCAATTAAGGTCTGCATCAGATAATTATAGGGTACCAACCAAGGACGTAAAGTCCCTGTAGAAATTGTTTACTTCCTGGTTCAGTGTCCTTCTAATCTTGATCCTTTGTTTTAGGGTATTAAAATTACAGCACTTAAGATCTTTGTTTATAGGGTTTTTGTAGCTCATGAGCTGCTCTATGGAACCCTAAATCCTTGTTAGATGGATCATCGTAAATCTAAAAATCCCTAGACTTTTAATCCAATAAAAGGCAAAGATAAAAAGTTATTTTATTTCATGGGATTTGCGCGATTTCTCTATGAGTGACCAGGATCGCGTGACTTTCTTTAAGAGTTCCACCAATTAACTTTGAAATGTTTCTGATTTAAGCACCTAGGCAATTAAAAGGGCTGTGTGATAGTAGCGTGCAATATGGCGTGGCGTGGAACTCGTCTAATGCTCCCGAGGTCGTCCAACCGTGACTGTGATGGGGCTTGCATTCGCGTGGTGGGTCCTGGCCATATTGGCCATTGTGGACGGGCATTCACACCTTCCATACGGCCGATCATTGAGGACACGAAGTCATTAACTATTATGAGTTATGCAGTACTCCGTCTTGTCTATTCAGACGTGACTCTTACAATTTCTGACTAGGTAATAGATCACCAGGTTTGTTGTTCTTGATGTACATCGCATTTAAAACAGCAAACTCATTTTTTTGGTCCATAAACGCACAATAAGCCTAGATGTGATGAAAAACATTTCCTAGCTTTTCGAATTTACACCCCAGTTGTAATATTTTTTTTATGATGTCATGAAAATAGCAATAAAAGAACACCACATAGTCACGGTTAAAAACATCGAAACTGGCAAAATCAGTGAAGATTTCCACGACCCAGGTTCAGGCACCGAAACCCATAAAAAACGAAATAAACAACAGCTTACAATATTTTTATACGGCCGTATTTCATCAAAAGGAAGTTGGCTTTCCGGCAATTAAGCACAGATTTTTCGCAGCGATTTTTTTCCTCGGCATCTTTAACGACTATAACTATAAACTATTAACTATAAGTTGGAAGTTTGTGGACCGTGCATCATATAGAGAAGGGACGATGCCCTGTATTATAAGTAAGTCTAGTTCCTGGGGTTTATGTCGACGACTCGTTTTGCTCCCGCCCACTGACTAAGCCTGCTGGGTTTAGTCATGCAGATATATGAAAATGTATCTCAGATATTATACACGATCAAATCAAGTGAGGACCGATTTATGTTACTGGATTCTTGTGAAGCATTCTTACTTGTGTATCTTGCATTATTGCTATGTTACAACGGATAACTACTGCTCAGGTTTTGATAGATATGATAATTATCATCCCTGCTTTTGTCACAATATTCATTATAAGACTTAAAATTTTGGAATGACTTTTTATGTTGTTAAACAATAGGGTCCTTATCTCACATGATGTTTAGCGACTATGTAGTGATAAACACTAAGGGATATAATGATCATGGGTTTTATTGAATCTGTTGTATTTTTATGAGTTTCTAATCGTAGCTTTTCGTTTTAATAACAGAAGTATTATAATTGCAGATGTACGTAGTTGTCCGTCTCTGTGTCTTGTTGTTGCTGTAACTTTGTGGAGCTTTTAGGTATTTTAACTTTTGTAATAGTAACACTTAAATGTATGACAGATTTAAAAAAAAATATTTTTTGTCTTCCATCACGCATGCTCCAAGTTATTGAGCTTGCTTACTAGAGCATGAACCTTTCGATCATTCAACTTTACCCTTTTTTAAAATTTAATATTAAACTTGCTTTGAAATATGAACCTATCGAAATTTTAGGTTTTGAATTTTTGTTACACTATTTATTTCTGCCTAATTTCCGATCTTGACTTGAGTGTCAATTTAATTCACGTTTGCTTAATTGGTCATTAAATTATAAATGCAATACTGATGCCATTATAAAATGACCATTTGCTCAAACGGACGTCGTTACGTATATCCTTCCATTATTAAATGTTGTTTAGAATTATATTATACTGATCGCAGGATCACGGGTCAGAAGCCATTTGAGTCAATTACTACATATTGTCAATTGTCATCAATACCTACAATGACCTAAATACATTATGGTAGCCAGGTGCCGTCAGTTACAATCTTTATTAGAAAGTTATAATGATGCAGATCGTCCATTTTTTTCTGTAGAATGTCTTGACATTGCCACATTGCCACTTACTAATGCGGTCATTGAAGTGATGTTTTCTGTTCAGACCGCATTAATCTCTTTTTTTGCAATTCTACAGATAAAATGATCGATCTATAATTTCATGTTACCGTGCCTCAATCATTAGTCAGTCCTTTTGTTCAATCTTTATTAACATTCTTTTCTACCTTAAGCCTCCTGTTTTGACTAATGAGTCCTTTCACATTGTTAATGACTTCTTTAAGGCTAAGTTCGTCTCTAATTATGTAGCGCTTAATGCAAATTGTTCAAGTCATCGGCTGACAAACTTATTGTACTGGTTAACTGCAGTGCTGTTACAAAGGCGTCTCTTGTCCCTGTTGTTATGTTGATTTGCTTTCACAGCTTGTGTATTGGTGATTTGGTGGTCATTAACAAAGTAACCCTTTAAGCCTGAGCAAATACCACTGTTTGATATCGGTTCAACCAAAATAAGGATTTCTTTTTTTTATCTAGGTCTATCTATCGTTACATTTGTCATTATACGTATTATGGGTGGGTACACATGTTTCCTAACGTCTGCAATTTGGCATGCGTGAATTTTTCGCTTGTAACTTGTATTATATTGTTTCCCCCGATGATTTGTGTCATCAATAGTCAATTTTGTTTATCACCAGAAATTACTCTATCTTGGACACTTGGTTGCGTATAGTTCTTTATGTTTTTGACCCCTATACGTCTCCACTACCATGTTTACAACTGGCACGATATATTTTAATAATTCTTGGTCTTATCACGAGGAATTTCGGTCAAGTTCGTTTTGCGTATTCCGTAGTAGAGTCTCGCAGTCGGCTACTAGTAATTTGTTATCCTTCGGTTAGTACATGACGCTTACTATTATAACTATTTCTCCTGCTCCTGTAGGATGTTCGACTTGAGTTTAGCATGAAATATATAAGAAATATTTTGCCTTCACATCACAATAATAGAATAGTGCGTGAAGATCTTCCAGGGTATCGATTAGAGACACCTGCCATAAAAACGGGAAAGGTTTATTGAAAATTATATTAAACTAAATGTAAAACACCCGTTTAACTTCCCCAATGTCCAAAAGAACCCTACTGGTACAAGAAATGCAACTGTGATAGCACCGTCAACTCAACCTGTGCACTTTTGGATAAAAAACTGGTGATAAACCGATAAATAGGTATAATTTGACACACTCGTCCTACTGACATCCCGTACAAATTGCTTGACTTTTGATATATTATCTTTATCGGCCGATTACTGCGCTGCATGCTATGTAATGGTTACTATGCGTTACTTTGGCTCTAGGTATGTTAAAGTTAGCTCACAATACGAAGTCTAACTTCACTATTACTTGGTGTCTAGTAATTTCAACCTGGTAACTATGATAAAAAAATTGTGCAATCATTTCAAGCTATGTTGTGAGCTATCTTTTAAAACCATTCCTGTCTACACTTCCAATATCATTGACACTGGTTTTCAGCGGAAGCTCATGATTTTCGTCAGAGACATATTTAATTGGGTTAGGATGTCAAAATAATTCAAATAATAAACTTTTTGGTGGTTTAGAATTGAAACAATATGCCACATTGGTGGATTCTGATCCGAATGTAAATAATTGCACATGTCGGAACGAGCGTCTGCACCTGTACAAATGTTTGCACCATTCCGTTAATTTTGGGTGGGCGAATGCATATTTGCAAATTTTGAAACTGACAAATTAGCACTTTCGGTCAGATCAATTGTAAGCGATTTATTCTCATGTTTACCTTATGTATTAACATGTTGCACGCGAATTAAAAAAATATGATTTATCGGGTTAACCTCTGATAAGCCATGTGCTTTTAGCTTATCAACAGTGTTGAAAAGATTTATAGCTTATTTTGCATCCGAAACTTACCAACTCAGATTTTTATTTATTGCATAATTATATACGCTGATGTTTTCTTTTAACACGTTTTGTGTGATCATTTAAATCAAGATTAAAATTAGCTATGTTCGACATGTTTGGTTTTGCATATCGGTAAAGTCTGCCGTTGAGCTGACATTTTTGTCTGGTGAGGCGATTAAATATGACCTGTCGAGGATTTTGCACACCTACATCATTTAGCGATGACCAGCCTTCAACTTACAACGATCAGCTGAGATGGTGATGTCATCATTGTCAGTTATTATCCAATGTTTGTTATGTTCGCGTCAATATTAAATATTAAGACGGACATCTATCGAAAAAGTTAAGCTTCCATATTTTATCTTTCCACCATCATTATGCAACAGGGTTCTACTAAAGTTTTCTCGGTAGGTACACTTGACCGTGATTCAGCGAATGTACTATACTTGAACTTTCAGAAACACAAACTGTGTTAGTTCTCGGAAGTTCATTGTACCTATCAGCTGAGTCAACTACCTTTTGTTGCTTTTATTTTTCCCTCTAAAGTATGAAGGGCGATAATTTTCAAACAACAATGTTGCCAAAATGTCCCATATATTGACTTGTAATCGCTTAAAGGAATACGCTGACATTAGTTACACAACTCTAAAGACTTTTATAATCCCCTTCAGCTTTAGAGGTACTGCATAATACTTAACAATTTTATACTTTTATTTCCTCAATATCAATAAATCCATTGTATTATAAAGTCATCCTTATATTCTGTCTCTGCATCTCTGTTATATATCAATCAGCTTGTAAAGACTTATTTAAATGCGCTTTATTTCTGTATAATCGTTTTGGATTATACAAATAATTTCTTCTTTTGCATTAAAAATAAGCCAAATTCATTTTCCAGACTTTTATTGCCAGAATTATTAGTTTATTGCCTTCGGTTTTGCAAATAATTTCTTGTAGATATTGAATTGCTATTTCTAAGCACAAATCGATGTCTATGACCTTACCTCGATTTGAATATGACGTTTTTTCTTGCACTTTGACAAGTCGAGACAGGTCCGGTGGTTTTACAAGGCTTAAATGCTATATTAGAACCATCTGTGTCTGTATTAATACTACTAATACACATTGTTTAGCATTCATCATTCACGTCATCGATGTAGAAGGATCAAGTCATGTTTTTTTCGGCTTAATTTATTGACTTGTCTTTGCCTATCCCTATCTGAATAGAATGCAAGTTTTTAGACGATGATTCAATAGTATCTAATGGACCTGCGGAGTGCGTCGGTGTCTGGTGTCAATGAATCCTTTATTTCCAATTAATCTGCAATAGTTACTAGTTTTAATTGCATTAAACGCGTTAAAGGAAACGGATACGTATTTAAAGCCGGTTAAGACAAGGTTGTAATCAATTTGAATTGACTTGCCCATAATTTTTTCTATTGTTTCAGTTTTAAGCGCATTGTACAAGCTAATTCGCAGTAAAGTAACTGTAGTAAGCCCTCAGTGCCTGAAGGCATCTATCTGCCGGCTTAGGTGAATGCAGTTTGCGAGTTGAACGGCCGGGCATGAAAGCGGCTTAGCGTTTATGCCTGCATTGGTGTTAGCTAGATATGCCCTTTCTATCTATCTATACAGATTCTAACATATCAAAGTGAAGTGTGCTATGTTATACGGGACGCAGTTAACTTAGCGGTTCTCTAATGAGGGCTGGTGCTTCAGTCCTAGTGCCAGTTGAAATTCCGCGCTCCTACACCTGAGCAATTACAAATGTAAACAACACCTATGGTAGTGTTTGCTCGCTTATGCCAATAGTGCTGGCCTCATTGAGGTGCCTGCGGCCAGTAGCTCTGCAACCGTACATAACTACACAAAAAAATGTATCGAATTTACAAACAGAAGCTCTCATAAGTCGGCTACGATTTAGTGTGGATGGTTTGATAGCCGGTTGTTTCCAATGACACGCGATAACTAATGATCTTCTTCAAGAATATTGTCAGCGTCAAGTTCTTTTTTGTCGTTTCCGAATCGATCATGGATTGTTACACTGACATTCTATTCACGTATGTAATTCGATCGTGATAGTATTCGACGATGTGTCGGTCGCATTATTTGAGCGCTGTCGCATGGCATTACGTAAATCCTGCATGATTAATGTGCCAGCATCAACATGTATTGTAGTTTCTCCAAATGTAATTGGTACAGTTTTTTGCGCTTTGTCTCTTGCCTTGACACCTGAGATTGAGCATAAATCAGATGTCATGTGTTAAATTTAGGCTGATGACAAACAATGTTAGGCAATCAATAGACGTCCATGGTATTCCGTTCTGACATCATCATCCTTAGCTTAATCTAACATCGGATGAGTACGTCTAGATTATACCTAGACGCTTGAAAGTGTAGTGTTTGCCAATTGTGCGGCTGTGTCGGTTTTTTATCGGATATTGATTTTTCATGTTGATTATAATCGCTGTTGGTGATGCGAAGCAAAAACGTCAACACATTCTATTGGTATTAGGTAAAAATTGTACAAAAAACCTTTTGCATGCAAAAAGCGGGGATTCGCTCACGACCGCGTCTATGTTAAGTAATGAGCCACGTTTTTGGTTCAATGCACTCACGAATCTTCATTTTACTGAATATCTAATACCGTGCCGATGAATTCATTTGAATCTATGTGCTATTATTGCACCGTCTGCACGATTGCTAGTTCATGCTCCTGGATTATTACCTATGCCCCAAATCATACTTAGCAACGCTTAATTTAGGATGATGATGGACCCCGCTAATGATACAGTCGGTGCAGGCGGGCACATATATAACGTTCCTATTTCTGTAATAAGATATGTTAATATAACAATACACGTGGGCGTTGGGAATCTGGTAAAATATATCTGAGTCATTTCATTAGCTAAGCCAGACTATTGCGGGCATTTGCCGTGGTTCGTGGTTCAACGCACTGCAATTGAGTTCACCACAAATTTTCCGCTTTTCACGGTCTACCAGGTGATGAGGTGACACGCGCTGTATTAAATCATTCCAAGAGATTATACAATTTAGTTTTTATAGCTGAGGATTTAAGGTTGAACTTGCTTCATAGTTTGGAGGAACTTATCTTCCATGTTATGAGCTCGCATTCTGTTCTGTATATCCATGTACTGTTTTGAATTTCAAATGAACTTCAATGTTAGTGCGTCAATGTAGATTCGCAAAGAAAATCTTTACCTACTCCATAAACAACATGCGATAGAGTGTGATTACATGCGGAGGACATGAATGTTTGCTGGTACTGATGGTGTATCTTTTTGTTACTTGCCGAATTTACATGGTGAACAATAAGTCGTACCCACATATTAAAGCGGTGGTAGCCCAGTGGGACAACGTCCGCCTTCCAATCAGAAGGTCGTGAGTTCAAATCACAGTGCAGGCACGTACCAATTTGTTTCTTGTAAAACATAATTATGTACGTAATTATCACTCGCTTTTCGGTGAAGGAAAACATCGCGAGGAAACCCACATAACTACCCGAGAATTATTTTGTAGGTGGGTAGGTGATCCACCAATCCGGATCTGGCCCCCGTAGTGGATTATGGGCTAGCCCTCCTCTAACCTAGCCTAGGTTGATGATGATGAAATATTAAAATGAGGATGACTATTAAATTTATTATTTTAGCCAATGCCGTGCCTAATTTAGCCTCTGGTAGATCGCAGGAGTCAAAGTGCTTCAACTCAATGGCACTCATAATACATTTGAACACTTCACTCATTAACATGCTCAAAACTTGATTGTCGTTAGAAAAATAACTACTTTTTTGCTGCCGAAGAATTTACTTCACCTATGCTAAAGTGCTTAGTAAATATTTATCTTGAACAAAAAATGACGCACACTTCAATAATTCGCAGGAAAAAATATTCGATTATCTTACTTCAAAACCTGACGGATCTGACTGTCGACTAATATTTTCTTTACGGCCACAAATTAATTCGATGAAATAATAAAAAAAGCTTTATACGAAATTAGAAACCGAGCATAGAAATTGAAACTTCATTTTTCTGCGAATGAGGTAATTTTAGACCTTTACTAGGCTTTGTTTCGAAAGTGAATCACAGTCGAGAGTGTTTAAAAGTCCCCTTGCTTTGCCATAACATAGGGTGAACAATGCTGGCCCGGTCACCCGATAAGGTAGAAGTGGTACGATAACCGGTGCATTATGAAGGCACGGCTACTGTTTCTGATAAATACCCAATAACCAGAGAAGGTACTTCTTTGTTTGAGTGGCCTACGCTGCCCTACGAGATAACTCCGAGGTTAAGGACCCTGTGAGTGAATGCACTGCAAGATGCAATAGAGCTACTTGCGATGCAGTCGTTGCTTCGCGTACCGTTATTGACCCGGCACTAGTGTTCACATCTATCTAGCTAGGGTCTATATGCTGCATAGGCAGTAATAGACTCTTGAACGTCGTCGGTCGACCAATCTCGGCGAGTGAGCCGATCCTGTTTCTATCCTGATCATCCTGTTTCTATAGTAACTTTAATTTATAAGCCGCTGGATAAAGCCCATCCGGATATTAGTAACAATTATAGACGTTTCCAATATGTTATGGTTACTATCATTTGAAAGGATGGATCAAACGACCAAATGATTCAAAACCTTGAATAAGTAACATTTTCATTGATATTCAAAGAAGCTACTTATATCTTGCGCAATGTTCTGTCGCTAGTGACGCAGACAAGATAGTAATAATGCGGGAACTTTGCTCTTAACTTTTTCCTTTCCACGTTCTGTGACAAGACTAAGAAAATGCGCTAGTATTGAACGCGTTGCCATGTTCTTCGAGCTATTATTAGATTTACTAGCTATATTGCTTCTACTTGCGGCCGTATCGCGATATCTAGGTCATGCTGTGGAGTGTACTGCACCTGTGACTGCTTTAAAGCGATTTGTTCTGGTTGAAACTGAGCAATATTTACGGAATGTGCCAATTTTAGTGTCACAGCTAGGCTGGAAATTATCTTTTGGTGACCAACAGTGCCCACAACTTCTGATCTTCTATATATCTTTAATATTTAAGGCACTTTTTCTACACGTGGAGTTCGTGTTTTCCAGTATATATTTTGTAAATTGCGGGTTGCACAAATGAAGTTGAACGTATTAGAGAGTTTTGAAGCCCAATTTTTTTGTTACAAGCCTATTGTCTTTCCGATGACTCAAAACACAACAGAACTCCATTTAAGTACTTAACGGAAAGCATTTCTGTTCACCTGCGACCACAGCGATAACATACCTGCGTGTGACACACTTTCAGTGAATTTCTATTGATAATGGTATCGTTACTTTTGATTTACAAACGTTCCCCTTATCGAGCTCCATATTGTTGCATGTCAACATTCACCTGTTGAAAAATTCTTTGAAACCTGTATACTGTTGATGCTATCTTATTTATTTACTTACCTACTCTTTCAATACAAGCTTATCGAAAGCTCTTTAAATAGCAAAATTTACTTACTCACCTACAAACTGTACATTTATATTACACCATGTAGTTATCGTCTCTTTGTTTCTTATTCAAAGCTCGTCAGTTTGAGATCAGAAATTTGGGCCAATTGGTTTATATTCACTACGTCCAGAGAATTGGATGTGGGCAGATACCATGTAGGAGGAGGCCTTGCAAAAGACGGTTAGGATTAGACAATTAGTTACATTTCCCACTCTGTAAATTGAACTCTATAAGCGTTAGAATTCAGCATGGATTCGCGTCCGTCAGGATGTGTACAAATTTGGCGACAGCCTGAATTAATTATGTCTCGATGGTTTGTCACGTAGCTGACCAAATATAGTGGCAAGCAAACCCACACGCTCCTTTTACGGCCGTCCCTCAGGAAGGAAGAGGTGTGATTGAACTTGATTCTACCTAACCGCGACTGTATTGTCCGGTGTTGCCAGAATTATAATGCAATTCGTTAACGAGTGAGTACTTCCGATGTGCGTCCGTTTTGACGGTGCACTGACCTGTATCAGCTGGGAAATCTTACGTGCGATCTTACTTCGTGCTATGCCAACTTTATTGTTGCCATGTGAGATGCGGGACCGTGGTTTAATAGGTTTGCATTTGAAGGATTACTGAGCGTACTGGTAAGCGTCGTAAACATGTCATCACCTTTAGATCTCAATGACATGTGGTCAGGACGAATTGAACAAGTGCATTGATCGGACAGGATATCATTATGTTCATGCTTAGTTATGCGCGCCACCATTGTTGTTGATATAATGCCATTTTTCAATCCATAATGCATGATTGTATCTGTTTTGAATAGATTTCAATTTAGAATTTTCCAATGTTCCTTTTTCTTCGGCATGAACATGTTCAATCTTCTTTGAGTATAACGAATGTCTTCTCGATTGCCTACAAAGTAATAAATGTCCAGACAGTATTTGGCTCTAGTAACCAGTGTATTGGAAAAGGTAGGTTGCACAAATTCAATTCCATTAAGTTTTATATGAATCATGGCCATGCATACTTTAATATCGTGAATCATGCGCACCTTTGTGTCCTTAGCGGGGTTGTTATAAGAATTGGGTGTGTATTTTTGGCAATATCTCCCGGGTGGATGCAAAATCGTCTCTCCCACGTGCCGGTAGCTGATGACATATCGTTGTCAACTGAGGATGTCTGGTCATTAAACGCATTAGCGATAACATTTCTATCGCTAGGGAGGGCATTTCTCTGTGTATTATATATAGGTCTAACTATAATAGATACATCATGAATCTCTGAACATTTTGTCTTTTTTGTTGGCTCAATTAGCTGGTGTTGGGTTTATATGGACAGCATTAGGATATCCTTAATTAACTATGCAGTTTTAGTCGCCAATTAATTTGAAGGTTTCCTCCTTATTGACATCGGAATTAGTGGTTGCGTGTTTAATAATAAATGTGATTGATTGTTATGTTGGATCTGTGCGCGCAACAGTCAAGGAATCAAAAACACCAGTGTTGTCTGAATGTTGGAACATTCCATCAGCATCATTATTTGTGAATAATAGAAATGGCTGCAATTTGGAAATTGCTCAATTAGTCACTATATAAATAAAAGGTAATAAAAAGGTTTTAAACACGTCTCCACTTGTTAAGATAAAAAAAAAAACATAAAACCTGAAAGTGTATTTGCCTATCATTAAATCATGTTTCGAATGCTATATTAATCCAACACGACACGCGTTTTTTTGGATAAATTATTGTCATTTTTTTCTTCGCCTGAGTCATATTCACGAAGAACGTCGGAGATCACACGTGGTACTTACTATGGCACGCGCCGTTTGGATAATGCTGTCTCGTTCTGCCCAGATTGTCTAGGGTCATCACCATCACAGACGTACGGAGTGGCGGCTAAGCGAAAATTATTAAATTTAACTTTATTTGCTTCTGAATACGACTGTGAATGGTTTAGCGAGTGATATCGTACTACGAGGCTCAAAGGGCGGTCTAGTAGCTCTTCGTCGCCACACTCCGTCCATCTGCGCTAACCCTTATATAGAGCGTATAATGATGTCCTAGTGTTCATACTCTCTGTGAATAAATCTATTAAAACATATTATATAGACGGGAGTATATTTAAAAATTAAATTGTATTATTGTTTAGGAAAAATCTGTTGTTATTTTTATTTTCAAATTTATCCTGCATTCAAATGTAATGCACAGTGATGTAGTGACTTATTTAAAGCCCAAACAATTTACTTAGATTATCCTTCTATTTGTTTTCATTTTTAAAGGCCATGAAGGTTTCAGTTCATACAATGATTTGTCACTCTTTGTTTATACCTAAATACAGGCGTTAATCTAATATGTAATGAATGTTGAGTTTAAAAAAAACTAGCCATAAGTAATAGGTATACATTATGAACTAATTGCAAGTTTTTAACCGCCTTATATCTACGTCCTGTAACACTTTTATTGTCCACCTTTAGGTTGAATAGAGTAATATAATCAGCCAATGAGCATCATAAATATTCCAACATAAAATCTCTCTTTGCAGCCATAAGCCGAGGCACAGAGAACCAGCCCGCGAAGAAGGCTCGAGGCGACAACGGGGACGGCAACGCGGGCGGGGGCCGCGACCAGCACGCCTACAGCTGCCTCCTTCAGAACGAGCTGCTGGGGGCCCAGAATGAGGAAGTCCGGGGGCCCTCTGTCACCTGCGCCGATGGCAACAAGGCCACCATGGCGGCCACTCCAACGGTGGTGGCCCCCAAGAACAGCCTTCCTGTATTCCGCTATAAGAGAAGAAAAAATGTAAGTAAATTTTTGTATCTCAGTTTTGCAGGATGAGTTTCTTAAAGCCTAGTGTGAGAAAGTCCATTTTTTTCCTCGTGTATTGTCTCACATTGTGTTAAGTGTGGTTTACACATTCAGAATAGAATGGGACTCGTAAGCAGTGCTGCTAAAACGCCCCCTTTCTGCTTGAAAGTAGGTAGGCAGGCGAACCTTATAGCGGGTTTTGGCTCAGAATGCACAATTCTCAAAATGGCATATGGCGACCCATATGCCATTTTGAGAATTGTTTTGTCGACAGAAAGGACTAATTCTTAATGACCAATTCTACAAATGCCTAATTCTCAAATTGCCTACTTCTACAAATGCCTAATTATACCACCGAAGATAACCATGAATACCATATTCTAACCTAGGGTGGTGGACATCAAATTAAAAGCTTACTAAGAATAGTAAAAACTCAATTATTGACGATAGCTCAATGTCAAACCATAAGAGAAAAAAAACCTTTTTGTCTCCTCCATACATTAGAGAGGTCTGAACGAAGTAATGTAAAGACTTAACGTTAAGTGAGTGGGTCAAATCAAATAATGCAAACATGAATTGACGCAGAGTAGACTTTCTCTTACTGTACTTTCATATTTTCTATTCAGCACCACATTAGTAAAAGAAATAAGAAAAACTGATTACGAAGACGCGCGAGTTGTCTATGGCAGCGTTTAGAGGAACTTTACGACGCAAATGCTAAGATAATGTTCGCGTTCTAAAGGCAGGTGTTCGTTAATTTACAGATAACCAAAGAAAAATAAAGATAGTTTTATGAAAAGTGATGATTTCCACGATATATCAGCAGTGGTCAGTCCGTGTTTTGTCGAAGAA
The DNA here is from genome assembly GCA_912999815.1 of Campaea margaritaria. NCBI lineage: Eukaryota > Metazoa > Arthropoda > Insecta > Lepidoptera > Geometridae > Campaea > Campaea margaritaria. The sequence continues at coordinate 11,484,475 of OU538791.1, forward strand.
AAGAAACATAATTTTAACGTTATTTAGATCCTTTTTAACACCTTTTTAAGATATTCCCCTACATTTAGTGCCATTATTGATAAGTTACTCCCCATAAAATATTTAATTAAAATACGCAAATACTTTGTTGTTTAATAGAATATTGTGACTGAGATATGATACTAAAATTGTATTAAACTCGAAATTTGTTAAACTTGATTGCAGGTCGTAAAATAAATATGGAGTCGTACGAAATGCACACTCCGTAGGTGTATCAGGTATTATTACTGGCGTCCAAAATCCGATAATTTATTATTGTCGGTCGTTGTCGCCTATGAGTGATGTCAGATGTCAGGCTGGCAGACTAATGACTAGACGTATATCGGAAAAAAACATGTAAATTATATTTAAAACTAAAAATCTAAAAATATGTTTACACTAATAAAAAAAATTGCACGTTAGGTTGGATACGACGCCATTGCTGACTGGTACTGGATCGACTGGGATAGTCGAAAGTGTTTTTTTATCTTTATTTTTTTTTTTACTTAGTGACGGGACGAGCTTTTTATTTATTATTATATTAGGTATTATTATATTTGGTATGTAATATAATAGGTATTTGGGTTGCATATAAGCCTGTCAAGGTTTGTTAGTTGTCAAACTGTTGTATACTGTTTGTAGCAGTAAGTTATTAATTAATAACTACATTACAGCTATGAAATAAACAAGGTACTTAAAAAACATTACTACCATGCTTTTTTATAACATTTGTTATTAGTTTTATCATACTGACAATACATACTTACCCTTGTGTCTGGTTACAAAATGACTGGTGTATGTCGGGTTTACAAAATATGTGGTTTTTTTTAATTAAAAAATCATCTAGTGGAATCATGGTAAAACACGCAAAAACTGCGGTTTTACGGAGTTGATTAGCATATCCTCATTGTCGCTCATACGCTAAACGTTCCCATCGCGTTAATTGACACACAAAAGACCAACTGACTCGTGTAAATTGCCACCGTTTCGCAGACAGCTCATGTTTGCAGCATCATCCTTTAAAATCTTTACGTACAATTCTTTTCCAATCCTTGGCAACATATATTAAAACAATGTTATAATACATGCGTTTTATAATCTCTGTGTATACACAGCACTCTGTCTGATAGCAGGTGGTTGAACGAAGTGTAATGCGTAACGACAGCTAATACGCATGGCATAACGAAGAGCTCCCAAACTTACGCAAAATTTTAAAAAACTAGCTGCGCCCCGCAGTTTCACCCGCGTTGTTCCCGTTCCCGTGGTAATACAGAGATACAATATAGCTCTATTTTGCTCGATGATAACGTAGCTCTCCATTGGTGAAAGATTTTTTTAAATCGGTTTAGGGCGTGACAACGTAGCCAACAAACAAACTCACAATCATAATATTAGTTAGGAAGTTAGGATTAGGATGTTCATATACACCTAGATAAACACGTATCAATCGTGACCGAAAGGACTTAGTAAAATTTTATATCTATTCCTACACGGATTTTCTTATATTTTTTGCTTTCAAAGCTAGACTATATTTTGACATTAAAACTGGCCATATCGTAAACCAGTCATATGCATCAAAACAGAAATTAAATCGGACGCGTGCAAAAAAACAACAGTCGACAGAAAAAGTCGATTAGCTGCACTTAATGATGTCTAATGTCCATAAAAATCGTCAGTTCGTCAAAACCGCGCATATTGATTAGAAATATTTACATTTATAAATCAAGCGCTGAGTCGAATTTGAAACGAGAATGGATCTGTCTCGGATTTCGCTACTGGGTTGTGATTATTATGATAAGCATGCTAAAATCCAACCGCTTATATTTTGCCCGTGGCGGTGATATTATAAGCTTATTAGAGGATTAGAAGATCTATCAAGCTCTGTGGTGCTAACTATTAATTGCCATTGTCACAGAATAAGCACTAGTAAACATATTTTAGTTCAAGCACTACAAACCAAAACTCGATAGTTAATCGTACTTGATCAATTTGTAATCAAAAGTATACATTCTGGCCGCAATAAGCATGTGTACAAACAAATTTGTAGAATTAGGCCTATATAGAATTAGGCATTTATAAAATTAAGCATTTATAGAATTAGGCAATTATAGAATTAGGCAATTATAGTATTAGGCAATTATAGAATTAGGCAATTATAGAATTAGGCAATTATAAAATTAGGCATTTATAGAATTAGGCATTTATAGAATTGGGTCATTTTCAGAATTGATCCCTTTGAGACGAGACTTATGCCATTTTGAGAGTGGCATTTTGGCATTCTGCTCCTAAACGCCTACTATTACACCGATTAATCATGTTCGCTTCCAACATGGATACTATTTTTTTGCACTGTGAATCTAAAGGGTCGGGCCAAGGTTTCGCAATCTATACACAGATAATTAAATATGGTTGCAGTATTTGTTTTTAAATACATTTGCTGTGTTTGCTTGGTGTGCGGCGTCGCTAAGTTATACCATGTAAATTGATGCAGGTGCCGACAACGCGTGACATTTTCGTTTCTTATTACAAACCCCGCCGTTCTTTTGTCAGCGGATTTCGTGATATGTAACCCGATTTATCAGTAATTGATGAGTACCTTCGATTTGCAAGTGTATCTAGGTACCGAGCGATATGCAAGTTGAACAAAGTTGTACAATTTCAAGCGCACGAAGATCAGTGGGAGAAACAAAAAATATAAACTCTATTGCCATAGAGAATCATCGTGAGCGAAACAATAGAATATCGCTGAGATTGTTAGTTATAGATTTGCTGCTATCTATTGTTTTATCGATTGTTAACTATGCATAAACAATTTGTTTTTCATTGTACGGAAACATATTAAGTTCTATCATTCAGATCAATGATGCTTCCAAATTTACGATACTCAAATTTCAAGAGACACTTGGTCGTCTAAATTGTTATTCTAATGACGAATAAAACCAACCAAATGCATTAAACTAAATTAGAGTTCAGCCAAAAAGTGACACTTGTGTTCGTACCTCCGATACCCTCAAGTAATTTGATTGCTTGCAATATTGACCATTACAGTCCGATCGGGCCATAACGATCGGTTTTTGTGAATTTTATGCATTGAATCGATACTTTTGTACAAGGTAGAGTCAAAACAACGATACAAACTGTCAATACATTAGCTGAGACATATAAAGTTGAAGTTTTACGCGGTGGCTTTATTCCAGTCATACCTGTACGACTAGCGAGACGCCAAAACTGGAGCATCTGTAATTGCTGTCGGTATCTGATTTTTCATCGACCCACGATGCTCTGCAGACGTTCACTGAAGCGTAACGTGCAAGTTTCATTAATAAATGAAGTCTAAAAACGAAAGCGACCATTTAAACGAGCCATCAACTGCAGATTTACGATAGAGACGCTTACGACTTGGAAAGACCTGGACCAGATAGATGGGTTCAAAACCGGGATGAATGGCGTAAGAGGCAAGAGGCTTATGCCCCGCAGTGGACATTCGGATAAGCTATTTTGCTTATGATAATGCTGAAGAGCATGATTTGATTGGACTGCTTATGAAGATGGCGATGATTTTATCATTTGATTGAATTGACATTCCTGATAAACTTAGATTATCTTTAGAAGAAAGAACATAACTAGAAGCAAAAATGTTGACATAGGCACTTATAAGCTAAAACGACGTCGACGCTCCGGATTGCAGTCGCGCCGGTTGCGAAGGTGTCTGCAAAGCTTTAGACAGATATTGGCAAATTGAATTTGCCATCGCGCTGAATGCAGGGTTAAATGAACGGGTCAGTATAATTACTAAAACGCCGTATTAAATTGCCGAGTCAAATGTGCCTCTAAATACTCGGGTGGAGTGGAGAGATACGCTAATTCCTTTTTAATTTGTCAAAATCGGTTCGATGCAGCCGCTTAGTGTAAATTTAATGGATCTGGGAGCTTCGAGTTAATGTAAATTTTTGTGTTTTTTTTTTTGGTGAAATCAGTTAGGAATTAAATTACAGATTGAACAGATAGATATAAAAGTAATATAGCTTTGCTTGAAAACACGTAAAGTTATACTGACGACTGTATAAATAGACAAGTCGCAATACGTCTAGAAACTTGGTAAATACCGATTAATTTTAAGTTTCCAATCAATGTCAAAACGCTGCAGCACAAAAAAAAAATGCCAAATTCCAATGACCTGTCATAAAACAACCAATAAAAATTACCACTTCAAGAATTAGCTTTTTATCGCTGGCCGGAGAAAAAAACTGCATCTCGACAATACGCCAAACGCTGTCTGAATTAAATAACCCATCAGAGTAAAAAAAACGTTCAAATACATCACGGAGATTTAGCCATAAATATAAATATGGTGTGACATCAATGCAGGCAGTCAGTCCTGGCGTTCATGGTCACTAAATATTTAATGTTCGTCTCGACCCCATATCTGCATAAAGACGTAAATCAAACGACAGGCAGACGATTTGATGAGAGGCGGGTCGAGAGCTCTGACAGTTTGGGAAGTATTTGTTCTTGTGATTATATCAAGTGTTCTTACTAAAATAGATAGTACTTTATATCTAAAGAAGAGCCAAGCTCTGGAATGGAATCAGCGAGTTGTATTCGTGCAAAATTTAACTTAACTGCCCCATTAAAGTTGTTGCTCGAACTCTTTCGTTTTCATAAGATTAGAAAGAGGCAAACAATCGTGTGACAAGACTAACCGAATATACTTATTTTCTTATTCCCTACATAGGCGGAAATCCTAGGAGGGGCCAAAATCTATGTTTGTCATCGCGACGCGCTATTTATACAAAAAGAAAGAAGCATTTTTGTGAGCAGACTTAGCGCTACTGTTAGCTAGAATTATAAATAAGTACACACTGAAGTAAAATTATATTATTAACTAGCTGTACCCTGCCACGCTTCGCTGTGGCACATTCGCACATTCGCTGATATGTCACTGATGAAAAAAATAGATAAAAACAATCCTTGATGCAGATTATATATCATGCTAAAATTTCAGCTCGATCGGTGCAGAACTTTTTGAGTTTTTGAAGCGTACACAAACTAACATAACATTTTTATATATATAGATAGATTAACTAGAGACCCGCCCCGGCGTGCCACGGGTAGCAGAGCATAATCTACCTTTTTTTCTGTCGTAGTGTTGCATCGGCTTGTTGCGTCGAGGAGTTTTTTTTGCGATATCTTCTAATGGTCTTATTCATAAAAAGTTATGATGCTAAAGCTATACCATGGCTAAAGTTATCCTGCAGACTGGTCGAAAACAAAGTTTCACAATGGCAATATTTGGGTACGATAGCAGCACTATTGTTATCGAAACGATATCGGATGATTATGGATAAGGATTTGAAAAAAAGTTAACAGCCAATAACTAGCACAATTGAAATTTCAAGTCTAATGAACGATATAAATTTACGATAAGCATTTTTTACAATAAGACCGTAAATTAACGTATTTATTTTTATAATTGGACCATTTTTTTTAAACACAAAATATTTGCTGGTATTGTAAGATATCTTGTAAATACACTGTACTGTCGACCTATACAACCGTACATTGTTTTGTTACATCTCAAAGGAATTAGGAAGCGTTTTCGATAAAAGCTCTAAGACTTTCCGACTACATCAACAATCATTGTCATATTTCAAGAACTTTACACAAAACATGTATGAATTATACACGTAAATTTTCCTATTGAATCACTTCGTCCATTGGTGAAAACCGTATGAAAATACCTACGGTAGTTTTTGTGTTTATCCCGTCCAGACAGACAGACAAACAGACAGACGCGGCGTGGGGACTTTGTTTCATAATATGTAGTGATAGTGATGCAGTAATTAGTATTGTTTTAAGGCTCATATAATAAGTAAAACCCTCGCGAATTACCAATCACATTTTATGTCCCAAATCAGTTTCATTGCCGTCAAATAAAATGTAAATCCAATTAGACGGAAAGGGATATCGCGCATTGTGTTTTATTGTCTCGGATAAGGTTGCTAATTAGAAAAGTTTTATTTATTAACTTTTATTTGCAAAGCTTTATTTATACTGTGTCGCGTCGAAGCGTTTACAGCTTTGATTTTATTAATTCAGGTTTTATGACTTAAATGTACGCGGTAATTTGAGTCGATGCGACGTTTTCTGTAATTATTATTAGGGTCTTGGCAATATTCGTCGATATAATTATGTTTGCGATGATATTCGAGGAGAGCATTAAGATGTGTATCTGGAGGCATTCGCGTATATTAACTAGCCGTAACCACTAACTCTTCGCAAATTCAAAGATTTTTTTATGAATATTAAACAGTAGGTATTTATGCAGATTTTTTTTTAATAATGTTGCGGCTTGAGTATTAATTAACCAGCCACTTTCAGATTTATAATGTTGGTAATGATTTTACCTCTAGAATGTTTTTTGATCTCTTGATTGCACTCATGGGCTAAAACAATGGTGTGTATGGACACCGAAAAAAATTGCATTGTTCAAATAAAACAATGAACATAGACTGAAGCTCACGTTAGACAGTTGCTTTATGATTTTTATCATTCATATTTATGAATTGCAACGTCTTGTCTGTTTTTTTTTATGAATTGGGTGTGTTCCATCTGAAACACCTTCAGAACCTGACATGAATAGTCCAGCGGAAACATTTGAGATATTGAGTTGCTTACGTATACAGTATTCACAAGTGTCTTGCGTTCCGGAATAGCCGTAGAACTATTAAACTAGATCCGATTCCTCACCGTCATCCGTGATTTTGCGATTCGGAGATGTTGTGAACGCTCTACGTTGTGCTGTAGCTTTGTGTATAAATGACGTATGCCAAAAGGTGGCCCCTGAATTGCTCGGATATGGATTAGAGATCGTGGATTCGGATCGGAGGTAGTTCGAAAATCGATATCCGAATTCAATCAGAGTTTCGTACATTCGTATTTTTACAGATTCGGATTGTAGTGTGAAACAGCTCTTAGTGCCTAATAGCCTAGTGGTCGATTAATACTCAACCTGACATTCGTATGCGTCTCGGGGAAATGCAAAATCGCCCTTCACGTGCATCACATAACAGTAAATTAGCAAATTCCTAGTACTGCACCGACAGGTTTAGAATTTACTTGGCATTTGAATATACATGGGGTTTCGTGTTCGCACAGTACCTACTGAATGTCTAATTGAAATTACTATGTGCGTACAACGTTATGAGTAGCCTGGAACTCTGAAATAACCTAGCAGAACCATAAAAAAGGTATCACGATCACACACCTACATCCAGAAGTTACAACAACATCGACAAAAACTGTATACTAACATATAAAAAATCATCAAATATAAAAAACAAATTGAACAAGGAAACAACACACAAGAACTTTCAGAAGGCACATTGTTAATTGTTGTTGTTGTCAATTGGTGTTATGCACTAAATGGATCACAGTACTACTACCCAGTGGTTACCATGTATGAACCTTAAAATATGTGTCAAAATTACACTATGACCAAAATTCCCTAACCCGCTGATTCTTACCATCTACCAAATACCAATAAAAAACTTCTGAGTGAGAAAACAAATCGATAGGTAAAAAACTGGTGTGTGGTTGTTAAATTTTAGTGTCAAAAATTTTATCATTTATCTTCTCTAACATTTACTAGATAACAATGCTAAAAAAACAGATTAATAATTAAAATTTCACCGATGTATGTGAGAAATATGAAATTGACTGGTCCGATGTTAGAGAGAAAGAATCAATATCTAATGGAAGCAATGAGTACAGTGGCTTTCCCATAGAATTGCCTATTGTTGTCGGAAAAAAACTTTAATATACTACTATACTCTATTCCAGAAGCAATAGGCTCTAATAAATTTAGCTATTAAAAGTCTTAATCACTTTACAGAAACAGCTATTTAAATTACATACAACTAGTACAGAGTTACAACCTTTTTCATGTTATTGTTAATCGGAATCAACTTTATTTAAAACGTCGTTGAGTTGACATTTGAATCGCAATACAACAAAAATCCACGTGTACTTGAAACGTAGTAATAGAAAGATGAAATCATCGTAAATTAAAAAAAATCCATCAAGCATAGCAACAAATCGAGAAACCGCTCAAAATAGCAAATCAAATATCACAAACATTAAGTTTTTATTGATAGTGAGTGGTAACCATTTTGCTGCATTAGCCACCTGTCAGTCATTGAACGGTGATGCTCGTGCACGACCGTGTTTCAAACCACGTGTTGCTGTCAACAGGTGCTCAAAAAAAGTATAATAAGGATAAATAGTATTGCCATTTGCCATTGAAGGAGATTTTACTACCTTTAGGTTATTTTCATGAATTGGATTTAAGCTCTAGGACTGGAAGATAGATTAGAAATTAGAGTTTTAAATTTGAATAAATTTATTAATGTGCTTTACCAATCCGGATCGGGCTCACGTGGTGGATTATGGACTAATCTTCTTGACGGAATTGAGGTTAGACCCCTGCTCAGTAGTGCGCGGATAAAGGTTGAAGGTGATGATGATTATTAAAAACAAAAACCACACTGCAATCATAACTGTAAAGTGGCAACCAAGCTTTAGATTCTTGATTCAATCAAATCAACAAGTGAACAAAACTGAAAAAACGCAAACGAGATTCAGATTCATGATTCAGCAATTTGGCATTACAGTCAGAAATTTTAATAATTTGCTGATTCACGCGAAAAACATAACCAACCTTCTGGGAAGTCCAGTAAAAAGAAAAATATTAAGTACTTACTGTATCCATAAATATCAACCTCTATCCGTAACCTCTGATTGGGAAAAGGATATGGAATCATGTAGGTTATTTAATTAAAATGAATGAATACAACTATAGACGCTCCTAGCTCCTAACAGTTTTAAAAATGTGTCTTTATCAGCGTGCTAAAAACTTCGCCTATGCGATCACCGGTAGCTGTTGGTTGAAGACTTCAGTATACATAATTGTTGTAAATTGAATCGCTTCTAAAATACAATGATCAGTCGCAATCTAGGCGTTCTCGCAATCCACACACAAACCATTAAAATCTTAACGTGAATTTGTAATGGTCCTTTTGATGGTACCACCCACTGGATTACTCCTGCATTATGCAATGAATACAAATTTATCACATTACAATAAAAAATGCATTGTTATTTGATTTCATTCCGTATACGACTTCGTATAAATCTCGGGGTTTGGGTTACACCTTGAATATTAGAAAAGCTCTGAGATCTTCGTTGTTTTTAACCACGTTCTCTACGAAATTAATATTGCAGTGTTCATGCGGACATGTTCTGAGGTACTCAACTATTTAACTTTCAATTGGAGTTCAATCATTTTATTAGTATGGATTTTGAGAGTTTTATGCTAATTAACGTAAGTTTTCCTCCGTGAAACAAGAACAAAAATAATAAGCAAATCCCAACGTGTAAGAGTTAGAATGGTGCGGAATTCAGTAAGATTACTTTTGATGGCGACGATAGAATAGAAATTATAGATATTTCTATGGCAACAAGAAAAGTCATTACATTGTAGGTTGTAAAACGTTAATATAAGTTATGTTTGCAAAACGTATTTACCACGTGGATGAATAGCAAAATGGCAACTAATATGGCCGTGAACTTGCGTGCAGTGCTAACTGCTATCCATCTGGCCTTGGAGACTCATATAATTGCCATACATGCACAGCTTTTGATTTAAATGTGGCTAAATTGTAGTTATTGCGTCGCGGTACCTAATTTTATTGCTCGCATTATTGCCATTCCACTCGAGACTCCAGGGTATGAATAATTTGATATAGATAACATTTTACCTGATTCACTCGATCCTGAACGAATCTCAAACGACGCATAAAAAGATAACAATTTAGAACCGAGGAATGGTCTCGGATATGGTGTAATTGCTTTACATTTTAAACTCTGAGAAACACTTGACGGCAGCTCGACAGGTGTAATTAATTTTCAGTTCAAAGCTGGGAGATAAATAAATCCGACTCATTATATTAAAATTTAGGGAATCTGATGCCTATCTTCAGGACATGCGGTGGAACTAAAGGTTAGTCATGGAACAACCAAAGAATTTTCTCAGTACGATGCCGGTGATTCAGCATGAATAAATCAAAAGATATTTAATTATTTTAAATTTAGCGTGCGCCTACATTTATTTAGTCTGCAATATCGATGATCGATCTGCGTGTAGTTTCATTAGGCGCGTCCAATCCGAGTGTAGAAGCCGTGAGACTGGCTATTCATCTCGAGATTTTTGCATGTATTCCTTGAACGGAAAAAAGTCTAGACGCTTTGCAATCTAGAGATTTTGCGCCTGCGCATTTCAATGATGCGTGCGATCATCGGGTTCATCGGTCCGATTGTATCACGACTGCTGCTGATTTTTTCCATCAGCAGTAAGAGCTCCGACAAGTCCGTGATTGAAATTTTCAACGCACGAAATGTACATATCTGTCCGACCAACATCATCCCGTCGTATTTTTGCAGTGATGCAAAAAGTAGATGCGAAGCCAAATCGGATTTTAATGCTAATTTTTTTTTAGGATCTTTTAAAGGTAAAAGATAGAAATGCTTTTAATTTTATTCGGTTCACGCTGAAATTAATCAATTTGTCCATCTTTGCCTATAAAGGATTCCATCACTTTGAAATTAATCTTAGGTAGTCACGAGAATTTAGCATTTTAATCAGTTGTAAAAATCAAATGGAGTCATTATCTGATAAGCAATAAAATAGTCGTCACTATTAGCCAGTCATAAAAACTTATGTTGAATCAATTAGCTCTGACCAAATTACTGTTGCAAGGCCTGTAATTATTGTGAATGCTCAAATAATATTAGAGGCTGGAGCTTCTAGCTTTTGCAGAGTAATAGTTCCAAATGATTGACGATAAAAAGTCTAAGTAATAATTCGTATCTTCGAATTGAGGCGCATTTGCTCTTCAAATAGCTATTATGATGTTTTTTTGGCAGAGACAATACTTAGCCAGGAGGTAAGCTTTGGTCTAGACTTCGGTCATTGCCAGGGGATGATTCGTAACTTTTGCAAAGGCAAGATTATGTCGATGCATTTTTTCTTTTGATTTTTTATCCGGCTGCATGAAATCGATTTCTTTGTGGTTGTTTTTGGACACACGTCTGTCGGCTGCCGTGGTGCTGTTACAATCTAGATCTTGTCTTAGATTGTCCCCGTATTGCTGCGCAGTCACGTTTCTCTACCATTGTGTGGGTGCTCTTTTAATTTCAGAGACATCTAGATACGAATTTATTGTTAATTATAGAATTTAAAATTTTTTTGCTACCTGCCGGCTCTCGGCTATAGATACATTTCACCTTGAATATTTTTCAAGTCGCCAACACCTACATGCCTATTTCATATTTTTTTTTCATTTCAAAGATTGATAGGAAAGCATTGATTGACACTAACAACTCGCTAATCATTATGCAGATGTCCGGATTGTTATCTGATATTTCTGATTCTGGACGAGTGTCGTTTCCAAATATGACAATGTCGATGACTGACACATCACAGATCGGGACCGATGTATCGTCACAATAGAATTCTAAGTTTCCATTATTGGCTCGCTAGGTATTGTGTATTATGCACGGTCTATGCCTAGGTTTGGCCTTTGATATTAAAGCTGTGGCGTTCGTTTGTCGCTATTGTTATTCAGCTCCGCACAAAAAAAAGGCATATCCTGCAGATGTTAGATTAAAATTGCAGTAGAAATAAAATTTAATAACCGCCGCAATTTGAGACTTTTATAACTGCAAAAAAAACATCTCGAAGCTTATGTTTTAAACGTGTTTTGTCATTATTATGAAAGAGCCAGTCGTGTGTTTCCTTGCGGCGACTGCCGTGGCTTCATCAGCCATTGAACCGGTCAGCAGAAGTGGCCATCCGTGTTCACTCGGTGGTTTGTTTGCAGAGACAACAAAGTCTACTGGTGCTTGGGGGAATTTCGCGTGAGGCCTCTACGCGGCCTCAATTTTTTTCCTTCTGTTGACACAGTACTTATTTGCAAAGGCTTTTTGCTATCGAGGCCCGGTAGGGTTTCTTGTGTTGACTGTTGACACTGTTAAGTCAATTGATTCAATAATCCTGTTGTGCGATCATTGTTTGCTGTCTTTTAATGGTTGAGTAAGCACTGGCCTCCTAAAGCTCGTTGTATTTTCTAGGTAAACCTAAAGTGCTAGATCCAAACTTGAATTTTATTACCTACACAACTTGTTCTCAAACAAATTAAATACTGAAGACTGTGAGAAAATGTTTTGCCTTTAGATAGAGTGCAAGCCGTAAAAAGTGTTGCAACCAAAATGATTCGCTCTGTTGATTTTTCCGCCGCATCGCATTCCTAAATGTTTTTACTTAAAAAGTTGCGCAATCTCGGTAAACGACCTCCGAGGTTTCCGATAGGCCCCTGAATACAAGTGAAGGCACATTCAGGCATGACCGGAGCTCTGCAAAAATTTTGAAAGGGTAAATTCGAAAGTGAGGAGAGACCCGTGCCCAGCAGTGGGACGTTATGGGTTGATGATGATGATGATGATGAAATTCGAGAAGCGGTCCCGGGTTAACATTTACATTCGTGACATATCCTATGACGACTGAAAAGCCGAAATTTACTTGTGGGAAGTTTCTGCACTCAATTACTTTTATTGCAGGAAGGGGGAGGGGGGAGCGGGACACGACGTGACCCGATTACGGATGCGCGCTCGGGTCACAGCGTTGTCGTTCATTTATAGTACCAATCAATCCACTATCTGAGATCTAGTCACTACCTGCTGGAAATCTAGCTTTTTATGCGTCTACCGTCTGGGGTTAACAAACTTATATGCTTATTGCTCATTCATCTTACATCATTGTGGTTTGGGTAAGATTGAAATTTTTCTTTTACCCACCCTAGTGCTGGCTGTCATGTCATTAGTATCTAATCTATGTTATACGTCTAGATTCGTGTTCATTTGTCTTGATGCTTTTTTCAATTAGAGTTTCGTAAGACTTTTTGTGTTCAATTGAATGTAACTTGTTGGATAGGTCTTTGTAGTCTAGAGCTGAATTGAAGTCTTATTGTGGACAATTGTTCGCTCCTTTGTGAAGAGCTTTTTGTCTATTTCGATCTGAATAGGGCAATTGTAGCTCGAGGAAGCAGCCAATTTGGATCGATCTATGCCGCTCTCTGCCAATGTTGTTACGATCCTGTAGGGCGTATGTAATTTGCAGAGGGCAACTGTTCCAACCAGGAAATAAGCATTAAGCAGCTTACATTTACTTCTGTGTTCACATAAAATATATTCTAAGTTAATTTTTTACTATACTGTTCCGCTTAAATGTTGTTGACTCGTTAAGCGTGTAGGTAAATGTCTATTTATTATAAGAATGACGTGACCAAATTATCCTACCTATGACGTGACCTGCGGAATTGCCGACAATTGTGCGATTGCGTAAAAAAGGTAATTTTGGGTAATCAAAATAGCATTAGGGTTACCAAACTTGAACGTTTACCAGAGGCTAGAGGCAACTTCAATCTCGGTATCATTTAGTCATGCACTCTTTGAATCTAAAATGTAATTATGCTTATAAACCGTATCGTCTCTTACGAAGACTAATGAGTCCGATTGGTTACCCTAAGATTATTGTGTTATCCAACTGCGTTCAGTAAACTTGGCTCGCTTTTTGCTGCTAATATCAAGGCCGCTCGAAGATGTCAACTACCTGTTTCTGGCATTGTTCATCGCGGTTACTCACAATCAGTACCTGTCAGATGTTAAATCTATGATTGTGCTCGTAAATGGAGCTGGCATTAACTAATGCAGTCTTCTAAATGCGTTCGGTGGTGAGGTCGTTGCTATTAGATCAACATCTACTCTACAGTCTAGACTCAAAATAATGTCAACAAACTGAGTTCACTTAATATCATCTCATCCCATGTCTGACAGCTCCTTGCTACCTGTCTGCGTCTCGTTATCTTCCCCCAAATCTCTGATGACGCACCTGTTATTCTCAAAACCAGTTGCAATTCGCTGCAGGCGATTTTAACCTTACGTAATATGAAAATATGCATTAGTTTTGGACTAGCAAGGTCAAGGAGTCGGCGACCACACGGGGGCGGGACAAGTGCCAAGTCAATATAATATGCTTAAGTGGCAGTCCAGAATTAATCACCGTGCAGTGATGCACTTTCAATCTCATTTCAGTCACGATAGATTCATTCACAGTTTGGGCGCTCGTGAAAGCGTGTTTACTTTTACGTTCGTGTCTTCGTTTTTGCAATTGATTGAATACCAGTTAAATTGGGACGGAACAACGGTGTCGTGTGCGATATCTTTCTTTGTAGTATTACGTGTAAATCTTTCCTTTATCAGCGATATTTATTGTGAGCGCGCTTGACTTGAACATTCATGTTTATTGTCCTCTCTTGGCCCCCCTTATGTTTTGGTAGACGTAGGCGTCGACCCAGATGTGTTCCCACTTGGATTGCAGTAAATGTTCGACTTGGACATTGCACCGCGGTTATTATTTGTTTTGTTCACCATAAGAGACTGTTAAAACCCAAAAAAGTACCTCGTATATATTTCACCCACGCTGCAAAATTCTATGGTGCAACAACAAAAGGATCAAGATCAAAATTGTGGCTGCATATGGTAATGGCTGGCGTCCCACGTCGTGTCTCGCGAAATTTGAGCTTTATGAAGGTGTTATTCATCTAGATTACTTAGGATAGCTATAAAGTTGGGTTCACGGCCGTCAAATGGCCGCGGTTTACGAGTAACCTGCACTTTTTGCAGCAAATTACTTAGAATTTCACGCGACTTTGTCGGTGCCAAAATTAACGTTGAAAAATGTTAACTTTGTGTCATTTTTGACGGTAATAAACTAAATAAATGCACGGTTACATTTACTTAAATTGTTGACCTCTTATATGGCGAGTCATGACGAGATGACGGTGGTCATTTATGTAATAATAACTGTTCATATAATTACACCAGTCTCATTTCGCTACCGCATTTAGTTATAATTGCTTTGTATTCAGAAATACGTTTTGTAATGTATGTTCTTTCATTTATCAGCTATTTCAATTCTGCTTGTCAATAAGAGTAATCAAAATGTTTTGTATAGAATATTTCAATGATTAATTGAAAGCTTCTAGTAAAAAAAGCGCTGACAAATGTAGTTGCTATCAGCGTACACGCTGTTTATTGCGTTTTTTTTCGCCTTTCGCACAAAAGAGTTCGGGTGGCCGAACTTTTCAAGGACTCACTTCTGTTACGCTTCAGGAGAATTCAAATTTGTTTCCTGGTCAGAGCCTCCGCGACTCTAACATTATCAAGCTAGTTTCACATTTGAATCGTTTCGTTCATCTCCGTTTTGATAGTACCAAATAGTGGTTTTGCATTCGTCTAATTTGAATATTTTAACATTCCAGTCTAGACGCTTTTCAAGATTTTTAATGCTGCAATAAAGTATAGATAGATTTTTTGTTCGTATCATAATTTTTTGTTTGATTCGCCATGCTTGGTCGAAGAGCTTTTGCCTCGTGTGCCGATTGTTTCATATGCGTTTGATATATTTTTTCTATGATGCTCAAGCATTATTTTGCCTGTATCGTGCGGTGATGAAATTAACAAATTCAATTTGTCAAAACTTTTTGTACCATCATCATTTTCTTTATAAATTACTTGATGTGTGTATATTTTATTACCTGTAGTTTAATAGCCGGTGCACCATTTATATGTTTAACACCACCAACTCCACTTATGTGGGTATTTGTGTCAATTATGTCAATTTTCTTTTATGATTTGTGTTTAAGTGTTAATGACATTAGTTGTTGGGAATTAAGGCATAGACGTTTTCTATTGTTGCTTGTCAGCTCTGTAATAACTTCTGTAATTAGATTGCCAGATAGGAGACACAAGAGACTATGAATTTTTTATTGCCACTGTTTATCGAATCGATTCTGTTTAATAATTAGCGATAGGTACATTATTACGTAACTATCGTACTAATGTAAAAAAATGGTTTGTTACTTCATGGCAAAACGGCTGATCCGATTTTAATGAAATTTGACACAAAAAAATACACTATTAATTTAGGATTGAATCATAGGATATTTTTTATTTCGACCAACTTCCATCAGTAACCACGTCAACAAATTAACCCTGTAAGCTGGTCACAGTCATAATTATTACCATCTTTAATTACCATTCATACTCTTTGTCGGGTTCCCGAATTGTCGGAAAAATCCGTGAAATGCAACTTTAACTGCACTCGACAGTCGACTGTCTCTAAGAAATTTTAATATACCAAGTAGGCATGTCTCTAAATTACTGTTAACGTTGTTGAGAAGAGCCTTATTGCACAGTTCGTTAGTTCTTCAATGTCGGTAACAATAAAGGACGTCTTATATGTACTTACTCCATGGACCATACACGTATGTAACTTTACAAACATAAACATGTCGTGTCAGTTTTAGCGGGAGTCGCGGGGGACGCGAGAGACATTACATTAGTGATTACGAAAAATAAAGATCAATTAAAATGATCTGAGGTTACTGTTATACGAAATAGTCGATCATATAACTTTGGCCTCTGCACCCCCCTTTCCCCTTCCTCCGTCTCCTCATGGGGTTAGCGTGCGTGGTCCTTTGGTTAGATCGTTTAAGCTAACAATAGGTAATTATTCAGAATACTAGGATCTATAGTTTTGTTCACAGAATAGTTAGATATATACTGCGTGCTTTGTTTTTTTTCTTAATATATTTTTTGTCGTCTAGCTTCGAGGAATGGTCAGTTCTGTTTCTTTATTACCATGCGTAAGGTTATCTTTATGGCATCTAGTAATAAGAGGCTCCTGTGTTGGTTCCCACCTAATTTAAGTAGCTATTCCAGTAGTTGGAGTGTAATTTGCTTTTGGAGAGGTGCTTTAGAGTTTAAAATAAAAATAAGTTGAAGAAACCTGACTGTGAACTACAATGAAAAGTGACAAACAAGCATAGAAATATGCATTGTAGTCATAGGCATTATTCAATACTGATATTTTCTTAACATAGTCAATCCATTGATTGCCTTTTTTGTTCGCCCTCGGGTTTTTTTTAGCTGTTTTAGACTTACTAATTTATTTTTGTTATTTTGGAAGCAGTGGTAGCCTAGTGGGAGAACGTCCGCCTTCCAATCAGAAGGTCGTGAGTTCAAATCCCTGTGCGGGCACGTACTAATGTGTTTCTGTAAAAACATATGTACGTAATTATCACTCGCTTTTCGGTGAAGGAAAACATCGTGAGAAAACCCGCATACCTACCCGAGAATTATATCGGAGGTAGGTATGTTATCCACCAATCCGGACTGGGCCCCCGTGGTGGATTAGGGCCTTACCCTCCTCACGAAAGTGAGGAGTGACCCGTGCCCAGCAGTGGGACACTATGGGTTGATGATTTTGTATGTATGCTGTGTTTTACAACGTTTTTTCTCTTGTGTTACGTGTTCATATCGATTTAAAAACTGTTACTACAGGGACTACAGGGGTCATTCGTTTCAAGGGAAGGCAGTCAGTCGAGCTGGCCTAGATCGACTAGGAATGATAATTTTTTGCTGTATCCCAAACTCCTACACTGTAATAACAAAATGCCCCTACAATATCAACATTACTTTGTTACAGGAGAACGTAGACCCGTCCCCATTCAGTCTATCTCCCATATCAGCAAAGTCGGAGAAGCTGCTCCGTTCGCCTCGTAAAGCCACCAGGAAGATCTCGCGGATCCCGTTCAAGGTTCTGGACGCGCCGGAGTTGCAGGACGACTTCTACCTGAACCTCGTGGACTGGTCCG
Source organism: Campaea margaritaria (assembly GCA_912999815.1). Taxonomy (NCBI): domain Eukaryota; kingdom Metazoa; phylum Arthropoda; class Insecta; order Lepidoptera; family Geometridae; genus Campaea; species Campaea margaritaria. The sequence goes on from OU538791.1 coordinate 11,502,327, forward strand.
CGCAAAACGTGCTCAGCGTCGGCCTGGGCAGCTGTGTATACTTGTGGAGTGCATGCACCAGCCAGGTAAGGACCCTGGGACAGTGCTGGTAGTAAATAGCGAGGGGACTTGTAGACTGGTGTTTTAATTTGCCATAAGTAAATTATTTTAGACAATCGCTCGAGGAGTCTCTGCTTGAGAGTCGTACAGCACCGGGCAGCCACCGGAGCGCCTAGTGCTTACAAAGGTCTTGTAACGTTTGCAAGCTCATGCTAACTTTATATGGAATTTTCTGAACAATCGTCACTTTAAAGTCCTATATCTTTTTGCAGGTGACGCGGCTTTGCGACTTATCATCGGAAGGCAACGCAGTGACGTCGGTGGCTTGGAGTGAACGGGGGCATTTAGTCGCGGTGGGCACCCAAAAGGGACATATCAGCGTTTGGGATGTCGCAGTTAATAAAGAGGTAAGGTCTTGTAACAAATAAAAACTAATTAAATCCCTCTCTCAATCTCTTATAATGTCTTAGGATGACAAGCGTAGTGCAATGCCGTGTGAAATTTTGCAATGGAAAGCACTGGGTGGCACTGCAGCCGCTATGGGCTGGCGTGGCGCTTTCCATCAGACTATTGACCTGGGAATTGGTGCTTTTGAGAATAGGGCAGTCTGCACTTAAACTGTCTCGTTACCTTAGTTTCTAGAACAGAACATAGGATGCTTTTTATCCCATCAAAATACGGTTCCTGTGGGATAATAGAAATATTTGACGAACTTCGATGTATCTATATTTTCCTAATCACCTAGTGGGTTATAAATAGGTATATAATGTGTTGTCAGGTGGCAAAGCTACAAGGGCACATAGCGCGAGTGGGTGCGCTGGCGTGGAACGGCGACATCCTCAGCTCAGGGTCGAGAGATCGCCACATACGGCAGCGGGACACCAGGATACCTTGTGAGTACATAAGTCTTATGTTCTTAACTTTACAGTCGGTACTGCAAGCTAATCAAATTGAACCCATTGGTCTACTGCTGGTTAGGCAGGAGTTGCGTTGTCTACCTTCCGTCTCTATCATCAGATCCGCTTGGTGGATATTGTATTGTCAGCTGGATTTGATAAGGATGCCTAGTTTAAAGGCAATTTCACAACTGGGACCGGGTTAAATATGACTTGGAAGATCTAACCTCAACATACATTCATACAAACTAACTTAATTAAGTTAAATACAAGCTTAAATTATAGACACACAAACGAAATCCTACGTAGTTTCTGATTATTAGATAATTACGCAGTATTTGTATCAAACAAGACGCACCAATAAAATTGCATTACACAATTTCCAATTTCGCTAAACGTAGAAATTGGATCGTATAAAAAGAAAACAAGTATAATTCTAATAGTTAAAAATATATATCTCAACGATCATAAATCACATCCAGTCTAGTTCACTGTCTAGCCGCCTACGCGATAAGGTTGCATACTGCATTAATAGCCGAGGACCGTTTCTGTTCAATACCGGTATAAATCCGGTACAAAATAGCTTTGCAATGAGGGTTGTGTTGCAATGATGAAAATTTTAACTCTTTTGATCAACAGAATGGCAATTCAATTAATTTAGCTTCTTTCAACTTTAGGTCAAATTACGATGAACTGCTGTCAATAATTTAGACACATGTACGTAGAAAAAAATACACGCTTAAGATTATATAATTTTTTTGTGTTGAAGACTCGCGCCCTAATTCGTTTAAAATGTACCTTTTGATACTAAGCAGCTTCCACTATATTGCAATTTCTTTCCTGCAATTTTAATAACTTCATACACGATTTCTAGCTTGTCCACATTTTACATTACAATATTAGAACCATTGCAATTCGTAGTGAATCTAAATTTATTTTAACACGTTACCTTAATTAGTTAGCGTCTAGGTTTTACACTGTAAGCTTACTATTGCAAACTATGCTTTAAATAAATAAATTAAATGCGTGATGTCATGCCTCCAAATAAAAAATACCGAAAAATATGGGTAATTCATTCCCCGCCAACACAGTTCAACGACCATCAGAAGCGACAGACCCATAATAATATCACTTATTTAATATCACCGCGAGTGTCACAAAATTAGTAAACTTCGCATAAACGTGTCATTTAGAATCAATAACAGAACACATTAAAAAATAATTTCAATGCATCAATATTTATTTAAACACTTTATATAATAAACTTGCAGTGCCCGCGACTTCGTTCACATTTACAAATATGTACATTTATACCTTCTGAACCCTTCAAGCTACTAAAGGGGAGCATACACGAAATCTTGCCGGTTTCTTGTCGGTTCTTCTCGGATGTAATCCGAATCCGGTGGTAGAGTCACTGAACTTTCGTGAGTTCTCTCTTGGGGCCCATGTGAATAAAGATATTGACTTCAACTTTTAAAATTTAACTCAAATTTCCTGTTTTAATCTCTGACATTTTCGTTGAAGCCGCTTCGGAGACTATTCGACACAAACATACAGACAAAAGTTCTAAAAACTCTATTTATGATTAGGCATGGTATAAATAGTAGTTTTCACTAAAATTTTTGCATATATTTTGAAATCATAGACAAACACCTCACTTTTATTATTGGTTTAGATTTTAATTTTATGTTATTCGAGACGGGGACCTGTCTAGTTGCCTGTCTGGGGCAGGAGATAAAACCATTTACTGCTATTCCGTCTGCGCCAACGAAACACAATGCGAAATTTTATTTTATGTTATTATAACAGATCAAGTTTTGACCAAATATTATAACATAATCATAATATATTCGGCTAGGAATTAAAAATTTGAATGTTTATCGTCGTAAATTTGTCTTACTTTTCTTGAGATGATAAAATATAGTGTATTTCGGTAGCGATGCAAATCTTAAGCTGGGTCTACACTCGTGACCGTGTCATGGTAGTTTCTACGCTATGGCCATAGCCAAGGTCCATGATATTTTACCGCAACTCCCCCAGGTGGCCCTTGAGTGGATCGCTGCGTGACATTAACACTTGTGTTTTTTTGTTACCGTCACGGAGTCACGGTCACAAATGTGGACCCAGCTTTAAGTTATACTTCAGTGATAATAAGTTTAAGTTGAAATTAATTTCTTCTGTGGGTGGTCTGCTCTTTGAATAATTTATCTTGTTTAATTAAAATATGTTGTCTTTAAAATAATATCGGATGCGGTTTTATAGAGAATGCATGAAATGACCTGTTAATAATTGAAGCTATAAAAAGCGTATTAAATTGGTCAATATAATTCTATTTTTTTTTGTATAATTAGTTTTTGACAATGTTTCTATAAATACACCTTAAAAACTTCGTGATTTGTCGTGGGTTTACATATTTAAACAATAAATGATAAAAGTTATTTCATTGAAAATTTAATATACTTAGGTCTGTGTTTCCCGATATTTACAACCTGTCTTCAAGTAAATAGGTTACTTCTAGGTAAGCGTGCATCATCGTAGACCGCATTGTCAGTTAACATCAAGTAGGATAGAGATCAAACGAAAACAATCTATAAAAAAAAAACTAAATTCTATTTTCCTCTTTTCAGCAATACAGTCATCGCGGGTACTCACCGGGCATAGACAGGAGGTGTGCGGACTGAAGTGGTCACCAGACGGCCAGTCGCTAGCGTCAGGCGGGAATGACAACAAACTCTTCGTGTGGTCTTTGGTAATTAACCTTTTTGGTGTGAACTCATTCGTTAACTTGTTGCAGTGCAACAATGGATTTTACAAATCGTGCGAAGTTAAAACTTGAAAAAAATATGGGATCGGTGCCGTTATCATCAAATGTGAAATCGCCCGATGATGGGTCATGATCTACCACAAACTGCCACGCTGGTCCAGTGCAAGTTAGGCTTCTGAAATTTGCTCTGAGTCTGGATGTTTGTGGTGTCAAGGTCCTCGTAATTCCTGATTTCCTAGATACAGGGAATCCTAGTAGGGGTCAGGATCTATTATATTATGTGATCGTGACGCGTTATTCGTATGAAAAGATATTAAATCTGAGGTTTGTTTACTATGGGAACTATGTTGGTGATAAGCATTTGCGGTAACACACTGTTATCTCTGATACCTACTTATTTCCGGAGTTACATGAGAATTATTTCATTACAAAATACTTATACGACATTTTGTTTTTTTATTTTTTATTTGATTGAATGACGAGTCGAGCAAGTCGTTCACCCGATGGCAAACGCCACGGATGATGGCAGCCTCCTGGAGGCCTACCATGACGTCTTATAGCGATTCAGTTCAGGACCTAAACTGAGCCGCGTCTGAGCAATCTCAACCTCAACTGGATCCAGTTTAGGTTGAAAATGGCAGCAACATAAGACGTCACGGTATGATTATGCGACGCGGTTCAGTTTAGGTCTTCAATTGAATCGCTATAAGAGGTCATGGTATACCTCCTGGTGGTTTCGGGTACTCTTGTTGAAAGTTCCTAGTAACAGAAGGCCTATAGTATGTAATATTACATACATAATGGACAATCCACCCCGCGGAAACCGCTTCTCCGCACCTCTACCCGTAATTGGGATCAATTTGACCCGCCCAAATGTCATAGACAACCTGTTTGTATGAACCTTCATACTAGCAGCAGGTCATTTGTTTTGATCGCGTAGTATGACTACACACAGATTTGGCGCGTGTCCTTGAAAAGCGCTCTTCCTTCTCGCACGGTACTTTGACAGCTTTGAGTTTAAATTGCGTTATGACATCACGCGTTTTCGGCAAGGAATCTACTGTGTGCCAATAAGGGCTCTGACGTGACAATTAGAAGTAAAGCCTTGCCGATTTTTAGGTTGCCCCATCGCTAGTAATATAGTGTCAGTGAAGAAATTATTCTCATTTCCAGCATTCAACATCGCCCGTGCAGACGTATTCGGCGCACGTGGCGGCTGTGAAGGCGATCGCGTGGTCGCCGCACCAGCACGGCCTGCTCGCCTCCGGCGGCGGCACGGCCGACCGCTGCATCCGCTTCTGGAACACGCTCACCTCGCAGCCTATGCAGTGCGTCGACACAGGTGTGTGCGACGAACGATATGTCTCCCGTGCAAATGATACGTTACCTGTGCACACGTGGAAGTCACTCGTGCAAACGCCGATATCTTCCGTGCAAACCTTGACATCACCTTTGCAAACATAGCCAAAGTTAGTGCAAACTTAAACATGGCCAAGTTTCACTATCTTAAAATATGTTATTTAAAACTGTTAGGTATCAAATCTCAACTAAGCGATATTAATCCGTGCAATCGGTCTGTCAACAAATGCAAACTTTGACATCACCCTTGCCAAACCTTTTCAAAATGAAGTCCTAACTGGACTTCATTAGAATTAACATCTATTAAGCTACGACCGCCTAAATTGTGTAAGCGCAATCCCCTAAGAATATTCACTAGAATGTGTTTCCCACAGGATCCCAAGTATGTAACTTGGCGTGGTCGAAACACTCCAGCGAGCTGGTGTCGACGCACGGGTACTCACAGAACCAGATCCTCGTTTGGAAGTATCCTTCACTTACACAGGTAAGAATAGCTATTGCTATCAAAACTATGCATGTATTAAGCAACGCACCGACTGCGTCAGCGTATGTCGTTTTCCTTAAGAATTAAGGTTATAAATAGGGTCGGCCGAAAACAGTTAGGAACGCGTAAGTCCTATTTGGAGTCAGCGGATGATGAGACTGATGAGTCGACTGCGAAGCGTAAGGTTGCAGTTTGGCTCCCGCACAGGGCAAGATTTGTGTGAATCACAGGTATTTGCTCTGAGTCTTGGCGTTTGTAAGACCATGGTCCTCGTAGTTTCTGACTCCCTTGACACAGGAAACCCTAATTAGGGGGTAAAGTAAAGGGATAAATAAAGCCCTCAAAATATCCCGTTCCTAACGTTCTTTCTTGTAAGGGACTATCTCGGTTTGAAAACTTATATCCCTTTTTTTAATTCCAGGTGGCTAAACTGACAGGTCATTCGTACCGTGTGCTCTATCTCGCTCTATCTCCGGACGGTGAAGCAATAGTGACTGGTGCCGGAGACGAAACGCTGCGATTCTGGAACGTTTTTTCCAAAACGCCGTCGCATAAGGAAAATAAGAGCGTTCTCAACCTCTACACTGCTCTTAGATAGATGGAGCCACGAGGCGGGGAGGTTACCCGCGTTGCCAGTGGAGAAAATCAATGAGGTTGCCAATTGGAGAAAGCAAGGGAGTTGATAATTAATCATGCGATCTATGAAATTAATGTTGCCACGGAGAAATATTGCGAAGAATGTGAGTTAGTTGGAAAACCGCCAATTGACGTATTCGTGTTGCCAATAGACAGAAATTGACTGTGTTGCCAACGGGAAAAATCTAGTGTGGGCAATGTAAGCTGGTGTTCTCAGTGGAAGCAGTTGTAGTAGTCAGTGTTGTCTGCGTTAATAAATTATCGTCATAGAGTTGTAAATAAATAGAGACCTAAAAAGTAATAGACACCTCTAATCGATTTCTAACACGAAATCGATTTTATTTTGACTTTAATAGTCATTTCATTTGATTTTTAAGTCGCTGTTGATGAAATTAACATTAGTTACTTTGACTATTAGTTAGTTTTACCATGTTCTTATCAAATTATTTGATTTTAGAGCCAATTGTGTGGTGTGTGGTGGTAAAAATGTATGAATGAAACGAACACTTAGTATTTATTACATACATTTTGTCTATAATTAATTTATATATGGATCAAGAGTTTGATATATATTGGTGTTGAATAGATTTTTAGTTAATATGTTTATCTTTTGTAAATTAGTTTATTTATTTAAAGTTGCGATGGCAACTCAAATTTGGATTTATTTCTAGTGTCGTGTTTATTGATATATACCGCCAGGCGGCTTCCACTATTTGCTCGTCTGCTTACCCCGTTGTCGCTCCAATATTGATGAATTACATATTATTTTCCTGTGGGCATAGAAAAATCTAATGATTACTTGAAAAAGCTTTAAGGTAACAACAGAATTCACATAATTCTTTCCGTTCTGAAATTCCCTAACGGATTATGACCTTTGCGTTTTCTATGAGTACTTGTTTGACGTAGAAATCATGCGCGTTTTTAGGCGATCATTTTCGCCAACAAACCGATATGATAATTAAAAAAAACAAATTTATTTTTTCAAAAAATACCAAATTCGGATATTATATCTAATTATGCAGTACCGCATACACTTTTAGAGCTTTGTTCCATATGATATAAACAAACAATTGTGTCTAAACTAATAATACATACCTACATTTTTATCAACAATACGTGATACAAAACGCATATTTATTAAAGTAAAATTCAAATTTGTACATAACGCAAAGAGGTTGTGACTTATGCCTTCCAAAAACGTCTTTATCTTGGTGTTGATTTTTCAACCATTGTTGTCCTTAAATGGGTTGATTTAGTCGTAATATTGTGGCGACAGGGTAAGCCAAGACAGAGTGCAGCGGCTCACGGTGTGCCGGACCTTTTAAGAATCGGGGCGACACGAAATTTCTCCTTTCCATACAAATAATTTAATATTCCTCCAAAAATCACATGTCAGATCGAAGCAATAACTATAACATATCGAGGTCAGCACGGTTTTGTTTTTGCAACTACTAATCCGCACTTAACTAGAGCTAGAGTTAGAGTTTTGTTCTGCAAGAGACTACCTGGGGAAGATATTCATCCGCCAAGCAGTAGTGTGCAAACATTACTGTGTTCCGGTGTGAAGGGCACTGTTTCCAGTGAAATTACTGGGCATATGAGACTTTAGAGCCGATTTCTCAGGGTGACGAGCGCAGTGCAGTGCCGCGCAGGATTATGCAATGTAAAGATCTGGGTGGCACTGTTACTGTTATGGGCAGGCGTATCGCTTACCATCGGGTGAACGAAATGCTCGTCTCGTCACTCAGTCAAATAAAAAAAGCACGATTCAGTTTTCAGTACACAGCTGCTAACCTCGTTATGACGTCATAATAATTTGCTTAGATATACCAATATTTGGTTTTTGTATTTTTTCAATGATCCCATTTCGCTCAACGTGTCAACAAGAACTTGTTAACTCCATAATATTATATTGAGGTGATGAGCGCCATGATCATTCAAACAATACAAAAGTCCCAAAACTAAAAGTCCTTAGTCCCATGACTAAGTTCGCCATAAAAAAAATATTTTAATTGAACTCTACACTAAAATAACATAAAATTTAAATAAGTTACAAACATGTGAACATAAATCACTAAACTGCACAGAAAACGTGTCTCGACGTCTTTTTTTATAAAATGTACACGGGTTTGTGTATAACGTATACATAATTATTGCATTTTTATGTTAATTTTCGTAATAATTTGACTGTGAAGAGTTAATTCTTATTGATTTTTAACAGAATTAATTAGGGGAAATACTTTAACAGCTCGCCACTCCGGATTTTATACGAAAATAGCTTTTAAAATTTTAGTTTGACTTTCGTGGGTAGAGATTTAGAATTAGTTTTCTCAATTTGAGTCATTTTTATTTATTCCCTAATGATGTACTAGGAACCTGCCGAAGCGATGTAAAGGACTTGAGATCATGGCTTAAGACGCCGTATTTTACTGACATTCTCTTAGACCTTGATTGGCAATTAATCGTCAAAAATATTAACTCATGTTAGTTTTATTAATTTTGAACAGTCATTTTGCCGCTTTCAATTTCTTACTAAAACTTGGAACATCTCGTCTGAGTATAAAGTTTAATGTTAGTAAATGCGGGCAATACGCAAGCTGAAATTGAAATATCAGGTCAATACGTTTTTTTTTTTCGGTCTTGGTAAAATCCTACACGATTGGCAGTCGATGCAGTTTCGACACGTATCAAAATCATGAAAGTCTGGCATGGAGTGAGACTAAAGGTTATCCCAAGCAAAGAGTTCCGACTTATTCCAAAGTATGAAATTCTTGGACGAAAACGTTGTGGTATCGAAGCGTTTTCGGTTCGGACTAACGAGAACTATCTCAAAAATAATCAAATTTGTTTTTAATAATACTAATAATGTATGTATTTCTTTTTTCTCTGTTTCAGTTAGTTACGCGTAGTATCAATGTGTTGTTTTTTTTTTATTCAGTCCAGCGGGGCTATGCAGCACGGTGCGGATCAGCTCGGGTTCGGACCACGGGACTCGTCATTTCCATACGAATGACGAGTCCCGTGGCAATCAAACGTCAAAACGAAACGAACCCGAGCTGATCCGCACCGTGCTGCATAACCCCGCAGAGAAAGATGCAGATTGAATATTTTATAATAACGTCTCTGTCTTTTTCCAATGAATGTTTTTAAAATGACTATTGAACTTTACGAAGGAGTATTTTGGCTTTTCCAAATGGTAGGTATAGAACGACTCTTTTTTCAACATACTTAGGGTTCAAATTAAGTTGTGATTTAATTCTGGTTTGCTTGTCTTATATATTAATGAGCATTTAACTAAAATGACTGGCATTTAAGAGCGAGCAGAGTTGAAACAAAAATTAAAATTAAACCAAAATTATGAATTAGATAAGATTTTCTTAGATGTGCTATGTCTTTGAGTAAGAGGTACCTGTGATCTCAATTTTTGACCATTTACCTTATTAACTGGCTTTTTGTGCTATTTATTTCATATATTTACTATTTTAGTTTGATTTGTAATAGTTTAGTATGGAAACGCTTGTAGTGCGACTAGTTTTGTTTCAAGTCTCACAGACGTAAGACTATCTCTTGTGAATCACAAGAAACTTTGTCACCACCGAGTAATTATGTGATCTTTCATGTTCGTGAGATAGAAAGGGACGCAACCATGCAGTCAGTATGTTTGCGTCCCTTTCTACCGTGCAAATGTTGAAACGAAATATTACCACTACGAGTGTACAATTTCACGCCTCTCCTATATCTTGTGTAACTATGTAAATTAATGTGTGTATGTAGTTGAATAAGATTATAGTTCTCCAGATTGTTATAAATTGATTGGATTTGTGCAATGTAGTTTAATAATGCAAAATATTAATTGTAAGTTTACATTGTGGATTTGTTTGTGTCATCGATTACGGCGCCTTGCTAGAAAAATGGGTCACTAATGCTTTTCTTGATGCTTCTTACAGATTCTCGTTTGTGTATGAATGAAGTCTCGAAAAGTTTATTCCTAAAGTGTTTCGCCAATTTGCGCCATTTATTGCTCGGCACTGTATCTGTGTTTTGCTTTTGGTGTACTAACGAATCCATCGTCTCTGATATCGAATTACTTAGATTTACTTTGCGATTAAGTCGCTAAAAGCCTATACATAGGTATTATATTATAATGGCTTGATATAATCGCAAATGTATATCGCTTATTGCGACAAGATCGTGTTATCTCGCGCTCAACACGTTGATGAGATGAGAGCGAATCTAATATAATCTAATATTATTGTAAACTATAAAATATGAAGTTAAAATTATATAGTATCAATGTCAATAAATGTCTCATTAACAAGATCGATATCATGTTAGTAGATACGCCGAGAGCAATAATCGTTTTCACAAATCGATACATGTCGAATCGATTCGGTAGTAACTAGCAACACAATCGAGTTATCGCGAATAGCTTCTCATGGTTATTGTACATGAAGCCAAATAATAATTAATAACATTCGATTTAAAATTATTGTTGTTTGATTTCAATGAGTGTTTTGAACGCTAATAGCTATTAGTTATAGGACATTATTTAAATTATGATGTTTTCATTTTATTTTGATACGTAATACTGGCTTAGAAAGTAACGAGTTACTTCTGTATAATCGGCGAGAAAAACTCCTAGTAAGTATAAAGTGTAATGTTTGTTTTTTTCTATGATAGATAAAGGCATAGGTAATTGGACTTTTTCACCCGATTGTACCTACGATACATGAAAACTGTTTTTGCCATAAGACCAACTATGTGAATTAAAATTAAATTGTAGGTATATTTGTATCTTAGAGCCATCTTATGATCTTTCGAAGAGTATTTAGTATTTATTTATTATTTTAAGAACCATCTATCCATCTTTTGATCATTGCAGCTTAGTCTAATACCAGTCTTAAGTATTGCATTAAAACATTAAATCAAACTAGCGTATTCTCGTTGATGTCTCAAGATTATAATCTAAATAAAGATTGTGAATTAATTTAAAGTAAACTAGCTAACGAAAATTCGTTGATATAAAAATGTCGTGCAATATAATTAAGTCTGGCAATGTATGATGTAACATCTCTCACTGTAATTCTTTACCTATTTTCTAAGCTTTTCTAGTAAGTTGTTTATATTCCCTACTCGAGTTTGTACTTTACCTATGTATATTAAATAACAGAGAAATTTATTATTTATAAAGTAAAGAGATATATAATATATTTAACTTTTGTAAAAATAGACTGATATAATTTACATTTTGTTCGTAGTTTTTCTTTTAACGTGTCTGTAGAAATAAAGGTTTTCGTGTGATATATTGGATGTAGCGTGTTTTATTTAAAATGGGTTGAGGTTACGAAGAATAGGACACTAAGAATACTCGATCAAATCACATTTCAAACAAAAAATAACTAAATTGAAATCGGGTCATCCGTGTAGCAGCTACGATGCCACATACTTGACATTACACGATAAACTTATAACACCCCTCTTTTTGCATCAAAGGCACAAGTAAATAAAATAAAAATGAATCTAAACAAAAATATACAAAAACAAAAGCAATATTTAACACGTTCACTGCTGAAAACACAACTGTCGTGTTTTTCATAACTTGCCGCGAGCGCGGGAAAACAACTGTTGTGTTTGTTGTATGGGAAAACTATGAAGCGCGCAAAGCCGCACCCGTGGCTAGACAAGAAAATCGACTCTGCAGTGAAAGTGTTAAATAATAGGTACAGTTAATAAAGCTGTAAAAATACTCTTTTCACATGAAATTTATATATAAAATATAATTGTTATATAGTACTAGGTACATATCGATTTTGATGCGGTATCGATATGGAAACAAATCGTTTTAATATAAGGAAGTACATCTATAGTATACCTAATAAACGAACTACCATTATATTTGATATAAATTTTCCACAGAACATAAAAAGTTGTGAAATAAATTAATATGCTTTTGTTTATAATGAACCAAAGGTATATAATTATAAGTACGTACTAGTATCGCATTTTAAGGTTTTCTCTGTCGACAAGGTATACCACGTTTTTCCAGCATTAAACGCACTTGAGCGGTAACCATCACCAGATCAGCAAGCTCATCCCTCGAGTTCATGAGGTACCAGTATGCGTTTTGCGCGGCCATGGCTTCGAACACCCTGGCGTACGAGTGCAGAAACAATCTCGCAGCTGTTCCCAAGTCCAATAGCAGATCCGCCTGGTCTTCGAGTGCTTTATCATGACGGGAATGTGTTGCAGTGTAGATAGCAGCATCGCACGCGGATGGCTGCGAGCGGCACACGGACCTTATCATGGGACTGTTAATGATGGTTTTCACCTGAAAAGAATATGAACTTGGTTGCAAAAAACTAAAAGGCACGCTTGGAAAGTTCAGAGGACTACTTTCAGGCTCTATTAGACCATCCCTTTGTTTACGTTGGGAAATCCTGCATGGATACCACCCAGCAGCAGTAGCAGCAGGGTGATTATGCCAGACTCCTACTGACTAAAACCCAACGGGAGGTCCACCGGAATACCTTGAATACCGGGGCTATGGAATCTTTCCTAATTACTCCGCGGCCCCATCCATTAGACCATGCTACTCGCTCGTCTCGTCTTTTTGTTCGGCAGTTCCACATATCCCTACTGATCTATCCCCACTGGTAGGGAAGAATGTAATTTTTTTCCGCCTATTACTACTAAGGGGGATACTTTTCCACTTATATCCACTGTTATAATCAATCCAGAAATAAGTATCATCATATAAAAATCATATAAGTGTCAAAATTTCAAAAATGTTAAGTCTGCTTTTTCCTGTTTGCTGAGTACATCTTCAATGTTAATCTAATTTTAATATTTGGTGATGAAAGTCCCAATGAATTATTAGCTGATTTAGAATCGAAAACTGAGCGTTTGTGGTCAAAGGTACAGTTTTCGACTAAATAGCTGGATGTGTCCAAATTCTCCATTTACTTACTAATTTACGCAAAAAGTTGCCACTGACTTTTTATACCAACCAACCTATCAACCTATTTAGTTCCGCAATCACTTTAGAGTAAGCACGGTTTGTATATATTTCTATGGATATCAATATCTTGCTCTCATCAGCTCCTTTACCATTGCCTCGGCAGCGGGGCCGACAAGTTCCATCAGCCCAAATGATCAAGCATCAATCAGGATAAATCGCCTACTACGAGTACTAACGAAAAACGTTTTCGCATATTTCAATAATTTTACAGGATATTCTGGACGGAACAGTTTAAATCAGAAATCGTCGCCCAACCAGGCTATGATGTAACGACTTACTTGTAGAATATTTTCCTCAGAGGTGATCATCAGACACGTCATCCACTTAACGGAATCTCTGATTCTCGATACTACTTGGTCTAAAAAACGTCGCACCAACGTGGTGTAGTTATCCAAGTAGGATTTCCTGGAACAGATTCCTTGGGTATTTAAAGCGATTACTAGACACTAGGTCGCCATTATCCTTGGGCTCCAAAGCTGGGACTCCGATCTCCTTCTCTATGATAGAGTAAATAGGTGCGGAGCCGGCAGCGGAGCGTAGGGTTGTTGGTTTCTTCAGGGTAGTTTTTTAGTTCTTTTGCAGGGTATACTTGATGTTTTGCTAAGCCGTTTTGCTTGTCTAGCCACGGGTGCGGCTCTGCACGCGCCATAGTGTTTTCCCATACAACAAACACAACAGTTGTGTTTTCAGCAGTGAACGTGTTAACACTAACATCAAGTAGGTATGTTATAATTACCCTGCGCGAGAAGACCATGATTACACAATCATGGTCTTCGTAGCTAGGAGGATTAGGGGTCAAGTTAGGGTCTAACGAACGTATACGAAAGTATTACCTTATATATATAAAAATGTTATGTTGGTTTGTGTACGCTTCAAAAACTCAAAAAGTTCTGCACCGATCGAGCTGAAATTTTAGCATGATATATAATCCGCATCAAGGATTGTTTTTATCTATTTTTTTCATCAGTGACATATCAGCGAATGTGCGAATGTGCCACAGCGAAGCGTGGCAGGGTACAGCTAGTTTTACATAATTATTTTAGATATTGAACTTACATGCCGTTCACGTAGACTTCTTCCGCGAATTTCTCGACGACGGCGACTATGACGATGTAGCGGTAGTTCTGACTATCCCTGTACACGTCGGGTGTACTGAAACAAATTACGATCAACTTTATGCAATACCGTCGTGATTGTAAATTTGAAATGCAATGCCTAATGGCTCCCGTGAGTCGTACGTAGAAGCTATCTCCTGAACTAAAGTTAACAAAATACTTACGCAAGTTACTTTAACTCACTTCATTATCGAAAACTGAAGGTGGTTCGATGCTGATATGGAACGAATTTTAAATTTTAAACAGTTTTTTCGTTTTTAGAGCTACACCAGGTCACTTATATAAACGAGACTGTATTTCGCGCCAACCATAAATCATTTTTTTTTTGTTTTTATGATAAAATATCCAATGCGGACTGGGCCCCCGTGGTGGATTACGGCCTAACCCTCCTCACGAAAGTGAGGAGAGACCCGTGCCCAGCAGTGGGACGTTATGGGTTGATGATGATGATAAAATATTTAGCATTAATGCACTGTATCGCTCAAATATGTTGATAAACATTGAAATCATCAGTTTGACGGTTTATTGACATATTTGAGCGACACAGTGAATTAGTGCCAAATATTTCAACATAAAAACGAAAAGAATGATTTACGGTTGGCGCGAAATACAGTCTCATTTATATTAGTGACCCGGTGTAGCTGAAAAACGTTAAAACTGTTTGGAATTTAAAATTCCCGCCATAACAGAATCGGACCACCTTAGGGTTAAATATTCCACCAAATTGTAGTCAAGGGAATTTATAGTGGGGCATTAGCCAGCCAACCTAGATAAGGAAGACATAATTAAAGATAAAGTTACTCACAAATGACTACTAATAATGTCTGTAGCCCTTTCGAAGTCTGCTAACGACCGATTGTACGGTGGTGCAACCCACCCACCCAGCCCAAGAACAGCCTGGCTCGGTAACAGGAGCTCGTGCTCTCTTGGGGCAGTCGGCAGCTCACGGTCGTACGCTTCTTGTCGCTCCCACGCATTCATTAAAGGATTAGAATTTGGGAAAATGATGGGCAATATGCGGTGCTTCGGCTCTTGGAAGATGTAGGATATATCCGAGTTTGATTCAGCCATCCAGTCGGAGGCCCAGGGTGACTTCGGCGGAGACATCTCCGCTAGCCACTTTGAAAGATGGTCTTTCGCGTTGGCTGCGCACACGCACGCAAGAACTAAAGCCGCTGCGAGATGCATCGTGACTCTGCAAGCGCAACATAATGGCTTATTATTTAATTTATAAAACAATGTTACGAAAATGTTTGCTACCTTTGCCAGATGTTCATTCGACAAGCAGTAGTGTGCAAACATTACTGTGTTAAGAGCACTGTTTCCAGCGAAATCACTGAGCATATGAGACTTTAGAGCCGATCTCTCAGGGTGATGATCGCAGTGCAGTGCCGCGCAGGATTATGCAATGCAGGGTTTCGGGTGGTGCTATGGCTGTTATGGGCAGCGTAGCGCTTACCATCAGGTGAACGACTTGCTCGTTTCCTCAAGCAGTCAAATAACATTATTTTTATATAGATGTTTGAACATTCCCTTATTTGTGTTGCGTTCCTACATAAGTTGAAATTAATGTGATTCAATCCAGTATATCTACCGATTTTACCGAGTGTCTGATTGTGATAAATGTGGAAAAAATAGGTTTTTGTAACTAGTAAATTGAAATAAAACGAAACTTACCTCACCGTACCGCTTGGAGTCTGGGATAGCAGTGATTTGTCAGTCAATTTATATGAAATTTATTTACATTTGCTCAAGCAATAAAATCACTATTTCACAGTAATTTATTTAACAACGATGGAAACATGTCCTTATTATAATTTTCAAGGGGTAGAGCTGTTGTGCATAAGTTGTTGCACCGATTTTAGTTAACTAGCTGCGCGCGCGACTTCACTCGTGTTGTGTAATGTCCCACAGAAACCGTTAATTTTAACGGGATAAAAAGTATTCTATAGCTACAATACAAATTATTTTTACTATCCATCCAAAGGTTGTCGAGAAGAAATCGCTTTCAGCGATAAGACCGCCCATTATACTACCCTTGTTTACGTATTATTTTTTATGTTGCTGCCATTTTCAACCTAAACTGGATATAGGTTAGGTTGAAAATGGCTTATTAGCGACTCAATTTAGGTTGCTACCATTTTCAACCTTAACTGGATCCAGTTTAGGTTGAAAATGGCAGCAACATTAAAAATAAGACGTCACGGTACGATTATGCAACGCGGCTCAGTTTAGGTCCTGAACTGAATCGCTATAAGACGTCATGGTAGGCCTCCTGAGTTAGACAAATTTGACTTCAATTATTTTAAAAATAAATTTGGTATAGAAAATTTAAAAAAGTGAATTAAATGAATATGCTTTATTTGTAAGTAATAAAAAAGGTGTTTTCCTTTAAAGTACTAATATTACCTACTAGCATCGCATTTTAAGGATTGTTGAGTAAACACTGAAGCTTGACTCCGTATCTTTCTAGCTTATTACGCGCTGCAGCGCTTTCATTCACCAGATTAGCAAGCTGATCCCTCGACTTCATGAGATACAAGTATGCGTTCTGCGCGGACATAGCTTCGAACACCGGTTCAAATGAATACAGGTACATTTTCGCAACGGTTCCCAAGCTCAACAGCACATCCGCTTCGCGTCCGAGTGCTTTATCATTAAACACGTGTATTGCGGTGTAGATAGCAGTGTCGCACGCGGATGGCTGCGCGCGGCACACGAACTGTATCGTCGGGTTGTTGATTATCGTTTTCACCTGAAAAGAACTTGAACTTAGCATCAATATAACTGAGGTCTACTCTCTGGCTCCATCATTAAAGCATGCTATTCAGTTTTATTTATAATATAGTATCGAAAACTGAGCATTGAAGGTCTAAGGTACAATCTTACAATCCCCGGTCGGTACCGGACTCGACTGAATAAGTTTTATCGGTTCAAATGGCTGGCACTGGTCAAGCATCAATCGGGATAATTCACCCTGGTATCAGAGGTACAGTCAACATCAAAATTAAATGACAATGAGTGAAGTTTCAAAAACCACGTCTGGTATTTATGCATTTATAGATTTATCTATTTCGGAGGTAGGTATGTTATCAACCAATCAGGACCGAGCCCCCGCCCCGTGGCGGATTATGGTCCTATCCTTTACTCGAAGTTGAGGGAGACCCGTGCTCAGCAGTGGGGTTTGGGTTGATGATGAGATCAGCCCTTCGAGTGTATCGGTTGTGTGGATATTTTGTATACCTAACTCGAGGACTTAAATTCAGATGTCCTCGCGAACTGAAAATTCCACGAGGCGATATAAAATTGACTTACATCTGTAATATATTTCTTGACGATGTTCATCAAACATGACAACTTTTGAGCGGACATTTGCATGGTCATAACTGCATTTTCTATATTGTTTCGTGCCAACGTCGTGTAGTTATCCCAATAAGATTTCCTGAAACACGTTCCAAATTAATTTTCTTTCTTTCTTCTTTCCATGGGTATCTGAAGCATCATAATCTTTTTTTTTATTCGACTGACGGACGAGACGAGCAAGTCGTGCACGTGAGAGTGGAGACCGCGTTTAGGCAAACGTAGTGTAGGACGCCCGCCGGCTAGGTGGAGTGACGACTTGCGGAAGGCGGCTGGCAACGACTGGATGAGGAATGCCGAAGATCGGGGTCAGTGGCGTTCATTGGGAGAAGCCTACGTCCAGCAGTGGACGAATGTGGGCAGATAATGACCGTGACGAGTTACTATAATTCATATTTAACTTACATGCCGTTACGGGCGACATTCTCCGCCAAGCCGTTGATGACGGCGACTATGACGATGTAGCGGAATTTCTGGCTATCCTTATCGCTGTACGCGTCGGGTGTACTGAAACAAATTGCGATGAAATCGATGCCATAGCATACAAAAATATACAAATACAATAGTCGGTATGTGTTCTGTGTAGCCATAGAATGTCGTACCATAACAAAACACACTGCAAAAAAGTCAACTGCAAACAAAAAGATCCCCAAACAGACAAGGCACTTGCCGAGTAATTTTTTTTTTATTTGACTGAGTGACGAGACGAGCAAGTCCTTCACCTAATGGTAAGCGCTACACTTTCCTAACAGTCACAGCACCACCCAGAACCCTGCATTGCATAATCCTGCGCGGCACTGCACTGCGCTCATCACCCTGAGACATCGGCTCTAAAGTCTCAGTGCTCAGTGCATCAGCTCTAAAGACTCAGAAACAGTGCCCTTCAAACGGGAACACGGTAATGTTTGCACATTACAGCTTGGTGGATGAATATCTGGCAAAGGTCTGGTACTTCCTCAGGCGGTCACTTGCAGAAGAGGCCCCCCACTACTAAATTCTAAATTCATAAGTTAAAGTCTTTTCAGTTTTGTTCACAACTTATCTTATAAATTTTTAAGCTTCCTCATAACTAACCGTATAATAAATAATACGGCTAAAGATTTTTCAGCTGATCTAGAACTTTATTGCACTCAAGGAAATTTATAGTTTCTGGTTACCTAGATAAGGAAGACATCATTAAAGATAAAGTTACTCACAAATGACTACTAATAATGTCTGTAGCCCTTTCGAAGTCTGCTAACGACCGATTGTACGGTGGTGCAACCCATCCACCCAGCCCAAGAAGAGCCTGGCTCGGGAACAGGAGCTCGTGGTCCCTTGGGGCAGTCGGCAGCACACGATCGTACGCTTCTTGTCGCTCCCACGCATTCATTACAGGATTAGAATTCGGGAAAATGATGGGCGATATGCGGTGCTTCGGCTCTTGGAAGATGTAGGACATATCCGAGTTTGACTCAGCCATCCAGTCGAGGGCCCAGGGTGACTTCGGTGGAGACATCTCCCTTAGCCATTTTGAACGATGGCTTTCCACGCTGGCTGAGCACATGCACGCAAAAATTAAAGCCGCCGCGCGATGCATCGTGACTCTGCAAACGCAACATAATGTAAAACATAAACATAATAAAGGGTAATTGACAAAACAACGTTACGAAAATGTTATAGATGTTTGACCTTTCCCTTATTTACATAGCAATTAAGTATGCTTTTATAACTAAGTATAGCAGAATGAAAAGAAACTTACCACACCGTACCGCTTGGAACCTGGAATACAAATTATTCGTCAGTCAATTTATATGAAATTTATTCACATTTGCCCGAGCAATAAAATCGCTATTTCACAGTAATTTATTTTACAATGATAGAAAACATGTCCTTATTAAATTATTCAGGAAGTAGAAGTGTTGTGCACAAGTTGTTGCAACTAGTTAGTTACTACGCATTATAATCAAAATTATTGAGTTGCTGCTAAACGGTACAGAAGAGTACCTACTATTAGCCGTAAGAGTAGCCAGGCGGGGAAAAATACTATATTTTAATGCGGTAAAATGTATCATATTATATCCTTCGACAGGGTTCAAACTGTTTTTGTATTGCGTAATAGGTAAGCATTTGACCGCAGTCTCATCTGGTGCTCAATGTCAACGCAGTCGATGGTGGAGCATGCTTGCCTAGGAGATACCTAATCATAATCATTCTCGACTTGAATACTTCCAGATTGTAGTTTTCGGAAAATAAAGACGCTGGTAAGGTGTTCCATTCCATCGCTGTTCGGATTATAAATGCAGATGCAAATTGCTTCGTTCGAAATGTGTTTTGCGACACATAGTAAAAGTAAAATTTCAAGTAAAAAATGATTTAAAATGTATCATAAAGATATTTAAAAAAATATACGAAACGTAACTATCTCTCTCTTTCTTTCTAACTTATATATCCCTCTCAACTTCCATTCGCCACGCCCGATCACACCTTTCGTAATGCATTCACAAGCTTACCCTCCAAGTCAAGCGTGCGAAAAGAAGTTTTATTTAAAAAAAAAATACAACCGAATTGAGAACCTCTTCCTTTTTTGAAAGCGGCTAAAAATTACAACGATTTGTGTAGTTTAAAGACAAAAACACACGCAGAAGACACGGCTTGAGTAGTACTTACTTAAGCTGGCTAAGTACCGACTAAACTCATTCCAAAGTTTCAATAAGTTACGAGCGGCAACGTTAAGCTAGGCGTATTCGAGGTTTAAGTTAAGACCTAAGTAGTTGATGTAATAACTCAGCGCTAAGTAACGACCATTACTTAAGTTTAGCAATATTAAACAAACAAACTGGCGAAGGCCTTTGGAATTCTTTAATAATGTAAAATTGATGGGACTGCTGAATAATAACCTTAATTGTTTTAATTAATTAATTTAAAGGTAAACAATGAAGCAATAAATAAGGACTTAATAAGTTATGCTTAAGAATTAAGTAATCTATACCATACCCATACTTATATCTTAATAAATATAATTCTTCTGTTCGTGTGTTTGTCACTTAAGTCCTCCTAAGCGGCTGGACTGATTTCCATGAAATTTTGTGTGTATTTTAATGGTTCCCTGGATGTTTTGGATTTATAATCGGGTCCTAGGGTTTTTTGGGCAGGGCAACGTCTGCCAAGCCTGCTGGTAGATATTATTTAAAAATAAATGCCAATTTTTTTTATTTGGCTGAGAGACGAAGAGAGATGTGAAGCGGTGGTAGCCTAATGGGAGAACGTCCGCCTTCCAATCAGGAGGTCGTGAGTTCAAATCCCAGTGCGGGCACGTACCAACGTGTTTCTGTAAAACATATGTACGTAATTATCACTTGCTTTTCGGTGAAGGAAAACATCGTGAGGAAACCCACATAACTACCCAAGAATTATTTCGGAGGTAGGTATGTTATCCACCAATGCGGACTGGGCCCCCGTGGTGGATTATGGCCTAACCCTCTTCACGAAAGTGAGGAGAGACCCGTGCCCAGCAGTGGGACGTTATGAGTTGATGGTTATAAATATAATTATATTTTTTTTTAGTTTTTTAGAACATTAATTTAGAGTCAGCTTTTTGAGAGAAATACGCAAATATTCGTTTGGAAAGCTACGAGAAACCAATCTGTAAGTCAAACAAGGCGTGGGATTGTCGAAATGAATTTTAGGAGTAGCTCAGCGGTGTCCATTTGTTTTCTAAAGCTACAAGCAGACCCGGGTGGTAGCAGCGTCCATCCACAAAAATACATTAAAACACATATTTCAATACTTGAAATCATAATTTAACAGACATTTAGTGTTTGAAGGGCACTGTTTCCAGCGAAATTACTGGGCATATGAGACTTTAGAGCCGATGTCTCGGGGTGACGGGCGCAGTGCAGTGCCGCGCAGGATTATGCAATGCAGGGTTCTGGGTGGTGCTCTGACTGTTATGGACGCTTGTTCCCCTCAACTTTTGTTTTAGTCATCGGCCATCGTCACTATTTTGGTCTATATGTAACTTTTAACAAAAAAAACAAATGTTACGTGTATTATTTACAAACATTTGACATGGTCATCGAAGTAGAAAATTATTAGTTGGCACAATTTATTTTTAAAATATACCTGGAACTAGCAAATACTTCTAGTTCACACAATTTTTTGCGCTGAGCTGAAATCGAACCCGCAACCTCACAATTCGCAATCGGCTAATCGCCCACTACGCCACGGAAGTCATCATGCTTAATAAATAATAACTGTAGTAATCCATAATTATAATATTAAGTCGCCTATGGATAGGCGTCTGTCTACATATCTGAATATCTTGATACTTCGTAGCTGCAACCCCGTAGCCCTCGTAGCCTCGTAGCCTCGTAGCCTCGTAGTTATTATCAAGATATATTAACTATTTATCAGGATAGGTAATTTATATCTATACCAATAATAAAAATCAAGTGTCTGTCTGTGGTTTCAAAATGAATGCCAATATTTAAATGAAAACTGCTATTTAAGTACACAATGCCTAATAATAGAATTTTGTGTGTCTGTCTAAAAAATTGGTCTGAAAAAGGCTAATTTGAATTAAAATTACATGGATTAAAACAGGAATTTTAATTCATACTTTCGTATAATATATGTTTAATTTGGATATATTTATTGCCTACAATACATACAATACAAATATATTTAAATTCTCATATCTTCTGAAATAGGTTTCAGAAATAGGTTTTACAAGATATGAGAATGTAAATGTATTTCTTCATGTACCGCGCAAACGAAGCCGCAGATTATAGCTAGTTATGTCTGTGCCTTTATATGTATAAATTGTTACCGCCTTCAACGATCTCTGCAAAAAGTCCTTGGTTACCGCATACAACCCCTGAAAAAAGCCTTATAACGATTGATTTGCTTGAATGAAAGTTCCATTCCACTGGAGGCGAGTTACTGGCTTGAACTAAATACTCCTTATTAATGCGTGTAAATTGCCAGCAGTAAAAATCTTTCTCGCCGGCTAGAAAAATATTATTAAGTACGCCATAATTATAGGGCCGTCCCGTAAGTAACTATTTGTAATAAAAAATGTAATTCCAAAAAATATGTAAAACTAGACTCAAAACTAATGAATTAAGTAATTAATCATAAAACTGTAACTTTTTTTTTTACTTTTTAATCTTTCTTTATTCTGTGGTGTTTCAATCTAGACATTATCTATCTATCTATTGAAGATATATTATAGGTCATAAAGTATTATAATTTAACTTAAAACAAGCTCCTAGATGATAAAATATACTATATTTTTTTATAAGTGTGGCGTCTGTCTGTTTTCTCATAATGAACTAAATGTAACTATGTTTTCACGGTTTGATGGCTTAAAAAACATATGTTTTTATGAATAGCTAGCTATTTTACGTGTCTGGCGCCATGCATTTTATAAAGTATCGAACGTTGATTTTTTTTATCCACCGTCATTTTTTTTTGTTATTAATAATTTGGAGAGATAACACGTTGTTTTCAAAATTGAAAATTACCGTACAAATCAGCTGTCCAGTTGAAAATCGAGAGATTTCATATGACCCTCTGCGTGATCCAAAATTAGTTTTAGTGATGTAAGTTGTTTTGCGAGTTAGTGAAGCCAATAAAGATACATTTCATGCTATAAAAACAGTTTCATTACACACGCATACACTAAATAAAAAAAGCGTGTAAAAAACAATTACTAAAGGCCACTAGTCCTTCCAAATGCTGAGCTACAGGCCAGTGACTCGACCAAGTAAACTGTGCGTTCCAGCGAGCCTTTCCGAGTCCAGCTGAGACAGAGGGTGGAGGTCGT
This sequence comes from Campaea margaritaria, assembly GCA_912999815.1. Taxonomy (NCBI): domain Eukaryota; kingdom Metazoa; phylum Arthropoda; class Insecta; order Lepidoptera; family Geometridae; genus Campaea; species Campaea margaritaria. Next base: position 11,525,807 of record OU538791.1, read on the forward strand.
TGACCCGGGGGAAGCGCGAATGAATCGTGAATATCAAAGTTGAAATCTATGGAAGCTTAGTTTCGTTTCGTAGCTTCATTTATCTTGAAGGTATTTTTATTTAGTTCAAACTGCCTTACAATAAAACCTTATTATGTATACTCTAGTTGCTAGAATTGCACAGAAAACGTTTGCAGCTATCCTAAATTGAGGTTTTTATAAAATATAATGAACTAACTGTGCCCGGCCACGCTTCGCTGTGGCACATTCGCACATTAGCTGATATGTCACTGATGAAAATAATATAGATAAAAACAATCCTTGATGCGGATTATATATCATGCTAAAATTTCAGCTCGATCGGTGCAGAACTTTTTGAGTTTTTGAAGCGTATACAAACCAACATAACATTTTTATATATATAGATATCTGAGGGGAAACTCGTGCTCAGCAGTGAAAGCATATAAGTGATGATGATGATGATTATGAACAAGTAGATACAAAACAGATTTACCAGAGAAATTGATTTGGCCAGCTTTGTTTCACAACCCGTTTAGCAGAAAGGGAACATCGACATCAAAATCCTATAAAGAAGTCTCCGTCAGTCATCATAAGGTCCGAAACGCAACAGACCACTCGTAGTATTTGTGACTTGGTTCGACAAAATGGTCGACCGCCAAGCGAGCCTAGCAAGCGAAACGAAAGAATAAACTCGCTACGAAAGCAATTTTGGGGGCAAACAATAAAGTATTTCTAATATCGCCATTTTGAAAACGTCCCCCGATAATCGTGATATCCTATTTTGTAGGCGACAAGGGAGCTCTATAAACGGCCAAATTATAGAGGAATCGGTTTAATAAGATTTTATCACCGCTCTGGGGGTTGGACAGTTCATTCTCTGATAACAACTTGGGTATTATATTTTCTCAATTAGATCTCAAATATTAACTTACCAATGAAATAAAAACTGAATCTCAATTCAAACTGAAACTTTATCTCAAAATATGTTTTTAACTCTCGGCGTGAACAGAACACTGTGTGTGTAACTGTGTATGTAAGTTCCTGTGGCATCGTAGCTCCCAAACGGATGAACCGATTTTGATATAGATCGGGTTTGTTTGAAAGGTGGTGATCGAGAGTGAGTGGTCAAGGAACAGTTTTTCGGCCGTTTGACGACCATTAGTTATTTTGTAGTTAATGAGTTTATTTTGTGTGGGGGGATTTATACTTTTAATATTATTCTTCTAAAAATAAGCAAGCAATTCCAAACCTTTTACTGTACACGATTTCATAAAAGACCAAGGCAGCTGTCATTCTGTTCTTATTCATTTTGCCTAGCTTCACCCTCGCTCCTATTGTTTGATGTGACCGTACCTTAATTTGATCCTTATTTATCTCGATTTTTAACTAGCCTCTAAGTTCTCTCATCTAATTTCTGACGTCAGAACATTGATTGGTTCATTCATAGCCAATCTGATCAGATTCTTTACGACTTCTTTTACGGTTGTAGAGCTCTCGATTCCGGTTGTAATTGAACCTTTTGAAACCCTTTATTGGATTACACCGCCTCATCCTAGTTTTAAATAGACTTTGGAAACAATTTTTTACTTAGCTTACCAGGTTCTGGTATAGAATTAAAAGTTTTATGATGTTCTACAAAATTGATCATAAATATTGGGATAAGGAACTCTTGTATACATTTTTAATCTGGATAACAGTAATACGGTGTAATGTACAATATATTGGCTCCGATATTTAGTTACAGATACAGAAAAAACAAGGCGAAAAACACATCAATAGAAGTGGCGCTGTCAGCTTGATACATTTTGTACATTATGGTCTACACTTTGATGAAAATGTATAAAAGAAGTATAGAGAGACGTTATACGGCGCGCTGCACCTCTGCACTGTGGCTTCAAGGTTGTCTGGAAGAAATCGCTTTCAGCGATAAGACCGCCCATTGTACTACCCTTGTTTACCTATTGTAATTCTTCTGTACTGTGTTTATTTTTGTTTCTGGTGTACAATAAAGATCTTTTCTATTCTATTCTATTCTATTCTTGCCACTTACAGGAGCATCGATTTATTGGTTTTACGATTTACATTCTACACTACTTTTGTCTTACCCTACAAAAGTATGCTTCTTGGTTTATAAAACATTTAAATATAATTTATTAGATACATTTCACCACCGCATTCCAGTACCTATCAGTGAAATTAGTTCATAATCATGTAAGAGTCATACATAGTTAGGCATCATTCAATAGTCAAAAATCATCATATAGGTGCCTACTATTCAACTGCTTCGTGGAATTCTTCATCTAAGAATTCGACTGTGAATTAACCAGTAGAAGAGTCCACTATAAAAACAATAAAAATATGAAAGCTCCTCAATGAATAAATGAATAAAGCACGGACCTATCTGGGTCAGGTGTCGTTGAAATTCAATATTCAATTCAGTCTGAAGGTGCACGAGGGTCGCGAGGTAAAAACACCCAATCTATATCATAATAACTTGTTTCAGAGGGCCTGCCTTCGATATCTCCTTACTAGCTCTTACAATCAACTTCTTTGCAATTGGTATTTTTTTAAATAGCGATATGGAAGAGAATATGCAATTCAAACATAAGAGAAGGAAAGAAAATTAGAAGGGAAGAGAGGAAGAGGCAGACCTATAGCCACTATATACCAGCTATATGTGTAGTAAGTGCGTGGTCCGCAATGTGTGGAAACGTATACTACCCAGAAAAGGTATTTACAAAGAGCGGAAGGAGCTTTATACTTTCACACAAAATAACTTTTAGAGATTAGGCGACTGCAAAGCGTGAGACGCGGGTTCAGTTCTAAATATTTGTGTGGAACTTAAGAATTACAATAGTCCTCATTGGTCCTGATAGCCTAGAACTGGGAATCCTAGTTAGGGGTCAGCGACTAAATAAATAAGAAATAACTCGTTACAATCACATGTGTTTGTTGTGATGTGTTATATTTTTTTATTTATTTAAATTAACCATTGAACGTCCGCCTTCCAATCAAAAGGTCGTGAGTTCAAATCCCAGTGCAGGCACGCAACAATGTGTTTCTGTAAAACATATGTACGTAATTATCACTCGCTTTTCGGTGAAGGAAAACATCGTGAGGAAAACCACATACCTACCCGAGAATTATTTCGGAGGTAGGTATGTAATCCACCAATCCGGACTGGGCCCCCGTGGTGGATTATGGCCTAACCCTCCTCACGAAAGTGAGGAGAGACCCGTGCCTAGCAGTGGCACCATGGTTGATGATGATGAACCATTGCAAGTTGTTCATATTGGACGGTTTGCCCACAGTAGCCACGTTGGGTTGCGAAATCCGGCTGAAAAATACTGGAAGAGAAGAGCTGACGATTGGGCTCAGTGGCGTTCACTAGGAGTGGCCTGCGTCCAACAGTGGACGAATATGGGCTGATGATAATGATGATGAAACCATTGATGATTATTTTCAGAGTAAATGTTATGCTGCCTGGTTTTATAGACTCTGCCATTGTAAAAACGGTGCTGGGCTCAGGGCCAGGATCTATACCTCGTGACGCATTATTACTGATACCTAGTGGTAGCGTAGTTAATCTATTATACCTAATGTGCTAATAGCCCAGAATATATATAGTACTTCATACAGAATGGACAGTGGACACTCTCCTACACTAAGGAACGTAATTTATACAATTTCAATAATGTAATTTAATAGTTTGGTAATTATGTTATATCATAATATTGTAGCGGTGGTAGCCTAGTGGGAGAACGTCCGCCTTCTAATCAGAAGGTCGTGAGTTCAAATCCCAGTGTTTCTGTAAAAACATATGTACGTAATTATCACTCGCTTTTCGGTGAAGGAAAAACATCGCGAGGAAACCCACATACCTACCCGAGAATTATTTCGGAGGTAGGTATGTTATCCACCAATCCGGACTTGGCCCCCGTGGTGGAATATGGCCTAACCCTCCTCACGAAAGTGGGGAGAGACTCGTGCCTAGCAGTGGGACGTTATGGGTTGATGATGATAATATTGTCAATAGAATAATTTATTTTTATTTTGTATATTATGACCTTAAAAAAAATGGAAGACAAAAATTTAAAAAATGACATCCCCGTATAGTTTCTTGGTGCTATCTTCTCTGACGGGCGTATTTCCGAAGCACTGGTAGAGTCAATGGAGTTTTCCTTTTTCTGTGCGAGATTCAGGCATGAGTCACCACTTCAAAAGGGAAATATCGTTTTTCTAACTCAAACCATAATTAGATAATAATCATTAGTTTCGTAGATTATAATATTTTGACTTATTTTTTTGTATTTCTATACTTATGTATAAGATATTATTTTTGACGTGTAAAAGTGCAATATTTTGCCTATTTACAATAAATGATTTGAGTTTGAGTTTGAGTTTGAGTTCCGCCTCCCGCAACCCGCTTCACCGCACCTCTACCAGCAGTCTGGAGGGAAACTGAGCAGTCAGTCAACATTACACGCCCAAATGACAAATGACAGTCGACAAACGAATAAGTATGAACTTTCATACTGGCGGGTTATCTCTTGTTTTGGTCGCGTAGTACCTTTGAGTATAGACACACGCATTTGGCGCGTGTATAAACGTTATTGAAGTGTGTGAAATCTTATATTTGTATGAAGTGTCCGTGGCTGCTAATAGTTACTTGGGCATATTTGTATTTGTTACTGTTTAAGGTCATGTTATCTGCTAAATTCTGAATAACCCAGTAAGATATAACGGGAATACCTGTTTGTGCTTGCGATAATTCAAAATAATTTTCCTGTTCACTCTACTATATATAGTTTCAGCAAAACAATATGTTTTTTTCCTACTAATATTATAAATTTGAAAGTTTGTATATTTCGATGCTTTTTACTCAATCACGCCGAAACTGCAGAACGGATTTGAATACAATTTGATACGCAGATAGTAAATTACCTTCATTTACATATACGATACTTTATATCGCGTAAAAATAAGTTCCTGTGGGATAATGCTCAACGTGGATGAAACCACGGGGCGCAACCAGTTTACAATAAAAGTAAAGTACAATAAGTCTGTACAAAAAAGTCTATAATACCTAAAATAAGTACTTAAGGTAGATATTTTAAGTTTCCTTTGATCTGTGGTATTTCAATCAAGAGTTTATTTATCTATCTATGTAAAAGCTACTGAAAATAATCCAATAAAATATTTCTAAAAATGGTGTCAAGTATGCCTATTTATTTTATCATCACGTAAAAACTACTCAACTAATTGCAATGCGGTTTAGAAACTGATTAAACAATGGTACATGAAACATCTCAATCCTAAATCAAGAAACCGAGTTATTGGTAAAAAAGACGCAGAACGTGAGAGGCGCACCGGCATGGCACGCATGACCCACCGAGCCCGCGGATTTGCATTGCAAATGGTTTCCTATTATCTACATTAAAAAATTTCAACGCGAATAAAGTCGCGGGTAACAACTAGTATATATTATAGCTGTCTCCCTCTATCACCGCGCCGTGGATAACATTGCAAATAATATACATTATTATTATTGTAATGTAGTCATAACAATTTTTATCGTAAGTCGGTTTTACCAAAAGCGGGCTGATGCATAATTGGAACATATATGCCAAGAAACGCTCGTTGATTTTGTTTATTTAATTATAAAATCGTTCACGGTGCAACAATGGGAATTGATTGTACAATACTAATACATCCGCCGAGGGATGGGAGGCACAAAGCCGGCAGTGTGATCTCAGGGGTGGTGAAGTACACCATCGACAAACCAACTGAATTCATCCATGTGACCCTCGCGCTCCACGGCAGGGCCAAAGCTCACTGGACAGAAAACCTCTGCAGAAACTCCTACACTGGGCTACAGGAACTCATCAGCCGTGAGATTAATGTTACCAACAAAGAGCCAGATCAAACTGTCACGTTACACGGCGTCTACGAGCACCCTTTCGAATTTGATCTGCCCGAAAATCTTCCACCATCATACAAGGACACGAAAGGCAAAATCACATACATGATAAAAATGAATTTTGAAAAGCCAGCATTTTTCAGTTCCGACAAAGTGGTTACAACAGATTTCACGCTTTACGGCCTCGTACAGCCAACACCGGTACTGGTGGACGCTACATTGGACGAAGGCCATATGGGTCCTGTTGTTTTTGGCCTGCAAAAGAAGCTGTACGCGCCGTTTACTAAGAAGAAACCCCAGGTGAAGTTGAAAGCTCAGATAGAGAAGAGCTGTTTGACCCCCGGCGAGGTTATACACCTGTCTTACGTGGTGACGAACAACTCCGATGTGACCGTCCTTTCCGTGGTAGCTGACGTCTACTGCTACACCATTTACTCGTGCGGCAGCTACTCGAAGAAAAAGAAGCTCTATGTGCAAGGCTGTTCGACGAAAACGGTGGGCGTTTCGAAAGGAAAAGTAGGGAATTTGTCGTGCGCTATACCGACTCGTGCTGGAATGTTATCCTTGCAGAATTGCGATGTGGTTTCGAAAGAGTTTCGGCTGCGGGTGACGGTGCATCTGCCGTCGCCGCACAACAGCGCCGTGGTGGAAGTGCCCATAGTGCTCGGCGAGATCAAGCCCGTCCTGGACCCTGGGGACCGCCTGGATCATTTACGGCGCGTCCTCGATGATCTAACATTGCCGTCATCGCCACCACCGTACTCTAGTTTGTATGAATAGATTTCTTTAGCTAAGAAACTATGATCTGATTATGTTATGAACGTATCAACAAATTACGCATTATATAGATAGCACCAAGAATTTCTACCAGTACGTCACCTTTAATTTTAGTATTATTTGTATAACTGTTTTTGTTAAATTGATTATTATTGTACAGGAAAGGAATTTACCCGATACATATATAATACCTAATAGTGCAGAAATATAATTAGTGACGAACTTAATTATTTTCATAGTGGCAAATACCGAACTATACTTTTTTTTTTTTATTTCACTGTGTGACGAGTCGAGCAAGTCCTATATTTTGTGAATTGCTATTCAGCGTGGCAATGCCATATTCTGGAATTCTGGGACATGCCTTCTCCTCCTTTTTATAAATATATATTATGTGTATGTGTATACTTAAAGCCATATTATTTTTCGTGAATGTCTGTTTTTAATTTTTTCAACAATTAGAATGTGTGTCAGTTATTAAAACATCAGATTATTCTTATTATGATTTTGTATGATTTTATATTTTTTTTTATTTTTTTTTTAATGGAAATAATTATTGCAAACTAGAATGTGGCGGGCGGATTAGGTACCCCGTGTCGTATAAACAATCAAATCTGGATTGACTAAATCTTTGGCCTTTATTCGTTTATTGATATTTATACCACCATCAAACATCCATTAATGGGTTAATGGACATTTAATAGTTCCCATTACAGTCGTAGGGTCCTTACAGTCTTAGTCTTTAGGGAAAAAAAAAAGAGTGATAGTGACTAAGCGATAAAATATACGCTTTGCAATCTAATGAAACCGAGTTCGATCCTTGGCCCGCTCAAATGACTTGTTCTCGTAAGTTACGTGTGGATTTCGATAGCTCCGTGCTTCGGACGCGATGGTCCTAGGGCCGCTCTAGAGTTGGCCTCAAAAGCTCTGAAACTAGAGGCCGGGGCTAACAAACTTGACAAACGATAAACAACAGGAAAAAGAGCAACGACAACTCTTTAACGATTATAATCGAAAAAAAAAACAAATAATTATTTGTTATATAAAATTCAAGTTCATACTCAGAATAAGAACAAGATATGGAAGGAAGATTAAAGGCAAAAGCTGTCTCAAAGCTCTCTTATTCACATCTAGTAACACAGCATTCATGAGAGTGAGTGAAACAGAAAACTTGACATGGTTTTTATTATTTCAAGTATGGTCCGCAAGATAGATTAGGCAGATTGTCTATTTGTTACTAATAGACATGAATTAGCTTTATGGAAGGTTTGGTAAACAAAACAAGTGAACAACTACTGTAGTACAGATTCTATTTAGTTTAGTAAAACTTCCTTAGTTTATAATATGTATAGTTTTTTTTAAATATCGAATCCAAGGGATTCAGTAAAGTTAAGTTGGAGTGATTATGCCGGTACCTTTAGGAGGACTGTACATAAAGGCTGTTGCCCACATTCCTGGCCTCAAAGCATATTTCGAAGCATACGTTATGTTATGCAACTATGCCTTTGTCGACTGAATTACAGACATACCCATATTGTGTGTGACGGTTACCTATATAAATAAAAGTTACGAAATTAATCTCGTTGTTTCTTTACCTGGATTTGTTTTTGCAGTGGGAGGTAGGGTGTGGTTATTATTTTGTGCCAACCAGAAGGATTATGTTCGTGTCGACTCTCGTTCTTCTATAGTAAAATAATACTACTATTAGTAGCTTGTTTTTCTTATCATCCTCTAGTTATCTATAAAAAAAAATATTTATACAAGGACCATAAGCCACGCGCCGCTTCGCTGAAGTTCAGATAAGTGCGGTCGGCCATTATTTTGTACTTAACGACGTAGCCCATTATTTTTAAATCTAGAACGAAGCCACAGAAATACGGTTAAGTATATTAAAGCACTAACGCATCTGCATAAGCGGTGGTAGCCTAGTGAGAGAACGTCCACCTTCCAAGCAGAAGGTCGTGAGTTCAAATCCCAGTGCAGGCACGTACCAATGTGTTTCTTGTAAAATATATGTACGTAATTATCACTCGCTTTTCGGTGAAGGAAAACATCGTGAGGAAACCCACATACCTACCCGAGAATTATTTCGGAGGTAGGTATGTGATCCACCAATCCGGATCTGGCCCCCGTGGTGGATTATGGCCTAATCCTCCTCACGAAAGTGAGGGGAGACCCGTGCCCAGCAGTGGGAAGTTATGGGTTGTTGATGAATGATGAATGAACTGCATAGTAAAGCTTTTTACAACGTAGTGTTTCTAGATGGTTTGGGTCTCAACCACGATGGGCAGGAGCAGAAGATGAGTCCAACATAATTTTAACAGAGTTCACCTCTACACGTTCCAGAGAAAAGGGATTTTGAAAAGCAAAAGGATAATAAAGTGATCCTGTAAAGGTTGTTTTTTACTTTTGAGTTATGGAACCCTAAAAAGGACGAAGTTTTGAATTCTGTTTTATTTTACTTTTATCTTTGTTACCTCGGAACTTTGTCATGTTTCAAACGATTATTTGGAAGCATATAGACATCCTTTTTTCGTGGAAAACCACGCTTGCTTCTTCTTTTATATTAAGAACCGCAAAAGGCTGGAATGCTTTGCTACTGTCTGTGTGTCCTGTTAAATATAATCCAGATGTGTTCAAGTCAACAGTGAATAGGTATCTTCTGGGCAAGCGTGCTTCACTTTCGGCCACAACATCGCTTCCCATCCGGTGATATTGTGGCCAATCCTTCGCCTACTATGTTGTAAAATAAATGAAAATCTATGTCACTTGCTTACTTTAGGCCAGGAGAAGCACGATGTCTCAGCAGCAGCTCGTCACGCGCTGCCGGCATCTCCAGTCCGTATACATAGGGCTTAAAAATAAATAGCCCCGGTTTTTCGCTATTAAATTTTCATCTGCGTGAAGCTTTTTCCGCGTCCTAATTAGGCCAGAGACCGACAAACTTTATTGTTACGGAGGACCGTACGTTGTTAATTAGGGGTATGTAATATCGGTATTAAAATAATAGCGCTACCGTAATTTCGCTGTGAAGCGTTTGGCATTGTTTGATTGAGGGTTTTTAACCGAATGATGTCTGGAAAAAATATGAAACAAATCGCGAGGCGGGGCCAGCCACGGCGCTCCATACGCTGGAAGTGTGTGCTGCGTGGGCCCCACAGCGTCACACGCATTCAACCGTAATCGGCCGAGCTGCAAATAGTTATAATTCTGAAAAGTAACTAACCATTCTTTAAACAATCTTGATTAATTGTACCCGATATTGGAATTGGATAAACCGATATTATTTCCTTTAAATAGTCAAAGTACCTATTAAATTTATATTGTAAAAGCTTATCTGAAAAAATATATTTTTTCTTAGAATAACGACGAGAAGTTATCGTCCAAGATATTCTAGCTTCAACCTGTTACCACAAAAGCTATTACTAATTAAGTCACCTGTGCTATTACGTAGTCTTACACTGTGGCATTACCCATTAATAATTAATTGGCGCTATTACCGCAAAATAGCGGTATAGCATAATATTTTACAAACTCAAAATAAATGGGTATTGCGTGCCTTGTGTGGAGTGAATAATTTAAAGGAAAATGCCGCCGGCGACCCATCGGAAATAAACATGGGTTGGATCGATTCGAAACAAGCGTATGGGCCTATTTATTTTAAGTCAGGGGCGGACTTAGGACGGCAGGAAGAGGGGGGGGGGGGGGGGGGTGACTGCTTGATTAAAAAAAAAGGTAAGCCAGTTTGGATTTATAATTTAAAATGTGTCCACCAGTGGTTTTCCTGGAATATAATAGATCAAAATATTGTTTAGTTCCCGATTCTATAGAGTTCAGTGCATTATACTATTATTGGTTTACCCTGCCTGTTTTCTAAGACCATAGTGTAATAAATTTCAGAGAGACCAGTGAGATTTATCCAAATATCCTAGATGTTTTTTTTCTGGACAGTTTGAGGATAGTTATATTTCAAAATTTGGTATTGTACGATAATGTGACACTTTTTTTTATTCTCTGACCGTTTATCGTAAAGCCTCCGGTTGTAACAGCAAATCTGTTTATAATAATTGATCTGTCAGTACGTAATTTGAATTCTTGATCCTTTTGGCCCTTTTGGCCCTGTCCTGACCACACCGCCAAAAACAAACGTACGTTCAGGTTATTTACGTTTGAAATTGTCACTTAAACAAACTCACGGTACGGTCTATTTCTGTTCAGGTGTAATTTGCCTTATTGATTTTACTGCAGTACGGCAGACGGCGGTGGATTTCCCTCGATAAAACAGGCCTCTTGAAACTTTTGAACGGAATACAATAGTATTCTGACACAGTACGAAACATTTGAATTCAATACCGATACAATTCCTTGAGAATCAAATGATCTCTGTTTTTGTTTTAGGTACAAATTACCTATTGGCTCTGAATTGACAATTCGCTAATTAATAACGCATGCATGTGTGAATAAACAGAAAATTTGCAGTATTATAATATGTTATGTATTCTGTGGTTTTACCTATGTGTTCCATCTTTCAACTTTAAGATTCAGTTTTCAGGATAGAGTGCCCTTTTTAAATTAATGATTAATTCGAATTAACTAAACTAAAACTTATCATAATATTGTGATTGCACCTGCCTGCTTTTAGAAGACTTGGCAGAAATAAAACTACAACTTAATTATATTATTATTCTTTATTATTGGATAAAATGTATCGATCGGCACTTAGAGGTACCGTTACAAATGTCTTTGTCTAACACTCGGTTCTTAAATCAGCTGGATTCATAGGTACACAGTATAAAAATGACAAAAAAATGAAAGAGTAACATTAAAAAATAGGCCTTCAACTTCGTTTGCGATACGCCTGCGGGGTGCAAGTGCCGGGCGTGGGTGCTAGTTCAATAGAGAATGATGAAGCTCTGCTATGCGACCCCCGGGTTCATCACCCAAACGTCCAGGCTACCATTCTAGGTCTTCCAATGTACCTACGCTTAAAGCAGCTGCCTGATTCCGTTTTTTTTATTTGATTGAGGGACGAGACGAGCAAGTCGTTCACCTTATGGTAAGCGCTACGCCTGCCCATAACAGTCACAGCACCGCCCAGAACCCTGCATTGCATAATCCTGCGCGGCACTGCACTGCGCTCATCACTCTGAGACATCGGCTGTAAAGTCAAATGCCCAGCAATTTCGCTGGAAACAATGCCCTTCAAACCGGAACACAGTAATGTTTGCACACTACTGCTTGTCGCATGAATATCTGGCAAAGGTGTGGTACTTTCCCGGAGGGTTTCTCGCAGAAGAGGCCTCCCACTATTACCGTTTGAGTGCTATTGAGTTTGATTCGATGCTTTAGCAAAATACATAACTTACTACTTGCCTAAGCTGCGACGCGATTACCACGACACCTGTAAAACCATTAAAAATCTATTCACCGATCCAAACTCAACACTATACTGAATCCAACGGCTGAGCGAGGAAAATGAGCTACGGGAGCTAACTTGTTGGCCCATTTGTTCCTTCTTCACACAGCCAGAACTTTTTCATCGAAGCGCCTACGAAGTTGGAGGACAAAAAAAACATCACCAAATATCACATAGCTTCAGCATCGATTTATTTTAACTTGTCATTATTAAAATTGATTTTTTTATTTAAATAAGTTCAGCCATGTTGTCGCATGCGCTACATAAGTCAAGTGTCAATTCCTAACGATAAACAAAGCACTGGGAGGAGAGAGCCGGTAACTGAATAACATTGGTACAGGTATTTAAAAAAAAAGGAAGAGGACTGACGGGCGAAAGAATGACCGAATGACTTGCACGTCACGTCACTCTGTCAAATAAAAAAAAAGAATAACAGAAAGAACCGCGTAACTGGATCCATCTATCCTCTATATTATCTGTGGTCGATCCACATGTGTGCGAGTTCATTGACCGGCGATGGACGTCCACTACATCGTGTCCTCAGTCAATTTGTTTTTAATTTCGTAGTTTTTTTTCAGTTGTAAACAAATATTATTCAGTTACCGATTCTGAACAGCTCCGTGAAATATTGTGCACGATTAATGGTCCACGTTGTATTGCTGTCAAAATTATTGACATACATTTTTGTTTTCATAGCACAACAATTCTGTAACTGGAGGCAAGTCACTGGATAATTATTTTATAGCTATCTAACCGTCTTTTTCATAATAATAGAAATAGAAATACCTAAATTACCCGTTGAACATAGAAGTCATCTTAATAAAAAGCGAACGTTATCGCTTCGAGGTAATATTTGTCTTGTGGTCATGTATTCTAAATGTAGATGATTACCAGCGGGCTTACTTTTGAACCAAATTGGAATCGGTATCGACATAGTGTAGGAATTTTATTCAAGAGTAAGCCCTCAGATATTTATTTTAAGTGTTTAAGGAATCCGCCGTACAATGAGATATAAATATACCCCCGCGGTATTGCTAACGGAGTAAATTCTTGTATAGTTACCAAAATGTTGTATCCAAATGTTTAATTTATTTTCAGCCCGAATTCTATGTTTGCGGGTATCATTCTGGAGCTTTGGTATTATAGTCTCCTACTTTAAAAGCCTCTTTTATTCAATATCAGAATGTTTACAAAATCATTTTATTATTACACCATTACACACCAGCTTTGGAGAGAAAGCAGTGAGATATCTTTATATACATTCGAACCTACATTGATAAGACCAATTTAACACCGATCATTAAAAAATCCTCAATAAATCACAATAATTACATTATAAGCATAATGGACTCTAATTTCACTAATACATAGTCTTGTCGACTACACTACGTACATTTAGAAAATCTACAGTAATTACAAATTGTTCACCTACGAATCGAGACTTTTCGAACTCTTGAGAGATCTCGCGGTTGGGATCGTTTTGCTCTTTTTTGGTTTGTTGTCCACCACACTGAAGTTATCACCGGCGCCGCCAAGCGGGGGCGTGCCGAAAACTGAGTTTTTGGAATTGGGCGCACTATTTCCTGGAGAAACTCCGCTATCTGTGCTCACCGACGCAGGACTCGGGCTGTCGCTCACGTTATTGCAGACGGTCAGCTCCTGCCCCGGCATTGACACGATCTGACCTATCGGCTTTTGTCTGACTAGATTTATGCTTTGGCACATACTCTTCACCTCTCCATCGGACTCTTTCTTGTGGTACCTCGTCAACGTCCCGGCGGATCCGGCCGACTGCGGCCGGTACATCGGCATGAACTGCGACTGGGGATAGTATTGCATCTCAGGCACTTGCCCGGGAACCCAAGGCCCCATTGGAGGCACGGGCGGCCACATCGGCATCTGCACAATGCGTGTTCCGTCCGAGTAGCCTGGAGGAGGCACGGGTACTGGCATAGGCCTGACTACTCCAACAGGAGCTGGCGCGCTGTGAGGCCTCATAGCTGGATGGGCGTAAGGACCCGTATAGTCTTCACTCTCATACATCCTGGACTGATTAGGACTGTATTCCATATTAGGGAACACGGTATGCGGCCCCCTTTGCATGTAAGTGAACATTTGCTGCTGAGCTTGTTTCATTGCTACATACTGCTGCAGGTGCATCGCAGTCTGCTGCCTTTGCTGAACTAAATCCTGGTTAAGAGACGTGTTACTAGAGCTGGTATTGCCATGGATATAATATATGTGCGGTTGCGGTGGAGCGTCTTGCGTCATTGGAGAAAGTTTTTGGGTATTGTATTTTGGTTCTGTAACGTTATTCTGCGGATCCTGATACTCTTCAGGGGGCGCTATGTATTTCGGAGGCGATGGAGGCGTCACTTGTTGCGACATGGGGTAACTTAATATCTGAGCAATGTACGGTTGCTGCTTTGCAGAATGGGCTGGACTGTGCGTCTGGAATGTTGGGTTGAACGTTATTTGCGATATGTCTTGACCTGATCCGGCTATTTCCACATCTTTGTAGTTTCTCTGGTCTTCGTTCTTCTTCGGTTTTTGATTGTAAGGAGCCACTTTAGGGTTGTTTTTCCAGTTGGCTCCGGCGCTCTGAGGGCGTTTGACTGGTGATTTCGTGGGATCGTGCCAGTTGTCTCCATTGATATGTCGAGGGTCTTGGTGGTGAGATTGGGCGCTGCTTGTCCTGCGCGGCGGCGGTGGCGACATGCCTTCAGCAACGTGAGATCTGTATGTTTGGCATCGCCTGCCAGATCCGGGACTGCACTGCCGGTCCAGAGGAATGGGTCTGGGCATGCGCCTTCTGGCTGGCGTTGGAGGACTGGGCTGCGATTGAGAAGACTGCCTACAAGAATTCCATCTTTCGATAATTCTGCTGCGTCGCTCGCTTTCTATCTGTACTTCAGTCTCACTCGAAGAGTCATAATCTCGACCCTGGAGGATGATAACAACTTTATTAAATTCCGTTCACCTCAAGTCATACCAAGTTGCAATTTATGAGATATCAATTATTCATAATTGGGTTACCTTTTCAATTTTCTCGTCGAGCATCTTAAAAAAATCCTGCTGGCTTGCCGACACCTCACTGTAACGAAATGATGTAATTAGTTTTTCCAAGATACAAACCAAGATGTATGCAAGGAAACTGAGCAGATGGACTACTTACACAACCGGCTGTTGTGGTACAAGGGGCAGGATGTTCTGCTTGCCATGTTCTTGGTCGTCTTCAGTCTCGTCTGCTGGCGCCGCTGCGGCTGTGCCTTCCTCCTCGTCTGTCTCCTTGTCTGCTGCAGCTGTCGACAATTAGATAACCATTGATTTTCAATCCATTATGTATATGTTTACCTAAATAAACAACTGAGCACTCGTCGCTACAAAATCGTTGGCCTGAGAGGAAAAGCCTTACGATCCTGTAATTTATGCACCCTCGAGAGTTATCTGATAGGTCAACCAATTTCAGTATTTTCGGATCAATATCCTTTGCTCCATGCTCCATAAGCTAACTTATATATGTAACGTTAGCTATTTTAGTTTTTGTAAACGCAAAAAGTCTTTTGTCGGATGTTTTCAGTCACAAAGCGGACTTAAGGCGGAAGTGAGACAAGTATCAAATGTATTTAATGAAATAGAAACGGTTCAGGAATATTGACAAATATTTTACCTCCAAGCAGTAAGCATTGCAAAGCTAGTTTGAATAATACTGTAACCAGCGAAATCACAAGGTCTTGGTAAAGGGAGCAGTGCAATGCGGCGCACGATTTTGTAATTCAAAGTCTTGAGAGGCACTTTTATGGATAGCCACCTCGCTTAACTTCGATGTAACACCTTGTTCATCTCATAACTTAGTTTTTTAAAAAGGATATACACGATAAAATCAATCATCAAAACTTGAAGTGGAAACTTGATTATTCCTTCTACATTTTCTCTTAGAGAGCTGAACACTTCGGTTTCTTCATGAAATTCAAAGCGAGGCTTTTGAGACGAAATATATAGCGAGGAGCGAGACAGGTCGAATATTAACAACCCAGGGCTGGACTAATTGGGGTAATGGGGGTTATGACCCATTTTAAGAACCCAGACGACAGTAATTTTTTTAAATAGATAGTTGTGCGCATTTCGGATGTGGGGTCTGTGGATGTGCGCGTCTTCCTTTAGTTAAAAGGTTTGGGTTTCACTTGACCTGAAGTTAGGTTAGGTTAGGTACATAGTGGGGTGCGGGCCAGGTAACCTCCACGAGTGCCCGGCTGTTGTTCGTCCCTCTTGATGCGTTGCATCCGGAGGGAAGGGCAGCAGCTGGGACGGTGCACCCTGGGGTTCGGTCAGCAATTCTCCTAGGGGAATTGGTGGCCGTAGCAAATAACCTGGCGAGAAGAGGTCCTTCGCGTGTCCCTCTGATCAGCAGAGGGCACAGCGAGGGACCAATAACGGGGACTTTTGGGCCGCGGATCGGGGGTCCAACGCCCAAGTTAGAAGTCCCGAGCTGAGGTGCGGCCCGTGTGTTCCGGGACGCACCCAGCGGAGAAAGAGGCCCAAGCCTCACGTGGCGAGCCCGGGAGGGCGCCCGCAGAGGTGGTCGCGGAAGCGCCGTGCGAACCCGTGACCACCTCCATAATGCGGAGAGGAGAACACCCCGGGGTTTTAGTGGGTAAACCCCGCCAGACCAGCTGGCGGGGGAGTCCCACATAACCACCCCCCCGCCCCCGAGGGCCGGGTGGTATGCCTAATGCATTTCCCCGGGAAAAAAAAAAAAAAAAAAAAAAAAAAAAAGGTTAGGTACATAGTCCTTTAGTTGGTAAGGGAGTCTTGTATGTATTTGGCCACCAAAACATTATTGTCAATATGATTTTTCACAACGCATTGTATAAATAATGGTAAGAATAGAATAGAAATAGAAAAACTCTTTATTGTACACCAGAAACAAAAATAAACACAGTACAGAAAAATTACAATAGGTAAACAAGGGTAGGGGTGCGGGCCAGGTAACCTCCACGAGTGCCCGGCTGTTGTTCGTCCCTCTTGATGCGTTGCATCCGGAGGGAAGGGCAGCAGCTGGGCCGGTGCACCCTGGGGTTCGGTCAGCAATTCTCCTAGGGGAATTGGTGGCCGTAGCAAATAACCTGGCGAGAAGAGGTCCTTCGCGTGTCCCTCTGATCAGCAGAGGGCACAGCAAGGGACCAATAACGGGGACTTTTGGGCCGCGGATCGGGGGTCCAACGCCCAAGTTAGAAGTCCCGAGCTGAGGTGCGGTCCGTGTGTTCCGGGACGCACCCAGCGGAGAAAGAGGCCCAAGCCTCACGTGGCGAGCCCGGGAGGGCGCCCGCAGAGGTGGTCGCGGAAGCGCCGTGCGAACCCGTGACCACCTCCATAATGCGGAGAGGAGAACACCCCGGGGTTTTAGTGGGTAAACCCCGCCAGACCAGCTGGCGGGGGAGTCCCACATAACCACCCCGCCCTCCCCCGGGGCCGGGTGGTATGCCTAATGCATTTCCCCGGGAAAACAAAAAAAAAAAAAAAAAAAAAAGGTAAACAAGGGTAGTATAATGGTAAGGTTATGTATTTATTTAAACCATATATAAGTAATTCCTAATCAGAATTTTAAAGTAGGTACATGTGATTAAAAATCATTGCTTATTGCTTATACATTATAGCTGTTGTAAAATGTTGTTAAAATATCTACCTATGTTTATACTCTGGTGATTTACGATTTGAATAATAAGGAATCACATAAAAGTAGCCTAAATGATAAACAAAGTGAACCTAACGATAGATTTATTCGAAGTGGAAAACAATAGTTTAACATAATGTTTGATAACGAGAGCTATCCATCTTCCAATTTCAGAATGACAGCTAAATTGATTTTGCTGATAGACAAATCAAATTGATAGCTATAAATATAAGAACAACGTTTCTTCCTAGTTGAAATAAGATTAATGATGAATCGGACCAGGTGGAAGCAATGGGTTGATTTGTCAGAGAATCGGGGATAATATGCTTTTGATAAGCCTGGTTATGACGGGGGATGTTGGCTATTAATCATGGAATTTCTTTAATGGAAAGTTGGGTCGTTCATCTTGTTTGCCGGAGGCCATACTTTAAAAAATTGTTGTAGTATTATTTTTTCAGGATTAAGTATAAGTATTGCTACACGTTGGATGTTAACTGTAAATATATGGATATTATTTATGATTTAGTAAACATTACATAATTCTTTATGTGTCGACGCTATGGACATTGGAGTTTATGTAGTTGTAAAATTGTAACATTACTAATAAATATAAAATAGCTAAGTATCTTTGTTTTCAATAGATTCCATGCTCACAAAACTATATTATATTGCAAAATTAAAAATCTTGTAATGCTTAATGAATTAACAGTTTAAACTTTATAAACAAATCTTAAATAAAACATCGTTTTACGTAAAAAGTAAGTAATCTTTAATATTCACACTAAACATTCAAATTGAGCGCAAGTTTATTACATTTCAGCCTCAATCACCCCAATTAAGACCCCTTAATGCGGCTCTGAACTTTTAATACCTCCAACCTAATTGTAACAAGGTAATGTTCAAGAAATTTTACAATATTGCAAACCAAGAGTTCCGTAGCCAAGGATTACAAAAATTAAATAGAGGGTTTTGTAAAGAGCCGGATTAGAGATGAAATTTCAAAGGCCGGCGAGACATTGATTGGGGTGAAAATGCCAAGATTATTTCGATTGAGGTGATTTTAAGCGACTTTGATTAGAATATTCAGTTATGGGATAAAATAATAGAGAAATGAAGAAGATATACCGAGTTTTGTGGATTATGATGGATGTTTTTTTATCATTATTTTATTAGGTCGATTTGTATGTATTTGTATATTATAATAAAGTAACAATATTTGATAACAAATATGGCGCGTGTTTTGGTTCTCTAATTGGTTTGGCGGGTCATGTTTCATGGAGCCTCTAGATGTAACAGTAAATTTGTTTGTAATTATTTCGGCTTTTATTTTTTTTTTTTAACTAGTTTTAGTTTTTATTTTCGTATTTTTTTCTTTTTATAATACTATAACTTTTCCTTACTGCTTCAAGTGTGAAATAAACATGGTCAACATTCAAGTTCTCTGCACAATTGGCCACCCACGGACTGGCAACATTAAACAGATACCCATCAGTCAAATCGCTCGTCCAGCCATAAACTTTCAGACACACAAACAGACATAGTGTTTATTGTTCGTCGGAGATTCGCAGTGCAGAGAAGACAGTAGGAAAAGTATTTTTTTTTTCTAGTTGCAAAGCTGGGCTTCAAATTATCTAGTCTGCGACTCTAAACGCGGATTTGAAGTTTATTTTCATGATCACTTTTATAATTTTGAGAGATTTTTACGGTTTCAGTTTTTTTTTTTACTAAAATTTTGTCGTAAGTAAATATATCAATAATCCTTATAATCATTCTAAAAACGTCCGGCGTACCCTGGACAGGCGACTGACTGCGTCACTGTCTATAGCCGTATAGTCCATACCTTCATCAGTCGCACAGTCACAGTTACAGTGAAAGCCGTCCTACGAATTCTGCCAGTAAAACTGAAATAATTGACCTACTTAGAGATCAACCTGAGCGATAAAACCGCGCACTAGTCACACTAATTGTTAAATTTGTTTTGTTCTAGTGTTTAAGTTTTCTACGTTCTGTGGTGTTTCAATAAAGAGTTTATCTATCTATCTATCTACTTAATACAAGTGATTTAGTTTACCAGTAACTAGTAGAACTCGAATTGAACAAACCATTTGCTATATTGTTTGAACTCTGCTGCTAATATTTAACCTAGTATTGGACAAGCTTCGAGGCTTACAGCATGAACCCAGAAATAAAAGTAGGTGTTTCATCGCTGCGTGAAAGAAGGATCAACTAACAAACACACTTTTGCATTTAAAAGTACAAGTGTCTGTTTTACCTTTTTCATATTCTGTGGTATAGATTAATATATAACCTACAATTTCAATATTGGAAAGCAACATTTCACCTACTGTTTTTCCCCCACTGCGTTAATGAAGCTCCGCTTTCAGGATGCGCTCGGAATTTCACATTAGTTATGCGAAATTGGTTTTCGACGAAATGGGTTTTCAGATGCCTTCACTCTACGTAATTAAATAATTAATTTTACCGGGAACTTGCTTTGATTCCTGATTGCTGCTATTTTGTTACGCGACTTAGAGAAAGGAAATGTAAATTAAGCAGGGCGGTGATGGACTTTGGTACTGTGTTATTAATTGAGGCTAATAGGTGTCAGTTGCGATGTGATATTTACTATCTTTTCATAGTGATATGTGACGAGGAAGTTTGGTTTTAAAAGTTACTGTGTGGTTATCATATAATTTGTGTTTTACAGACCTTTTGCAGTATTACGAGTATGTGCTTTTAATGAGATTGGCGTTGTCTGCATTATCTATATATATAAAAATGTTATGTTGGTTTGTGTACGCTTCAAAAACTCAAAAAGTTCTGCACCGATCGAGCTGAAATTTTAGCTTGATATAAAATCCGCATCAAGGATTGTTTTTATCTATTTTTTCATCAGTGACATATCAGCGAATGTGCGAATGTGCCACAGCGTGGCAGGGTACAGCTAGTAATAATTATAAAAAATAATAATTTTGAAATAACAAATTCTGATCAGGATCACGATTTAGTTTAATGGCGAACTTGATCTCGAATCCTTGATCCCGTAAACACGTAATGACGATTTTACGAAACAAATAAACCAAAACACATCAATACCCGAATAAATAAGCACCGAAATAGAACTGCAAAGTGCACAGCGTCGAAACGCGCATCCTCAAATGTTTGTAAATTTACATCAAAGGAGTAATGAAAATTGGAAAATTATTATACCTAACTGCTGTGGGATACGATCCTTAGAAATGCACAAGCCGAGCCAATCGACGACTTCTATTTTAATTTATTATATCAACCGATATTAGACTAAGCTAGTGGGCAGAAACTATTTTTAACCGGCTTCAAAGAAAAGGGGGAGGTCTTCAATTTGGTTGTATCTCATTTTTATGTTTGCTACCTCTGAACTCAGTCATTAGTCAAACGATTTCGATTTTGTTTTAATTCTAAAATGTATTTATTTATTTATAATTTGGGTCTCCAACAGAGATTACAGTATACATGGTATTAGTATGTTTTATCTTTCTATTCTTTCATATTAATCCCATAAAAATTTCATCAAAATCGGTTTAGTGGTTGGGGTTTTAAACCAAAATAATTTGAAAAAGCATGCCGTCTAAGTAACTGAAATTACGTATTTGGAATCCGTTTTTGGAGGTATTTAGAGGTCATACAGCTTTTATTTTTTCTTTCTCCCCACTACTGGTGGGAAATCCGGTGGCTAGAAAGGGAACAACCTAAGCTTTCAACTACCTATCAGTACTATTTGGAGACCCTGGACCCCGAAAGTTCTGTTTATACTTTACTCATGTTGAATACCACCTTAAAAATATAAAGTTGCATCTACCCAAAATATGTGGTCCCAACTCATGGTAAAATAAAATAAAAGTAAAAAAACTTAACCAAATATAGGTACTAGATAAGATGTTACGTAAGTATGTGCTACCTACCACGAAAGCGTTCCAAGCGTTTTTTTACCCTTAAAAAAACATCACATGTAACATACAAAGCGTGACGCGAATGCCGAATATTCTGGAAAATTGGGCGAACGAGCGTTGTATTTCAATGAGGAATGGTATTTAAGGCCATTTCTATTTATAGTTTGGGACATTCGGGTTTCAGGCGACTCAGTTTAAGGATCAACAAGCTATGTTATGTTAGGCATCTTCTACAAGAGTTGTCATTCTACCGCCATGCAGTAGCGTGCAAATAATGTTTCCAGCGAAGTGGCACTGTTTCTAGCGAAATTATTGGGCATTATGTCTCAGAGAGACCAGCGCAGTGCAGTGCTAAGCAAGATGTTGCAACTGTTAAGGTCAAGCGTGGCGGTTGCCATCTGGGGCACGAGCTGCTAATGTCAATCCATGAGTTGTTCAAGGCTCAGAAATCTTTTCAGTCGATTCAAAGGTTGTCTCGTAGGAAACGCTGCAAGTTATAAGACCGCCTATTGGACTTATGTTTATCGTTTCACAGACCGTTCTACACTTCAATGCTATCGGTTTATTCCAACTCGGTACATTCCCATCTGGCGCCCATGAATTTAGTTAACGACGGACGTTGGTTTTTGTATCATCGAGCATTTTCCTCTATTTCACGTAGTTTCTACTTCCGTTTCTTTGTCCTGACATCTGACGTCACGATATCACCACGTGTCGAGTAATTTGGTTTCTGGAGGGTCCTTTGTGAGAGGACAATGGAGAAACGGTCAGTTGGCGAGGAAATGAGTTATTTTCGTAATGTCTTTTGAATTCGGATCTATTTCTATTTCACTCGTAACTTAAATTGTTGTGGGTTTAAGGAGAACCAACAATGGGCTATGGCTATATTCTATGGGAATAATGTAATTATCTTACGGCGGTTTGCTTCTTAAATATTTGTATTCTGAATCCGGTGGAAAAGTCAATTTACTTTTCTGATAATTGATAAGTAAATTATATTATTATTACCGGGCTCCGTGATGGATTATGACCTAACCCTCCTCACGAAAGTGAGGAGAGACCCATGCTCAGCAGTGGGACAATATGGGTTGTTGATGATGAGGATGATGAAATTGTAAGTAACCAAAATATATACCTACTTAATATAAAAACACAGAACAGACATACCTTAAAAAGTAAAATAGGCGGGTTGGTGCTTAGAGTGATTTCTACCTGACAACTTTTGTATGGAAGATAGAGAGCAGAAATAGAGTTAAATCGACATCACAATATATTTAACAAATTAAACTCTGTTAAGGTTTCGAAACCAGTGTAATTGAGTTGCAAAGCGCACAGATTACCACACGACCTTGCGATCACACAAGCGTTAAAACTATTTGTGTCACTTCAAATGAAAACAACTAAATATCTTATAAACTTCACAGGCGACGTGGTCTTTCCAATATTTACTGAAAAATAAAAAGCCAAGCCTCCAATCGATAGTCCAGTTACCATCGCCGACCCAGACAGACTGAGATAGGTTCGCGCACCACTACCAGCGCTATCTAAACCTCTATGAGCTAGATAGGTTAGCTAGCCCGATAGGCCCGTACAAAACAAAGGCATAGTAGAAACATAACAGTACGGTATCTTCAAATAACGATCAAACGTGGCTTGAATGTGTGCACGCCTGCACTGCATACTAGGACAATAATTATTCGGGCGGCTATGACCTATTACGAAGACCTTAGCAAATCGTAGCTATTAAAAGCTCCTAAATCTAAACATTCAAACATCTGACAGATAGAAACACAGACAAAAAGACAGGTAAACCGTACCGTATATGTTGTACAACTATGCAGGTTTTAGGTAGGAGCTGAATAAACGGCAAACATGTACAGGAAAACCTGTCAGGTACACCCTAACGTGTACAGCTACTTTAAGAATAATTGTTTTTGATGTGGGCGAGCTGTATGTGTTCGCACACAGTGTACACACACATATACAAGTCTCTTTGAAGATAACTTACTTTTTTGTTTCTACTGTGACGAAGGCCTCGCAATTACGGGCCCCGACTCCACACTGGGTCTGACGGCTGAAAATAAATCTATTTGCACAGGACGCATAGGGGTGGAAAAGTTAACGTAGAGTTCTTATTTTTCCCCACGGGTGGGGAAAAAGGGAAACCCTTCTATTTCACGTAGGCATGCTTGTTATGCCCCCGATATCCCAAGCTTCCTATAACTTGTTATCCGTTATTACAAACCCGATTCTGAAGGTACGACTAATTTAATTTTTGGTTATTTTCTTCTGATCTATATACCTATTTAAATTGAAGTGTCCGTCTGTGATTTCAAAATAAATGCCAAAATTGAAGTGGAAAGAAACTACTATTTATTTATTATACGATGCCTAATCATAAATGACTAAAATGGTTATTTGAACTTAATTTGACGATTGTTTCTTATATATATATCGTGTATTTAGTGTATGTAGTTTTCTTTGTTTTGTGCTGTTTTAAAAAGAGTTTTTCTGTCTATTTATCTATCTGAAATAAATATTTCTAATCGCGAACCAAGTCGCGGGCGCAGCTTGTTTTGTTTTGAGTAAATACAAATCGAATATTTGGAACACTAAATGATTGATAAGCGGTGGTAGCCTAGTGGGAGAACGTCCGCCTTCCAATCAGAAGGTCGTGAGTTCGAATCCCAGTGCAGGCACGTACCAATATGTTTCTTGTAAAACAAATGTACGTAATTATCATTCGCTTTTCGGTGAAGGAAAACATCGTTTGGAAACCCACATGCCTGCCCGAGAATTATTTCGGAGGTAGGTAGGTGATCCACCAATCCGGATCTGGCCCCCGTGGTGGATTATGGCGAAACCCTCCTCACGAAAGTGAGGGGAGACCCGTGCTCAGCAGTGGGACGTTATGACGTTTACGTCTGCCCTATTTATTCAAACGAAAACTAAAGAGCGACTCTTGAAGTACATTCACAAGTCCATTTTCACAAAAGTAAAACAAACTCGCCGGAAAATTGCCTTCAACACTTCTAGATCCCTTGTTTTGCAGATTCTCAATTCACGTTGTGTTTTACACAAAGCTTCGCGAAGATAATTGAAATATTCTTTGACTCTTGTTGTCTAATGGGAAATTGTAGAGCGATTTGTCTACTTTGACCAATTATTATCGTAAATAAATAGCTTAAGATTATTTTTTTCATCATTTTTTTCGTAAGCCGATCTAATATTAGTAATCTTACTGTATCCTTAATATTCATAAATGCGAAAGTTTGTATATTTGTTTGATTGTTACCAAACTTATTTAAGAAAAACGGATGAACGTATTTTAGTGAAAGCTGATGTTTCAGAAATGTATAATGCTCGGACTAGCACTGTATATAAATATAGCTTTACAATATAGTAACTAAAAGTAATCTATCTATTTATATATAAATGTTACGTTGGTTTGTGTACGCTTCAAAAACTCAAAAAGTTCTGCACCGATCGCGCTGAAATTTTAGCATGATAAATCCGCATCAAGGATTGTTTTTATCTATTTTTTTCATTAGTGACATATCAGCGAATGTGCGAATGATTACCTATTACCTATTTACAACAATCCAGAATATATATTGGCTACAATCAAATAGCATATTATCGCATTCTATCGTTTGAAGGAACCATCTAACGTAACGTATCGTTTCGTAGATCCTGTAACCACAGATAAAATAGCTTTAACTTTAGAGAAAAGCACTCCGATTCCACTTACCGAGCCACTTACTTAATAATAATTCACTTATTTGCTCTTATTTCCGTATTTCAGCCGGGCCATAGTATAGCTAGCGCTTTTTGAGAAGTCTTAAGGTTCAAAATAAGTTGGCGCGCTATGACATCACGTGTTTTCGGCCAGGAATGTCAGGTAACAAAAAAAACCGAATAAATAATATAAGCAATCCGAATGTGTGTCGTGTGTGTGTGTTGCAGGCATAGTCCAAATAAACCGTAAACGGCATTTCACAAAAAAACAGGCGGCTAAAAACCAAACCATGTAGCAAAAATGTTGGCTAACGCAATTAAATAACGTGACTATAGCTCGGTACGTTCAGTAGAATGTTACAAACTACGTTAAGCCACGTTAACACACTCCCCCGCTCTAAATACCCTGTAGTTGGCACTGGCCCAGCGCCGCCGCACCCTGTATAGCCGGCCGGCGTAATCATGGTTTCCTCAACTAGTTATTCTAACTTTATCCAATATTTTTGATTGCGTCTTTGTTTTTTAGACTTTTGATCTTTATATAATAGTGTTATAAATTATTCTATAACTAAAGCCTCTGAGATTAACAGTTATATTCTTGTTTATGTGTGTTGCGCGATCCTATGTTCTGGATACTCAAAGTCCTTCGTCTACGTGCAATACATATAGGTTGCCTATTTTGATATTTCGGGATAGAAACGGCGTAAAAGCTATTTTTGCCTTAAATGACTTAATGATGCAGTGTTGTACACATTTTTACGCTATGTCATATTATTATATTATCATACTAATAATGAGATGGGGGAGACCTTTGCCCAGCAGTGGGACAGTATAGGTTATTAAAAAAAAAAAAAAAACTAATAATATCTTATTATTAAAATTATAAATTACTAGCTGTGCCCTGCCACGCTTCGCTGTGGCACATTCGCACATTCGCTGATATGTCACTAATGAAAAAAATAAATAGATAAAAACAATCCTTGATGCGGATTATATATCATGCTAAAATTTCAGCTCGTTCGGTGCAGAACTTTTTGAGTTTTTGAAGCGTACACAAACCAACATAACATTTATATACTATAATAAATATATATATATATATATATATATATATATATATTTATTATAGTTACTCGGTATTGCACTAAAAACCAAAAAACTGCTTAATGTATGAATTTCCTGCCATCCCTAAGCGAAACGTACCATAGAAATCAGCGATATAGGCATAATACATTTAGATTTTTAAGTTTTAGTTAGTTTTCTATTTATTTTAATTTAATTTTTGTTATTTAAAGTGTGTCAATAAAATTATCTTTTTTTTTAGTTTTTAAATGAAACGAGTTGAAATCGAGCTCTTGAAACTGTTTGTAGGTCTTCTTCTTCTTCGTCGTGTCGATGGTTCAGCATCTACGTGACTGTAGGTTTGGTTCTTTGTTTGGTGGTTTATAAGGCGAGTATAGACAATTGGATTTTCGTCGATAAAAATACCATCATGAACATTATCGAGGTCGAACAGCATCCATAAACATACATTGAACTAGTAACATAATCCTGTGACCAGTCAGTACTGTGCACGGTGCCTCACCCCTGCGCTATTTCTAACTACAATCCGATACCGTGTAAACTCCGGGAGGTAATGCGACGTGACACCATAACGAGCGTAAGTGCTATTGTCGACACTTTGAGCTGAATTACGTACAACGGCTTTGCACCAGAGCCAGAGGGTGGACGAAATTAGGGCGATCTACTGTCAGATGACACCAGTTTATAATATTTATTATTTCAATATACAGTGCCTTAACACGTTCAGTGCTGAGAACACAACTGTCGTGTTTTTCACAGCTTTCCACGAGTACGGCAAAACACAACTTTTGTGTTTGTTGTATGGGAAAACACTATGGAGTGTCCAGAGCCGCACCCGAGGCTAGACAAGCAAAACAGCTCAGGAGTCAGTGTTAATTTGTGCCATTATGCCTGCCGTTATTTCTACACTAGGTTTCTACCTACATCTACAATATTCTATTCGTCTACAATATACCCAATGAAGCGGCGGTAGCCTAGTGGGAGAACGTCCGCCTTCCAATCAGAAGGTCGTGAGTTCAAATCCCAGAGCGGGCACGTACCAATGTTTTTCTGTAAAACATATGTACGTAATTATCACTCGCTTTTCGGTGAAGGAAAACATCGTGAGGAAACCCACATACCTACCCGAGAATTTTTCGGAGGTAGGTATGTTATCCACCAATCCGGACTGGGCCCCCGTGGTGGATTATAGCCTAACCCTCCTCACGAAAGTGAGGAGAGACCCGTGCCCAGCAGTGGGACGTTATGGGTTGATGATGATGATGATGATACCCAATCAGAACTAATATAATCCGATCACAGCTGTTTACAAAAATTGGAACACTGAAGTGCTATGTCACAATGAAACTGTCGGAAAATTCCATCCAAAACCGAAGAATCCCAATTTTAGATATTGCAACAAAGATCCAAATCACCTCTATTCATGAAGGCACATTACTATTCGATGTGCGGCCGTCCGTTCTCGAGGAGCAATCGAACATCTCGATTCATCCCAATTTTGATTCGATTGTTTGCGTACAGATTTTAATCCGATTGTATTGTATTGATCCATCGGAAGTTCTGGTGGTGCGAATTTGTAGCCGATTGTGGCAGATGGCTTGCAAACTACCTAGTTCCATCAGGATAAATAGCAGAAATTTTGCAATAGACCCTTCACAATTATTTTTTGGATGCGTGAAGATTCCTGACTGTTACAATGCAGCTTTGCAGAGATTTAGAGAGCTGGCTGTTGAAACGAGCAGGTCGTTCTTCAGTAGGAAAGTGCCACGCCTGAACAACAAATAGCACACTGAACTTTAGACCACAAACTCCCACCAGATGCTTTAATAGAGCTCGCCACTCTAAAGAATACAGTAATCTGGAAACTGTCCTTCAAACTGAATCACGGAAATATTTGCACCGGAGGCCTACCATGACATCTTATAGCGATTCAATTGAAGACCTAAACTGAACCGCGTCGCATAATCGTACCGTGACGTCTCATTTTTTATGTTGCTGCAATTTTCAACCTAAGCTGTATCCAGTTTAGGTTCCAGTTTAGACTCCAGAACTACACTTATAAAGCCAACTAAATAACCATAATAATGAAGCAAGCAACCCAAATTCATAAACCTCCCCCCAATTACGTAACATCGAAGCAGCCTCCCAGAAGCTCTCATTATTCCGTAAGGCACAACATAAACTGGCTCTGGAGCCTAATTGCTTTTTATCTAAGCCAGATAATCGCGGTGAGCCTTGATTCGGACCTTTTGTTCAGCGGGTAACGTCGGAAGCAGGAACAAGGCTAAAAAATCCGTTATTTTTTTGGTGAAGTGCGAAAAATCTGTTAAATTTAAATTTATTAACTTCTTTACGCACCCTTGACTTGGGGACTAAGCTGGTGAATGCGTTACGAAAAATGTTATTGGCCGGGACTAACGGAAGTTAAGAGGGACATATAAGTTAGTGAAGATAGAAAGAGCTAGAGTTACGTTTCGTATATTTTATGAAATGTCGTTTAAATTTTTTTTTTTTTTTTAATTATTTTTTTAGTTCAAGTTTTACTTCTAATACGAGTATGTGTTCCAGTTCACTTTTCGTTTTTTTCTCGTGCAGAAGCTGTGTTTAAGTTAAGTAAGGTGTGCAGTTTTTTTTAAGAATGTAGGTAATATGGAAAAGGGTTAGGGCATTCTGGTCACAGTCCAAAGTAGTCACACCTTTTCTGGTTCATACTTTGAGTGCAATATAGTCACACCACAAATGTAGTACCATCATCAAAAAAATCACCTAGCATATAGTGTAATTAACTTTTTAGTTATTAAATCGTCTTTCAAGTCGATTAAGATAGAAAGTAATCATCAATCCTTGAAATTAAACGCCTAAACCACAAGATGCAATCCATTCGATCAGCCAAATCTATTCCGTCTTGAATTTATGAATCCGTAGAAATGTTATTAAGCTGCTAAATTGAACGAGGATAAAAGGATTCAGGAAGATAAATACGAGTTATTGATCTTGATAGAGACGAGGGCCATCAGGGCCTTTCTCAATCGTAACAGTTCCATCATCATATAAAAAAATATTTATAACCTAAACGCATAGAGACTAAATTTTTTTTTTCATCATCATCATCAACCCACAACGTCCCACGGCTGGGCACGGGTCTCTCCTCACTTTCGTGAGGAGGGTTGGGCCATATTCCACCACGGGGGCCCAGTCCGGATTGGTGGATAACATACCTACCTCCGAAATAATTCTCATTTTCATTTTCTCATTTTTATGTTTCATATTTTGTAAATTTATTTATTTATTGTTATTATATATTTTATTTTAACAACTTAAACAATAATTAGATAAAATTAAAGAGAAAGCTAAATCTTAAAAATCTAACAAAAAGGGGTGTCCAATGTCCATGTCCATGAGGCATGGTGTAAATAATTAATTAATTTATAATTCATTTTGTAAATTAAATTATTTATGTTCCATTTACTAATAAATCTGCTATACGGCAGTTTAAAGGTACACAAGGTAGTGTAATCTATAGCTAAAAGGGCGGACTTATCGCTAAAAGCGATCTCTTCCAGTTCAGCATCAATTTTAGACGCAAAAAAGCATTTTATATATTTCAATTGCAATGCCACTATTGGCATTGCAATTGCAATATATAAAATGCGTTTGTATGCTATCATAATATGGGGTACGCTGCTAACTTGCATAATGGGTTAGATAGGAACACTTGGGTTTGATATGGGTTTGAACATTTGATATTATTATTTTATTTTATGCATCTTTTTTGTTTTAACTTGGACTATATTTCTTTTTCGGCCATCTCTCCAAAATTTTGCACGCCTAATTAGGCAAAACATGTTTGTACATTTACCTAGAATTTTATAAGATCTTGCATGCATTGTTATTTAATTACTGTACCTATGCATGTAATCGCACGTGATTATGCAAATAAATGAATCTTTATCTTTATCTTTATCTTTATCTAACTATGGGCCTATTTCGTACGTTATCCAACTGTTGTATGTAGTGGTTAGTTACTTTTACGAAATAGAAGTACCAGTTAACAAAAGCCATTGCCCTTTTAGACCTTAACCAGATAGGACTTTGTGTTAACTCGGCACTTAAGAATTTCCCTTACGAAAAATTCTCATCGTTGACGAGCGTTACGTCAATTGTATGACCAATAGTTTGAGATATATTTCTCTTATATTTCAATTGTACGTCCCATTTTGTATCTAACAGTACATTCTTTCAAGTTCTTTCAGTGAGTAGATAGGCCCGGACGAAATTAATTTCTCCCTTATTCCGCTCTTCAGATATGAACTTGATCTTTGAGGTAGGGTTTCTTGTAATATTGGATGCTCAAGAAGAAGAGCTTTACGGCTTGTGACGTTTATGTTGGTAGGTGGCTTAATAATCACCGAATGAGCGTCTCTTCCTTTTGTTACAGGTACCTTTTTGTAGTACCGCCTGGGTAGGTTTCACGAATTTGACAGATAGGTGTCGAGATAGGATGGTGCCTAGTTGGGACTAAGCCACACATTCAACTTGGAAGCAGTAGTGTGAGTTTCCAGCCGGTTTAAATTCGCTGAGCCGATTTGCTTGTCTAGCCACGGGTGCAGCTCCGCACTCTTCATAGTGTTTTCCCATATAACAAACACAACAGTTGTGTATTCCCGCACTCGCGGCAAGTTATCAAAGACACGACAGTTGCGTTCTCAGCACTGAAGGTGTTAAGCCGAAAGGTTTTGCAGTCACCGAAATTACTGAATACATAGACTAGTCCCATCTCTGGCCGTAAGCTACGATCTCGGTTTGGTGGTTGAATTGAATTGATTGATTGGTTGAATTCGTGATGGATTGAATTGCTTGATGGGTTGCTTGATTGAATTGATCGGCAGGTTGACCGAAGACAGTTCTGACTGTTAGGATGAGTTATTTTTTTTACAACAAAGGGCTGTAGTCTTATGAAAATAACCCAGACATAATACGGCCTTACATACGTACACCTTTTGCACATTTTCGAATAAACATTCAGTTTTTTTTTTAATTCTTACGTTGACTAAAGCTTGTTAGTGAGTGGTACAGAGAATGTGTTTACCCCACACTACGGTGTTTCTCATTGTTACTATTTGTGACAAAGGGACTGCCTCCACAACACAGTCAGGAGTTAAGCCCTGTGTCGGAATGCCCAGCCTTAATTAACTTGGCCATTAGTTTGCCAATCAGCAAATTGGATTTCGCGTTTCCAGTTCTGTAGAACACGCCTACAGAACTGTAGACTATATGGATTTGATAAACTAAATAGTAGTTCTTCAAACAGTAGATCTCGCGAGCACAAACTTTTTTGCAATAGTTTATATCCGATTCCGCCAGTAGAAAACTAAAAGTGAACAATTTACTTCTTTTTTTTTAATTTGACTGAGTGATGAGACGAACTATTCGTTCACCTGAAGGTAAGGGCTGCAACTGCACTGCGCTTGTCACCCTGAGACATCGGCTCTCAAAGTATCATATGCCCAGAAACAGTGCCCTTCAAACCGGAGCACAGTCATGTTTACACATCACGTATATATTCTGTTTTAAATGCAAAGTTTGCACCCCAGCGGTCAATAATACCATTGGGAGATGATCCAACGACCACAAATTTTATAAACCATCAAAGGCACTAAAGTGAAAGATAATTATTTAGCCTTGTTATGTTTATTATCATGAAATAATATTCCCAGCGTAAAGTTTTAGCCCAAGCTATCCTCTGGGACCGTGATTGGTTAAAAGCCGTCCCTTGCTAGCAACGCAGAGGATTTCACTATTCGCCTACCTTAATAGATTTTGTTATATATATGTGCATTCCACAGGTAAATAATGCTTTATTTTATAAGAGTTCTTTTGTAAGTTCAATAAAAGTATTTAACCACTTGCTGTTACAGCTAAAAACTTTACAAGGCGAAAAATTCAAAAAGAATTTGATTAAAAAATGGTTATTAACCCAGACTTTTTATAATTTAGATGAATATTTTAACACTAATTAATATGTTATAATAGTTTGTATTTATAAAGAATTTAAAGAAGTTATTGCTACTTTGGCCTAACTGTAAATTGTATAATGTTACCACATGTTTAAAATAATTATTGTATGTTCGAAATGGACAGGCTGTTGGACCTTTTTTAAATTTTAAGACCACAATATTGTTTTGTACCTACACAGTTTTTAACAATAAACGTTTTCTATTCTATTCTATATTCTATAGGGATAACTACGTTTTCGGGTGTTTTCACGGCTTTATCATTTTGGAAATAAACAGGTAGACGTCACATAAAAAAACACTGTACAGTATATGAGTAGCTAATTTATATGCCTTCCTCCCCATTTTGGTCTGTAGCGCTTTGGTCTTTCTATATTTTTATTTAAGCCTCCTAGATCAATTCACGGACTAGCAGGTCACAGAATAGATAGTACCACGTACCTGGTGTAGTGCGAGATGGTGCAGTAGATCGGTTTTAACCTATGGCCTTAATTATATTTATTTATAAGAACTTTTCATCGCAATAAACGCTTCATTTCCTTGGCTTAATCAAAAAATTATTTCACTCGGTTTACTAAAATAAGAAGGCGTGTACTATCATAAAAAATGAAATATGTGCTGTTACACATAGTAGAAGTAAAACTTCATCTAAAATAATTTTGAAAAACATAATCATAAAAGATATTTAAAAAAATATACGAAACATAACTCTATCTTTCTATCTTCACTTACTTATATCACCCTTTCAACTTCCATTCGCTTCACCCGATCACACTTTTCGTAACGCATTCACCAGCTTGCTCCCGTAAGCGTGCGTACAGAAGTTTTACTTTACAAATAATAAAATAGGGCTTTAATTAATTATTTTTATTCGTTTTGGTTCGGTGCGTTTAGTATGTAGGACATTTTAATTAATACACGTTTATTTTTTATATTGACACAGCTATCAATATAATATTGACAAACCATATAAGTACTTTCAAGCTTAAACTCTTTCGCTCTCTCTCTTTTCTATGTACATACATAGAAAAGGAGAGAGCTGATAGTGACACTTTATTATTATGATTTACTAGCTGCGCCCCGCGGTTTCACCCGCGTAGTTCCTGTTCCCGCGGGAATATGGGGATAAAATATAGCCTATGTTACTTTCTGTCAATGTAGCTTTCCATTAGTGAAATAATTTTTCAAATCGGTGCATTGGTTTAGCCGAAACCTTACACATTTCCATACAAATTTTCATCCTCTACTTCAAAACCCTTACAATGCTTTTTTCGCATTAAAAAGTGCCCTATGTCCTTTCCTAGGCTCTAGACTATCTCTGTACCAAATTTCATTTCAATCGGTTCAGTAGTTTAGGCGTGAAAGAGCAACAGACAGACAGAGTTACTTTCGCATTTATAATATAAGTACGGATTATTAAGTAAGTACACGTTTTTGCAAAATATACATAGGGTTAACTTGGTTTGAAAGTAAGTTTAAGAACGTTTACTTTTCAAAGGTCGTGACTTCTGCGGTAGGGACAGGATTAACTAAAGTTAAGCACTAGAACACACATAAACTGACGGAGTAACATAAAATTTGCATTTATAAACCATGTAGACAGACAAACCGTTTATTTATACTGTATATATACCTCTAGAGGAATGGAATGTGTACCGTAATTGTTTTCTATCAAGTTAACTTGATTCGTGTCTGTACTAAATGTGGCCATGTATCGGAGACGAAGGGTGGAGGTCACCAACATTTGATTAAACCATAAAATTGTCATTTTAGCAAGTCAATTGTAGTCGTGCAAATGCCGGTAAACTCTAGCTTCAGTGAATTATAACATAACTAGCAGCACCCCGTGGTTTCATCCGCGTAGACTAATATACGACTAGAACCGTTGATTTTTACGCGATAAATAAGCTCTTATGTTCTTTTTCAGGACTTAAACTATCTGTATACTAAATTTCATTAAAATACGTTAAGCCGTGTCGGCGTGAAGATGGAACACACACACACACATGCACACAAACTTTCGCTTTGATAACATTATAGAGATCTACTGCACCATCTCGCACTACTCCAGGTACGTGGTACTATCTATTCTGTGACCTGGTAGTCCGTGAACATTAGCTCTAAAATCTCATATGCCCGGTAATTACCGGATGGTAAGCGCTACGCCTGCCCATAACAATTACAGTGGCACCCAGAACTTTGCATTGCATAATCATGCGGTGACATGCACTGCTCTCGTCACCCTGAGACATCGGTTCTCAAAGGCTCATATGCCCAGTAATTTCGCTAGAAACAGTGCCCAGTGTGTGGGATAAATTACCATCATGATGATTTTAGAATAATTGTAGAATATGATAAGCTCTACAAAATACATTTCGTGGGAAGTCGGTGCAAATCACTGGCTATTATATAAAAATGTATGAACCAAAAAAACTTCAAATAAACACGCCAAAAAGTGAAAAAGCTTTCTATTTGGCAACAGGCTGCTCAAAGGGGAATACGATAACACAGAGTTTACACTGTATTCTTTATGGGAGAGGCCGTCTGCCATCCTTTTTAGAGTTCCGTACAAAAATAAAAAAGGGAACCTTCGGTCACAGAACAAAAAAAAAAGACGTACGTGTACAGAATGAATTAACAACAGCGAAACGTTAGAAAACGCGTAAACACTAACTCAAATGTAGATCTACGCTACACGCATTGGAGAATGACTATATAACACTGAACTGCTTGATGGCTTCGGTGTCTGATCAATCTAATTAATGGCCACTAGGCTGAAATTCGCCATATTTAATCGGTCTGGTGTGGTAGTCAAATTACAGACTACCATTAATGTTCTACTAATTGACTCCCACACTAGTCAAATGGGTAAGTACTGTGACTAAAAAGCGTTGGTAGCCTAGTGTGAGAAACGTTCACCTTCCAAGGAGACGGTCGAGAATTCGAATCCCAGTGCGGGCACGTACCTATCTATGTGTTTCTTGTAAAACATATGTAATATAATTTTTACTCACTTTTCGGTGAAGGAAAACATTGTGAGGAAACCTGAGAATTATTTCGGAGGTGGGTATGTTATCCACCGATCTGGACTGGGCCTCCTTGGTAGATCATGGGCTAACCCTCCTCAGCAGTAGGACGATATGTGATGATGCTGATGATGAGGTTTTAAGTCTATTTATAAGTAGGACTTGTGTAGCAGTGAACGAAAACTCATAATTTCATATCTTTTATTATTACAACTTTGGTTTTACGATCATGTTCAAAAGGCGGAACCCTCTCGACTTGAGTCCTAGTCGCACTTGGCCGCTATCTATTGACCCGTATTTTCATATGAAAACAATGATATTCCATACGAAAAATATTGGAAAAGCGAAGAGATGTAAGAACTTATGAACCCACGTCAATTTTGTCAAGGGTAAGTTACTTTTTGGGCTTATTGTAAGGAAATATAAGATTCTATATTGTACATTAAATTCTTCAGTAGCTCTACTGATCAATTCTGTACTGTAACAGAATGTTTTTTTTTTCGTTTAGTTTCGCGCGATTGGTGTATTTAGCCAGTGTCAAGTATTTTTTTTCTAAAATATAAAATATCGAGTCTCAGTCAGTAGATTACCTTCCATTAATCACGTGATGTTTTTTTTTAGCATTTTTTAAATATTATCTTTTTTAATTTTAAGAATAGAAGCTTTTCGGTTTCTCGACAAATTTGGAATTTTTTACTGATAAAAATTTCAATCGATGGTTCATAGTTCATACTAAGGAGGCTGAATTATGCGGACACTTAAATACTTTTTACTAAATACGGACAACTAAATAAGTTGATGCAAAACTTTAGTTCTAACACTTCTATTGCTACCTTGATACATAATAAGGTCCCCCATTAATAGGCGGCATTAGCTACAACAGTTCCGTTTCAAGCATGTTCCCGAAGTCTCCAAACCCAATAAGTAATGTTCGTAATTAAAAAATTTCCAGATCTCTCCCATTGGACTCCGTTTTGCTTGATAGTACTTCAGAGCTAGCTAGGGCAGGGACAAGCAGACAATCCTGTTTTAGTCTTGTCTCTACATGGACGTTATATATATATATCTGTACTTACTAATATATTTTTAGTCCTTATCTTCTTTTTACTTTCCACGCCTTCAGACTTAATTACGCTGAAAGAGCCTTCATCAAGGAAGTCTTCTATTAAAGTAACTATGACCCGCTGGACTAAACTTATGAAACCGTTTTTACTTTCAAACAACTACACTACATTATTCCAACAAAACAAATTTACATTCATAATTTACACAATAAGCATATTTGCGCACCGAAAACGTATTCGATGGTACATTTGCGCCGAGCGGCTGGGCAAACAATCGAGCAATGGAGGGAAATTGGGTGGATGAAGCGTCAACATTTAGAACAATTGAACGTATTGTAAGTATTTATAACGTACCGTATAAATAAATGTGCAATAGGCATGAGGATCGCGTGGCAACCCTGGGTTAAAAGGCAACTAGGTATTTGGTAACCTAAAGTCAACATTAGGAACATTTTTCTTTTGTTTCGCACGTTTGAAATTTCAGCTACGTTACAGACATGATATTGCTAAACAGTCAGCTACCCATGTCAAGAAATTAGTTTATTGAAACGCTACTCGGGAAAGCTCATGAGTTGCAAATCGACAGAGTCATCTATCTAAGTAGTTATCTGACATTCTATATTATTTATTTTTATTTTTGCTTGATCTGAGGAGGAGGGATTCACACCGTAATTAGGTTATGTGGATATTATTAGCCACAGTCTGACCAAATGACCTCATAATGACCTTCTTAACTTAGCACGAGCTGCAAGAAAAAGTCTATAAGCTTAATAAAGAAAGGTACAATTTTGTACATCGTTTGGATCTAGAGAGGATGGATAAAGGAAGATTGACGGTCTAGTATGAATAGGAGAATCGGTAGGGGTCGACGTTGCCTTACGAAGATCAAAACGAGGACGTTCTATAGAAAGGCCAAGTCAAAAGTGCCTATAACCGGCAAGCGTGTATGAAGGGACTCGTGAAAGTGGAAGAAGCGCAAGAGGTGTGTCGAGATCGTAGCATTTCGAAAGGTGTAGTCTCTGCCTAACCCAATGGGAAAAAGGCGTGAAGGTGAAACTGTATGTATGTACAGTTTTATACCTCGGATTAGAGTTTGCACATAATGAACTCGAAAAGTTGGTCTCTAAAACAAGACTGCAAAAACATCCCAAGTGATCTAGTCCTCGACTCTCATGAATATTGAGAGCACGTCGTCGGTTTCTTTTACCTGTACTCATCTGGGCGAAATACCTACGTTCATAATAATGCCTAATAATAAAGTCGGAACGACCAGAATGTATTGCCTCTGCCATGCGCACCCTCCAGACTTTTACCATTTGCGATACGTGAATCTCATTTGGCAGAGAAGTGTAGTTCGACTCATACTGAGTTTTCTATACATACTGAATT
Organism: Campaea margaritaria; assembly: GCA_912999815.1. NCBI lineage: Eukaryota > Metazoa > Arthropoda > Insecta > Lepidoptera > Geometridae > Campaea > Campaea margaritaria. The sequence goes on from OU538791.1 coordinate 11,563,834, forward strand.
ACATACTTACGTCCGAAAAACATTACCCTCCGGTAAGAATTACACTACGTCTTGAAGCAAATCCGGTCAACCGACCGAACGGAATGAATTACCAGAAATGTTGTATTTGTATTAGCATAATACACATACGTATGTTTGTAAGCCGCTTTTCGTCAGTAATATCCTTAGATGTTGTTTTACGCAACTTAGAATGTTCAATTTCATGTCGGAGTGTTCACCAGACGTTTTCATAAAGTTTATGCTTAGGACTTGGGGAAACTTGGAGAATAAAATGTTACGGTTTACAGCTTTTCTTTTTATGTTCATTAAAGTATCCAAGTACATTGGATTTTGGCAGTGCTGGAGTCTGCTGCACTTTCTGTGAAGGCTATTAAAACAAACACTATTTTGAACAAACCGAAATACCAATATCAATTAAATTTACTAATAAGGCTACTTTTACAATTAAGCTGAACTGCGTTCCATCCGGTTTGAAGAGCACTGTTTCTGGGCATAAGCAACTATCTTTAGCTATAACTCAGAGATGAGACTTAAGAACTAATGTCTCAGGATCACGAGCGCAGTGCAGTGCCGCGGAAGATTATGCAATGCAAAGTTTTGGGTGGCACTGCAATTTTTATAGCCAGATTTACCATCAGGTAACCGATTCTTCTCGTTACAAAGTGAAATAAATAAAAATTCTATAAGGTCCAAAGCTATTCAAATCAACACTTCTGCGCTAAGAAATATTAACGGTAAAAGTTTGCAGCAGGTCATCTCCGGAACTACTGATCCGATTCGGATAATTGTGTCACTAATAGGAAGCTACATTATTTTTGAGAGTTATAGAGGGTGTTATTATCCTATAAACATGCAGAATTATTGTGCAAAAACGGCAATTCTTCGGGTGAACACAGTGCAGAAAAAATAAATTGAGTGTTGAATCTTATACGTTGGATGGTGGATATAGTACAGAAGATATAAACATTAAGATAGCAAGGAATTCGTGACCGTAAGCGAGAATATCTGAGAGGAGCTACGTGATCTATTTCGTTTATCAAGTTTCTCACCTGACTTCTTGGCACTGTGGCCCTTCCCTCCATTTTTGTTCTTCCTCGGATAAAGGTTTATTTTACTCTGACCACACCCCATTACAAATACCGCCTATTCATCTATTACCACAAATCACATCACAATTTACGATAGAATTGATTAATTTACTTATTTAAGTCAAGACGTCGTCATCACGTTTATGAGTCTGAAAATTTTACATTTGTACTAATTTATAAAGTTTTATCTTAATTTTTTTATGTGGCAATCCGATTCACTTCCATTTCATTTTGTGTTTTTTCGTGTGTGTGTTTTTAATTGTTCTTGGTGACTGGGCGTGTAGGGCGGACTCCATGACTCGTTTCCTGAAATAAAAAAGTTACATTAAAATTTTATCTCGTTTTTTCTTTTAATGCGATGGGCATTTGTTTTTGGGTTTTGGCTTCGCACTATTTCTGTACTTTTGGTTCGGGAATGTAATGTTATACATCCTCTTTAGGTTCGGGTTTGGCGCCATCGCAGACGACCATTTTTTTTCTTAATTCCACTAATTTTTTACAACGGCCAGTGCAGTATTTACTATTGAGCCCGCCCGCTTTTAGGTTAGTCCACCTTTCACTCCATTCTTTCTGATTCTGTACAAGTCTTATCCACTGCCTTCTGACTGAAGTCTTGACAACATCACGACCATCGCATCGGTTTGGTTCTTTGATATTTTCATCCAATTCTTGGGTAACGATCAGGTATTGTCCGGCCCACCAGTTACCATTGCCATTTATGTTTAAAAAAAAATATTATACCATTTTTATCACGTGCATGATAGCAATTATCAAAGTTTATTACGTGTCGGTCTGCGTTCGTAAAAGACAGTTTGGAATCGGGAATCGTGTTCCAAAATTATATATCGTTATTTTGTGGCCAAGCATAAGCCGACAAATTGAGGGTACGGACTACGGAATATCTTCATAACAATGGATTTAACTTAAATACGGATTTTAGGCTTCGCAGACATCAAAAGCGAAACTTTTATGAGACGGCTTCCAATTGGGAATAAAACGTGTACCTTTAGGCTATAGGAGGGTTAGGGACAATGTCCATAAGGTTTTGCGATTTGTACGGCTTTTACGACAAAAGGTGCAGGAACGTGCGGGTTGAATGATGAATGAGGATTCAGGACTGTTATTGGCAATTTACTAACCTGTAAACGTTCAATTGTAGTTTAGTCAGCCGTTTGTTTTTTTTTTTTATAATTTATTAAGTTTTTTTTTAAATTCTTCAAGAACCTATAACCCAATAAAATTTTAACAACCTGCTTATTTCATTTAATATAAAATATTTTTTGTCTTGAAAATATGGAGTCGACGCGCAACATTTAGTAATTCAAACAACTGGATGGTACACTTCATTTTGACGACAGTAAGGCTTAAAGCAAAATCAAATACTGTGTAACCTGCTGCTAAAATTCACCGTTTAAAGCCACCTTGGCGCTTTTTGGTAGATAAATGAAAATACATCTCGCGTAACAAAGCGGAAATCTTCCATTGTTTCGCATTCCTAAAATTTCTCCGCTATTTTCGCATTTCCCATCTGAATTAAAATAGCATTAGTCAGTTACCGCTTCGTTCAGATCTTTTGATTTTGACTAGGAATGTTTATATAAAGCTTTGTTAGTTGTTAAACGCCAGCCTAAAATCACTCTATGGCCAATTAACTTAAGCTAGCTTGTTGTTCGCCCTGGAATGAGACCTCACGTATCAGTTTCACATTATGAATTTTAGCTCAAAAGTTACAAGGTTCAAAATTAAAAAACACTGTTTTGAAAACAGCCAAATACCTCATTGTCTCACTTTGAAATGTTCAACTCTCCTTTAGACCTCTATATCTAAACATACCCCTAGCCATCATCCTCATCATCATAAACCCATATAATCCCACTGCTGAGCAGGGGTCTACCCTTACTTTCGTGAAGAGGGTGAGGCCATAATCACCACGGGGGGCCCGGTCCGGATTGGTGGATAACATACCTACCTCCGAAATAATTCTCGGGTAGGTCGGGTGGGTCGGGTTGGTCGGGTAGCCCCTAGCCAATTCAGCTCAAATATGAACTTAAAATGCTATTATAATTTCGAATTATGAAGATCGGAGCAACGGTTCGAGACTCATCATCAAATATGCAAGTGCCGATTCGTCCAATTCTATTTGGAATCCTCGCTTTGCCCTTCAATAATACACGTCAACCAAGGCACGCACAGATGCGCCCTTCAAATTCACATGCAAACCTTCGAAAGGAAATCTCAACAGTTGCCCTTCGACTGCATAAGTAGCAGAAGGACTCTTCTAGCCCTCACAGCGTCACACTCGAGGCCGGAAAGGGCCCCAGCTATTGGCCTCACACTCGATGCCGTACCTAAAGCTATTGTTATAAAGCCCTGGTGATTGAGTTGGTTTTAGATAGGGGTCACGATTTTTATTAGGCCTTTTGTGTTAGCTATTTGAATGGGTATTGTAGAACAATTCAGGTCACTTGAAAATAGCTGATGAGTACGAGACTTATCAAATTTAATGAGGTTGTGGAGCGGCTCTCAAAGTTACCACCGAGGATTATCTATAGCTTCTATTGTACCTATTCCACGAGAATTGACCCTTCAGCTGATAGATCTTCTCTGACCTCTCATACAAAATCGAGGTCCCTAATACCTAGTTTTCATTTGTTTTTTAGACTATCGTCAATTTACCACCGTGACCGTCACCACCGTGGCCGTGACCACTTTGACAAATAGATTGATACCCCTTTCCATGTTTTTCGTCATGTGACCATACCATAGCCGCATAATTTTTTAGTACCACGTAACCGTTAGCAAACACGTTTCCACGTTTATCTACCCAATCGTTAAGATTCGGCGAGGGACGGCCAATAAACAGGTCATAAAGCAGGCGAACATGTGTTCGTAACAGGGGGAATTAGTTTACTGACCCTGAAGTAAAGCTGGCTATCGGTTTACAGCTAATTTTCACTCACACCTAGTGTAAAAATAAAATAAAAATTGTACTCTCAGCAGCAGTCTCAAGCATCAAATCGTCCAAATTGGAAGTAGGCAATCATAATGGATTTTGCTCTCATATACATACAGAAAATTCAAAAATAAATCAAATATGATCAACTAAACTAATGTACTGATTATGGTTTGAGTTTGAAAAGAGAAACTTCAATTGACGGTTACGGATCTGCACACACCGTTGTGTTTTCCCATACCGCTAACACAATGGTGGTGCTTTTCATAACTTGCCGCGAGTGCGGGAGAACTCAACTGCGGTGTTAGCTGTATGGGAAAACACTACGGCGTGTGCAGAGCCGCACCTGTGGCTAGACAAGAAAATCGGCTCAGCAGTCAAAGTGTTAACTCTATGGGAATATTTGGAGCTTAAAACCTCTGTGCTAACAAATGTTAGGAAAATTGCGTCGTTGAAGTCTTTCTAAAGTATCAACAAACTCGAATCGCCTTAAGCCAATCCCCGCGGGCCAATAAACAATTAACCACTTCCTCAATTTTCAGAACATCACCTCAATTAGTAAACAATTCACAACTTTGTCAACAAATTCCCAGAATATCCGGGCCGTGGAACGGTGATTGACGAATCAATCCCAAAAATGTAACTTCCCATCTGACCGCCATTATCCCAAATTTAGGCTCTTTGATATTTCGGGTCCTTCCCGCGCCGTGTGAATAGATCACTGTGAAGATCTTAATATATACCTTTTTATACCCTTTGTAGTGTCTGCACATAATATGGGACGTCGCTCGTGTTGGGTTCCATCTCGATAACTCTGTTGGACTAAGAGGGCGATGGTGGCAACCCTACGTGTACGAGGTGGTCCTGAGCCAGCGTGAGCAAGGACAAGCAAGGACGCAGACTCTGAGTCCAAGATACGCAGATGCTAAGCCAAATTTTGCGCTTCGTGCCGAATTAAGCGCCGCTCTTACCTCGTTTTGGGCACGTATTAATTATCTAGATACAGGTCTAACTGCATCTTAATAAAAAAATGTAAAAGATGGGTTTATAAAATGTGATATTTTGGTAGAACTCATCGCGTAATATTTTGGATAAGAAACGTGTATTCACATATGGCTGAGTCTCTACAGTGGGATTGATTTTACGTGGGCTGATGATAGTGGCTGAAAAGTTGACTTTTGAGAAGGTTGTGTTTTTTTTTTCGTTTGTTGAAAGACCAATATTTCCTGACGGGTATTTCTGGTCACTCCTACCTCGATCACCATAAATATTAAAGGCGGGCTGATGATTGCGGACTTCCTACATTATCAATGCTTATTTCCATGGGTTATAGGTAAACATTCTAAACGCACCCACCCTTTCGATTGTTGACGTATCCACAAATATTTTGGGCAAACATGAGGACGTTTATTGGTACAAAGATTTTTAGAAAAATTCAATATATTTACCGTGTATTACGATTGTTTTAAGTTCCCAATGCTTCAGCACCGTTACGGGCGCCATGATTCCGAGTAAACTGATATTCTGGAGTCTGTTGGTTGACTCATTGATTGGTGGTCGATTAGTTATTGGTTGGTTGCTTGGTAGTGATTGGACGTTAATCGTAGTCATGTACCCTAGAACGATGTTCAAAGTTATAAATACTACTATCCCAAGATCGACCTCGCAAGTCTGAAGGTCTATCTGCAGACAGATTGAGCGTCCTCGTTTATCTACTAAAGTGCTTGTCTCAAAGTTGTAGGCTCATCTGTCAGGCCAAATAAGCGAGCAATGCAACTTGAAAATTAAGCTAGTGAGGTTTCTAGTCGTATTTTATGCTTGGAGGTTTAAGTTCTTAAACTTGTATCTATCTATGGGAAACAAAAATGGATGAAACATATAAGCTATTAATGAAATTACTGGGCATATGAGACTTTAGAGCTGATGTCTCAGGGTGACGAGCGCAGTGCAGTGCAGCGCAGGATTATGCTATGAGTGTTCTGGGTGGTGCTGTGACTGTTATGGGCAGGCGTAGCGCTTACCATCAGGTGAACGACTTGCTCGTCTTGTCACTCAGTCAAATAAAGTGGGACTATATGGGTTGCTGATGATGATGATAAGGTTCGCGTCCTGTAGTTAACAAAATTGATGTCACTTTGAAATGATCAGAATATGGCTTCCAGAAGTAAACCCTTTAAGTAGACAACTAACTAAATAATCGGAAGTATTCTGTTTAATAAAATACTGGAGAAAAAGAAATGCAACTACAATGAAGAGACAAAGTCTTACAAAAAACAATTCAAAAACGTCTTCTCAAAAATAATATAAGTACGTACAAATATTAGAAGAGCTTGACCTTCCGCTAGAGCTTAGCAGTATTTTCTTATTATTTATATACTCACTCATACTTAACTGACATAACATAACAGTTACTTAGAGTTGGCAATATGTCAAAGAAATAAATGATCGAATTTCGCCAAGGGGGAAATATAATATTATTTACATTGTCTGAACAACTATAAGCACTAGCTAGGCCCTGTGAACGCGCCTGCGATTTCCGTTTTTTTTAAATATAAAATACGTATTATTAAAATAACAGAAAGCCATGTTGTGAAAAATTCAATATAACGACTTCAAATTTCAAGCTCATGTGCATTTGATCACATTGTCACATTTAGGTGACGATATTTTTATATAGTCAAAGATGTACTGACTGTATTTATTTCACATTATGTTAGAAATAATAATTATCATAACATTAATTACTAATAATAATGAACACCGTATCTCTATCAGCTAAAGGCGAGCAATTGTGTGATCTATCAGGTCTAGATGTGGTTCTAGTTTATAAGCTTTTTTTCTGTGGTGTTTCAATAAAGAGTTTATATATCTATCTATCTAATTCAGCTATCAGAGTATTTTGTTTTTTGTTTTACACATAGGTATAAAAGTTAGTGGCAATGGGCCGGTCACATCTCTAGAAGAACCGACAACCGCTGGGGTAGACGACTTCTAGAGTGGAGACCGCGTTTAGGCTAACGTAGTGTAGGACGCCTGCCCGGCAAGGTGGAGTGACGACTTGCAGAAAATGGCTGGCAAAGACTGGGTGAAGAGAGCCGAAGATCCGGCTCAATGACGTTCACTGGCAGAGGCCTACGTCCAACGGTAGACGAGTGTGGACTGATGATAACGATGATATAACTTAGATATAGGAACAACCCTGCATATCTAGGCTGGAATAGGCATTCGAATAACGCACGAGAATACCGCACGAGCCTCGAGTTGACATATTTTTCTGTTTTAACTGTGGCATTAAGTTCGGAACATTTCATCCGAGAAATCTGTTACCGTTCAAGAATGGCGCAATTTATCATAGAAGTATAACAAATGTTTTACTTACACGCTTCTCAAGCCCGTAGGAAGTTTTCGGGGGTTTACAAATCGACTTTTCAGTAAGTCCTCGCTTTCCCCTTCTCACTTTACCAGGGAAAGTGGAGAAGGAGAAAGTTTTCCTATTTTTAACTTTTGTTACAATGTCCCTTAAGACCCTGATTAGCCACTCAATGCGGGCTACAAATATTGCCGCTGCAATATTTATTTCAATGATTTTCAAATTTTATCCATCGGTAAACATACTTATGTAAACTTTGGCACAAACCAAAACGTCATCATCGTTTGTTGATTTTTTCAACAAGGGCTGCATCAATTTCGGTAAAGATTATATATAGTACAATACAGAAGAATGACCTACCACCCAAACAATATTAATCAACATTAAATTGCTAATTAGCGGAGTAACCGCGTAACAAACATACAGATGAATTGAGAATCTTCAACTTTTTTGCAGGCGGTTATAAAGACCAAAGTCACTCAATGAGAAACAAATACGTAGAAAGGCTACGCGCAGAACTTCCCCCACTGTAACCTTACCAGCAGTAGATTCCTCCCCATCCCCCGCTCTAATTTAATTATTTTCTTTAATAAAACTCGCTCCACATCTCCTAACGATTTTAACGAAAGCAATTTGCTGAGAAGCCGTCGGGGATTTAGCTATTTCATAATCTATACGATGTTCCACCCGCGGCTGCGTTCGCTTGAACAAATCTGCTAATACAAGAACGACGTTGGCAATTGGAAACTGCTTGAGTTTGCAACTCTTCGATAAGTCACCAACTTTTATTTCATGTCGATAAGGTTCTGTCTACATAAATTTTTAATAATGTATTGGGAACATTTCAGTTGACGCCGAAAAGCTCGATGGCGTGAGTACACCAAGGGATCTTAACCGATCAGCAGAGTAACGTACCCAGCGGCACACACTTGCATGGGTGACCGTGCTTAAGTATCATGACATCAGGAGGGTAACCACGTATTTATTCTTATTCCATGCAGTTCATTTTAAGGCCTTAAACTGAAATGCCTAGATTGGCACCACACACTCATAAATGACAAACGTGGCGTGACGTTATTTAAAAATAGACTGACGAGAATGAGAGAGAAATAGAATGAGATGGAGCTATATAAACTCCCAACACAAACAAATTGTTCCGATCTCTTTGGATAAATGTCTCTGGTCGACTTATGAACGCTTAGCGATATTGGTAGTGACAGATAGCAGGGCAGTTCAGTTTAAGGCCTTAAACTGGATGGATTTAACTGTTCGTGGTGAGGCCCCAGACCTTCTGTTAGTTATTGAACGGCGCTATAGTTGTCAAAGTCGTTGAATTGGAAAGTCTTTGTATAGGCGCTGCACTGCGCTTGTCACCCTAAGACATGAAATGCCCAATAATCTAGTTGGAAACAGTGCCTTTTAGCTCATAAGATACCATGTTTGCGCACTTACAGTCGCTTGGCGGATGAATATCTAGTAAAGGTGTGGGAATACCGCAGGCGGACTCTTGCAGATGGGCCCTTCCTCTAGAGTCTATAAAAGCCCGCAAATTAATATCTTGGGTAGAACCCTACTTATGCCTATCGGAGACTTATCTCCGGGTTTGATTGCGAAGTTTTCCTTCTCCTTTCTAAACGGGTTGAAGACCAAAGCTAATGAAGCACTTCTCTCTAAAAAATTAAGTATTATAGCTGTACTTTAAATAGATATCCATAGTACGTCATCGTCACTTATAACTACCGCAAAGGGAAAATCGGGCGTTGATAATTCTAAAGTCTTTGACATTATCTTTAACAGTCCTTACATAACCAAGTACCCTCCAAACAGCGAAGTTATAAGCAATAAAGATAGGCCAAAAGCCTAAGCACAAATCCATATCAAGGGAATCGAAAGAATATCCTCTGACGTCATAAATCTGAACAAATTGCGACTACGAGACATATTTCACGCTCTCTGGCACGCACATTAGTCGGTTGCGTGGAAAAATAGCTAGAGACTTTGAACCTTATAACTTTTGACGTAGAGACTGGAGTTTAGAAATCTCTAGAGCAGTGAAGAAAGGATACAATTTGAAGACAGCTGTACTTTGAAAACAGCTGTCATTTCTTCTTCTTCTATGGATATCATAAGACTTTGGACTTTATGAACTAAACAATACAGAACTAGTTCAATAGCTCCCTAGATTGTTTTGTACGCCTTCTTTCAGTAATACATTTGTGTTGATTTGAAGGCATCTGGAAACCCATCATTATATTGAAAAAACGGACCTTCCTTTTAACAAAACTACACATGCCGTTAGCTCTCCGTCTATAGGCAAGAAGTTTAGACAAAATATTACAGTTCCCTATAAATAAGTGCTCAGAGGGAAAAAGGATTTTGTAATCGATGTTACGTTGGAAGCCCTCTGTAGAGTGAAAAGTAATGAAGTAAGAAATAAGAAATTTCACAAGTCTTGTACTTTAAAAAAGGTAAAGTATTGAAAGCCTATTTTGAGACAGTAACCGTTGACAATTTAGTTTCAAAACATAAATTTCAAGTTCCGATCCTAATACCATAATATTATGGTTAAAACCTATTTTTGATTTGAGACTCAAATCAGTTTCGACGCTAAGGAAATGGCGGTGCAACATTACCCACACACACACTATGAATTTCTGCCAAATATGTACCCCAGTTCGTAAAAAGGTTACCCGGGACATCCAAATGAGATAGACCAATTCACAAAGGCAATCTCCCCAAACTGAGGCGCAATGACGTCACGTCTGCTAACTCGTAAATCGGTGCGATTCGTCGACTCTTGTCTGCCTACTGCTATATCCACCTTGGAAATAACACACTCCTTTCATATCCTACACCGTACACAGAAAGGTATCTTGATAAACTTGCAAACGTTAAAAACACAGCAAAGTGGGCGAAAGAATTTCGACGAATTTTGTCATAATATTGTACTTTCTCGGAATAATACATGTATCCTGACAAAGACAACTGAACTGGAACTGGTGTACAATAAATGACATTTAACTCTATTAGTTTATGTGTCTAAGATATAGTTTTAGTCCACGCGGGCGGTATTGCAAGGCGCAGCTAATATACTCCTAATTCAGTATTATTTGTTAAGAAAGACTATTCGCGCCTAAAATCATAATCATCATCATCATCATCACCATCAGCCGGAAGACGTCCACTGCTGAACAAAGGCCTCTCCCATAGAACGCCACAAGGAGCGGTTGCTAGCTGTTCGCATCCAGCGGCTCGCCGCGACTCGCACCAGGTCGTCGGTCCACCTCTTGGGGGCCGTCCTACGCTACGTCTTCCGGTTCATGGTCGCCACTCGAGAACCTTTCTTCCCCAGCGCCTAAAATAATATAATAATATCATTAAAAATTCCCCCTTTATATTGACCTATTCAAAAACTCTTAATCACTTATTTTAACCAGCGTTTTCGCATTCTCATTCTCTCATGAATACCGCCGTTCATAACAACTTCAAAATTCCGTTTCAGTATGCTCTACCACGACTTTGTCTAGGTATGTTTAGACAGGCGCAAACGGGGGAGAGCGGGCCTTGCTTTGACCAGTAGTTTTAATCCTCCACGATTTGCACGTCTTGGAGCTTACTGCCAACTATGCCTACTCTACCCTGACGGAGCTTACTCCGAACTATGCCTTCTCTACCCAGAGTAACGAATAGTTCAAAGCTCGACTTTGACCACAGTTTACTTAAAGATATCTTTAAGCGCAGCTAGTATATTTGGTAACAGGCGGAACGTGAAAGGAAGCCTATTGTTTCGAATTAACCACTCCTGTTTGTTTGTACCTTAAGTAAATAATATTGGTACAATCACAAAAAAAAACTGGTAAAATAAACAGAAAACTATTTCATTTCAATTTCTCATAACAAATACTGTGAAAATGATTGAGGGCACGTCGATATTTCTCTCTCGAAAATATTCAAGATTTACTAAGTTTAGTAAGTCTCAGAAAATCTTCAGGTAACATAGCTATTATATTACAGTAATGTGTTTCATATGGTAAAAAGTAATTTTTACCATATGAAAGAAAAGTATTATATGATATCCTCAATCAATCACTAATTCCTTCAGCATTTTGTAGCGAATTGAGAGATTAGTTTTAGTTATATAATTTCCCACAAATTAATGATAATACTAAATTTAACGCTTTCGTCAGTATTTTGCTTACATTTTCAAAACGTTCAAAGCTTCACACTCATGCGAGGCGTATAAAGGTACAAGTCATAGCCGTCACGTCCCAACTGCCGTAAATCCTGCAAACTCATCTCTCTTGACAAGCGTTTACTTTGCGTCCACAACCAGCCTACGCGTACGTTTTCATATAGTAGCCCTTTTAATATTTACGAGATAATATTTCCAAATACATAAAGGGGTAGAGCTATAAGAAAATTTTCCTTTAGAAGTCTTAGGGTCCATGCATACGGGACGGGTCGTCACCCTTGATGAACTAAAGAAGGAAAGAAAGAAAGAAAGAAATAACTGCACACAACAACGAACACGTACACATAGAAAGACAAGACAAGAAAAATTACACACCACGTAGATAATACTGTACGCAGATAGCCGGCGTCAGAACAGGCCTGAGCTCAGCATAATGCTGCGGTCAATATCGACCCCTTACTGCTATGCCCTTTTTATTTCGTCCGTCACTGTCCATTCTATCTATGGGCAAACAGTAACAGGCAAAACAATTAACAACTGGTATAAGTAAATAAGAAATAAGATCAATAACGAAAGAAGAATATTTTTCTAATAAAGAAAGTCAGGCAATTAAAATGGCGATGACAAGATACAGCCGTGAAATGGCTTGAAATAATAAAGGAATGGCAGTCAAGGATGGCAAAAGATGAAGAGGAAGCCATACCAAAAGATGGACTTGAAGAAGATTAGTGGCACCATTTGGCTAAGGAAAGCAAACGAGAAAACAGTGTGGAGGCAGCTGGAAGAGGCTGCGTCATACTCGTAGGACACGCTGATTGTTAAAACGGGAAAACCCGAAGCGTAAATAAAATATGCACTTACGTTCTGTATAGCTCAGCTATAAAGGCTTGAATAAACAATTAAGTAAAAGGGCTTTCGTCATATCTTAGAATGGAAAATTGCTTTGTTATTCTCTGCGAAACAGTAATGAAGTAAAATTGCAATATAATATTGTCTAGTTTCACGAAAACGCAAAAGAACAAAGACTAAACGTTAAAAAAGATAGATTCGAGCTTTAATCTAGCAAGTTTTAAGTATGTACTCTACAAAATAAGAATAGTTAATTTGGTTACCGAAAGCATTAATTATATCTACAAAGTATACAATTGAGAAGTCATTGTTTACTAAACTCATGGATCTATGTAGGTTCATTTATTTTGAAAATAACTCTCATTAATAGTCGATTCATGAGTGAAGATTGCAATCATTATGAATTCTGCAGTGTATGAAGCATCTGCATCGATTCCATTCTTGACAACTGCACGGTTGTCTCTCAGAACATTACTTTAAGAGCAACAAATACTTACAACTTCCTAAATAAACTTATGGAGATGTAGTCACTTTCCCTAAACTACAAAAATATCACCCTCTCAGCTCCCGCCGCACCCTCAAGGGGTGCTATCGATCGCCACCTCCCTGAGACACAGAATAACTAGGAGTACACTTGGGGTGCAAACTAAAGTAGGCTTCATTCACACCTGAGAACTCACAATTATTTATTTAGAAGAACAATTATCAGAAGTTAATTCATCATCAACAACCCATTTCGTCCGACTGCTGAGCACGGGTCTACCCTCACTTTCGTGAGGAGGGTTAGGCCATATCCACCACGGGGGCCCGGTTCGGGTTGGTGGATAATATACCTGCCTCCGAAATAATTCTCAGGTATGTGGGTTTCCTCCCGATGATTTCCAAAAGAAAAAAGTAGAAGTAAATTAATAGGAGTAACCTCGAAATACAATGAAAGTTGCGACTCCATGGTGCCAAGAACACTGGTTGCATTTCCATGTTAAATAGCAACATAGTTACGTTTTTTAAAGGCTGTAAGTAAGTGTGGTAGTACCAATCATATAAAAACCCAAATTGTTCTCTTATGTCGAGTGTTGCCTAGTACCGCTTCTCTGTTCATTGGATGGTTTCAAATTCTTGATGTAACTATTTCTGTCTCCAGCCATCGTTGGCCAAATCCCACATCATCAAGTCACTTAATTACCACTTAAGGAGAACCACGTGTAAGATTTCGTTAAAGGACACATTAGTTTGAATGTTAGTGATTCTCTCCATTTAGTTACTTTGGAATTAAGTCTCCAATGTCTTTCAAGGCCGCAATACCATCGTTTTCCACACTAAAGTTATTTATAATCTCACATACTAGTAGATTGTTTTTTTTTCCAGCGAAATTACTGAGCATATGAGACTTTAAAGCCGATGTCTCATGGTGACGAGCGCAGTGCTGTGCCGATTATTCGATGCAGGGTTCTGGGTGGTGCTGTGACTGCTATGGGCAGGCGTAGCGCTTACCATCAGGTGAACGACTTGTTCGTCTCGTGACTCAGTCAAATAAAAATAACTTCAAATTGGCTAGCATCGTGTGTACCAGCCCTTAAACACACCCTCGTCCGTCGTCGCTGCGACTGATTCCTCGGTAGGTATACCTTTATTCTCGCTTTAAGCATCTGTTTCGAAGTTTTCTGAGTAGCTGAAAGTTCTGTTTCATGGTTCAAGATGGTATTTTGGTATATTTTTCCTATTACTTTATCGCGCGCAGCGTAAATCTTCGTGTGGAATTTGAAAAAGGTAATGATTATGCATCTTTATAATTATAAAGAAATTCTAGCTGGCAACAGAAGAACCCCCTATTCTAACATATTCACGTTCTAAGATCCTTCGTAATAAGATTTTCCCTTTGAGAGAAGGCTTGAATAAGCAGAATATCAGAAATAGGAACGCTCTTAACAGCTGTGGTAATATCCCGTAGATGACTTTAAACGTATTTAAATTTAAGGGCGTTCTCTTTGATAATTACGTTGACTCACCTTTGACGTCTTCGTGTGATTTCAAACGTTTGAAACTATTTAAGTGATCCCTTCTCCTTACCTTAAAGTACTTGTAATATTAAGGTATTCTGTGCTTAAAGCTTAAAGGTTAAAGTAATTATAAATTGGTTTTGAGGAACTTAGATTAGGATCACGGTTGAGAGGGATTAGTTTTCTCTGTGACAGATTTTCCCGAAAGTTTCACGGTGGTTTGATTTTTAATCCGAGTAAGATTTTAAAGTGAAAAAAATATTCCAGCAAAGTATTTTCATTGTAGTACCTTCTGAACATTTGACTGGAAAACACGTGTTTCAATTATGTACAATACGCGATTTGGGTTAGATGGCTCCCGACAAAATATCAAGGGCAATCTGTCCCTACCCTTGATAGCCCGCCAGCGGCCTCGAAGGACCAAGTCGTCCGAGCCGAATAACCGGAGTATGGGTTTTTTATTCGTTGACAACGTACCGATAAAGCATCACAAATACAATACCTAAGTATATTCTTCTGCTGTAAAATTTAAGTTAGCTATTAGTATGATAAAGTAGTAAAAGCTAACTCGATCCATATGATTCTAAAAATGCAGACGCACTCTGGGCTAGGGTACGATGAATCAGTCTGCCTCTATAGATGACTACCACCAAGACACGCACTCTGGGCTAGGGTACGATGAATCAGTCTGCCTCTATAGATGACTACCACCAAGACACGCACTCTGGGCTAGGGTACGATGAATCAGTCTGCCTCTATAGATGACTACCACCAAGACTTTTCTACTAAAGATGTACCAAACAGCTACAAAATAGGCTTATCTCAGGGAACAGTAGCAAAAAGATCAACAAAGAAGAAGGTTTCGTAAATTTGTATAGATACATTTTCAGCAAAAACGATACAAGTCTTCAAGGATGTAAATTCGGGTAGGACGGTATCCAATACGCAAAGTCTCCAACTTTGCCGTAGTACTCCGCTTGGGCGAAATTTAAAAAGTTACATCCGAACACCTTTAGGGCATTCAAAGTTATCTCTTATGCCAATATTATGTAATAGCTATTACCTTCCTAAATTTAGCGCAAGGAAATGAATGAAGGCGCTCTTGTTTAAGCAAATTACGTCTGTACAAATTGTACGTTGCTTGGTAGGGAGTGGGTATACGAAGAATGTTAAGGCATTACGAGAAGTCGCCAAGAGGATGGATCATTTTTTTTTTTTTTTTTTTTAATCAGGATTCCGTTCATTTTTAAACATTTATTTATTTATTCAAAAAGAACCACAAAATGGCGTCATATTCAATGATAATATAAATTATATTAGTTTATACCTTAATTTATATCTAAGTCGTTAGCTAAGATATTGGGCGCTTTGGCCCTGATACTGTATCTATGTTTAAATAAATCAATTATTGAGAATGAATTTTGATTGGTGTTATTTTCTTTAATTTGGCTGAGTGATGATACGAGCAAGTCGTTCACCTGATGGTAAGCGCTACGCCTGCTACGTTACAGTTAGGGTTCGTTTGAGTTGAAATGTTTTAGAATTACGGTTTTTCAGCTTTCAAACCTTTTTTCATAACTAATTAATTTATAGTTAAATCTTAAATGCTGAAAAGACTTACATATCTTTGGTATCTATCTATATATCTTTCATATAATTTTTAAGGATTTCAAATTAAATTTTAATTTATAGCCGACTAAATTTTGTTGTTCATGGAGGGAGTCCCACAGCCATACGATAGAGAAATAGCTTTAATTGAAGAATGAAATCTTTGAAACCGTGAGGCACTACCGGAGCCTAACCAATTTTATTGGCACTATTGGACTACATTCGTAATATTTCCTAAGTACATATTTGTAAATATACTCTTGCCTTATTTATTATAAGGAAACATATAAAAATGTACCTATAATAATAATAGGTAATATAACATATTAAACTACTTTCAAACTGGCCAGTCATATATTTTACTAGCTGCGCCCTGTGGTTTCACCCGCACGATTCAAGTTTTCCCGCAATAACTCTCTTAAAAGCAATATATTTTTCCCGTTTTTGCCACATTCTTCATTGAAGCTCCGCTCCTATTGGTTGTAGAGTGATGTTATATAGCCTATAAACTTCCTCGATAAATGGACTATTCAACACAAAAAGAATTTTTCAATTCCAACCAGTAGTTCCTGAGATCCTAGCGTTCAAACAAACAAATTCTTCAGCTTTATATGTTAAATATAGATTTGAATAAAAAAAGATCTATTTTTAAATAAAAGACAGGCATACCGTATAAAAATAAATCCTATAAATAAATTATATTATTCCATCCATAGCTTCTTATCTTCGATAGACAATATTAATTGAGTGGTTACCTCCCATCAAAGCGTAGTTTCTTCGAAATTCATCGAATACCCAGATTCGTTCTTATCAGAAGTTAGATCAAAGAGACGGGAATAACGTTTGATTATAAGGGGATTCCTGAAGATTATGTAGTTAGTTAAGCTGTATTGATTGACTTGATAAGGTTGGCCGCCGAGGGTGGGGTACGCCCCCCTCCCTTCGCCGCTAAAACCTATCGAGTCACGTTTAACATTGGGTTTTAAATGTATACGATAGATTTTCCTTCTAATTATTTGCTAGTCTAACTTTTGATAACGTAGGACAAGATCAACTAAGGGATAGCATAATGTTCGTCTCCTTTATTACTCTGTGAAATTAAAAAAATATTATATGAAAATAGATGGAGAACCAAAGCATAGTCCAAAGCTTGTAAACTGAAATTAATTATTGTAAGTAGGCAATCATTTTGGTCGTGATATTTGAAGAAGTTCCTCATTCAAGAAATCCCGCGCATACAGAAATCAAACAAAAACCACACACACAAGCACGACCGCAACTGCAGGTTTGACATTCCTTTGACATATGTCAGAAAGTTTTGGCGGGAAACTGAAATAAGAAACGTGCGTAGCCAATCCATAAAAAAAGGTACGATCGACTTTGGTTCGATCGTTCAAGGAGGTATTCACGTTCACGCAATACCCGATCTCTTTGTCGTGGCAAAAAGAAAAAAAAAGTCTCCGGAGGATCCGGATGTCCCACTATCATAGACAGCGAAATCGCGCGAAACACTCGCGTTTATTGACGTGAATGTAGAGAGGCCTTTAGGCCTTACAGACATGCATACTATACAGTCATTTATACCAGAAGCAGGTGTTGAAGATAATGTCCTAGTTTCAGTGTCGGTCCCGAGACTGTAACTTTCATGGCCTTGAAAGTAGGGCCTAACTAGGGACCGACATTTTGCATTTTGTAGCGCTATGCTTCATGCGTGTCACCTTGGAGATAAACTTCATGTGTCAGTGAGGGTTTGGAAAGGCTTAGGCTTTCAACATGAGCTATATTATGCTAGGAACAAGCTAGGAACTAAAGGTCTTTAATAGGACCTACTTATAACTTTATCAACTTAAGTCGCACTGACGAAGTATTTAAAAGGTTTATTGAAGAAAGGGAGATGGTCACGGGTTCATTTTAAACAAATGAAAACAATAACTACAGTTTAATATAATATTCTACAGTGCTTAAGCCCCGTCAAGAAATAAATAAACTAGGCCCAAAACTTATAAACTAAAAGCATTTACCCACTTAGCACCCATTTTCTCATAAACGTCGCCGTCGCAAGTGAAACAACGGAATACAAACAATAAAAGCTTTCTCTTCTAAATCACAATTTGGGAAACTCATTCCGTCAAGTTATAAATTCTGATTAACCAGGCGTTAAATGCCTGACCCTTCGAAGTTTCCGTCCTTTTACATTACGTTACTGAGAATTCACATGGAATTGGGCACAATAATATAATATAGTTTAATGTATCCTTTATTAATTAATAACTAACTTCTGAATACAACAGTTGGACAACGTACAAACTAAGGATGTTATTACACGGCCGGTTCCGATATTTTATTTTATCAGGCCTGTATTTAAGTCATCTCTCTTCTGCCATCTCCTCCGGCTCCGGTTCCGACTCCGGCAAACCAAATCTAAAAACTTCGACTCCGACTTCGGCACCGATTAAATCACCTCCGTAGCATCCCTAGTACAAACCATTACAGGCTCATAGGTAACCCAAGTGTTCAAACTCTAACCTTAACCTACTGCTGGTTGGCAGCGTACCTAATATGCTGAGGTCAATATCCTTAGTCAGGTATGTTAGTTAGGTATATAGCGTCGAATCTTGCATGTCAATTTCAAGCCAAACCTCCGATGTTTTAAGTTGGATCTTTGCGTCCCTGTCAAATTCCGATGACAATGCAACAAAAGTGACATCTAACGATGGACAAGTAGTACTGCGGGGCTATGCAGCACAGTGCGGATCAGCTCGAGTTCGTTGCATTTTGTATTGAAATGACTGACTCGTCATTCGTATTGAAATGACGAGTCCCGCACAACAGTCTGGAGACAACACGCATAAATCCTCCTGACCCCTAAGTAGGATTCCCTGTATCTAGGAATTCAAGAACTACGAGTAGGTACTAAGGTCCAGACTAATAATTAAACGAAATAGGATGGCCTATATGAAACATAGAGGGTGGTCGTGAAAAGCTTTCACGATCGCCACACTACAAGGACGTTTTATTATACTCCATGGACCCGGTATGTAGCTAACCCTGCAAACCCACATTTCTGTCAGAGAAAAAAAAAAGAAGAG
Organism: Campaea margaritaria; assembly: GCA_912999815.1. NCBI lineage: Eukaryota > Metazoa > Arthropoda > Insecta > Lepidoptera > Geometridae > Campaea > Campaea margaritaria. Next base: position 11,582,980 of record OU538791.1, read on the forward strand.
GAAAAAAGAGAAAGTAGAGTTTATCTATCAATCTATCTGTCAGTGTCGGCAGGGGTCGCGGGGGACAAGGAAGATGATCGGTGATTGTGAAAAACAAAGGGCGATTAAAATTTTCGGAGATCGCGAGTTTACTACCATTATAAAACTCAAATTTTTGTTTAACTAAATTAATGAGCAACCAATAATGATTTGAGTTTGATAGAGGAAATTTCCCTTTTAAGTGGTGATTTACAGCTGAATCTCGCACCGGAAAATGAAACTACAATAACTCTACCAGTGCTTTGGAAATACGCTCGTCAGAAAAGATAGCACCGAGAAAGTACGGGGATATTATTGTTTAAATTTTCGTCAGTATAAGAACAGTCGATCATATAATTTTGGCAGAGGAGTTAGCGTGAGGGTGCGTGGTCCTTTAGTTAGAGCGTTAAAGCCACACTAGTAATACCTAGTATGGTATAGAAGGCTACATTAGATGACCCTGGCCGCTTGGCCGCTCAGCCGTGCCCAGTAGAGGGGCGAAGATGTTTTTTTATAGAACAAGTAGAGGGCTAAAACTAACTATGGTAAAAAATGTGGCTAAGGGCGTGTTGGATTAGGCACTGTATAGGGTTCCGTTAAAAGCGATTCAGAAATGTCCAACACGTATGTCGGAACTCATATTTTCATAACTATCTCGCTATCTCCTCATTTTATTTACCTATACAAAATGGTCAGTAAGAAAACTTTGTGTAATGTTAAAGACCATAACTTGTGAAAATAAATAATAGGCGCGGAGCCGGGATAAACCCGTTGCCGTCGGGTTGCAAAGTGGACAAGCTGCCGCTGGGCCGCCTTTTTAACCCACTTCAAAAAGGAGGTTCTCATTTCACTTGTATTTTTTAACACCGTCACCGATTTTGATTTTTTTTATTTGATAGGATATACTTTCAGATTGGCCCCATAGAAACTTCATCAAAATTGGTATAGTGGTTTGATTATTAAATCAAAATAACTGGAAAAAATTGGCATCCAAGTAACCGAAATTGCGTATTTTCAGTCGGTTTTTTATTATTATTTTTTTAAATCGTGGAGCTATAGGTTACAACTTACAAGTTAGGTACCATTCGCGCACCACTTCAGATTCAGAGTATCGGTTCACCACTCAGGAGGCTCCTATCCGACGCCCCATCTCCTGTACCGACCTTGATAAGAAAAAATAAACTTCCTTTTTGCTATTAAACGCGCCTTTGTAGTCTAGCCGAAAATATCTAAGTGCTTTATGCCCAAGGACGCTTTTTATTCGCCCCAGTTTATGTCCAAACATCATGACCTATCTAGCCTTTATCCACCCACGACTTTTCAAATACCAAGCGTCAAACTTTCAACGCTATGACGTCACTTTTCACATCACTCGATATGGTGTCAAAGGCCAATTACAAGGTTCAGTCAAAGGGGAAATTCAGGCTATTAGGTAGCGTGAAGTGTGAAAAGTGTTTGTTTCGCATATTTCTCACTACCCGGTAACCTGAGACTTTTACCCGCACACATAACTATAAGCTGGCAATTTTATGCTCCCGGCAATGCAATGCAGGGTTCTGGGTGGTGCTGTGACTGTTTTTGGCATGCGTAGCGCTTACCATCAGGTGAACGACTTGCTCGTCTCGTCACTCAGTTTAATAAAAAAAAAGTAAATGTGTCCTTGGACAAATAGTAGAAGTATAAGTTCAACTAAAAAATTCTTAAAAAAAAAACATACAAGATATTTTAAAAAATGTACGAAAAGTAACTCTCTCCTTCTCAACTTCCGTTCGCCTCGCCCGATCACATTTTTCGTAACGCATTCACCAGCTTACTCCCCAAGTCATGCATGCGTAAAGAAGTTTAACTTAAAAAAAAACACATCGCAATCTGAAAGAAACTGTATGTAGGCTCATAGCTTGAATAAGCCTATGGTGGGAACTGACCGTTGGTACCATTACAAAAAAAATACCAACATGAACGAAGTCGCGGGTAACGGTTAGTTAAAAACTAAACGGCATGTGAAATTACTTTAGCAATTCTAGCCGTAATTGCGGGCTCTACTGCTGCTAGACAAACTCTATATTTTAATTAAACTGCGTCCAAATGGGCTGGCTCGTTAACTTTAATTGGGTTAAGCTAGTGTTATGTGAGGGTAGGTTTAGATCAATCAGGTTTTAGTCTTGATATCGAGGATATAGTTGCAATAATCAGTTCCAAAAGTAATACATAATGTTTACAAGTATAGTAGTAGGCCGAGGTGAATCGGATAACCTACAAGCGTTCGGTCATATTTCAAAATCCGCGGCTAACTAAATGAAACCAATTAGCAATTAATTAAACAACTGCCAACACGTTGCTTCTCTTAACCTAGACGCACCGAGAATGATAAAGCTTGACATTACTTCACAGGTCAGTCTCGGCGACCAAGCTTCCGCACCGCTCCTTTCGAAAAAAATAATCCATCCCGGACGCACCGAGAATGATATTTATTTATTTATTTATTTATTTATTAACAAAATAGTTGATACGGTATAACCATTTACATCAATTAGCAGGTATAATTACAATGGCAAACTAAAATCATAATCCAAAGAAAAATAAAAATCAAATAAGTGAAAAATACAAAATAAAAATAGAAACCAATAAATTATAAATAGAAACAACTAGCATGCATTCATCTCACAGTACTTCAGACATTCTGTCAAAATCACCTGCCATTGGTCCGCAAACAGATCAAATGTTGGGCTGACGTCCAGGAGGGCGTTGAGCGCTTTGAGGGATCGTGGTATGGGGGATCTTGATCGGGCAACAGTACGGCATGCCGGGACAGCCAACAGTCTATGTTTTCGGCAGCCGAGGTAGTTATTAGGGACGAATATAGGGATATAGCTTGACATTACCTCACAGGTCAGTCTCGGCGACGACGCTTCCTACGGCACCGCTCATTTTGAAAAAAATAATCCATCCCGGACGCACCGAGAATGATATAGCTTGACATTACCTCACAGGTCAGTCTCGGCGACCACGCATCCTACAGCACCGCTCCTTTCGAAAAAAATAATCCATCCCTGACGCACCGAGAATGATATAGCTTGACATTACCTCACAAGTCAGTCTCGGCGACGACGCTTTCTACGGCACCGCTCATTTCGAAAAAAATAATCCATCCCGGACGCACCGAGAATGATATAGCTTGACATTACCTTACAGGTCAGTCTCAGCGACCACGCATCCTACAGAACCGCTCCTTTCGAAAAAAATAATCCATCCCTGACGCACCGAGAATGATATAGCTTGACATTACCTCACAGGTCAGTCTCGGCGACGACGCTTCCTACAGCACCACTCTTTACGAAATAAGTGATCCGAATCGCCTCGATCACTTTTTACCTTATTCCATATTCAAATATATATGAAGAATATGAGGACTACAGCTCTATGAGGTTTTTGTAGCTTTTAATGGGTTTTCGCAAGGATTCAAAACCAAATTTAAAAGAAATGTCTGATCTAAATCTTAGGAAATACATAATTATCTTATTTCATCGGTTAATTATTAGAACTACCTTCTCCCATTATTTTTTTAATTTCAAATACTTACAAAACATTTAACAAAATCGTGTCCAACTTTAATAGCTGCCCACTCAGTACTCAAGCACAGAAGGCCGGTCAAACCAATAAATCGTCGTTATCCGGATTTCCGGCAAATGACAATAAATTAATCATTATTATCCGGTTTACCCGGGGAGTAAAAATAAATGCGGCCCTTAGCACTCCGCACATGCTCCTCGCGCATTTTGGAATGCGTGTGACATTATTAAAAAATAATATCTAAAGCTGGGTCCACATCTGTGACCGTGACCATGACTCCGTGACCGTTACAAATACGCGTTAGAAAACACAAGTGTGAACGCGTTTTGTTACGCGTATATGTTACGATCAACACAGCGACCGATTACAGCGATCCACTCAGGGGATTTCTGAGGGGTTTGCGGTATAATGCCACAGCCCTCGTCCATATTTAACGTAACATGTACCGTGCCACAGTCATTCACGGTCACGATCACAGATGTGGACCCAACTTAAAGTGTGATCGAAAAAGCCTAAGAGTAAATTAAAGTGGTAGGTCGTTTTTGGCACAGACAAAATATTATGTAGAAAATAATAAATTGTCCTTATGAGTTTTACACAACACAGTCCGTTAATAAGTCCTTAGAAATTATTTTAAATTTAATGCTATAGCAAAATAATGAGCTGATAACATCAATAAGTTATTTATAATGAGAATGTGCTATGTTTAACTCCTATCTAAAAATACCGCCTATACCGAAAACAATACCAATCTCACAACCCATATTTTATTTCAGCTACGGAAAGGTACCCAATATCGATTATGTAAGGCAGACATTACACGTTCAAGCATAAGCTTAGAAGTCAATACTATTATCATCTTTATAATAATAAAAAATCAAGTTCCATAGTAATGCAGTGTTCTGGGTGGTGCTGTGACAATGACCCATAACAATGAGCAGGCGTAGCACTTACCATCAGGTGAACGACTTGCTCGTCTCGTCACACAGTCAAATAAAAAAAAATGTTTCCATCCGCTAAAATTGGAAAAGGCGTCGATAAATTGACAGTAATTGATTTGAATTTTGTAGGTGCATTTAAAATAACTTAGCATTTCTATTTTAGAGTGTTTTATATACTTATTAACCGACTTCAAATAGAAGAAGGTTCTCAGTTTGTTTTTTTTTTTATCATTTAGCAACCGATTTGGATTTTTATTTTAGTTGAAAGGGGATACTTTTAGATTGGTCTCATAAAAAAAACAGTTCAAAATCGGCTTAGTAGTTTGGTTTTTAAAGAAAGCTGGAAAAATATGTCTGTTAAAATCTGTCTATACTGGATCACAGTAATGTTTGCACACTACTGCTTGGCGGATGAATATCTGGCTAAGGTGGTACTTCCCCAGGCGGTCTATGGATCTACGATCTATCTATCTATCTATCTATTCTAAAAGCGGTGGTAGCCTAGGGGAAGAACGTCCGCCTACCAATCAAAAGGTCGTGAGTTCAAATCCCAGTGAAGGCACGTACCAATGTGTTTCTGTAAAACATATGTACGTAATTATCACTCGCTTTTCGGTGAAGGAAAACATCGTGAGGAAACCCACATACCTACCCGAGAATCATTTCTGAGGTAGGTATGTTATCCACCAATCCGGACCGGGCCCCCGTGGTGGATTATGGCCTAACCCTCCACACGGAAGTGAGAGGAGACCCGTGCTCAGCAGTGGGACGTTATGGGTTGATGATGATGATAATGATGAAGATGATGTTCTATCTATGTACGTGACGCGTTATTTTATTTTAATTTATGAATATCAGACTGAGCCTTAACAAAGCGCGGCCGAGCTAATCTAGCACAGTCATACTCGTAGTACGAAGTTCATATTTGTTTTCCCTCTGATAGAACTTCAAATAATCTGATAAGCTCAGCATCACAAACAAGGCCGAAACACCATTCCGCTGAGTATTTAATTATCTCAACGTTCACAAAGCTTGTTTCACGAGATTAAAATCTCGTAAATCAGAAGTAGCCTTAAAATTCACAACCAACGATAATATTTAGAAAACCGCCCACCTATGTGTGCTGTTGCGAAAAAATATTTTCATAACAGTCGGGAATTTATAGGTATAAAGTAAACCGGGTGAACTGTTACATAACAAAGTGATGGGAAAGCTCAGTTTAAGGGGGTTATAGACATAAAATATTTATTGTAACACCTCAAATAGGTGAATCAAAAACTACTGTAGCCAGAATGCTGTAGTGGGAAACCTCTTCTGCAATAGACCGCCTGGGGAAGTACCTTTGCCTTTGTCACCTTTGCCACACCTTTGCCTGATATTCATCCGCCAAGTAGTGTGCATACATTACTGTGTTCCGGTTTGAAGGGCACTGTTTACAGCTAAATTACTGGGCATATGAGACTTTAGAGCCGATGTCTTTGGAGCGAAGTGCAGTGCCACGCAGGATTATGCAATGCAAAGTTTTGGGTGGCGCTGTAACTGTTATGGACAGGCGTAAAGCTTACCATCAGGTAAACGACTTGCTCATCTCGTCAATCAGTCAAATAAAATAATGCTGGCCAAAAAAGGTACATTAAAATTCAGGGTGGCAAAACAGTTTTCAGGTGCAAAAGGGGGCAGTTTTCTTTCCGCTTAGGTCTTTTGAATTTGTGTCACACTATACTCCATAGGCATGAGAAGTTTGCCAAGTTTTTGGCTAGGACCTTTGTGGCTAACGGATACTTACTTCCAGGATTGATTTTGGGATGTTCCTTCTACAAAGATTGTGAGCCATTTTTCCAACGCCCATGTCTTTTCAAATCAACATTGGTCGTGTACGTCTAATAACGCCCTTGTCTCCTAAGCATTTGAGAGACGGAAGCTCAAATAATGAATAATACATGTTTTCGTCAATTCAAATCCATAATTTCAATGACAAAACGTTTTATCGATCGAACACCTGGTGGTTCCCACTTTACAGTAGTCGCATAATAGCCGCCTTTTCAATGGTGACACGGCGGCGCGGAAACTGCCGCTGTATTGCATTATTGATGTAGACTAGGGATGTTACGATAACTCGGAACTTCCGATTGATATTACAACTCCGGTTCCGACTTCGGCTCCGACACCTTCAAAACGGAGATTTTAATCGAAGGTCTTGCTACTTTAATAGACAATTCATTAGATTTAATTTGCTAACTGTTATTAGAAACATGAATATTGTTTTCTCATGTCAAGTAAGTTTATTATTGTTTAATTGAAATTATACAGGCTGATTGAATAATGTTTGCACTATTTTATTTTATGACGCCCGCCCTTAACACATCTCTCTTCTACCTTCACCTCCGACTCCGACTCCGACTCCGGTTACGACAAACCAAATTTAAAAACTCCGACTCCGAGTTCGGTTCCGTTTGAACCACCTCCGTAACGTCCCTCATGCCGACTAATTGAATAGGCCTATTCGCTGTTTCTAAAGATATAATGACGCATTTCTGTAGTAAGTTATTCAAGGAATGACGCAAGAAGTCCGAGTGGCATAACAAAGAAGCGGTAAAGTTAAGGGTGTAGGTAGTGTGGTTCTCAATTTGACGCTGTTTTTGAGTTTAAATTTGGTCTACCCTTGTTTACCTATTGTAATTTTTCTGTACTGTGTTGATTTTTTGGTCTACAATAAAGAGTTTTCTATTCTATTCTATTCTATTTTTAGGGTTTTGTAGTTGGTCTTACTCTTATAGTTCTACTAGCGCCCTGCGGTTTCACTCGCGTAAACTAATATCTCACAGGAACCGTTGGTTTTTACGCTAAAAAAAGTATACTATGTTCTATTCCAGGACCTAAAGTATCTATATAACATATACAAAATTTCATCAAAACCTGTTAAGCCGTTTCACACACTTTCGCATTTATTATATTAGTGAGATTATGAGATATACAAAAAATCAACGTAGGTATCAGAATTCTGGGAACAAACCAAATTATCATATTATCTCGTCTATAACAATTATGATAAAGTGAAACACATCAAAGTCGAAGGTACTTTATTAGGAAAAAATGAAATATCAAAAGCGCTATAATAATTTCTAGAAAAACTAAATATTAAATGAAGTGAATTTCATTTAAATAACTCTCTGTATTATGTTGATAGGTTAAGTATCGCTATTAGCATAGATTTCGCTTAAGTTTAACTTTGATTATATAACTATGTTAAACATTAAAACCTGGATGCAAGGTCAAAAATAATCGACTAAAGGATCAAAAAGCAAATAAGCTACAATTAAAATTACATTCCACCTCTTTGGTGCAATTAAAAAAAATGGGATTATACAGATTTTTTAGGGCAAAGTAATTAATATTAATATTGAATTGTCTTACGTAAAAGGCAAATTAATGAACGGTAGCAAATATATCTATATAGGCACTTGTATACTAAAACGAAAAGGGACAATTTTTTAAAAAATACCACAACTTTTTTGTTTATGACCCCTGACTAAAATTAGCCCCACTAAGTTTTCATTCTTTTTTTAATTTGGAATGATAACGATACTCCTTTCTTGTCATTATATATTAACTCTAACTCTTTTCGTTTTTCAGACGTTCACAGTCATAAGAACAAAATATCCTATGCGGTATAATCCACATGGACCGAATACACGTGAAATGCCGGCGAAATAATTAGTCTGCACACTGTTAATGGAATTAGCAGTAACTACAGGGCTTCGCGGCGAATAGGGTGTAATTATGCATCGGCTAGACGGTAATTGGATTTGGAAGTGGCATTGGTAACAGGTTTTGGGACACCCCTATTGAGGTAAGAGTCCAGTCTATGTGTGTGTCTTTTTTGTTTTTTGAGGAGACAGACGCCTGGGTCCGCTTCGAAACTGGAACTGAGACCGCTTTTGCCTAAACCTTTTTTTTTCAGGCATCTGGGAGAGAGACAGGGATAACTTTTTTTTAATTATTTGTGAATAAGTTAGGTGTCGACGCGGTCTACAATGATGCACGCTTAACTAGAGCCTGCACGCTTACCTTCAATCGAGAGTCACGACTCTCAGGTTGTAACTATCGGGAAACACTGACCCCGGCAAGAAGTTCCACTCCTTCGCGGTCTGCATGAATGTAGAGGCAAATCGCATCGTGCAAAGACATGGAATGTCCACATGAATGAGTGCAACGAGGCGAGCAGTTCAGCCACATAATGGTAAATCCGTCCATACAGCTTTGTCAACCAGAATCTTGCTTGGCCTGTTCTGAGTTCCTCACCCTGAGACATTAATTCTCATATACTCTGAAATTTCGCTGGAAACCCAGTAAAGAGCCCGTGTACGCTATAGTAACCACAGAGATTAGCAACCTCTTTTGAGTAGTACCGTCTTTAACTTTCGGGTGTACGAGATAACATCCCCTTGCCATCCTAAAACCCTTTGAGCTAAAAAGGTCAAATGAAGACATTTACCATTACGTGTGCCCGCGGTAAGGCAGTAAGTAAGCCTAGTGATGTGCGGTCCGCGATGTTTAGGTCGATTGTTTGGATTTTTCATCTCTCTTGATAGTTCTCGATCATTCTCGAATTGATTTCAATCATCCGGAATGACATGGTCTCTGTCGGTGCTACCGACTGCGGCTCTTTACGATTTAGAACAACTCGAGTTGAGAAAGAACCAGCGAGGAACACAGCGACGAGTCAGCCGAAAAATATCTCGATACTACAGTCGGCGAAAGAGGTGTTTATAGACTCGTTTGTAATTTTTTCCTTTGGATTGATCTCGACCATCGTAAGCTGAACTCTCGCGACCAGGGCCAGCTACCTCATTATTTGGATTTCTGTGGGACCAGCCAATGTTTAACCGAAAGTTCAGAATAAATATTATAGTTTTACATACCGTAACGTCGAGGTTAGTCAACATATAATCCATCATCACTGTTGAATTTACCATTGAAGAGTTGATGAACTGAGGATTTTGTAATATGTACAGTCAACGTCAAAAGTAAATTATGGTGAGACAAGTTTTAAAAACCATGACCGCCGTTTAGTGCATTAAACTTTTGTCATAATTATTTTCAATATAATCTAATTCCTCATGTTCACTGCTGAGCCGTTTTACTTTTTTGGCAGTTTTGCGAATCTTTACACAGCTTTACGTACTGGCGTTGCGTCGAAACTAAACTCAATCAGCTGTGCGGACGCACACAACTGGTGTGATAAAATTGTCAATACAGCAGTGCGGGTTTTAACGCTAGGAGCAAAGCATGTTTTTCTTGCCGCAAAATTATAAAAACACAGACGTGTGTGTTTTCAGCAATGAACGTGTTAAAAATGTCATAACTTCCTGTCCCTCTCTGAAGCCTCTCTTTCTCATTAATATAGAGGAAGAGAGGAGGAACTTATAACATTTTTAAGGGATCAGATTATATTGAAAATAAATATGATATGACTAGAATGGACTAAATACCGGTCATGGTTTTTGAAACTTGCCTGTTCATCATTTACTTTTGATGCTGATTGTACCAAGACTATACCGAGGTTTATTTTCGTTATGCTACAAACAAACTGTTGAATGAAATTTGCGTGTGTATAATAAAAAAAATGTTTATCCCATTGTTTCCAAAGAATTCCCATTAAATTCTTCACAGACAGAGATTTACAATGTTGTTTAGTGTAACGTTATTGGGTTAGGTACTGAGATAACGCATATGTGGAACGAAATGTACTTCATTTAGATAAGGGCGATCGCCCACGAATTCCCCACGTCAAGATAGGACGTAGGACGAAAGTCGTGGACGTGGAGAAACGGATCACAAAGCTGAAATAGGGATTGGCAGGTCATGTGGATAGAAGGGAAGACGGCAGATGAACTAGGGCTGTGACAGATTGGTGGCCAAGAAATGGTAGGAGATTAAGAGGCAGACCACCTTCCCGATGGTCAGATGACGTCACTAAGGTTGCAGCAAGGCAGTGGATTCGTTTGGCGCAGGACCGAAAAGAACGGCGTGCACATTATGATATACCCAACTGTGGTTTGATGTGGGTCGAAATTGATACATATATAGATCGTCATTGACGACTTTTTGTAGAGAAGTAGCGACTAGGGATATAGGATCAAAGGTCCGCAAAACTAATGCGATTTCTCTACCCTGTACACTGTCTATATTAGAGCGTCATGTATCGATTGACATTTTGTTTCTCTACAAAATTTTATATAGTGACATTGCAATCAGGATCATGAAAATCAACAATCAGGATCGAGATTTTCCGCCTAGGAAGTCACGCACATATCCTTTTGTGTCGATGATTGAGACATTAGGTTGTGAATTAAACATCGAGGTGACAGAATTACCCATCTAAACTGCAACGACGTGGTCAAGATGCCAAGGTGTGCCAATCAAACGCACCCGGCACGCAATGAATGTGCAACACAATCAGTTGATTGCAATTGATTGCAGCAGTGGTTACGTAATCGCCTTACTCTTCTGGAAACATAAAAGTACCTTTGCATTTTCTTTCTTGTCACAATATTAATATACTTTTATATCATTTTTGTTATGATCTTTTTATCTTTCCCCATAGAAATAGATAACCTCTAGATCGTTCTTAAAGAATTTACATGAGAATGGAGTCGGCAAAACGTATTCATTCGGGGCAGCCGCGGTACCAAATCGAATTCCTATCTCAATTTGTTTTGATATAAAATGTACGTAATATTTCTAGAGGAGTTTTCTCATGCTGGTTTTGATGTTTCTTTATATTTTTGCTTTGAAGGGCGATATTTTATGGTAGGTACAACTTTACCCTTAGGTAAGGTACGTTATGAACTTGATAATAATTTGACGGGTTGTGCAATTAGCCAGTGTATTTTTTTATTATATTTGAAGACATTTTTAATACTCAACATATTGAATTTACATAGTAAAGTCAAAATGTCGAATCGCAGTCAGTGGGCGTAACAGTCTTACTGACTGTGACTCGGCATTAGTCCTAATAACCTAGTTTTAAGTTTTGATGGATTTTGGATGTACTGCGGGGCTATCCAGCACGGTGCGGATCAGCTCGAGTTCGTTTCATTTTGACGTTTAATTGCCACGGGACTCGTCATTCGTATTGAAATAACGAGTCCCGTGGCAATCAAACGTAGCCCCGCTGATCTCTGTTACAAGTAATCAAACCTTCAGGATTATTCAGGATGAATAGCAGAGACTATATTAAGACACTTCAAATGTGTCAAGTCTTGTACTGTTCTTGTACTAATTATGTGCTAGAGAATAAATAAATTATCTCTTAATATAATATCTCGCTTTCAAGCACGATGACTGTAAAACTAACTTTGTAAAGGGTGTTTTCTCGAGGGAGAAAATAATATCACACAGGCCCGCGCCTAGTTTGGAACTCACTGTTAATCCTTTTTTTTTCAACATAACGTTTGCTCTTTTTGTAAATTTTATTTGTAACACTAACTTTTTGGCAATAAAAATTCATTCATCAAATAATGTTGTTAATAATGTTGTTGTGTTGTTGTTGTTTGTTTTCATTTAATTCATTTATCATTTATCATCTTCAGCGGTTACAAAACACACAAGCTAACCTACCTACTAAAAGAAATATCGACAGCTGTACATTCAAACTTAAGTACAATTTGGAGACATACAGCTTAAAGCGATCTCTTACAATCAACCTAAAATATAGATAGATAGATTAATTGCTCTTTCTTTTTCTTTTTCTCTTCTAAATCTTTCTTTTCTCATCTCTTAAGTATGTACTTTATGTGGGTAGAGCTAAATTGAAAGTTCGGACATCTTTAGCAACTTTTGTCGCTGACTGTATTACAGAAGCTTATAGAAACTACAATGCAACCACGTGGCCACGGTGCGGTTGCATATCATTGGTGGTTACAGACTGTCACTTTCAAAGACATTGCAATTATAAACTTTATTGTAGCTCTAAATTTTTACGTGAACTGCAGTTCAAACCGAAATATAATTATTATTCTACCATTTATAATAATAATAACGCGTCATTTATGGAGTCTCGATGGTCGTAGAAGCTTAACGTCTGCTGAGTTATGAATTATATGAAGTCTGAAATTGCAGTTCTGAAATCGTACTACAAATTTTTATTGCCAACGCTACAACTATAGTTAACAATAAAAAAAAAAAGTTGCCAAATAAAATACAATACTAACTTAACAGCTTTCGGTAACAGACCCTTGCTCCAATCACCGCTCAAAACGAAAACAATTCAACGCAGACCCACAACACGTCTCCATAATAATGTAGAGGCAGAACAATATGGTACAGTTCCGTTGCCCTCCCTTGACCTCTCCATAAAATTGCAACCGCATTGTTCGAACATCAATTTACAAAACCAAAACAAATGCAACTCACCATAAATCCCCATGCACTGAGCAATCCAATCCCATAAACAGTTATCATTATCACACCCATATCCACTTGGCATCACCGATAACACACTTAACTACACTCTGATTTTTAACACTGAATTAGCCTGTGCATAAATCGTCACCCATTCCATTTTTCGATTGACATTTATGCTTTTTAATTCTTTTTTTTTTATTGCAAGGGTACTGTCTGGTTTGATATACAGCCAGCCGGGTAAAACACGCTTGCGCGGCGAATTCGATGGTACACGACTGAACGTTGTGTATTCACTGAATGTCTATAGAGTCTATACTCCGGTACCTGTTACGTTTTGGGTACGGCGCGTGCGTAGTCCGAATGGAACATTAGGAGGATCCTCTATTAAGTTTGCATAATTATTATCGCTGACACGGCAATATTTGATTGATAGCTGTGGGTTATCGCACCCAGGCACGTGCCAAGATTTGTTTAGGGTTGTGAAGCTTGGGGGCAATTCTCGCTTGTGCGGCATTCAAATGCCTCTGAATTTGTATAATTTTCGAGTTTAAGTAGCGTTAAAATCTAGTGTCTATGAGACACCGTGTACATCCACAGTTTTTACTAACTGCCGTCTAACGCTATTAACATTAAATTCAGGCAAAATACTTGAAACTAAACTCTCTTATTACAGCAGTTAGGTTCAAGCGACATGTCTATTGTCTGCACAGCGAGAGATTATGTCGTACAAAAGAGAATTAGTATACCTTCTTGGTTGACCTTTACAGATCTGCCTATAATGGTAAGTAATGGTTGCTGAAATGGTATCGTATACCTACCTAATCTGATATTATTCGCTCGTCTGACACAGCTTGAAATATCTTCCCTGCTCAATGGAATAATAAATTAATAACTCATGCCGCAGTTCAATATAATCTGTGCACATATTGAATATTTTTCATTTTATTTGACTGAGTGACGAGACAAGTAAGTCGTTTAGCTCATGGTAAGCGAAATCCTGCGCGGCACTGCACTGCGCTCGTCACCTAGAGACATCGGCTCTAAAGTCTCATATGCCCAGTTATTTCGCTGGAAACCGTCAAACCGGAACACAGTAATGTTTGCACACTACTGCATGGCGGAGGAATATCTGGCAAAGGTGTGGTACTTCCTCAGGTGGTCTCTTGCAGAAGAGGCCTCCCATTACAGACATTAAAGCAGAGAGCATAACATTAAAGCTGAGTATTTAATTTTTAAAAAAACATGAGGACAATGACATGTTACCTAAAAAAAAGGAGACAGAGCACGTAATCGCCGGACATTGCGCGTCGCTGAGTCGCCGACAGACCTCTAATGAATCTAAATTTCACTTTCATTGGAGTTACATAATCGGGTTGCTTGTCTCGCGGACCTTTTGCTGTAGCGCGATGTCTGGCGACATCGTTCGATGCGTGCGAATGCGAAACGCGCGTCATTGGCGAGCGACATCGCAGACTATTGAAAATAGAGAAATGGCTGAGCAGTTAAAAAGCAAAATCTACCCAAAAAACATAACATAAACTCACGATAAATTGAACACGCAGACAAATTCTCAGAGTAACGAGCGCAGTGCAGTGCAGTGCAAGATTTTGCAATGAAAAGATGTTGGTGACACTGTAACTGCTATCGTAGGCGTGGCGCTTACTATCAGGTGTACGACATGCTCGTCTCCCTACTCAGCGACATAAACACGTGCCCTTTACTTTTGTTAGAGGCTAGAACCCAATTTCAAAATGTCTCGGACGTGCCTGTGCATACGTTACGCATATTATCATCAGCTAGGCTCTACTGTAAAGGCCAGTGTCGGATTAAGGTTTTTGAGAACACAAACTGTGGACCCTCGCTTAGTCTTCTAGAATACAAATGGTTTTTTTACATGTAAATATATAAAAAATAAATATAAAAAATATAGAGTGGCATGAGACGTTACCGCGTGTCTTGATATACAGAACTGGCTTAAAAATGGTTCAGTGGAGGGTCTTATTCAAGACAAATACCCAAATAAAATACGAAATAAATCTAACTGTGTAACTAGGCGTCCTTTTGAGATAAGAGGAACATCAAAGCCCAATAGATTTTTCGCTAAACCTACACCTAGGACTCAAAGGAGGTACACAATAGCCCTCCTACAATGGAAGGATCAGACCGCCTCGTCTATATTGTAATTTTGGCACAAAACAGTCTACCTATGTAATGTACTTATCCACCTTAACTATGTTATTTTTTAATCGACTGAGTGAAGAGACGAGCATGTCGTTCTCCTGATGGTAAGCGCTACGCCTGCCCATAACAGTTACGGTGCCACCCAGAACTATGCATTGCATAATCCTGCGCGGCACTGCACTGCGCTCGTCACCCTGAGACATCGGCTCTAAAGTTTCATATGCCCAGTAATTTAGCTTAGAACAGTGCCCTTCAAACCGGAACACAGTGAATGTAGGGATAACCCAGGTACGAGTACATGATTTATGTACGGTAGGTAGATATATCTTAGGTATCCTAGTTATGATTAATTATTTATAAAAAATAATTATACAAATTACAATAAAAACAAGACCACGTCAATCCAATGCTCCGGTTTTGTGTGAAAGAAGGAGCATGTGGAAAGATGTAGTCTTGGTTGGCGGTTCACTCTTTGTAGTTCTTTGGGTTAACGCCATCTTGTAAGAAAAAAGAAAACGAAACTTAAGAACCAAGTTGCTACAAAAATTATATAGAGGGCACTATAATAAACTCAAATATAAGCTTGATGTAATTTGACGTGGTTTGACTGTTTGCGGTTAACAGTTCATTCAATTTAATTCGGTCTTCATCCTTGTCTATGCCCAAACAAGTTGATAAGTGACGTTTCTGACAGCTGTCGAATCTTTTTATTTCGGCCATTTTTGCCGAAAGTTTGGTGTTCGCTTTGGGTCACGTATCTTTTCGTGGCCTTTAGATCACTGATATAAAAACCATACAAGATGGTGCAGAAGAAGGTAAAACCCATGTGCGTTTAGTAAAATACTATATTTTTATAACAAACAGTGAAAGAATCGTGAAGTTTTGACCATAACATGTCCGTCGGGTTGACAGTGTTTTCGCCGCAAATAGCGTTCTATTTTGGGTATTTGAAGTTAATTGCTGATATTGTGCTACATCAAACAACTCAAATACTTAATTCCACACAAAAAGCATTGTTATTTCAAATACTGAAAACGAGTGTTTAGACATAACCTCCAATATAAACCATGATGATAAATTTCCTCTGTTATGCTATGATGACTCCCAAATTATCACCAAGATCGCTGAAGATTCCATCTACATCACTCTTTCGCGTGTTTCCTGGGCTCCCTATTAAGATTTCCGTTGTTTACAGCCTAAGAAGAAGGTAGGAAAGAAAGTAGCGGCCGCTCCTTTGGTCGTGAAGAAAGTTGAACCTAAAAAGATTGTGAACCCTCTCTTTGAGAAGAGGACCAAGAACTTCGCTATCGGTGAGTTTATTTACTTATTTCATTAGTTACGGCATTGAAAACAACTCCTATTCTAGTCAATAAAATCACCCAACCAACTAAGTCATATATAAAGACTAAAAATTGAAATGGTGCCCTTTTGCAAGTTTTATTTAATTTTTGAGGTTGTTTTCTATGTCTTTTATCCCATTGTTAGTGTCATTCTTTGTTGGACCTAAATGATGTAAAAAATATAAACTGAACAGCCATGTGGTTGCAAAATAACGAGCTTTTTAACACTGATAAGGTCCAACAGTCTACTATTCTGCTGATTTCCTGTTATCCAGTTGTATCATGCTGTATTGTACATTCTATTGGCAATGCTGGATTGTAAACATAACCCTAAACTATGTAAACACCTCGCTATTCTGATTGGTTCTGCTACCTCGTTAAGTACTAAAGGTTGTCCTTGTCCAACACTCCCTCTCAAATGTATTATCATGGTTAACACATTCACTGCTGAAAAATGCCACGAGTACGGAAAAACACAACTGTTGTGTTAGCCGTACAGGAAAACAATGGTGTGTGCAGATCCGTAACAGAGGCCAGACAAGAAAATCGGCTCAGCAGTCAGTGTTAATCTTGTCATGAAATTTAACTTTTGATTTGAACATCAAGAAGTTATTTAGATCATTGCAGGCTCAATGTATTGTCAAAGTGTACATACCATCCAGGACCGGCCATAACATTATTTTACGCTCTCTTTCTGACACCTAAGAAATTAGAATGATAGCAACAGACTTAATCTGTTAAAGTTAAACATTCCAGAAACTCCAAAGTAGTATTTCACATCTTCCCTTAAACACGGCTGCTCAATTCCCCCATCCATCCATCATTTCCAATATTAAATGACCCTGTTGACCAGGTCAGGACATCCAGCCGACACGTGACTTGTCCCGCTTCGTGCGATGGCCCAAGTACATCCGCATCCAGCGCCAGAAGGCGGTGCTGCAGCGCAGGCTGAAGGTGCCTCCCCCAATCAACCAGTTCACCCAGACACTTGACAAGACCACAGGTTTGTACTACATTTTATTTATTTCTTTGTCACAATCACAAATATATTTCTCTCTACCCTTAACTAGGATTCCCCGGGAATCGAGAACTATAATGATGGATCTCTCACAAATACCCTACTATTATGTCATATTCAAACCAAAATTGAATGAGACAGAGTAAAGTACAACAACCTGTATAGGTTTTAATCTCTCCTTTCATGGTGTAAGTTTCTACCCAGGGTTATTATTTGTGTGAGTAACAGGCCTTTTGGTTTTTACTTAAATATTCATACTTTTCCATCGAGAAATGCTTCAAATGATGATCTCCAAATGCAACTATGAATCACTATGATTATCAACAAAACATACGAGCTTTTTAACTCTGATATTATATTGTCTGTAAAGAAATATCAAAAGTAATTAGTTATGGCTCTAAAATGCACTTTATTTATTCATTTCAGCCAAAGGTTTGTTCAAGATCTTGGAGAAATACAGGCCAGAGACTGAGGCTGCCAGGAAAGACCGGCTTAAGAAGGCAGCTGAGGCCAAGGTAACTATTATTTTTACTGATTTAATTATACATCTTAAGCAAGGGCTAAATATTGATAGAAGTTGATAGGCATGGATGAGTTTCCTTAATGTTGATTGCCATTTTACTTTTCATCATACAATAGTGAAAGTTTTGTTGCAATAAGTTGAATAGCTTAGATTTTAATTACAGTTTAGGTATTCAAGGAAAACAGATTTTTAATAATCCTTTGAATAACTTATAAATTATGATTTATGGATTTAAAGAAGCAGCATTCTGCTGATTTATGTCTACAACACAGTGTTAAAAGTCACTTCTCAAAATCATTCACTTTGTAGCAATGATTTATTTTGTACCTAGTTAGTTATGGGAACAATCTATGATTGATTTTTGTTTTGTTTAAACTGCACTCAAAAAATACATGGAAGACTTGACAGTCCAAACATTCACAGATAGATTTTCTTTTTTGGTGCTGCATATTATATTATGCCTTACAAACCTAACAAACCTTGCATGCCTTACAAATCAAACATGTAATGGCAGTGCAATTTTTCCCAAATACTAGTCTCATATACATTAGCAGAACATCCAATCTGAAACATGATGCATAAACCTAACACAGAATGCCATGAAGACATTTTCCACCAAGATCTCTGATGTTTCTGCACAATTGATCACATACCTTAATTCTCTGAGCGTGTCTAACATAACCTTGTGTTTCAGGTGGCCAAGAAAGAGGAGCCCCCAGCGAAGAGGCCCTTGACCATCCGTTCAGGCACAAACACTGTGACCAAGCTGGTGGAGAAGAAGAAGGCACAGCTTGTTGTCATCGCTCATGATGTCGACCCTATTGAGGTAACATTGACTAATAGGATAGACTAGGAGATAATTTTTCAACTAAACTAGTATAGTGATTTAATCTCTGGCCTCATCGGATTCTTAGTTTCTATGGGTAAGAGGCTGCAACTCAACTGACACCGCCACGGTTATGTTCACATATCTGTCGAACTGAAATGTCCAACAACCATCCAACATAATTAATTTTTCCATGAAATTATGTATGTAGCTGAGGCACTAATGTCTCAATTATTAATTTCAAATATTATGGTCTCTTGCATATGGCATTTTAATATGATCCAACTGATTTTTGTTAGGTTCATCTATTAGTTGGTACTGAAGAAAGGTAGACTTTGTGAATGTGGCTATGATGTTAGAATTTCTTCACCTGAGGCTACTGAATATACAAATATTCTATAGCTGCATGAAGATTGTTGACTCTGAGCCTTCCCGTATTCTCAATGAATTTACCTTATAAATTGATGTTTTGCTAAAAATATGTTATTTTAGTTAAATGACCACTAGTTTGCCTTTCAAAGCCAGGTGCAGATCTACCGCGAACAATAAATAACATTTTATTATTATTTGGAGGTCTACTTCGTCATTACCTATCTTAACAAACACTAATTTCTAAAACTCGTCAAATATTTCAAATTATCACTAACCAGACTTCACCACCACCAAAATTATGTGACACCTGCAGACCCAATAGCCGTAAATGTTATAATTCCAGCTGGTCCTCTTCCTGCCCGCCCTCTGCCGTAAGATGGGTGTGCCGTACTGCATTGTCAAGGGCAAGTCCCGCCTGGGAGCCCTGGTACACCGCAAGACATGCACATGCTTAGCGCTCACACATGTAAGTGTTTCATTTATAGTCCAGATGCGGTAGTTTGTTGCTAGACCTAAAGTCTATCATAAAAACGGTTTTGTAAGAATCCAGCATAATTAGCAACTGTGGATTTTGAGCTTACATTGGTTACCAATTCTATTGGCACAAAGGTAACTAAAACTTAAACTTGACAGGTTCAGATTTATTGCGATTTCCTGTAGTTTTCATAAGATTTTGAAGTGACATTTGAATTGAAACCATTTATGTGTATAGTTTCAATTCGGTAATCTATATGTATAAAAGTGTTATGTTGGTTTGTGTACGCTTCAAAAACTCAAAAAGTTCTGCACTGATCGAGCTGAAATTTTAGCATGATATATAATCCGCATCAAGGATTGTTTTTATCTATTTTTTTCATCAATGACATATCAGCGAATGTGCGAATGTGCCATAGCGAAGCGTGGCAGGGCACAGCTAGTTATTCATAATGATGAATGGAAAAATGACTCTCGGATGGTATATAATGATGATTTATTTGCTATCAGAATGCCATGGTGAAAGCAATATCTACCACCAATAGAGTTTTATCTGAATATGCCATCTGTATTATTATCCACATAAATTATTCTGGGAAAGAAACTCCTAAAATATTTGATTAACATGTTTTGAAAATATATATTGTCACAGTCGAAAGCGCCATAAAAGACTATGGTAACAGTTTTGTTTTAATTGATTAATTACCCATTATTTCCACGATAAAATTATTGTCAAGAACTTCCCATTGATAATAAAACTGTATCTGCCAGTCGCATGTCCATGTATGTCCACGGTTCTCAGTCCACAAAACGTAACTAACTACGAAAACCGTCCACAGGTGGAGGCCGGTGACCGCGCGTCCTTCTCGAAGGTCGTAGAGGCCATCAAGACGAACTTCAACGAGCGCTACGAGGAGTTGAGGAGACACTGGGGCGGAGGCGTCCTCGGCAACAAGTCGAACGCTCGCATCGCCAAGCTTGAGAAAGCGAAGGCTCGTGAATTGGCGCAGAAGCAGGGCTAGCCCAATAAATTATAAGATTTATGCATTTGTTTCATTTGGGAATGTGGGACCTTTTGTAAGCTCGGATGATATAGCTCCCCTCGAGGAAGACGGCGTAGGAGGATTTCCGGAATAGTCCTAAACTCGACGCCTCGAGGGCATAGAATACCTATAATGGTACCCATCCTAGGGTATCCTCTAGATGCGAATGTAGGTACTAATTATATACAGCTATAAATGTGATGCTTCGTAGTATCGCAGTTTTTTACCGATTTTTGTGACGATCATAATGCTTACTTTGGGATTCTATAGGAAGTTCGTTATTAATTTTGATCACAAAGTATATGTCAATAGTGCCATCTAGCGTAAATTGGCATCGTGTTCTGCAGCACAGACTACTCGTAAATCGTAACAAGAATGCCTTTCTACAAATATGCTAGATGTCGCTACTAGTCCTAATATATATAACATAATCTTAGCTCTGCAGAAAGCCTATTTCTAGGAAAATCCGTATTTAATGGCTTCGTAAAGTATTGCTCTATAAATCTTTTGATCATTATAAATCACACGTTGCTGAGTTGAAAACATATTTCCAAGAATATGGCGATATAAATTTATTTTTATAGCGCGAAAAATTGTGGAAAAATATTATATTGGTGTTGTAGCTTGTTTGAAGAAATGATTTGTTTTAGGTTTATTTTGCTTCTCATATCCGGTAAGATATTGTAATAAGGTAATTAGGTAAGTAACTATCTTATATCTTTTTTATGAAACGGGAAATCTTATACATAATTATTTATTATTCAAAATTGAACACGAAACTTTTAGGCAAATCTAAATAATGATAATTATTATCAGGTAAAAAAGTATTACGCAATGGAAAATTTACATAAATAACTAATTAAAGAAACAATGAAAAAGGCAATCACGTAAATTTCTGAAACTATTTAGACGGGGTTCCGATCGACTTCGATTCCCATACGCTAAATATTTGTGTGAACTACAAGTTTTTGCTCTGAGTCTGGAAGTTTGGGTCTTCGTTGTTCTCGATTCTCTAGATACAGGAAATCTTAGAGGTCAGGTTCTGTGACCCTAACCTAAGGTTTTTGGTCTAAATAATTAATTAATTTACCCACTGCTTACAGTTCTATCAAAGTTCTCTGGTGGGGTAAAGGTCAACATGCAAGGATCTCTGAGCCTCGGGAAGGATGTCATGGACACACTATCACATTATGCCGAAGGGACCACATTGAATGGACGAAGGTCATTTGGAGACACTGATGTAGAGGCCACTGGCTTCGGCATCATAGCTTTGATAGTCAACTCTGCGTTTCTTTGTCGTGACATTGTCTTCTGTTATGGTGGGTAGTCTTAATTTACCACTAGTGCTTCTGAAATGATTTCAAAATAATAAATAATAATTAAAATTCGCGAATGCCATATTTTAATGGTAATAATACTTATACGTTTCAGATGAACCCGGAAAATTGGTAAACCAATACATCATCGCTCTGACTAAAGCCGTTGAAGGCGTATTCAAAGCTCTTATTGACGAGAATTATAAAAAACACAACGGAAAAACTGTCCTTATTTTTGAAAAAGAGCTAAGAATACTAATAGGTGAAATAAGGAAATTACTTAGAAACATCGATGAGAAAATAGCCGATGAACATAAAGATTACGCATGGATCGATTTAATAAAGAGAATCAATTCTAAATTCCAAGACCGGGCTATCGCATTCGCATCGCAAAGGTTGGAAGGGAACGTAGAAGAAGTAAACGAAGTCAAGAAGAAAGTTACTCAGAAACTATTAATCGAAACCAGTTCAGTGGAGTTAGAATTTGAAAGTCAATTATGTGTGGAACATGACATTTGCTCCAGAAGCCAGGAGTGCACTAAAGCTCTAAACACACTTTTGGAAAAAATTAAGACTGTTGGCGATGATAGAGCGAAGGAATTCATTCGATACTTTTACGAAACTTTGTCAGCTACAAGCTTCTATAACAGAATTAGTGATATCACCGGACAACAGTTCCAATCCATTTTACACGATATGGCATACGCAGAAGACACACAGACTTTGAATATTTTATCGGTTATACAAAAAACTATTCAAGATAGACTGAATGTTGTTGCTTCAAAATTTCAAACACTGGATAATGCTGAAGGTAGTGATGTTAAACTGGTTCATATTATTATGTCTGATATGGACCATTTTTATAATAAGCCGAAGAAAGAGCCTTTTCACGAGTTTTTGGGTGATTTCTATGACTGGGCGAAGCGAGGTGGCCGGTTCAGTTCTCAACTTCGTCGTTTCATGAAGGACATACAGAATACGCTCACTTTCGAGTCGGATGAACTGGTATTAAAGCTTGTTAATGAACTCAAAGTGTTTCTGGAAATCACTGTTGATCCAAACCCTTAATTTTTAAGTATTCAGTGCTAGAGAACTGGATATAAAACCAATATCATCATCATCAACAACCCATATCGTCCCACTGCTGAGCACGGGTCTCCATAGATTAGGCCATAATCCACCACGGGGGCCAGAAAATCAATATAGTCAACAAGAGGACAAAAAAATGTTTTCTTACTCTGATAATTTCAGCCCACGTCACCCAAGAAGAAAAGCGTATCTTAAAACTTTGTTTTGTACTACGAGTATATGATAATATTAAACCTACTTCCATAAAGGCGTTCTTACATATTTATTTTGCTCTCCTCGTCCTCAAACTGAATTCCTGGACATGAGCAAAGCATATGACTTGGTCTCATGTGATCACATCACATCACATGCAGCTCATCCAACCCACTGCAGGGCATAAGCCTCCTCCCTCTTACGCCATTCATCCCGGCTTTGGGCCGATCTGGTCCATGGTCTGGTCTCATGTGATAATGCCGTTTTAAATTAGGCGTTCTACAGGGTAGAGAATTAGTGCCGTTGTCCTTTCACGTCTAGATTCATTACAGACTACGAAAAGTAAAGTATAAATAACATTTTCAATAAAATTAATATTCCTAACAAACCTACGGTAAGTAGATTCTCATAAAACATGGAAAAGTATTGAACGATAAATCTTTTTATAGTAAAAAATTTCACACAACACCGAAAATATATCAAAACTGTTTTTACTACACGTAAAATTTGTACTGCATCTAAATGTAGTGCCCATTCGAAAAAATGATTTATACACTCATTTTGCTGCTCGTTTCCAGTAAGATATTGTTTTAGTTTTATTTTATTGTTTAATAAAGACTAATAAGGCAAAAATGTTCTCGCTCAAAAATGGAGAGAAACCAATTGAAAAAATTGTCGGTACATATATTAAACACTAAGAAGAAATTCTTTGAAAATGTATTTCTGCTAATTACAGTTCTATCACAGTTGTCTGATGGAGCAAAGATTGACATGCGTGGTTCTGTGAGTCTTGGCAAGGAGGTCGTTGATACATTATCGTATCATATCCAACAGAAATCACTGGATGGACGAAGATCCGGCGATACCACAGAAGTAGAGGCTAATGACGAAGAAGATGCCATAAGTTTGATAGTCAATTCAGCATTTCTTTGCCGCGACGTAAATTTCTGCCAAGGTAGGTAAGAATAAACAAATTGGCACTTAATATTTTCCTACCTTCCTATTCCTATCATTTTGGCGGGTATCTCTGTCGCTCATTTCGTGGCATCAACACAGTTTACAGACGAATAGACAACTGATCATTTATTTAACCGGGGGGAGGGGGGGTGGCGGCTTTCAGATATAGCCCCACCTAAAAAAAAATTAAGATGCGGGACTGCCCGGTAACCCTATTGTCCCGTGTCCCGGTAGCCCTAGGTGAAAAAGACACCTTGTCAGGGCTTGCGTGCATACGGACCCGTATTAGTCATGCCGGTCAATAGTTAGTGGATCCCCGGCATAGGACAGTTTGAGTAACTAACTCACTATGTGTGTTATAGTTAGATAGGTAAGGTACAGTCAGCCTCAAAAGCAGCTGAACATCTGCATTACCTTAAACTTCTTCCTCTACAAAACAAAAACAATAGACGATTCTAATAAAGTTATTGGAATTCTTGGAACTTACACCTGAACTTGAACTTACTTCTGAGGCCGACTGTACCCACTAGGTAGCATCGGGTAAAGCTCACGTTGACCGTAGAGTGTTTGTCCGAACTTTGTGGAATTAATAAGTTGAGAATTTCAGTTTTCAATGTATTCCTACATAGAGTTCAGGTTTATTTATACCTTCAGCTTAATATCAGGTGGCCATAATGAAAAAAAGAGGCTAAGCTATATTAAGTGACTAGCTATAATGTGACAAAAGTTTAAATCGAAAAACACATTCCGTCCAATGCCTAATGAATGGTTTTTACAGGCTTATGTTACCTAATAGTAGTATAAGTAAGTAGGCATTGAGCTACACATCAGTAAGATTGACGTTGCAAAAACCACCCGGCTTTAGTGTCAAAGGGCAACGTAAACAGCGCTGAAATAAAGGCAATTATCGCTAGCAAATTGCTTTCCGAACAGATACCTAGTCGACACCGTGTAACGTGGTGTGGCGCGCACTACTGATGCGCGGTGCGGAATACTGAATTACCGCCAACGAGATATTAAGCAGAAACAAAGAAGAAAGGAAAAAAGAAAAGAAAGGAAGGAAGAAAGAAGACGTTAAGACCCTTAGACTCTTCAAAAAGATACTTTCTAAAGCGAACTTCTCCCTCACGGCTTTTTTTAAGCCTGTTATGTACCGAGCGTAAGACGCGGGCGCAAATTAGGTATTTAACTTAGGTATGCTTTTGCATACCTAGGTTGCATTTAGATGTAGGTATGCTTATTTTTCAAATTAATAATGTTATTGTTTATTACTTAATTAGTTATGTCAATTGATAGATAAACTTAATATAATATTTATAAAGCACTAGCTGTACCCTGCCACGCTTCGCTGTGGCACATTCGCACATTCGCTGATATGTCACTGATGAAAAAAATAGATAAAAACAATCCTTGATGCGGATTATATATCATGCTAAAATTTCAGCTCGATCGGTGCAGAACTTTTTGAGTTTTTGAAGCGTACACAAACCAACATAACATTTTTATATATATATAGAAGATACTATAAGTACATACATTATTCATATTTTTCACTTTCGTTAAACCCTGATTATAATATAGGCTGTGGTTACAACCGTAACCCTTATTTTCCGCAAGATTTTAATACGCAAACAAGTTAAGAAATTTGCTACGATCAATTTTATGACCGTTCATATCAATCAATGGCATATCACCAAAATAAGCGACCGCTGAAAAATCGCTCAGAACCGCATAGAACCTCAACAGAACGTAAGGTCATGCTGTTTCTCGCTAAATTGTGCGCAGGGTTGTCACCGACTGACAAGCTCATTGCAATCGTGGGCTCGACACAAATAAAAAAAATACACACAACATAACAATATCGACAAAGAGTAAGGAAAATCGAATCGATCAATAAAAATATTCTGATTCTGACTCAGATTCAGATCTAAGTAGCTGAATTTAATCATAGTTAAGACCACGAGTAAGCACATCGTGATATTTGACTTAATTAATTAGAAGCAACCCTAACAGCTTCATCGCAAGTTGATTAAGTAAGCTTATTAAAAGGCATATAAGTTTCATTTTTATTTTTCTCTTTTTCATGAAACTCCTAGGGTGATTTATTATTGACTTTTACAATAAACGATTTCAGTTTTGCGTGAGTTCAGTTCAGAATAGTGTAGACGCCCGCATCTCCAGATCTTATTTGTCGCAAAAGCCATTAACATGTTCACTGCTGAAAACACAACTGTCGTGTTTTTCCATAACTTGCCACGAGTGCGGGAAAACACAACTGTTGTGTTTGTTGTATGGGAAAACACTATGAGAGCTGCACCAGTGGCTAGACAAGAAAATCGGCTTAGCACTCAGTGTTAAAAAGCCAAGGCTCTAGTACTGTTTCGTTCGTTGCATTTTCCTTTCGTAAACAAACACTTGACATAGGGAACTGACAACAACGTCACACACTCGTATGTAAGTATGTGTGTATAGCGGAAAACGTGACAGAATATGTAGTCACCTCGTCACTCATTCTATGTGTGAATTTATGTGAGACAAGGGAGAATTTAGTTGGAATCTATTACGATATGTGCTTTTATAATTTTACGGCAAACGAAGCCTGACGTGCGAACCCGCACTGCTGTATTGAGTATTTTATCACACCAGTTGTGTGCGCCCGCACTGCTGGTCGATTTTAGTTACGACACAACGCCAGTAAACAGTAAACACACACCTTGTGTGAAGATTCGCAAAAGATAAAAAAAAAAATGTTCAACAGTGAAAGCGTTATAACGTCATAAGAGATGTCAATTTTACCGTGATTCAAATTTATATCTATCAGGTCCTTTTCAATGCGACCTTGAACGCAAAGTTAGTAATGTTTTACCACAAACAACTAAGTAGAAGTTTTACTTAGTCATATTTTCTACATTATATAAAAACTTCGCGTTCCAGATTAAAGTAGAGCAAGAAAGCAAACTTGACTGGCTAAGTTATTTATTATACAAGCCTGCAAAACGATCTCTTTAGAAAAATCTCTCTAGATAAATCTAGCTTAGGTAAACTCGTTATGTGAAGTAAATATTTTTATAGGGGAAATCTTGGAGCTAAGTGGCTAATATAAATCGTGGTAAGTTCTGAAAGCGGACGCAAATTGGACGCGACTTCTCTGGGGAAGGGAGTTCCCCCCCACCTGAGTAGGTAGGTAATACATATATTATGGGTGGACGGGTGACCATGGCTGGCTGGAAGCTGTCCCAGTATTGCGTAGCGAAATAAACTAATAAACCAAGAAGTTTTATAGGTAATTTTTTTTTAAATTGTTTTTTGTTCCTTTTAAGCGTGCAATAAAGAGTTTTCTTTTCAATTGTATGTACTTATTTAGGATTAATTCAATATGCCTACGATGTAGTATCAAAAAATCCTACAAACGTAATTATGTTTTACTTTTACTTTTTTAACTATTTAAATAATTCAGTTAGATATTATTTTTATTTGATTGAGTGACGAGACAAGCAAGTCGTTCATCTGATGACAAGCGCCACGCCTGCCCATAACAGTCACAGTTCCACCCAGAACCTTGCATTGCACCATCCTGCGCGGCACCGCACTGCGCTCGTCACCCTGAAACATCGGATCTAAAAGAAAAGAGAAAATATTTTCTATTCTGAATGGCCCTCAACGCAAGGTCTTTTTCAGTGACAACAAAGTGAGGTACATATACCTACCCTGCTAGTTAGGTACTCACTCTGTGATAAATGTGACAATTCAGCCAGATAGAAAAGAGAACAGGTTTATATTTTCTCCATGGCCTTCAATGCAAGGTCTTTTTCAGTGATTAACAAAGTGAGGTAAAACTCAAAACTCAAATCATTTATTGTAAATAGGCAAAAATATTGCACTTTTACACGTCAAAACAATATCTTATACATAAGTATAGAAAAACAAAAAAATTGGTTGTCTGTAAAGTTGGTTTAAGGGCGATATTTTAACGTGTCAACGTCATAACAAAACATTGATGAAATGATTTCATACTTTTATGAATAAAATTGAATAAATTTTTAATAATATTTTTTTAATAAGATTTCATACTTTTATGAATAAAATTGAATAAATTTTTAATAATAAAAGAATAAATACTTGAAATTATTGTAATAATCAGAATTTTAAAAAGCAAGAATAATTAACCTGTCAAGAAGAGAAGAGAGATAGATGCGGCGCAAGCGTACAATGAGCGTAACGGGACAATGTGTCAACTTTTTCGTATATACATGCAGCCGGCGTTCATCGATATATTAGAAAAAAAAATGATCTACGACATACGGTACATATACCTGCCCTGTAAGTAGGTAAGTAGTAACTAGGTACTCTGTGATAATAATCAATATAAAATAAGTAAAAAAATAACTGAAGCACGAAATAGGTCTGTTACTTTTTAGCCAACTTTTCATTACGTATTGTTATGTAAATATCAAGCGGAAAAGTAAAGTAAGTAGTTACCTATTTCAAAAGGGTTAGGAGCACTTTATGAGCTGAGCCATTGAGGGAAGTGTACCCAAGAATGTTTATAAAACTCTGGCCCTTAGCATTGGCAACATTTCCAGGATATTCTGGTCACGTCTGGGTTAGAGACGTAGGAAAAACAAACACGAAATGGGACTCTGCAATTGTTATGGTCAGCTTGTTCCTTTATGCAGGATGTAGGAGTTTTCTTAGGGTACGTAATTTGTTGGGGGGGGAGGGGGAGGGGAGCCATACCTCCCACAATGTCACGTGGTCTCGAAAAATATCACGTAATTTTGCCAGAAACAATGCAAAAGAGGAAACTGGGTTAAAATAGGTGAAAAATGTTTTTTATTGCTACTTTGGCTTAACTGTAAATTAATATTGTATAATGTTACCACATGTTTAAAAAAAATATTGTATGTTCGAAATGGACAGGCTGTTGGACCTTTTTTAAATTTTAAGACCACAATATTGTTTTGTACCTACACAGTTTTTAACAATAAACATATTCTATTCTATTCTATTCTAAATTAATTCTAACGCAATTAAGTTCACATTTATGTATTTGATTACATTAAAAATACGCATTTTTAAAATCCCCTCCGATTACTGGAGGGGGTCAAGCAAAATCTCACGACATCTCACTAAGGCGAGAGGGGGGTCGAAATATCGCCAAAATCACCTCACGAAATTAATGGACGTCCCCTTACGCGTCACGATCACACACATAGAACCTGTCCCCTAAATAGGACACCCTGTATCTAGAGAAACAGGAACTACGAGGACCATGGTCCTACAAACACCTAGATTCGGAGCAAATATTTGAGAGTAGAAGAAAAACAACATAATACAATGTAAAGTAGGTACCTAATACTTACTTCATTTTCTTATTCACGGTAAAATATAATGCAAAAAAGAAAAGTAAAATGTTTAGTAGAATTTCATTTCATTCAGTTTACTTATTATAATTTTGTTCAAAGTACCTATTCCCGTCAAGCCCCGCTTACGACAGAAGACAGAATAATCGAAAAATGGCTCCTACCTACTCATTGAGCTATATTACTTCATAGAGATCGTTGTACCTACTTATATCCGACCTCCGTGGTGCAAATGGAGTGGGTGATGGATGAGCCAACTGGGAAACATGAGGCTGTGTTCGACTCCTGTACAGGGCAAAGATTTGTGTGAACCAGAGGTAATAGGGGGGTACTACAGGGTTCCGAACCTGGGTGTTTGTGAGAGCACGGCTTTAGAGGTGTTAAAAAAAGTAGCCAGGTACGTCCTATTGAATTTTGTCGTGACAATGCGATATATTGAATTTTGTCATTTATTAATCTAGTTATATGTACATAGATATCTACTTTTAATACTTACCCTTTTCTTGTGGGGGGAAATGCCGTCACCTATCCCCTCTGCCACGGGGGTGACGGAGGGGGGCGTGTGGGACACGAACCCACTAAAACCCCCCGTGAGCAGTCCCTCGCCGATATGGGGCAAGATGGGGTCGCGCTAGCAGTCACCATCTTGCGCCGGCGGCAGGCCCGGGTGGTGACCGAGCCTCTACGCCTGTCGGTGACCTGGCTCACCAAGGTCACCCTCTAGACGTGTGGGGCCAAGCAAGCCGGCAGGGAGTCCCCCGACTCCCCACCAGTGACCCCACTAAAACAACTAACACCCTGCCTAACTATAATTAGCCTGAGAGGTTGAAAGTACACGTTCTATCGGAAATCCCCATTTCAGTGCTTACTACGTGATCAAAATGTTGGAGGTAACTTTTGCAATGCACGTAGGATAGTGTTGGGAAAATAAAATATACCAGTTTTTATGGAATATTTCCTGTTAACAAACTTCAATAAGCGACACCCCTAGTCTTGACGTATGCAACTGTATATATTTGTCTCGACAAAAAAAGATGACATCGCTCATTTGTGACAAGAACGCATCTCACGTTAGAGGAGATATCACGTTCTTGTCGAAAATGAGTCATATGCCTATTAGCCGTTATTCTTTGTTCCAAAAAGTCTATTCATTATATATATTTTTAAATAAATAGGTTCTCGTTTCACCACTATCTCACCTAATTTAAGCAAAAATACGGTCTACGATGGTGCAAACTTACCTAGAAGTAACCTATTCAATCGTGACTTGAAGACTCCCAGATTGTAAAATTTTCTAAACTAATGAATTTGGCTGCCACGAAATACATTTTAAACCGTACTTGACTCGACTGCTGGCTAACAGAATTACTAATAAATGCACTAATCTTGTGAAGCACATACATTAATAAAAAGTCTCTCTACGTACCATCCCGTAGACTGCAAAATACGAATGGAGTAAGTTTTTGGACACTTTAAAACTGTCGACAAAGGGTAAATCCTAAGTAGACAGAGAGATTATATTACGCGTTGTGTCGGGAGAGCTCGTTCTAAAGTCCTCAAAATGTGTCCAAAATATTGAGCTCAACTTTTGCAATAAACACCCAGTAGTGGTGGCCAGATAGTAGTTACGGTAGGTCCTTTTGAGGGATGTTCCAATTTCGTTTTATTACCGGAGTGATTGATTACGTACAGCGCTATATTTTAAGCTTGGGCAATTTAAGATTTGTTCACTCCATTGGCAAAATGTTAACGGGAACGAACTGCTTGTACCATCTCGCACATCACTGCCTAAAATCTATATATATATATATATATAAATGTTATGTTGGTTTGTGTACGCTTCAAAAACTTAAAAAGTTCTGCACCGATCGAGCTGAAATTTTAGCATGATATATAATCCGCATCAAGGATTGCTTTTATATATTTTTTTCATCAGTGACATATCAGCGAATGTGCGAATGTGCCACAGCGAAGCGCGGCAGGGTACAGCTAGTTAAAAATAATTATATTTAATTTCATTTCATTTTAATGGTATTCCGAAGTGGAAATCGCAAATGAATGTGATAGGTTAGTTAGGTTGCTCATAGCTTTTATTTTCATTTTATTACTAGTTGCGCCTCGCAGTTTCACCCGGATAGTTCCCGTTTTGTCCCACGGGAACATACTATAGGGATGAAAAGTACCCTATTACTCAATCCTGGTTATAAACTATCTGTATTCCAAATTTCACTCGAATCCGTTCAGAATCGAATCAGTTCTATAATATTAGTAGGATTGGTCTTTTTACGGTTGAGATAAAGACGAAATATTTTATTTAAATTCATACAGAAATCGTTGTCAAATAAAATTATTCTGAAATTCCGGAATTCCTAAATAAGAGTTGGGTACAACACTAGCAGCGGAAAACCTGAAACGAAATAAACGAGGTCTCTTTGATCACGCTCCGATGCCGACGTGTTAAAATTTTCATTTGATTTTACTTTGACTCGACAAGGTTTCATTCGTCCAACTAACTTTTAGTTTTGGTAACTTGTTAGTTTTACTTGTTGGAATGCTTTTGGGAAAAGAAATTCCCTATTCCCTATTGACACTGGCTGAATAAAATTTAGCTAATAGGAAAATGCCATTCTTTTTGTCGATGCAGAAATCATGCAGAGCCAACACACACTTTCAATGCTGAGCCGATTTGCTTGTCTAGCCACGGCTGCGGCTCTGCACACTCCAGTGTTTTCCCATACAAAAACACAACAGTTGTGTTTTCCCGCGCTCGCGGCAAGTTATGAAAAACAGGACAGTTGTATTCTCAGCACTGAACGTGTTAAGCGATTACGTAAGCTTAGTGCCCACAGAACGTCGAAAAACTACACACAAGTAACAACTTATGAAATTAAGTCAATAGTTCAAAACCTCGGCTGAAAAAAGTTAAATCTAACGCAACTTTAACAGCTTGTTTACCGTTTATGTTGATTCTCTAAAACTTTAACCCCTTGAGTCCGCTCGAGATATATTGCAGACCTCTCCTAATGCACGTCTGAAAGGGTTCCCCACACATGTTCCCCTCAATTCTTCCCCACAAATGCGGGTAGGATTGAGCAATCCCTTGCGACATAGCTCGTGCCGGAGTTACTGCGAATATTCTTATGAAACATTCCTAACCATGTTAGATGGGATTCACGTATGACCTAATAATGTTTTATATTATTTATTACTAACTTCGCCCCGCGGTTTCACCCCTGTAGTTCCCGTTTTGTCCCACGGGAACATACTGTCGGGATAAAAAGTACCCTATTACTCAATCCTGGTTATAAACTATCTGTGTTCCAAATTTCATTCGAATCCGTTCAGTAGTTTTTGCGTGAAAGAGGTACAAACATCCATCTGTTCTCATAAACTTTCGCATTTATAATATTAAGCAGGGTACGAGTAGACATTTATAGAGACAAGTTATTCCGCTCAACTTTGTCCACGATTGTATTTTTTATATATCCTTTTTGTTTTAATAAAACAGGTTCGCATTTGAACTCTGTCTCTCCTGACGTGACAATGCAGTCCACGATGGTACACGCTTAGAAGTAACTTATTCACTCGTGTCTTAGAGACTCCTGGGTTCTAAGAAACCAGTGTCAGGGAGTTGGCGTAATGCTTACCGCTGGGATTGTACTATGTGGAAAGATGCAGTCTCTGCCTATCCCAACGGGAAAGAGGCGTAACTGTATGTAAGTTGAAGACAACAGGTTGTAGCTATCGGGAAACACAGGACTATAGTTAGAACTTTGAAGACAGTTCCTTCTCAAAGCCTAACCGTGGCGGGCGGCCTACTGCAATAGCTCATGGAGGTGGACTGCGTGGCAGCTACACTCATTTTCATCATCATCAACCCATTCCCGCCCACTGCTCCGGTCTCCTCTCACTTTCTTGAGGAGGATCGGCCCTACAATCAGTTTTTATCAATGGGTCCGCTTCGTCCAGTTGGATTTTAATGCTATAAATTGTTCACCAGTTTCTAAGCTGTCCAACAGTGAAAACAGCATTGCAATCAGTTCGGTAAAGTTTGCGTAATGCGATAACAAAGAGAAACGACTTCGAAGATATATGATTATCTTTAATCAAATGTCTCATATTAAAAGCCTTTGTTCAACAGTTTAATGATAAGGGGATAACCCAGAGAGATTAATCCTCAAAGTGTTAGGGTTACCACGCAAACAATTTTAGATTCAAGCCATTAAGTTTTACTGTTAGTTATTCTACGCCATTAGTAAGGGTAGAGAACGAGGATGTTTTAAATGTACACTATGGACCCGGCACGTATCTATTTTTTTTTAATTTGAGACGAGACCAGCAATTCCTTTACCTGATGGTGAGCGCTAAGCCTGCTCATGGCAGTTACAATGCCACCCAGAACTTTGCATTGCATAATCCTACGCTGCACTGCACTGCGATTGTCACTCTGAGTCATCGGCTCTAAAGTCTCATCTGCCCATAAATTTCGCTGGAAACAGTAAATTTTGGACACTACTGCTTGGCAGAAGAATACCTGAGGTACTTTCCCAAACGGTCTCATGCAGAAGAGGCCTCCCACTACAAAAACCAACTCTGCCACAGACGGGCGGGGAATGAGGAAGACACATTACATTACACTATTGATTGCGGGAAACAAAGACCTATTAAGATGGTCAAAGATCGTGAGTTGACTATCGTTACATGAATCGGCGATCATATAACATTAGGGGTGAGAGGGGTAAATGCGAGCGTGCGTGGTCCTTTGCTTAGATCGTCTGGCAATACAACCACGTTAATATTCTAATCAGAACTTTGCTCATTATACAAGTACAAGTTAAACTTGTAACTAATGGTACATACTTAGATCTGTGGATAATTACGTAGTCGTTATTGGAGGGGCTTAATTTGTTGAAGGTGCCTACCTAACAGTTTTACTGCCTTTCTTTTTTTTTAAGTCAAACCTCTTTACGCACGCTTGACTTGGGGAGTAAGCTGATGCACGCGTTACAAGAAATGTGGTCGGGCGAGGCAAACGGAAGTTGAGAGGGAGATATCAGTTAGTGAAGATAGAATGAGAAAGAGTTACGTTTCATATATTTTTGAAGTAAAATTTCTTTACGCACGCTTTACTTGGGGAGTAAGCTGGTGAATGCGTTACGAAAAATGTGATCCAGCGAGGCAATCGGAAGTTTACAGCGAGATAGCAGTTAGTAAAGATAGAATGAAAGAGAGTTAAGTTTCGTATATATTTTTAAATACTATGTATTATGATTTTTTTATTGAAATATTTTTTATTTCTACTATGTATCCCAGAACACATTTATTTGATTATTTTTTCCACCCCTAGAGACATAAGAAAAATTGTAAATGCACGTCTGCAAATCTGCCCCAAAATTAACATTCCACTGCTAACAATAACGCAGAATGAATTCAAAAAGCGTTAGGTAGATGAATCGGATTAGGGCAATAATCCTAAAAGCTCGTAGTATTGAATGGGCTACATACAGTGGCTGCGGGACGTTAAATATTGAATATTCCTGGCCACTCAGCGTGATCAAAAATTCACTGATCAATGCGGATTCAATCGTCTTGTTTGTGAATTAGAAGAATAGACGATTTCATCGCAATGGGGAAAATACTTGACGCTGGAAAAATGCACAAATTATGCGAAGCCATAACTTAAAAAAAAACTAGAGAACGACCTCTGGAATCCTGGCAAAAAGAATGAACTTTATTTTCTATTTCACTTAGCAATAAGACGAGCCAGCCGTTCACCTGATGGTAAGCGATACGACTGCCCATAACAGTTACAGTGCCACCCCAAACTTTGCATTGCATAATCTTGCGCGGCAGTGCACTGCTCACGTCACCCTAAGACATCGGTTCTAAAGTCTCATATATCCAGTAATTTCTCTGAAAACAGTGCCTAACAAACTGGGACACAGAAACATCAAATTGAGCTCTTTACACTGCGATAATACTCTCTATTGGTTCTGTTGTAACTAAATCTAACGAAGGACACTGCCACCCCATCCTACGGCCACACGACGCTCTCCATCCAAGGCAGGTAGTGGTACACGCGCGTGTAGATCCCAGCGGCTCCCGGCTGGCCGCACTCGCGCCCTGCAGATGTCACCCCCACAATGGCGTACTGGCAGTACCGGGCGTCGTAATCGCGCTTCTGCAGCGGTCCCCCGCTGTCACCCTGAGGATAATACCGGATTATAACAACAAAATAATTGATAACACCAGAGAAAGTACTTTGTCATCACTTTGTAACTCGAAAGTAGGTAGGCTACGTGATATCGTTTGCGCGCAGCACTCGCGTCTGAACTCCTTTGAGACCATCCGAGATTTCCTTTACCCGGCTTACTACGAGTATGACGCGGGCATTCTGTAGTGTTATTATTTTCTGTCGTAACCATAGGCCGTATTCCGCCCACTGCTGGGTATAGAGCTACTTTAGACATATTTTTCCTGTTCCCCGGCACAATTGAGTATGATCCGTTCAGACTTATTCGGGTTCCAGTGGGTTTGAAGGTTTAGGAGGTTTCCGATCCAACAATCTGGACCATGCTACCGTAATAGATTACGGCGTCGTTCGCCTCACTAATACGCAGATGGCTGGCGCGTACAGTGATGTTAGAAAAGACAAGCTTAATACTGCAGTAAAACCTTAAAGCTGATTTTCAACTCCGACCTCAAACACAAATATGATTCTGGCTAAATTAACCCAAATGCTGCCCCACCTGACAAGTGTCTCTGGGCTTCTTGTGGTCTCCGTAGCACACCTGCGTGGTTCGGTTAAGCCCCTGAGGCAAGTGCCGATGCGGGGGGTACAGAGCCGCACACTCTTCCGGGGTGAACTTCTGCAAGATCACCTGAAAAGACAGGTTGAACACATTTCTTACAAAAGGAAAAAGGCCTTATATACAGACGCCAGACAGTTGGCCGGTGGGGATACTAAGAAATTTAAATTACATTGACCCCTATTACATAATTTAGTAGAGACGCAGGGAAAAATAAATCCATGCGTCCTCAATGATAAAAAAAAAAAATAATAATAACGTGTCACGTAACACGTCATGTCACGTCAGATGTAACGTTAATGGGACAGTCAATGGGACGCTCGCTATCCATATCCCGAAAATAATATTTTGAAGATTTAGTTCGGTTTGGTTTCGTTTATGGTTTATGTATTTTTAGGGTTCGGTACCCAAAGGGTAAAACGGGACCCTATTACTAAGACTCCGCTGTCTGTCTGTCCGTCTGTCACCAGTCTGTATCTCATGAACCGTGATAGTTAGACAGTTGAAATTTTCACAAATGTTGCTTTATATATTTGACTGAGTGACGAAACGAGCAAGTCGTTTACCTGATGGTAAGCGCTACACCTGCCCATAACAGTTACAGCACCACCCAGAACCCCGCATTGCATAATCCTGCGCGGCACTGCACTGCGCTCGTCACCCTGAGAAATCGGCTCTAAAGTCTTATTTGTATTTCTTTCGCCGCTAAGTAGAATAAAAAATCTTAAAAAAAAACAGAATAAAATTAATATTTAAGGGGGGCTCCCATACAACGAAGTACGGAACCCTTCGTGCGCTAATCCGACTCGCACTTTGTCGGTTTTTTATTTATGGTTTATAGTTTAGTAGGTACCTTCTGCATGACATCAGCGTTCTCCTTATTATGTCCCAGCGCTCCCCATCCGGTCGCGAACGCTATGTTGTCGCCTTTAACCTCCGGTTTGTGGGTGAGACAGGCAGGGCGTACGCCCTCCGTCAAATTAACGCTGCAATTTTTTATTTTTATATTCCGAGACGACCAAATAATATCAGTTGACGTATCCGTCAACGGCGAACCCTCTTAGCTCGGAGGTGAGAGCGTAGGTGGCTGGCAAAGCCAAATTTGGTCTTGAAGGCCATGTTACATGGCGCACAGTGCAACTGTGCATGTATGTTATGGTATATATATTAAAAGTTTCACTGCTGAGCCTATTCGCTTGTCTAGCCACGGGTGCGGATCTGCACACTCCATAGTGTTTTCCCGTACAACAAACACAACAGTTGTGTTTTCCCGCACTCGCGACAAGTTATGAAAAACACGACAGTTGTGTTTCCAGCACTGAAGTTGTTAAATACAGTGCCAACAAAGATTCAGACTACATAGTCAATGAGTGCCACTTGGCATTGCGTAATCTTACACGGCACTACACTGCCCTCGTTACCCTGAGACATCGGTTCTAAAATCTCAAGGCCAGTGTAATTTCGCTGGAAAAAGTGCCCGGAACCAGAATTACTTGCATAATATTGCAGTGCGGCTGAATATCTAGGCAAAGGTACTTCTGTTTATTACTGTTCAAATAGACTTATTCTTAATTTCTTAGGATTTTTAGGACATTCGAGGAATAGAGACATACTCACGAGATCTCGGTTTCAATTAGCGCAATGTCGTTGTATTTGAGAGGTGGTCGGTACTCCGGGTGCGGGATGAACCTCTTCACCTTGTACCGCTTCCAGTAGTGCGGGGGATCGGACCGCTTCAGCATGCCGAGGGCTACGTACGTCACTGGACCCCTAGAAATCATAGCTAAAGCTATTTTTTTGTCACTGAGTGCCAAGACAAGCAAGTCATTCACCTGAAGCGCCACGCCTGCCCAAAACAGTTACAGAGCCGCCCAGAACTTTGCGTTGTATAATCTTTCGCGGCACCGCACTGCGCAAGTCACCCTGAGACATCGAATTCGGTTCTAAAATCTCATATTATCTGTATTTGTTTGTTGGTCCTCTCCTCACGCCACGGTAGAACGATTTTGATGAAAGTTAGTACATATATATATATATATATATATATATATATAGCTGTGCCCTGCCACGCTTCACTGGCACATTCGCACATTCGCTGATATGTCACTGATGAAAAAAATAGATAAAAACAATCCTTGATGCGGATTATATATTATGCTAAAATTTCAGCTCGATCGGTGCAGAACTTTATAAGTTTTTGAAGCGTACACAAACCAACATAACATTTTTATATATATACATATTCCTTAGATCCTGGATGGAAATACTTTTTATGCCGTAAAAAATTCCGGTTCCTTTCGAATAAAAGTCAACGAGTAAACTTGAAAAAAAATACGAAAAAGTAAAATGGAACTTCTCACAGTTGAGTGCTGGCTGCGCAGTGGCCCGCAGTGAGGATAAAGCGTTCGCTGATCAGGGAACCGCCGCACAGCCACTGAGCTGATTCCAGATCTGCACCGTAGCCGAGTAGGGCCTGTGAACAGTGAACAGTATGCTTCTTTTTTGTGCTGCTGTGTAATGATTCGAGCCGGACATCCAGACAGTGGTCGAGGGGCGGCCTGACTTCATATTGATTGCTATTGAGTAAGGTTCAATGTTTTGGCCTAAATTCAATAGTTACTACTATGCCTAAGCTGCCTAAGCTTGATTGCCACGAGCAGGAGGCATACCATGACATCTTATAGCGATCCAATTGAAGACCTAAACTGAACCGCGTCGCATAATCAGAACCAGATCGCAGATTTAGGCAGAAACCTAAATTGAGTCGCTAATAAGCCATTTTCACCTAAACTGGATCCAGTTAAAGTTGAAAATGGCAGCAACATAAAAAATAAGACGTAACGGTACGATTATGCGACGCGGTTCAGTTTAGGTCTTTGATTGAATCGCTATAAGATGACATGGTAGGCCTCCTGATCTGATAATAGACACAATAATCAACGGAACTCTTCAATGACTATCAGTAGAATAATAGTGTTTAGGCTCATTTTGATCAGTTTACTTAAACTGTTTTATAAAAGTATATCTGAAAAAGGAAATTTTTCAACAATATCCTACTGAAATTATTAAAGCGAAAGTAACTCTGTGTTCCGGTTTGAAGGGCACTGTTTCCAGCGAAATTACTGGGCATATGAGACTTTAGAGCCGATGTCTCAGGGTGACGAGCGCTGGGAGGCGGTGGTGGCATACGCCGAGCGCGTAGTGCACGAGAAGGAGACGGCGGAAAGGGCGCGGGAGGATGATGTCCTCTCGCTCCCGATCCGCCGCCGCAGGCCAGGTCGCAGGAGGCTGGCGTATGCCCACCACCTGCCACCATAACGGGGACTAGGGGCGGAGGATCGGGGGATCCCCCGCCCCATCACATAGTCCCGAGGCGAGATGCGCTCTGAGATGTTCTCCAGAGCGCATCCAACCTAGGCGAGGCCGAGTGCCCCTAGAGACGTGTCCGCGGCAGTTGCCCGGACGTCCGCAGGGGTGGTCGTGGAAGCGCAATCGCGAGCCCGCGTCCACCCCAACATGCGGAGAGGAGAACATCCCGGGGTTTTTAGTGGGTAAACCCCGTCAGGCGCGTCACAGGACGCGAGCTGGCGGGGGAGCCCCACATAACCATCCGGCCTCCCCCCGAGGCCGAGGTATGCTAAGGTCATTCCCCCGGGTTAAAAAAAAAAAAAAAAAAAAAGGGTGACGAGCGCAGTGCAGTGCCGCGCAGGATTATGCGATGCAAAGTTCTGGGTGGCACTGTAACTGTTATAGGCAGGCGTAGCGCTTACAACCTCCACGAGTGCCCGGCTGTTGTTCGTCCCTCTTGATGCGTTGCATCCGGAGGGAAGGGCAGCAGCTGGGCCGGTGCACCCTGGGGTTCGGTCAGCAATTCTCCTAGGGGAATTGGTGGCCGTAGCAAATAACCTGGCGAGAAGAGGTCCTTCGCGTGTCCCTCTGATCAGCAGAGGGCACAGCGAGGGACCAATAACGGGGACTTTTGGGCCGCGGATCGGGGGTCCAACGCCCAAGTTAGAAGAGCTGAGGTGCGGCCCGTGTGTTCCGGGACGCACCCAGCGGAGAAAGAGGCCCAGGCCTCACGTGGCGAGCCCGGGAGGGCGCCCGCAGAGGTGGTCGCGGAAGCGCCGTGCGAACCCGTAACCACCTCCATAATGCGGAGAGGAGAACACCCCGGGGTTTTAGTGGGTAAACCCCGCCAGACCAGTTGGCGGGGGAGTCCCACATAACCACCCCCCCCCCCCCCCCCCCGGGGGCGGGTGGTATGCCTAATGCATTTCCCCGGGAAAAAAAAAAAAGGCGTAGCGGTTACCATCAGGTGAACGACTTGCTCGTCTCGTCACTCAGTCAAATAAAAAAAACTCTGTTTACGCCCTTTCACAGCTGCTGAACGGATCTTGATAATGTTAAAGCCCTGGAGAAGAATGGTTTTTAACACGATAAACCGTAGTTTTTTAGTAAAAGCTGATATATTAAAAAATAACTTTTACCATGTGAGGAAAGTCTCCTCTGAGAGCGTCTCTGAGAGCATCTTCGTCTCATTCCAAATTCTCTTATACTGGTATTGTTTGTGAGTTTTGCATTCGTATGGCAGGAGGTATTGGTACTCGAAGCACTCTGGAAATAAATTAATAAAACTTAATTCAATAGCTCTAAAGTCTGATGAAATTGTTTAATACAAGGTGAAAAACTAACTTTTTTCGTATTTCCTGTCCGTTTCTAAATATTCTCTATCTAAAACGTCTTTGGTCGCATATCTGAAATATTACATGCAATTCAATAAGTATGTATTAATATATACATAGATACTTTCGGATTGCAGCTGTCTTTCTATATAAGGCTCAAAATCTGTATGAAATGCAAATAAATTTGATCAAACACATACTTTTCTTCCTCTATAGAGCAATCAATGCAGCATATTATAGGTTCTTTGCCAACAAAAGAGCATATCTGAAAAAAAAGTTAACCTCTGAGCATATTGGCGTACAAATAAAAATAAAAAAGTGTCACAAAAGTCCTCCCTAAACTTAAGCAACAAAAAAAAAAACATAGACAAAACTCGATATTTTTAGCGGGCGAATGCCACAAACACTCGAAATTAATAACCACGTCGTGTTCTCTCCTAAACTGCTAAACTGCAGGAAGTTTCAGTATAGCACCCACCAGATTACTGAATCGTGACGTTGACTGCCAAAGAGAATATAACACTACGTTAATGACTGCGACTTATCTGACTGACATTCCACATTACTCGAATTAAGTATATTATGATCTTTGCTCGAAATATACTTGACACTGGCTAGCTGCATAATTCATGCAAAGCTAAAACATTAAAAAAAGAGAATGGACGATCGAAATGTTTTTTTTTTCATCTATGCGGTTTACGTGCGTCACAGCTATTCATCCACGATGCTCACTGGTGGATTTCTCTTCTCTACACGATCGTATTCGAAGGAGCTACACCTTCGTGCGCTGACGCAGGTTCCCTTGGCTTTCATCCATTCACAAGGGCTGCCTGAAATATTACACATTTTACTTTTTTATTTTACTAAGTATACTTAGTACCGTAGCCGTAGTGGTACGCCTCTTCTGCAAGATATTCATCCGCCAATTAGTAGTGTGCAAACATTACTGTGTTCCGGTTTGAAGGGCACTGTTTCCAGCGAAATTACTGGGCATAGTATGAAACTTTAGAGCCGATGTCTCAGGGTGACGAGCGCAGTGCAGTGCCGCGCAGGATTATGCAATGCAGTGTTCTGGGTAGTGCTGTGACTGCTATGGGCAGGCGTAGCGCTTACCATCAGGTGAACGACTTGCTCGTCTCGTCACCCAGTCAAATTAAAAAAAAAAAATTTTGGTGTAATTAAGTAACGATGCAAATATATTTATCATATTATTATAAGACTAGGTACAGGACCATAACACTTTGTAACCATACCTTAGGGGTCAGATAAAATTATACCTTCCCATAACTTATTCTTACCTTCATCTTTGTCAAGAATTTCTCCTTGCACACCACGAAGGAATACCGCAAAGACGCATATTGTAAAAACAAACATATTTGGCATTTCATTAGCTATATTATTTACAACTATAATTCTATAAAGCGTTCATACTCAGTGCTTTGCTTACACATGTACGTTTACCGATAGACTCGTTTAGACTGAAGGCGCGGATGGAAAACCTGTTAGGTATTTTTTTCATTTAAGGTTGACTATGTGCATCGATATATCTATTTTTATTAATTACACATATCAACTACTAAAACTATAATAAAGGCTGGTTTACATTATGCTATTCTTTAGTAGTGTTAGTTCAACTAAAAAAGCAAGTGCTTTTAATAAAACGATTACGATTCGATTACGATTACGATCGATCGATCGATTACGATTCTACATAATCATAGAATCGTACTGAAGCGAGTAAAGTGTACACGTTTCAACTAAAGCAGTCTACTAGAGACTTGAATGGTGTAAATCGGCTATTAAGCATTATGTAAGTAAGTGCATAAATGACAAAAAGTCTACACAATACTAAACAATACAATAAAAGTCATCACAATGATCTCGGAGATTACACATACGACGCGTTTACATAAGCGTCTTTTATTTTTTTCTTTTTCAAGGATTTGTTGACAGAACTTAAATCCTTAGTTATATTATAAATGCGAAAGTAACTGTGTCTGTCTGTTGCTCTTTCACGCCTAAACTACTGAACCGATTGAAATGAAATTTGGTACAGAGATAGTCAAGAGCCTGAGAAAGGACATAGGGTACTTTTTAAAGCGATAAAAGAATTGAAAAGGTTTGAAATAGGGGATGAAAGTTTGTATGAAAGCTACATTGACAGCGAGTAACATAGGCTATTTTTATCCCCATATTCCGGCGGGAACAGGAACTACGCGGGTGAAACCGCGGGGCGCAGCTAGTAACAAAATAAATGAAAGGAAAACGAACTAGAACTAAAAACTTAAAAATCTAACGAAAGAGGGTGTCCATGAGGCATGCTGCCAAGAACACTGGCTGCATTTCCACGTTGAGTAGCAATAGCAATTTTATTAAATTTCGAAGGTGAATTTAGTTTTATACATTACAAAGTTGAATACACCAACAACCCCGCGATGTCACCTGTTGCCAGACAGTGCATAAAAGGTGTTATATTAAAGTCATATTTCACGGTCACTGTAAGCTGTCTGTCTGTTCTTATTTTATGAATTTAAAGCCATTCACTTTGTTAGAAATGTTGAATTGTGGTAAATTGTGGGGACTATTGCTCAGCATTGTTAATTGAAATCAAAAGACTACATTTAAATGAAAATAGTCGCAAACTGAAGAAGTTGTCATCCTATCATGCACTTACCATCAGGTGAACGATTTGCTCGACTCGTTATTCGATCAAATAAGTCGTAAGTCAGTGTTCCGGTTTGAAGGTCACTGTTTCCAGCGAGATTACTCATGAGACCTTAGAACCGATGTCTCAGAGTGACGAGCGGAGAGCAATGCCGCGCAGGATATGCAATGCAAAGTTCTGGGTGGCACTGTAATTGTTATGGACAAGCATAGCGCTTACCATCAGGTGAACGAATTGCTCGTCTCGTTACTAAGTGAAATAAAAATCAAAATAAATCTTTTATATCTTGAAAAATACGATACAAAATCAAAGCGTTTACTTAGAATATTGGCGAAAACGAAAAATAAGTAGAGGAGCAACTATCAAGCCATGTCGATACATTTAGTCCGATGTCAATAAGAAATCTTTAGATGGAGACAATAGTAACTTATCTAAGAAGCGACGATATGACCTCTATTATATACTATTTATACTTATTTATTAATAATTAAACTGTTTCTTTGTACGTAACCTTCAATATGGTGTTCAATCAAGATTTAGTTTATCTCTCATTTTCCTATTAATTTTTCATTTATAAATTAATTTTCTAACTCAGAGACTACGCCATCCACACGGTAAGCCTCTTAAAATAATAGCTGCGATTTACGAGCAAAATAATTACGCAGTTAAATTACTGAAATTATTCAGGTCTCTGAAACAAAGGCTTCCAACGAAATTAAGAGCGGTGACTGTCGTTTTTAGACGAAACTTAGTTTCGCTTAGGTATTTGGGCGGCAAATTTTCGTTTAGTTTTGGCGAGCAATCAGGTCCAAACATTTTAATCATCGT
The DNA here is from genome assembly GCA_912999815.1 of Campaea margaritaria. Lineage (NCBI taxonomy): Eukaryota > Metazoa > Arthropoda > Insecta > Lepidoptera > Geometridae > Campaea > Campaea margaritaria. Next base: position 11,627,596 of record OU538791.1, read on the forward strand.
TTACTTTCTGAGCACGACATATTTGAAGTTCCATTAGAATGAAAACCTTTAGAATAATATAGTTTCGATGTCGATGATTGTTTGTTATGTAACTTTGTAAACAAATCTATGAAACTGAATTTCTACTACTTTTGATTGTTACGTTACGAATCTTTGCAATAATTGTGTTCAGTTCTGATGAAATGACATATCGACGCTAGAAAGCGTAAACGCTGTAACCTTGAAACGCAAAATTGTTCACCAGAGCCAAAAAACTTTTTTTTTGTTGAAAAAAAATTATAACTCAATATCTACTCGACCTAAAAACGTAAATTTTGGATATTTGGTGTGTTTCATACAAAGCTACAATATTGCTACCTTGGTTATATCCTAAAGTTCCTAGGGGACGTTGAAATGTGGGTTACAGCATTTGTTTCCAAATATGTAAAAAAAGAATTTTCGGGTCGGTCAAAGGGTTACAGCGTTTACGCTTTCTAGCGTCGATATAATAAGATACGATGTTGACAGCGCGCCGATCTGACGATAGAGACAGAAAGTAGGTATACGACGGAACTCCACAGTGAAAAACAGTAGGATGTTGCGGTTTGAGCACACTTTGATTAGCTTGTATTAGTCACTAAAAACGTAAAAACCTTGTCTGAAAAATAATTATCAAGAAAAATTGTTTTTTATACTTTAGTTATCTACCCACAGTTACATTTGTCACACAAAAATAAAAAAGCAAAAACTCATGCTAAAATTAAACATTTATTCGCAACACTAATAACACCAGCAGCCAGAATAATAAAACGGCTTCATCTCCATAGTCATTACAGGATATTCCACTTCAGGGAAGTAAATGAAAGACCGCATCTCTTCGCAACTGCAGTTATCGTTGACGGCCTTCAAGCACGAGCAGATTGGCGATGGATTGTCACCGACAAAGCAAATGTTCGACGTATCTCTGTAGCTTGAACAGACTGGGAGTCCGCAGTCGCAGAGGCTGTGGCCACAGTTGGAGCCAACGTTGGAGCAACTTTTCTGACTGCAGCCGCAGCCGCTGCCAATGCTAGTAGTTGGACATTCGATCAGGCCGCATGGTGTATAGAAGTCAGGACAGCCGCACATCGTTGGCAGCATCCAGGGGTCTCGGAAGCAACAGTAAGCAGCAGTGTGCTGGAAAAAAGATTTTTAATTGAACCTATGAATTAAGATAGGTTAGGATGCAAGACTGGAGCATGGAATAACTCCCGAAAAATAAAAAAAATAATTTAAAACTATTTTAGACTGTTTATCATCTTGCTTGTCACATTGCTCTAGCTATTTTCAAGTTAACTATAAACAAACATAACTCTTATCCGGACCGGCCTCCCGTGTAGGATTATGGCCTCATCCTCCTCACGAAAGTGAGGGGAGACCTGTGCTCAGCAGTGGACCGATACAGGTCGATGATGATGATGAAACAGCACAACAAACAGGAAATGTAGAGACAGCATTCTAGCCTTGGCAGAAGTAACACACCTTTGCCAGATATTCATGCGCCAAGCAGTAGTCTGCAAACATCACTGTGTTCCGGTTTGAAGGGCATCGTTTCCAGCGAAATAACTGGGCATATGAGACTTTAGAGCCGATGTGACAGGGTGACGAGCGCCGTGCAGTGCCGCGCAGGATTATGCAATGCAGAGTTCTGGGTGGTGCTGTGACTGTTATGGGTAGGTGGACCATCAGGGGAACGACTAGTGAGACGTCTCGTCACTCAGTCAAATAAAAAAAAACATATTTGAGTCACTTAGTGTTAAGACTTCTAGGTTCGTGATCATCGTATTTTCAAAAATCTATGTCAACGCCTGATTATGGTATTATTAAACTCTTTTCTGACCTTTTTATATTCCACCCTTGTATAAAGAGTAATTTCTCACACAACCCTATAAAACTGCCCGCCTTTAGCTTCATTAATTGAATATTAATTTCCGCCAGAGAGTTGACGACCAGGGTAAATATTAATTTTTTTAATCCCAAAAAACCAGTATATTTCGTCGTAATATTTATTAAAGCCTTTCTATGATAATGGTGAAATTGGCTATAGCTTTATGATTGGTACACAACGTAGTTAAATAGCTAATTATAGCCATGAAACCTATAAATAGCTGCTATAGATCCCTTAGTGCTAGACAACGTATGAATAAGTGCCCACACAGAATGGCATTTCGGTATATGCTGTAGTTAGTTAGAATATCTACATAACATATGCTTTATTCTTTTAGTTAATTTTGATTTGTGGATAGCACTAGAGTTTGTGAAGACTGGCACTCAACTAGGTAACGAAACATCCTGCTCATCACTTATTGCACAATAGAAAAAAATATGACTTACCTCAAGCAGACAGAACAAGGAAATAGCAATTAGAAAACGATACATTTTACTGTCAAAACAATTGTTTGAAATGATTACAAAAACACTATGTATCTTTATAGATTTTTTGTAATTTTAATATTTATTTATCTGCATTAATTACAAAACACTGCGACCGATTTTGAGTTATTATTAAACACGTAGTGGCGATGTGACATATATTTATAATGTCATAATTACACAATTAGAGAGTTGTGAAAGTTCACATTTCACAAATTTTGAGAAGCAAATGTGTCATTAGGTCGTAACACATTTATAAATTGTGTCATTTCATAGAATAGATAAGAATCATAGTTTAATTTTATCACGTAATTATTTAGGTGTTTAGATATTATAGCTTCGCTCTGCGGTTTTCTTGTTTTCCATATATATCTAATGCTTGACTCATTTCACGCCTTTATGGGTATTTTTTTAGAATCACTCCGTCCACCGTTTTTTTTGTTTGGCGTTGGTTTTACGTTTTACTGCAACCCCTTCGGTATATCATACTAATATTATAATTGTTAACTCTTGACGCGGCAGTGGCTCAAGGAGTTTTTATTAAATTTGGCATATCGATACTTTATTTCCCGTAATAAATTATAGTAAAAAAAAAAAAAACTAAAAAAGCACGGTAGGTTTTTCTTATTGTTGTATTGACATCGGTCCTAAGTGTGCAAAGTTTCAATTGAATCTGACGTTTTGAAGTGGGTGAAAACCTCGTTCAAAGATTCCGTTACATACATACTAACAAACAAACATTCATACCAAGCTAATAAAAGCGTGTTAAAAATCAATGGTTCCTGAAGGATAATTTTAGTCTACGCGGGTGAAACCGCGGTGCGCTGATTACCGAATTTCATTAAAAAAACTATTTCACGATATTAATTTAACGGACACACTAAAAAATATCTAATGTCTTGCATTTTAGGATAGTATAAAAATTCTATAAATATTTATTCTAAAATGGAGAAATCAAAATCTTATTTCAGTTCAACATTTTTATTTTCAATTTCGAACCAGTGTTTCACTATTTTAATAAAGGAATGAACTTTAGTACCTACAAATTTCACAAATTATTAACTAGTTATTTTTATGCCTTTGCCACACTAACTTGTTTCGAACGTCTCAATAATCCAATTATTGAATCTCAAATAACTGTAGATATGACAAAGTTCTAAGAAAGTTTAAGCACTGACATAGGAGGTGTTGTGTATAATACCAAGCCATTCTTATAGTATAGATATTTGATATGCAAAGACGTGCACAGGGTGCTCCATTTTGAAAAGACTCGCATTAAATAATATCTTGTCATCTGGTATTTATAAAATATTTAAAATAATATGCGTTTAGTCTGAGAGCTCATTATTTTATTAAATAAAATGTATTATTCAATAGAACAATATAACATTTGTTTAAAAAGTAATTTAATTATACTTTTGTTGTTTAATACTTACAAAATTATAAAAAAGGAAAAAAAAACTAGGTAGATTATACAATTTGTTTTTTATTGAGTCTTTAAAAAGGGAATACCCTGTTTATATAATAATATCTTCATTTTTTTTCTGAACAATTGAACAATTCAATGTATTTAATAGTTGAAATGATTAAAAATGTAACAACTTTTTATTAATGTTAAATACAACTATACAAAAATACACACACAGTAGTAGCTACGTGACGATAATCATATAGAAACGAGGTTATTTCATGATTTAAGTACACAAGTATACAATCATTTTGATTAATTGGCACCGAAATTTAAAATAACTATTATAATAAACACATAGCTACATTTTATTTGTAGCAAAGTTTAACATTAGCTAAATATGACGAGATATTGTTCACCATCACGGGAATTGTTCCAATTCCAAGCAACAAAAAATATTTATTATATGTAATATATATTACATTAATAAATAAATATAATATATGTAAATGTAATAATATCGTAAATAAAACAATAATTATTACATAAAATCAGTCGTGCGCGATTTATTTCCAGATATTTCACAGTTTCCTATTGTTAAAGAGACCTTTAACATTTTATCCTCATCAATTTCGAAGTACGGGAATATTTAAAAAGCAAAATGATAAATTAAAATAATTATTACATATATTTTCTTTTTAATAGCTTTCATATTAATTATAGAAGGAACTTAAAACAACAACAATAGCAGACTGTGTAATCCTCAGCCAAGATTTACTTACAATATACGCTATTTCTTGCACAAAAAGTTTAACGGTACTTAAAGAGAAATTTTATTTACAATAGTTCGTGTATCAAGAATAGATCGAATAATTTGGCTCAATGTAAAGCAGTATGTACAACCTAATGCTTAAATAGCACGATTTCTCAAAACATCAAGTAGAAATATCTCCAACTAAAATTGACACACCCTGTGCTTTTTTTATTTTTCGCACGATCACAAGGATAATAGTTTTTAGAAACATGTATTATTCTGATTACTTGTATCTACTAATTATATAATTTTTAATAATAATCAAACGTCGGACGAACATAGAAGGAAAATATGATCGGGCACGTCAATATTACAATGCTGAAGTACTTAACCCATGCTCGAATATTAAAGACATTCTACTTTTTATTTCATTTCCACTGCTAACAGGCGTGTTGTGATGTCACTTGTGATATTACTGCGAGTATTTTTTATATCATATCTGGTACTGTCTAGTTGTTCTTTAATTTAAAAAAAAAACATAACGAAGCAATACTTATTCATCTATTTTTTATTTTCTAGTAAATTGATGATGACTTGGCTGGCTTGGCCCGCCAGACTGTTGGCACAATGTTATTTATAAAGTCGCTAACGCCTGATACATTTATATCAGCAAATCGCATAACTGCTTTATTCTGGTGCATTCTCAAAGGCGCTACCAAGATTTGCCCAGAATTTTTGCGTGTAAGAGATAAACTACTAGGTGCTTACTACTTAATGTGACTAATAGAACATTCCAGGTCGCTGACAATCCAAGCCACTATTCCGCATCGTTCACATCTTAATTAAAGGAACTTATTGAACCTGTTCAGGCGTAACTCTGCGCGTGCTCCAAAGGTATGCTCGACAGCTTATTGCCCTTATCCACCCAGTTCTTTAACCGCCCCCTGAGCTCCTCCAGGCTCTTAGATTTAGCTTTGTTTATCCTCTTGTACTTTACGTCTTTAGGTTTGGTCACGTTTCTATGGTTCGACATGACCCGGTTGTAGGTGACGACGTGATTCGGTCGCGGTTCAGGATCTTCAACTTCGCTCTCAGGATTCGAAGTGGCTTCTTCATCAGATTCCTGAACATTTTTTGGCACGTAAGTATATGACCATACTTCCTTTCCTGTTTTTGGTTTGGCTTCCTTGTCTTCTATGCTCTTGACTTCGGCGGTGAGGACGCAGCTCCGCATGCGGAAGTTGTCTCGTCTCTGTGCGAGCAGAGTCGTGTGCTTCTCTTCGTCCGTCTTATTTGCTTCCTTCAGCTCCTTCTCTGTGCTGCTTTGCGCGCTGAGCCCTTTAGTTGAGTCTCCATCGGCCTCTTCTTCAACACTGTACACGGTTTCTAAAATCTCAGGTCTTCGTAAGAAGCCGTTAGATCGTCGCACAACGCTGTACTTGACGTTGGTGTCTATCGCGTCAGAGATGGATCTCACTATGGTGACGCTGTCAGGGTTTGTTGAACGGAACCGTGGTATGTGAGGCGTATTGCTGTCATAATCGACGTCTTCCATAATGACGGCCGAGTCTGAATCGTTGAGGGAGTCAAAATCACCCGTGATGTGCGTATCTTGGAGCAAGTCTCTGAAGTCTGGGATATTTTGCGACGTGTCGACGCCGTGATCGAGCAGCTTAGCTTGGAGAGACTCAATGACCTTCTGTTGTTTCATGATAATAGTTTCTCTAAGGGCGAGCATGTTGGAGATTTCCTTCTGCTTGCGAACAAGTCGCGACTCGAAGAGAAGGAGCTGGCTGGAGAGAGACTTGAGCTGCTCGGCCTTCTCTCGTTGCAGTCGGCTGACGAGCTCCTCCTGAGTTCGCTGCGCGCGTCGCCATGTTAGCAGCTGGTGCGCCTGCGCGCGGTACTTCATCCGAAGGTCTCTGGAAATAGTAATGCTTAGTTACAATAGCTATTTTGTAGGACAGTTCGATGGTTTCGAGTTGCATTCTGAAGATAACCATAAAGGAGTTCCAGTAAGAGTTTAACTTACTAATCTGTTATGAATAGCTTAACCTTTCTAATATCATAAGTGCAAAAGTGCGCGTTTAAAGAGGTTCAAGGCTAATTTCCAACAGTGGACGAATGCAAGCTAAAATTTACGATCATGGCGTGCTGTTACCTGATCGACCTCCTAGCATCCTCCAAGGTGTGAGCTTCCAAAGGATCAGTGAGGGACGCTGCCAGAGACACGTCCGGTTCAGTGGGGCTGTTGAGAGCCGACTCGCTTCGACTGCAACAATGGAAACCATCATTTAAGTAGCCGTACAAATAATAACAATTAAGCGGTATTCTCTTCTCTTCAGTCAGCCTCCTCCTCCACTTTGACTGCTGAGCCGATTTGCTTGTCTAGCCACGGGTGCGGCTCTGCACACTCCATAGTGTTTTCGCATACAACAAACACAACAGTTGTGTTTTGCCGTAACCGTGGCAAGTTATGAAAAACACGACAGTTGTGTTTTCAGCAGTGAACGTGTTAACACTTTCACTTCTGAACGGTTTTACTTGTTTTGTTACAACGTGTGTGTTTACTGTTTACTGGCGTTGTGTCGTAACTAAACTCAATCGCCAGTGCGGGCGCACACAACTGGTGTGATAAAATTGACAATGCAGCAGTGCGGGTTCGCACGCCAGGCGTGTTTTCGCTTGCCGTAAAGTTATAAAAACACAGACGTGTGTGTTTTCCGCAGTGATCGTGTTAAAATATCAGATGATAAAAATTAGCATCCCTGTCAGGAATTATACGACGTAGAAGATTAAAAATTGATATTCTATAAATTTCACACCTTTTTTTTGTTAATAATGGAAGGTCGGAGTTTCGAACCCCGTCCTTTACCGAAGTTTTACCTTTACAAAAATTAAAGGTATCAAATTAATTCAAAATAGGTACGTAGCTTTAAGTCCCAACACATTTTCCACCCTAACGAATCCAAACATTGTCATCGGCGCGCCGGAATATCTCCCTAATAGGGGTGTAGCGATATACAGTCATTATACAGCTTTTATAAAGCTCATTGATAATGTTTTGTATAACCCGCGTGGTGAGGTATCATTTAATTGAATCTAAAATGTTCATACAACATACACAACATACTTGTCTGTTTCGGAACGCAATAACATAAAACAATTTCGAATCACACACACACACGTCACACTAACAGCACTCCAGATATGAAAGTAAACCAAAATTGTATACTTATGTTACACATTATGTACCTACTCTTAGAATTTCAACCAATACAACCCCTTTTTTTTTTTTTTTTTTTAACCCGGGGGAATCAACCTTATTGATACCTCGGCCTTGGGGGAGGCCGGCTGGTTATGTGGGGGTCCCCCGCCAGCGCGCATCCTAGTGATGCGCGCTGACTGGGTGTACCCACTAAAAACCCCGGGATGTTCTCTCTCCGCATGTTGGGGTGGCCGCGGGCTCGCGATTGCGCTTCCACGACCACCCCTGCGGACGTCCGGGCGACTGCCGCGGACGCGCCTCTAGGGGCACTCGGCCTCGCCTAGGATGGATGCGCTCTGGAGAACATCGCAGAGCGCATCTCGCCTCGGGACTATGTGGTGGGGCGAAGGATCCCCCGATCCTCCGCCCCTAGTCCCCGTTATGGTGGCAGGTGGTGGGCATACGCCAGCCTCCTGCGACCTGGCCGGCGGCGGCGGATCGGGAGCGAGAGGACATCATCCTCCCGCGCCCTTTCCGCCGTCTCCTTCTCGGGCACTACGCGCTCGGCGTATGCCACCACCGCCTCCCAAGCCTCTGGGCTGCCGACCATCTTGCGAATGATGGCCGGCAGCGAGAGGTCCCCGCCGATCACAGCCGCCAGGGCGGCGCGCTGCTCCGCCCAGGCGGGACACACGGCGCGGGTGTGCTGCGCCGTGTCATCGGCTCCGCCACAGTGGTGGCACGCAGGTGTTGGCTCCCGACGCGCAACCAATACAACCCCTACGCTACCCTTGTTTACCTATTGTAATTTTTCTGTACTGTGTTTATCGCTTTTAGCGATAAGCCCACCCATTGCTATATTTATTTCAATAAGTTATATTCTTTATGTACCTTGTATATTTAAGAACTGATGTACCATAAAGTATATTCTATTCTATTCTAGAAAGGCAGCATTCTTTACCAGACTAATGTATGATGCTACTTAAGCGTGAAAGATCGTATTTAAGTAAATAACTATAGGCTGGTAAATGGTAATACGATTATATTCGTATAAGAAGCACTCGATACGTAACATTAGGTAAGTACATTATACACACTTGAGATGTCGACTATAAGCCAATTAGTTATATTGACAACAGACTATTGTACGCTCCAATTACAGTAGACATCTATATATTATAGCTGTACCCTGCCACGCTTCGCTGTGACACATTCGCACATTCGCACATTCGCTGATATGTCACTAATGAAAAAAATTGATAAAAACAATCCTTGATGCGGATTATATATCAAGCTAAAATTTCAGCTCGATCGGTGCAGAACTTTTTGAGTTTTTGAAGCGTACACAAACCAACATAACATTTTTACATACATAGATAGATTATCTATGGGGACTTATAATCGACTAGAAATGGACTCCAACAAAAGTGTATAAGACATGGAAAATGTAGTATAATAAAAAAAAAGAAACGATTGTGCTTTTCGACCACACCACTAAGTAAAACTTGTGTTGCCCTTTTTTAAATTTATTTTCCACCTACCATCTACCTTTTCACCTTATCAACTTAATTTACCGGTCAACTTCCATTCGCCTCGCCCAATCACATTTTTCGTAACGCATTCACCAGCTTAATCCCCAAGTCAAGCGTGCGTAAAGGATTTATACTTCAAAAATGCTAATAATCTAAAAATAAGATAGATTAATTCATTATTAAAAGATTAAAATACCACGGAACAAGGAAAACTTTAAAACTAGGAGAAAACAAATTTTTAAACGCAATGATATCAGAAAATAACCTTTGAAAACTTCTATGGAATCAAAACATTAAATAAAGTCATTCAATATTCCGACACAATGCCTAAGGGCTTAAAAAAGTAACAACCCTGCGTGGAACTTAATTCTTTCAAAGCACTTTGAACTTTAAAGTTGACACATAGAGTTGAAAAAAGGTCGAAGAGGCAAGCGTCATGGTTGTCAGTAACGTCAATTCAGACCAAATAATTATTGTTTCCAAATCATTTCTAACCATGCTCTTTAAATAACAGTAACTGTCGACCTATTTTAAATCTTAACACAATGACGTAAAGTCGAAGTTAGGCAGGTGGTGGCGAGGACTCGGTTGGATGCCCACCGGCACAGCAGGCGGTCAAAGGAGCTTCCGGAGACAGCTGTTGGTGTAACGGACGTGCCTACTGAGGGGAACCGGACAGGACAAGGGGAAACTGTTTTTTTTTTTTGTTAAGTGAAGACCTTCCTATTCAGCCAGTTTTAATAATCGAACATTTATTATGCACTTTATTTTTTAGTTTTATGAACGCTTACTACTGAACCGTTCTACATTTTTTGGCTCTTTTGCGAATCTTCACACAACGTCTGTGTTTACTATTTACTGGCGTTGTGTCGTAACTAAGATCAATTAGCTGTGCGGGCGCACACAACTGGTGTGATAAAATGGAAAATAGAGCAGTGCGGGTTCGCACGCCAGGCCTGTTTTCGCTTGCCGTAAAATTATAAAAACACAAACATGTGTGTTTTCAGCTGTCAACGTGTTAAGTGGAGGATGTACTTTACTGAAACTTCATTAGAGTTTTGGAAAGAACACGGAATAGCACGTTTATTTTTGTTTGGTATCATCCCATCATGAAGACGGACGACGACGCCGAGGAAGGCCCAGAAAGCGGTGGCGAGACTATTTGGATGCTTTCTTGAGCGACTGGCCACAAAAAGCAATAGAGCGAGATCAGTGGAAGGGGATGGTGGAGACCTTTGCCCAGCAGTGGGATCAGACAGGTTAAAAAGAAAAAAAAAACATGATTTTATCAAGTTTGAGTTTCAAATATACAAAAACAACAAAGTCACATTTTCCGTTTCCAAAAAAAAACATAGATAACTGTCAAAGTGACGGAATCACGGGGTAATTTGATCAAAAATGTTTTTTTTAATCTGGCAGTACAAAAGCTTTTTAGTTAAATTTACATTTAAACGGGTGCCTAATTCATTTCTTATTGTAATGGTTATTTATAATTGAGCCAAATAATCCAGTAAAACTAAATTTTCTTCTAATTAAGTCTGTGTGTAAAACTTCATTAAAGATTTTAAGATTTTTATATTTTTTTTTTACCGTGAAATTAAATAAGTTAATAAATAAGTTTCTTTCTGCGATTTCAAAATAAATGCTAAAATTTAGGTGAAAATGTTAATTAATTATATTTAGGCGATACCTAATTAAATCACTTTTAGAACTTTAATAGCGCAAAAAAAGTCGCTGGCATAGTTACAATAGTTAAAGTTAACTAACGAGACGAGCACGTTGTTCATCCGATGGTAAGCGCTACGCCTGCCAATAATAGTAACAGTGCCACCCAGAATTTTGCATTGCATCATCTTGCGCGGCACTGCACTGCGCTCGTGTTTATGAGGAATAAATTAAATTAAAAAATCAATTACATATTATCTTACTTTTGTAAAACAAGCACTCTAGATAAAAAGATAAAGAAAAAAAAGAGTCAAGAGAGTAAAGAAAGAGTCAACAAACTCAAGACTCAATAAAGAGTTTTCTATTCTATTCTAGATTACTATCTAGAGTAGGTACATATAAACAGGTCCATCTCATAGGTCCATGATTTTGTACCCAGCTAGATCCACGTTTTTTTCTTTAGTATTTTTTTAAACTAATTACGAGACTGGAAAATTCAACTTTTACCTTTATCAAAATAAGAAATATCCGAGGCCAATTTAATTTCAAATATTCCCGTAAATTCGAATTCATAGCAACGGAAATTAAAGTCGCATTAAATTATCCTGGAGTTGAAAAATTCTTGAAGATCAAAGTCGGCATCCGTCCAATCAAAAGGTCGCGACTGCGGACTTTTGATTGCATTGTGCTTGCAAACAAGATTATGAAGCCTTTTGTTTGAGAGGTTCAAAGGTGAAAAAATAGGGCAATGGAAAACGGTCAAACCCTCATCGAAACTTTGTAAGGAACGTCTTTTACGTATCACCGTAAAGAAATTGTGGCTTGTAGGAAAACATAATCTACACGAGGTCCCGGACTATTTTCATCGAAATTGAATTAGCCGTTTTAGTCCATCAAATTCAGTCAAATAAAACTTCTACAAAAGGAAAACTTCTCTTCAAACGATTTTCTAAATGGGTTTCTGGAAGTTTTTAAGAATAATAATCTACTAAAGTACCTTAGGTACTGAAAGAAATTAATATCGCAAGTAAAGGACACTTCAACGAGATTAAACCAGACTGCTTGAGATTCCTAAAATATCAATAGAATTGGATTATTCGATAATGACCTTTAATGACTCGAAAATAAAAATAAACTAACAAAGATCGCGTTGCGTTCAATGCATGCTAAAGAAGAAGATGAAAAGAACGAGGATGAAAGTCTCTCAGAAAAGATAAAATGTCTTACTAAATATTACGTAAACTACAATTTTATTATGCAAAGAAAATATGCAGAAAGTTATGTTAGGAGTTAGGTAGGTTACACTTTGTAATCGCTATCATTTCGCTGTCAGGAAGAGAGTAAGTTTACATAATTGATGGATACTTTCGTACGTTTACCTAACAGCGGTACTTCCTAGATAGTTAATAGCCAGTAGCCACTAATGACTAGGCCAGAACAATCTACATAATGCTTAACTAGGATTCAATTGTACCTGCCTAATTACAAGCTTCACTTGTTAGGCAGTGCCAGGAGAAATTCTGCATTTTGATTGGGTTGAAATTGCCTGTCGAGTTCCGATGACAATACAATGATTTCGTGACAGCGAGATCTGATGATAGAGATGGAAGGTGGACAATGGAACTCCAAACAGTTACACTGACTGATCTGGACAGACTCTTGTCGTGTGGCATTGACATCCTCATTTCAGATGGCGTTGGACGTAGGAAAAAAAAGAACAAACCAAAATGAAAATGAGTTGAGATTTTTAGCATATCATGAGAGCTTGCCGCAGTTATTTCCACGGGTTTTTTCTGCTTAGCCATACAATAGATCCGTTTCCGCCACGTTTCGCGTACAAACGCAAACGTGAAGGTAGTTGTAAAAAGTTACGTTATCATCCTAAACACACAGGCACAGCTGGCGTAAACGCTAAATTATTTATACCGTGAGCACGCGGATAGGGTTGTCTCTGTCAGTCAACGACGCGTGACTCCGGGAATTCCGGGATCCTCGGGATATTCGGAGTTTAGCAACATGTGACACTGTTGAGGTTTCATCTCGGCTCGACATTAATAATTCTCTTAGCAGGTACCTTTTTCAAATACGTTAGGCACAGTATTCGTTGATCACCGTTTACTACGTTTATGGCACATTTGAAGTAAGATTTGATTTCGTTCGTATCTGAATAGTTTACAAGGCGAAATAAGCTACGTATTACCACTATACGTTCGAGAGAATCAAAAGACTTGTAAGGGTACCTACTTATAGTTCCTAATTCCTTGGATATTTAGATAGATTACTAACAGCAGCATTTTGTAGTAGTAGGCCTCTTAGTAGGCCTCTTCCGCAAGAGACTGCCAGGGAAAGTCCCACCTTTGCCAGATATTCATCCGCCAAGCAGTAGTGTGCAAACATTACTGTGATCCCGTTTGAACGGCAATGTTTCTAGCGAATGCGTATGAGACTTTAGAACCAATGTCTCGACGTGACAAGCGCAGTGCAGTGCCGCAACAGATTCTGGGTGGCACTGTAGCTGTTATCGGCAGACGTGGCGCTTACCATCAGGTGAACGACTTGCTCGTCTTGTTACTAAGTAACATTTAAAAAAGCTACAGCTTGCAGCTTTCCCGTTTTTCCATACATAGGAATTTCCAATTCCCTAATAATCGATTAAAATAGCTTAGAATTGTATTCAACGCTTTCCTAGCTATATTTTATTTTTATTTTAGTGATGATGATGAAGAAAAAGACGAATTACAAAACAGAACTTTCAAAAGGTTTTCTAAAAACATCAGAGAAAAGACTGTAAAACAGGCAGCCCTGTTAAGAGATAATGCGAAAGTACAGCTGTTTGTACAAGTGAACACGAAAACCGCATATCCAGCCACTTTGGACGCGTCAAGGTTTACATCTTTCAGTAACTGTGAAGATAAAATTGAGGCCGTTCTTGACTTGAACACTGTGGAAATGTAGACGTCCATGCATAAACCTGTCCACCTTCGTTCGAAAATGTTGTAGTCTCAAAGGAGTATAACTGAGTTTTGTCAGCTAAATCGAAGGTAAGGCGTTTACGTTTTGAGGACTGTGTGGAGTTGGGAAATATGACAACAAGGTATTTATCTGAAACTCTCTTATCGCCTGCGGAAGGCCACTCGTTTCCAAGATTATCTACTTGTGCAAAACACGCAGACATGTGCAAAGTTGATCCAGCTTGAAAGGCAGTGGGCATAATAATTATGGTCTGGGCACATAAAGGCCAATTCTCAAAATTACCAGTTCACAAAATGGACAATTCTCAAAATGGACAATCCTCAAAATGGACAATTCTCCAAAGCACCAACTCTTCAAATAGACAATTTTCATTATAATGGGATTTTTCTCGAGATGGCCATTTCCCAAAATAACCAAACTTCAAAAGGATCAATGCTAAATGGACCAATTCTCAAAATGATGGGGTTTTGAGCCATTTTGAAATCGACGAATACAGAGATGATAGAGTAAATAATTTAATTCAAAATGCAAGAGCCCCTCTAGACTCTCTATTCGTGACTGATCACGGAGAGCTTGTCAGCTGAAAACGGCATCCTCCACTCTTTACCGGCGCGATGCAACCTGAATCTGTAATGTAGCCTAGAATGCTGCATTTGTCACAGACAAAACACCGCCTTTCACATGGGGCACCTTTATTAAAGAGAAATGTATGTATGTAGGAATGCCGAGGTTAGCAAAAACTCTTTATTGAAAAATCTCACACACAACACACAGATGACCGTGTCAGCAGCCCATATCGTCACACTGCTGAGCACGGGTCTCCCCTCACTTTCGTGACAAGCATAGTACACCACGGGGGCCCGGTCCGGATTGGTGGATAGCATATCTACTTACATTTTTTTACTTGTTAGGTATATAATATTTTCTGTTTGGATTCACTAGATACGAAGTGATTGGCTGTTTACAAATAAATCAATAATTACCCGTAACATTTTATTCGCTGTCGATATACATTTTTCTTAAATTTATTTACGTATCCATTAATTTCATAAAATGTTGCCATGTAATGTTACATTTCAAAAGTCGAACGAGCACATACAAAACAGTAAACAAAGTTGACACAATTCGGTCACATTGCCGCCGCTTTCGTGCGCCGGCGCCGAAGCGGGCGCGACAGCGAGTGTTGCCTATTATGTCACTTTTTAGGGTGACCATGCATTTGAAAAGATCTGCTCAATCCTTTTTTTTATACAACTGGGTGAACGACCAGTCGAGCAGGTCGTTCAGCTGATGACGAGCGCGGTCTGATTGAAATATTTTCTGCTTGACGGTGGTAGGTATCAAGACACTGACATTTCCTACCACCAATTACCGTACCAGTTCTGGAACACGCCGAATTTTGCTGTATTGAATATCATACAAATGTCAACTCAAAGTCATTAAAGGCAAAAAAAAACAATAATTAATGCAATAATGTCGTAACTCTACACTTTTTGTATCAGCATATTGAGCTTTGTGTGAAGTTATTTAGATTAAAAATCGCATATTTTTTTCTATCTACGTCTGGGACGGACAGGTTCTCAAAATGGTTACCCCAACGCCGCGTGTCGCGCCAACCGGTAGCACGACCCTCGTCACTGTATACTCTGTGACCACGTGCTCGTGCGCCGGCGAAAGCGATTATCGTCCATTACGGGTGTTATGTAACTAAAATTATCAATTATTGTCATTTACCGCGGGCTGTGTGTAATCGTTGCGGAATGCCGTTTCGTTGGGTTTGATAGCATTATTGACAAATGTATCTCACCAAACTTATTATTATAGTTTCAAACCTATCCATCTTTAAAACGGAATGTTTTCAAACGTAAATTTCACGAACTTCAAGACGTCCGATTAACTTGAGAATTGGCACACGGATTGAGGACCGATGACAATGCAATAAGAATAAAAAATAAAAATAAAAATAAAATTGCTCAGGAGGCATACCATGACCACTTATAGCGATTCAATTGATAACCTAAACTGAACCGCGTCGCATAATCGTAATGCGACGCGGCTCAGTTTAGGTCCTCAACTGAATCGCTATAAGACATCATGGTAGCCCTCCAGTACTTTTAAAAAATATATATACTTTGACAAAAAAACACGTTTTAATAGCAAGCTAAACTAAGAAGTAAGAAATCATTAATATTATGGTGAAAAGCGTGGGTGCTTAATATAAAATGTTAATTACAAATGAAGGTATAGTAAAAGCACGCTACGCTTTTCCACCATAAAATTAATTGTATTCAACTTTTTAGTTAAAGCTTAATAAATAAATATAATAACGCTTCCGGATTACATACATAATAACCTGACCCATAACTAGGATTCCATGTATCTAGGGAATCATGAACTGCGAGGACCATGGTCCCACAAAAACCCAGACTCAGCAAAAAAATTTGTGGTTCAATCTTGTTTTTTTTAACTTTAATTTTTTTGTTTACAGTTTTACGTTAGTTTATACGAATACAAATTATTTAAAAAAACATCGCGGTCACAAACTATTACCTGATTAAAGACTAGAGAGGAATTTTATGATATTAAAACCTTCCATCGCCAATAAAAAAAAAAAACTCTCCATTTTGACATTTGCTAACAATATGGCAGACTACACAAGTTCGTGTAGAGCCACAATACCAAAAACACTTAAGATTCGAACCTGCGACCTCGTGTCGCTTAAATATCGACCCGAAGATCGACCGAGACACGAAGTCCGTAAGCTTGTAACAAACCGTTTGCGAGTTTATTTCCAGGGCAGCGACATCTAGTTCATTTTGTTCATCGAAAGTTTTGCGATTGGGTTTGAGTTTTTTTTTTTTGTTTTGGCTTCGCACGGTTTGCGCATTTGGCCAGGATCAAGTATAAATTAATATGTATTATATGCATTATTATATGTATTATTATAAACAATAATAGCCATTAGTAGAGGTTTTTTTTATGAAACATTATTTCGGAATGCTAGATCAGGTTATTAGGTATCAATAATAAAATGTACTTTAATAAAATGTGATAATTATGAGGATTTTTTTTCCAGTCCTACGGTACGTGACGGTCCTACGGTACCTACGTGACACCGGATACGGTAATTAACATTGACATGGCGTATCTGACGTCACGATATTGAAAGCGGTCTTTATTTTTTATTTATAAACTTTATTGGCATTCTAAAATTTTTTTTTTTATTTTGTTTGCCTACATGATTTGTGAATTCAAACAGTGTCAAGTTTTAATATATTTGTCACATTTTCCCTACCATTGTCGCAAGCATGGCGCTTAATATCACGAACTGTTCGACTCCTCACTAAGAAATTAATATCATGCGATAATTATGCTATCTTAAGCACGATGGGGCAGGCATACCAACGTGTTAAAAGGCCATAAAAAAATAATAAAACAAAAAAATATCATAGACCTAACAAATTACTAACTTACACATAAATGTTTTTAATACCTTGCGGCTCCTATTCGCTCGAGAATTCATTGTTGTTTAAAAGTTAAACCGATTTGAAACCGCAAATTTCAAGGTGAGTAAGCTGCGGGGAATAGGTCGGAAATGTAACAAATCACTTTTATGTTGTTTTGAGACCATACTTCCATGGTCGTTGGGTGCTTAATAAAAGAGATTTTGCAACAACAGTATTTTTAGGAAAGTAGTTTGGTAAACAATGTTTTTGACGTAATAACGTCTATTAAATCAATAAACGCCGCCGCCGGCTGCATGCACGAAAAAGTTGACACATTGTCCCGTAACGCTCATTGTACGCGTGCGCCGCATCTATCTCTCTTCTCTTCTTGACAGGTTAATTATTCATGCTTTTTAAAAATCTGATTACTAGTATAATTTCAAGTATTTATTCTTTTATTATTAAAAATGATTCAATATTATTCATGAAAGTATGAAATCATTTTATCAATGTTTTGTTGTCGCGTTAAAATATCGTCCGTAAACCAACTTTACAGACAACCTGTTTTTTCTCTGTAATCTCAGTTGCAAGTGTTCATAAGGTTCACAGTTAGGAGAAATTAAGATGGCAGCCGCTCATCAAACTCAAACTCAAATCATTTATTGTAAATAGGCAAAATATTGCACTTTTACGGGTCAAAAAAATAATATCTTATACATAAGTATAAAAATACAAAAAAATAAGTCGTAATATTATGATCTACGAAACTAATGATTATTATCTAATTATGGTTTGAGTTGGAAAAAGGATATTTCCCTTTCAAGTGGTGACTCATGCCTGAATCTCGCACAGGAAAAGGAAAACTCCATTGCCAGTGCTTCGGAAATACGCCATATTGTGATGTCGTATTTTTATGTTTTTACGGAGTAAACTTTTGTTCTATTCCGGCACCTACGAGTACACTAAATATACGAGTATCTGTATACTAAATTTCATCAAAATTCGTTCAGCCGTTTCGGCTTGAAAAGAGGACTAACACGCAAACTTTCGCATGTATAATATTAGTGAAATAGTAAGATCCACCCTTGTGCATTTCAACATAAAGTACATAATCGTTTGTGAGATAAATAATCCCTACTTCTTATATTATAAATGCGAAAATAACTCTGTCTGTCTGTTGCTCTTTCACGCCTAAACTACTAAATTGAAATGAAATTTGGTACAGAGATAGTCTAGAGCCTAGGAAAGGACATAGGGTACTTTTTAATGCGAAAAAAGCTTTTAGGTTTTAAATAGGGGATGAAAGTTTGTATGCAAGTTTCGTCGATTTTGAAGCTGAAGTGTGAAATTTATATTTTAGGCTTTTGATTAGATATAAATAAATTTGGTATTCAAAGTTTGTAAAAATTTACCCTTGAGGGGGTAAAATAAATATAGGGGATGAAAGTATGTATAGAATATGTAAGGTTTCGGCTAAACCACTGCACCGATTTAAAAAAAATATTTCACTAATGGAATGCTACATTGACAGCGAGTAACATAGGCTATATTTTATCCCCATATTCCCGCGGGAACAGGAACTACGCGGGTGAAACCGCGAGGCGCAGCTAGTAATAAATAAAATAAAAAGACACTCCAGCTTCAGCGTGAATGCGAACTAAACAAACGATTGACTTTATTATACGTTAGAATGGATGTTATTAGAATCGATATACCTGATACGTAACGATGAACTTTATTTATTTATTACAAGTACTTATCCACTAATCCGGTCCGGGACCCCGTGGTGGGCCTAACCCTGCAAACGAAAGTGAGGGGAGACCCGTGCTCAGCAGTGGGACGATATGGGTTGATGATGATGATGGATAACATTCTAATTGGTACTTACTCGTTATGCCAGAGTGAGCAATTAGTCAAATATCAGACGTCCATCGTTACGTATTACGTATATCAATTCTAACTTCCAACCGAGCGTGACAAAATTTGTATCCGCATTCATTTTAATTGCAATTAGGTATATACCTACTAGCTCTAAACAGAGTTGCTTTCGTATTACCTTTCACCCGATTTAAGACATGTAAAGTTAAAGTGTATTTATTTCAGGTGTGAAAACCCCATAGTAAATACAAATCATAAGAAAAAAATCACAAAAATAAAATTTCCAATATTACTTATAATTAATAAAGCACTTATCTTATATCTTTAAATGAGCAATTCTTGTTTATATATATTAATTGGACTCTCGGAATCGGCTCCAACGATTTTCAAGAAATTTAGTATATAGGGGGTTTCGGGGGCGATAAATCGATCTAGCTAGGAATCATTTTTAGAAAATGTCATTAAAAAAATTAAAAAAAACGAGCAAAGCTCGGTCATCTAGGTACTAATTAATAAAGCAGTAAAAATACCTATTTTACATTAAATTTGCACTCTGGTGCACCCTTTTTTTTTACCTGGGGAATGCATTACGCATACCAGACCCGGGCGAGGGCCGGGTGGTTATGTGGGACTCCCCCGCCAGCTAGTCTGACGGGTATACCCACTAAACCCCAGGGTGTTCCACCGGGACGCCTTTGTTGTCGGGGCTACGGGTGCGAGAGTGGACTTCCGCGGCCCCGACGGACTCTGTTGCACCCTAGCCCAGGCCTTAAATATAGGGCTTCCCAGATAGTCACACAAACCCCGCAGTATACAATTCTTTGTGTTTCTCAACCCATCCCAGAAGGAAGCGACCCTTGATAAAAAGTAAACTTTGTCCATATATACTTCTACTAGTATCTTTTTTATCTTTTAAACATTTGAACAAACTTTTGAGCATTTGCCCAATACCCCAGAGCGCCCACATAATTTACAAAAAACTACAGAATAAATAACAAAGGCTGGATTTATACGATTCATGCTCGAAAAAACTTGTTGGATAAATTGGAGCTGGTAAAAATAATTATCTTAATCGTTTGCTGCTGAACCGTTTTACTTTTTTTACTTGCAAATCTTCACACAACGTGTGTGTTTACTGTTTAATAACGTTGTGGCGTTACTCAACTCAAAGCAGCAGTGCGGGTTCGCGCGCCAGGCATGTTTTCGCTTGCCATCCTTACTTCCCTACTTTCCCTACTTTTCCCTTTTCCCTATTTATTTTTTATTTTATATTATATATGCGAAAGTAACTCTGTCTGTCTGTCTGTCTGTTGATCTTTCACGCGTAAACTACTGAACCGATTGAAATGAAATTTGGTACAGAGATAGTCTAGAGCCTAGGAAAGGACATAGGGTACTTTTCATCGCGAAAAAAGCATTGTAAGGGTTTGAAATAGGGGATGAAATTTTGTATGGAAGTTTCGTCATTTTTGAAGCTAGAAGCTTGAAATTTATTTTTTAGGCTTTTGATTAGATATAAATAAATTTGGCATTCAAATTTTGTAAAAAATTACCCTTGAGGGGGTAAAATAAATATAGGGGATGAAAGTATGTATAGAAATATGTAAGGTTTCGGCTTAACCACTGCACCGATTTAAAAAATTTTTTCACTAATGGAAAACTACATTGACAGCGAGTAACATAGCCTATATTTTATCCCCATATTCCCGCGGGAACAGGAACTACACGGGTGAAACCGCGGGGCGCAGCTAGTAAAATTATAAAAACACACACGTGTGTGTTTTCAGCAGTGAACGTGTTAAGACACAGTAGTGGTTGAAAGTTTGAAACATCAATACGAAAGTTGAAAATAGGCGGCGCGATGTCTACTGCCTAAGTGGGTACCCGTTTAACTAAACTTCTAACCGCACAGAATAAGAGTGGACTCCGTAACCTATTACGTTTAGCTTTATTTGTGTTATTCATGCAACCTAAATTGCTCGAAATAATAGTTAAAGCTCGATTAACTGTTATGTAAGAAATTAATTGAGAATGACGCGGTCGACGTGAAATGTGAATAATTAAACCGAAGCATCCGAAAGGTAGGAATTTCGATTGAATAATTCAATTACGAATATGACTTGGATTATTCGGAATGGAGTGAATTGCGAATATTTAGAGTATGGGTGTCTTATGAATATATTTGCATGTGTTAATTCAATTACAGACTATTTTGAAGGGTGTACTACACACATAAGTCTTGACATGGACGCCAGGACAAATAATTCCAAGCATCACCTCTGGTGGGGCGGTTAATGAGGACATTGTAAATACCATCCCACCTTCTTGTACAGAAAGGAGTTAAGCAGCCTTAACAGACTTTCTAGCAAAGCCTGGAGGCCTACCATGACATCTTATAGCGATTCAATTGAAGACCTAAACTGAACCGCATCGCATAATCGTACCGTGACGTTTTATTTTTTATGACGCTGTCATTTTCAACCTAAACTGCATTCAGTTTAAGTTGAAAATGGCTTATTAGCGACTCAATGTAGGTTGCTGCCATTTTCAACAGCCTAAACTGGATCCTAACATAAAAAATAAGTCGTCACGGTACGATTGTGCGACGCGGTTCAGTTTAGGTATTCAATTGAATCGCTATAAGAGGTCATGGTATGCCTCCTGAGTAGGAGAGAACACCAGTTTCGTCGAGATTGGATGTTAGGTTAGGTTCAAAATCAACCATGCAAAAATTAGCTTGGACTTCAGACGAAGGAAAAAATGGTTTGAATTCCTGTTGATAGGACTAGTGTAAACCCGCCAAGCTAAAAGCAAAGCAAAAAAAATTTCGCCAAGCCCCCGGTCCGATAGAAGCGGCAGTTCCGCATATCCCTACTGATCTATCCCCACTGGTAGGGAAGAATGGATTTTTTTTCCACTTATTACTACTAGGGGGGATACTTTTCCACATAGATCCACTGTTATAATCAATCCAGAAATAAGTATCATCATATAGAAAATTAAAAAAATGTTAAGTCTGCTTTTTATAATTGGAGAAACAAAGAGGTAAAATATTTTTCACAAATATTGAAGAGATAGAGGTGCCACCAGTTTATCGGAAATTCCTGTTTGCTGAGTACATCTTCAATGTTAATCTAATTTTAATATTTGGTGTTAAAAGTTCTAATGAATTATTAGCTGATGGGAAAGTTTGCTTTATAGATGGAACTTTTAACATTTCTTCTGAACCTTTTATTTTTCGATTTCTTATTAGACTAGTTATACCAAATATTAAATTCAAAACCTATATAATAAAATAAACCTAATTCCTTTTTTTTTCTTCCTATTTGTACTTGATCATAGTAGAAATACATGGAAGAAAAATATCCACGTTTCCCCCCTAGTAGTAATAGGTGGAAAAAAAAACCATTCTTCCCTACCAGTAGGGATATGTGGAACTGCCGGATAGAAGTCCTAAAGTAGCCAAACAAGACACAAAAAAAAGATAAAGAAAGATTTGTTTTTATTTTTTATGCTAACACAACAAGCAGCTCATTCAGCTGATGTTAAGCGCCACGCCTGCTCATAACAGTCAATTAATCTGTCAATAAACGCCGGTCTGTCAGTTATTTTATTCGCCAGACAATTTATGATGATGTTATAGAGCAACATTTTAATAAGACTCGAATATTATGCGCAACATATTATTCTGAATCGAGGTCACAAGTCAAGGTTCAACCACAAACAGAAATAGCAAATACTAGACTCGTTGGCAGGCAGGTAGCTAACTAGCATTTCCAATATTTCAATATTTCAGCGGATTGGAGGTCGGATTTGAATTTTATCGTATTTTGAGGTGAACTCGAGCTAGACTAGGCTGCGAATTTCTGAACGAACGAAACGCTAACTATTGGCGTACCTAATCATAGAAGAATATAGCTTTAGTTAGTTGTTTTAGTTATTTGTTTAGTTTTAGTTATTGTTTCTTCGGAGCACGAGATTTTGTTAAATAATTGTTAGTTAACAATACCTTTGTTAATTGCACTGTGTTGGGTGACGAAACGGGGTGAGCCGGATAGGTGCGTTAAGTTGATCAACACCATTTTGTTTCAAATTTCATATTATTTCGCCAAAACTGCTAAAAGGATTTTCATTAAATTTTCTACAAAAATAGACTACATTTGGTATAACATACCTAGGTTACTTTCATCAAGAAATCTATCACTAAAAAGATGAAAAGAAGGGATAGTTTTTTTTTTTATTTTACTTAGTAACGTGACGTGCTAGTCATTCACTTAATGGTGGAAATAAATTAGTAAAAACAATCAATAAATAAATAAACCAGTAAAAAAAAAGTTATAATAATAAATCGCCTGCCAAACTAGTCTTTCGAGAACTAAATTCCGCTACTGATTAGGTAAATGTCAAAAAAATACAATAAGTATAAAAAATCTAATTAATGTTTTGCCTTTGAAGCGGCCGAATGTCCGATGGAACCGAAGTGGCGCCGATACCTTTTATTTTCGTCTGCCGATAGCTGCTGATGCCATTAACAAAATTCGCAGAGAGTAGGGACACATTAGGCACTACGTGGATTACCTGGGAACTGGGAACTTAATGTATAAAAGTTTTTTTTTCGTCATCAATGGGCTGTGGATATACGGGAATGGCGCATTCATTTGACGACTGACTGCGGTACTTACTCAGCCACCTCATTTACTTTTGATTGAAATTAAGCATTGAGCTCTACTATATTAAAGAGATATGATATGTAGACCATATAAGTGTTTCTTTTTTATTACAAATAAATTTATTATCTAAGAAGAATATTAAAATTATTATCGAAATAATCTTTCCGAGTTTCGACGACGGGGCCTGTACACGAAAACGGTCAACCAAATTGGTTCAAAAATCCTGGAGTCCACGGAAATGAAAGTGTCATGGAAAGTAACAAAAAAAAAACATGAATTGAGAACTCCCTCTTATTGCGATAAAAACTAAGAATAAAATATAGGAAAAACGTCGACACCCACGCTCATTCTATTTAAATTCACAGATTACAACAATGATCATCCAAAGGTTGTCTGGTAGAGATCGCTTTAAGCGATACGACCGCCCACTGTACCTATTATTAAGTTATGTGTTTTTTTTCTCTGTGTGGGTTATACATTTTGGTGCAAATGAAGAGTTATCTATCTACCATACTGCATCGCAGTCTACAGCCTACAGCAACTGGAAGTTTGGAACTCACCTCTCCGAATCCATGACGGCGAGCTCTCCCGGTAGCCAGTTTTAACCGGTTCACCAACACTGGATCCAACTGTAACAAACACAAAGCGATTGATATTTCTGATAATTAAAAACAAACAAGCAACTCGATAGACCGTAGTATTGACGGTAACAACGGAGGCAAATTGGTTGTACTTAGCGATTCCACGTTTTTTGTGGAGTCTCTTGTCTAACCACGGGTGCGGCTCTGCACACACCGTAGTGTTTTCCCATACAGCTAACACCACAGTTGTGTTTTCCCGCACTCGCGGCAAGTTATGAAATATACCATAGTTGTGTTTTCAGCAGTAAACGTGTTAATTAATTAATACAGTGGGGTCAAGATTAGATTGGATGAATGCTGAAGTTGCCGAATTAAAAGTTTAGCAAATTTATCCCCTCGCCGTGGCCTGTTAAAGCGAATTAATTTGCTGCTAATTAAAAAGTATCAGCAGCTTGTAGGGGATTAAGAGAAGCCCCGAATTTATTTGCTGGGCTATATATTTCGTTAAACGTATCAGTGAATTCATTGCAAGCAAAATAAGTGTGTTATTTCGAATATAATTATGATATATAATGAATAGCTCTACAGTTATTTCCGCAGCCAAAAATATAAAGAATCTATATAAGTTTATCTTTACGGCGGTGTTAGCCTACTGGGAGAATGTCTGCCTTCCAAGGAGAAGGTCGTGAGTTTAAGCCTCAGTGCGGGCATATGCCAATTTGTTTCTGTAAAGCATAATGTTCGTAATTATCACTCGCTTTTCGGTGAAGGAAAACATCGTGAGGAAACCCACATACCTACCCGAGAGTTATTTGATAAGTAGGTATGTTATCCACAAATGCGGGCCGGGCCCCCGTGACGGATTATGGCCTAACCATCTTCACGAAAGTGAGGGGAGACCCGTGCTCAGCAGTGGGACGATATGGGTTGATGATGATTTACAGCGGTCGCTTCTGTCGTCCCGCAGGAGTCACGCGGCACGCAAAGTGTTTTACTTACGAGCTTATTATATAATCAAGTTAAGTTCAAATTACATTTTCATTTTCCCATTTCCGAGATGAAAAACCAACTGCAAGCCTATTTAAGTTTCAAAGCAGCACTAATGGGGGCGGCCGTACCGCAGCCGCAACTCGACGTCGGCTAACTCCTACTTATCCACATAAGGGGTGGCATGAGAGTGGTATGGAGTACAGGATATAGCGGTTTTTATCTGTGCGGACCCATCGATAGCCAGATTGGGGTAGCGTAATGGACCGTAAGTATATTAAAACAAGGTCGCTTATGTGATTCAGCTCTAATTCTAATATGCAAGAAATACAAGAGATTTGCAATCTATACAAATAAATATTATTATTTATTTCGTCTGGAAAATGTGCCAAATTTGTTTTATTTTTTTTTTTCTAATATAGAATTGATTATAAAGTTTTGGTTTAGTACTTTGTGCTGTACGCTCGATATGTTAATATTTTGTTGTTTGTACATATTTAGAGTTACAATCCAGATTTCAAACTACTTTAATTAACTCATAAGTTACAACGATTGTAATTTGTTTTGTGTATCAAACAAATAAAAAATAAAAAAATAGAATTTTAAGTGTCTGTTTGTAATATTAAAATAACCTCTTTTTACTACATGCATACGGTGCATAATAACAAAATGATTGCGCGTGCGCCATATGACCTACGTACGCGGCAAGAAGGAGAACGTCAGAGAAAGATAGAGACACGCAATATTTTTGACATTGACAGTAGTCGTAGTGACGTTTGACACATTAGGACAAGAAAATGACACACAAAGAAAATAATGGTGACATTCGGTCAGACATCGATCTCCCTGGTAGTAAAGAAGAAATCGCTTCCGCTCAGCTCTTGCAGATCGGGACCATGGTAATCGGAATACAGTGAAATAGCTTTTCCTGTCCAGCCAACGAGGCTCTCTGAAATTCTAGTACCTTGTATAGAAAATTGCACGGCTTCGCCTGCGCATTGGTTGTTACTCGTTAAGCTCGGCAATTTGCTTTAATAGATCTTAATTGAATTGGATACAAATAAGCACAGAAATAGGTATGTTTTGTATAAAAAGTTTAGTTTCTGTTAACACTTGGAGCGTACTCTCTTCTGTACTGTGTTTATTTTTGTTTCTGGTGTACAATACAGAGTTTTTCTATTCTTTTCTATTCTCTTCTAAGTCAGTACTGTAGCGAGTCGAGACTGACACCGGTATCGATAAACGTTGTGTTCATATTTCCTCCACTCGACCTCTATGGAGGCCCCCTCGAGCGTCACTCAAAAAGTTCATCATGTTTGGTATGATCAGTTGAACTTTTCGAGGTTCCACGACAATATTTGTATGAGGGAATATCGGGGTCATGATACACTTTCAAGAAGTTTTCTGCATCGCTAATATACCTCCGTGATGGATAATAATAATTGGACACACTGTATATTTTTACATGTTGGTGACATCTACGAATGTTGCCCTTAAATGTTAGTTCGTAGTTACATGTTAAATATGATGTCTCTTTGTAAATACCTGTTAAGGCACTGTATATTGAATAAACAAAAAAAAAAAAACAAAAAAATCTTAAAGTAATTTATAAATTCTTCAAACCCGTTTTCTAAAGTAATTTTAACACGAATAATCGTAGATACGGGTTCGAGGAATCCTCAAGGTGGGGTGCGGGCCAGGTAACCTCCACGAGTGCCCGGCTGTTGTTCGTCCCTCTTGATGCATTGCATCCGGAGGGAAGGGCAGCAGCTGGGACGGTGCACCCTGGGGTTCGGTCAGCAATTCTCCTAGGGGAATTGGTGGCCGTAGCAAATAACCTGGCGAGAGGAGGTCCTTCGCGTGTCCCTCTGATCAGCAGAGGGCACAGCGAGGGACCAATAACGGGGACTTTTGGGCTGCGGATCGGGGGTCCAACGCCCAAGTTAGAAGTCCCGAGCTGAGGTGCGGCTCGTGTGTTCCGGGACGCACCCAGCGGAGAAAGAGGCCCAAGCCTCACGTGGCGAGCCCGAAAGGGCGCCCGCAGAGGTGGTCGCGGAAGCGCCGTTCGTACCCGTGACCACCTCCATAATGCGGAGAGGAGAACACCCCGGGGTTTTAGTGGGTAAGCCCCGTCAGACTGCGATCTGGCGGGGGAGTCCCACATAACCACCCCGCCCCCCCCCCGGGGCCGGGTGGTATGCCTAATGCATTTCCCCGGGTAAAAAAAAAAAAAAAAAAATCCTCAAGGTACCTTGACATGACAGATGGATTGTTTCCCTCGTATAAGGATTTTGTCGAGTGAAAACCCGAGCCGAGGACATTTTAACGACTAAAAGTACCAAAACACACTTGTGGGCTTTGAGTGGAGGCAAAAATCTAGAGTAACCACTAACGATATGGGTTGCGATGCATTTTAGTTATTGTTATTGTTTGAGGAATTAGAAAATGTGGATGTCAGTTATTGGCTTTCAATGCTGGGATCTAGACCTTTTCTCTGAAAGAGAGTTGTACCATAATACACACTAGCCTTGCGTGAATAATGGATTAATTATCTCTTATAGTCACTAGCATTTCATAACCGTCTCTCGTGTTGGCACGGCCAATCAAACAATTGATTACATTTCTCATGCCACTTTTGGCTCATTAAAGAACTATCGAATGTTAAAGTAACTCGTGTGTCCATGGGAAATGGAGCAGATATATGCAATTAATTTAAAAATAATAGCTGTAGCGCCAAGAGTAGTGATATGGGAAGCCATTGTGCACGTTTTTGTAGGCTGTTGTGACTGTGGAGAAATCAGGAGGCATACCATGACCTCTTATAGCGATTCAATTGAAGACCTAAACTGAACCGCGTCGCATAATCGTACCGTAACGTCTTATTTTTTATATTGCTGCCATTTTCAACCTAAACTACCGTTTCTAATAATTCTCCATAATTGATTCCGTGAATTTATTTCGAACAGCATTTCATCGATGATTATACTTGTGGTGAAAATTTGGAACTGTTGTTAAACTTTAACAATACTATTTCAAAAGACTAACACCTGAACTGGAATCACAGAATACTGAATAGTAGAATAGGATGAAATAATAACTTCAAACGTAAGTATGTAAACAGTAAAAAATCTAATTGAATCTGAACACAAAATAGAATTTTCCAAATCCCCTTCCTCCATTGATGTATAGGTACCTACCATTCCTCATTACTATCCATGCCGGCGGAACCGGAAGTAAGCCACGAGCATCCATTATATGAAACCCTGCATCCCCTTATACCGCATTAATCCGCCAAAAGTACGCATTAAGCTATGACTGAACGTGGATCGAACGCACCTAAGCGACAATGCGACTGCAAGTTAAAGTGAACCTTCTTCACACGATGAAGCCACAGAAGACATATGGTATGTAGTATAGAAAGGCCACTCTCCACTCCACGCAAGCTGCTTCCCGCACCTCTTATCTTACTCGCAATTGGGTGGTCAATCGGAGGACAGCCAATATTACACGTCCAAATGTAACAGACCAACGATTTCTATGAACATTCATCCAAGCGGGTTGTGTTTTGTTTTGGTCTCGAATTTTATGTACGAAAAATGATCTCTCGTTGTTCGCTTCAGATTCGCAGTCGCGCTGTTTGCTTGGGTATATCCGGAGCTTTGTTTTATTCGCTACCTGTTACATTTATCGTGAACATAAATGGTACAAGGTCTCTCTCTCGCTTTTATATTATGCAGTTGGATCGTATCTCAAAGGTATTGCACGGGAATTGTTACTGGGCAGCGCTCTGCTCCTTTGATGTCTTTGAAATATAACAATGCAAGCATTGGCTTTAACGGTGCAGCGTCAGTCTTTGGGAACTAGTCTGGAACTAGAACTGGAACGAGACAAAAACACAACAAGCCGCTAGCCCAATTTTTAGGCATGACATGTATAGTCGACCACGATTACAACTGACGGACGATGCGGTCAAAGATGACATTTAGAATTAAAAAGAAGTTACCGCAGAAGCCACAAAATATGATTTCAAAGAGCCATGAGTTCGGATTACGGAACTTTCGCGGTTGACTAATGAGGTTACAAGCCCTATTGAGAGCAAAGTACAGCTAAACATCCTTTGTTTAAATCGATACCGCGCCTGTCTGCTTGCGCCATAGCAAAGATCCTCAGCCAAAAACGTAGACGCAAACTGAACGGTTCCCAATGAGTAGTGAACACATCAGGGAACATTTCTGCCAGGAACCGGCTCGGAGCCGTGACCGATACTTGATAGCGCCGGTCACGATGACGGCTCCAGGCGGCTGGCGCAAGTGATGAGACATTTCCTCCGCTAAGCACATGGATATTTAAACATCCAAAAGGATCTCGAATAACAGTGATACTTCTATGACGATATCTTTAATAGTAACTTCCATGTAGCGTCGCGGCATGTCTTCCAACGTGAAACAATTCGACGTAGTTGTAATGTGAACAGCCCTTCGCCCAGTCATTAAAATTCCAGACCGTACAGTATAATAGGATGTTCGAACGTTGGCGTCATCAACTACAACCCTGTCATAAGCAAGAGGGTGGTTTCTAGTCAATTGAAAACATTTTCAAATACACAAGTCTTCAACTTGGACCTCATAAGCTTCAAGCTATTGTAAACCCAGCAACAGTAACTAACGGTGGAACAAAGGTCGCGCCGGGAATCTGATATTTATACTGAGCAGACTTCGTCGGCCAACCGAGATGCACTCAATGAGCGCTTTTATATCGAACGATATCGATACGACTCCGATGATACAGGGCCAACAATAAACCGCTCTTCAGACAACGGTAATGGTGGCCAGTTTCTAATAAATTGAGTAGAAACAAATGTGAGCTAAAATGTTGCACGACGCGGATTGTGGATACTGATATACATCTCCACTTGACGCGATTTGGCTATCACCTTATATCTTTGTTAATACAGAGTTATTAGCAAATACCACACGAACCAGTTGAAATAAGACTATTATTAAGACGATTTATTAATTATCGTTTTTTTTTTGTGGTAGACTTCTTGATATTAAGGACTATACTAATATGTACTAAGGGTGCGTATTTATAATTATATCTCTAGAGATGTTCGTACCGTGGTGTGAGCAAGGTACTTTCTTCATAAATATCTGAAACAGCCACCTGCGCCTACAAGGCATAAATCAACTCTGTATGTTTTAGACAGGCTAGTGTGCGTGTAAATCAAAATAAATGTCATTGGTACGAGTTTGCGGTTAAGTTTTGTTGTCTTTCTTTTGGTACAAATATTAATGTGGAGACAGACCGCATCTGGAACACCATACTGCGCTCTCAGACAAAAATCGCAGACGTAACCCAGAAAGCTGCAAAGCTTAAATGGGACTGGGCTGGTGACGTCAGCCGCGTGCCAGAAGAACTGTGCGCCAAGACCATTACGAGCTGGACCCCACATAATAGGAAGCGGTGAAGCGGCAGGCCCAGGAGATGGCAGGATGATCTTAGCACCTTCTTGAAGGACTGGACACGACTGCTATAGCTCAGGATAGACAGATATGGAAGGAGCCTTTGCCCTGCAGTGGGACATCTCCGGTTCTTAGTTAAGACGGTAGCTGGAGATGCCTGCATTATATCGTGTCTCAATCGGAACGTACATCGGTATCGTGTCGTCTAGTCGAACGACGTCAAATAGCGGTTCCGTTCGTTACTGATCCAATCGCTTGTGGGCTTCCCTGTCAGTCCATAATGGGATCTGATGGGGACCGGACAGTTCTCTTATTACCACTTCTCTGGTTACCAGTTTCCATTGTTACTAAGCTTTGGTTAGATAGATAGGAAAGACGGATACCTCTACTGTTTCTTTTAGATTTCGTCATCAGCCATCGATTTACATCGAGAGACTAAATAAATGGCTGCGATCCGTGGTTGATCTTAAATTTTACTTTTTGTCCCGTATTAAAAGTAGCCTGTGTGGGTATCTGTAGAGCATGCAAAGATTTTTCAATATAGGTTTTGCTTTTTGGGCGTAAAATCTTGACATATATGTAAGGAGAAGAAATAGGACTATAGTTGGTTGCCATTGCCGCATCATTTACATTATACCTAGGCCTTGTGTCGAAAATGCAAGGACATATTTGTGTCGTCGCTACATTTGGCGTGTTATGTAAACAGAAACGAGAACATAGATGTGTAATGTACGCGCATAGAATAAAATCGAATCTAATTCACACGTCACGTCACATAAACTTTTCCTTCCGAATAAACTTCAGAGCCAAATTGTCCTGATGTTCATCCCTTTCGAATACAAAATGTTTGTTTTTACGCAACGCTACACATTTTTGTCATAACTGGCGTCTGTGTCGGTCGGAATTCGGAATTGGCCGAATGCTTCCAGCTCATTTGCGTCATGTTATATTATTATGGCGATCGACATAATACTGACGACGTCACGCATGATAATCACCGTGTAATTGAATTTGCTGAGTAAGTAGGTTTTCCTTTTAACACGTTCACTGCTGAAAACACAACTGTCGTGTTTTTCATAGCTTGCCACGAGTACGGCAAAACACAACTGTTGTGTTTTTCTTGTATTGGAAAACACTATGACCCGTGGCTAGACGAGCAAAACGGCTCAGCAGTAAAAGTGTTAACTGCTTTGTTCCTCCAAAGGGGAAGTTTATTTCACCTGACCACGTCCACACAAACGCAGCTGCCTGTTCTTCACATTCGTTTTTACGATTAATATCGTGGCATGGCGTCATCTTCATTTACTCTAGTCTCAGTTCTAGATGAAAATCGTCATGAGTAATCCACCAATTCTCTCCATCTGCTGGGACAGTGAGGAGAAAACAAAACATACTTTTTCCAGCTAAATTACTGGGCATATGAGATTTTAGAGCCGATGTCTCAGGGAGACGGACTCAGTGCAGTGCCGCGCAGGATTATGCAATGGAGGGTTCTGGGTAGTGCTGTGACTGTTATGGGCAGGACTAGCGCTTACCATCAGGTGAACGATTAGCTCGTCTCGTCACTCAGTCAAAAAAAAACAGAGTAGATAAAAATGGCACGTACATTCTCCCCTGCCTCAATAGGTAGTTAATATGATGTGTAATATACCAAAACAATTAAGGTTTATGATTAACAACCGTACATTATGTGCAGGATTAATCAGTTTACATTAATTGTTCCAACCCTAATCTCAAGATCCCAGATGCGTCGGCGTGATCTCCGATTAAAACCGAGCAGAAACAATAAATACAATATGCCCACGCTGCCCTATTTAAGCGACAGTGTGGTGAAGCCAGTACGTAAGCTTTCGTCGGGCATTAAAAATGTCTGCAGGAACCTAATCTTGAGTTATTGTAAAACTCTTGGCGTTTCACTTGTCATAACCAGAAGACACCCACTGCACTGTAAGCGACAGAAACCTTTTTTTTTGGTAAGAAAAACTTTTTAGTTGGAATTACTTTATTTTTGAACGTGGAAAAAATATTAGAAACAAAAAAGAGTAGGCCTTGGGTTTTTCACCGTAGTTGTTTGTAGTTGTATTATTTTTGCGCGAATAAGCTCTTTTCTGAATATATATCTTATTTTCCTGTTTCATTCGAGTGAGACCGGCGTCTTCTACACCCACAGTATTTGACTATTACGTGTTTTTCGTAAACAAGCGTTTCAAACGCATTGTTAGTTACTGAGAGGTACAGTGCTAATTTTCTGAGCTACTTTCCGATTCATTGTGTTAATTAGGTGAACGACCTGATACCTCGGTATTCTGTTGCATATCAAATTGATTTTCGATAGCGTTTACGTTTTTGTGGTGAACTTCGCAACTTTCAGTGTCTTTCAGTCTTTCAGTGTCAGTGTCATCTCTCATTGTTCTAAGATGATTTGTATTAATTGAGTCTAGAAATACTTTTGTGATTGTATAAATTGGTCCACTAACAAACTGTTTCACTGTGGTGCAGTCAGCATTGTATCGTAACAATATAAAACTAATGAATGTGCTGAATCGGTATCGTTAGCGATGTCATTAGCCGTGGGAAATCACAATGGGCTGCGCCGGCGCAGTTATCCACTGGAGGTCGTAATCATTAATATTGCTTCTGCATGATTAGGTCAAATTTTAGTACTAAAATGTCAATACATTGGGCTCAATGCCAGCTCGTACACGCAGTACAACTCCACAGTGAGCGAATATTACTTTATTGCGGTTTCGAGGGAGATGACTGAGCAGGCATGATACTTTGTAAGTGGAGACTTATTATTGTCTACCCAATTATCTATCAATTATCTTTTGTCAAGCGATGTCCCTAAGCTATGTCTCATTTACAGAGACAATATATTTCTAATTGTTATCTACCGGATCTGTGACAAAACCTCCCAGAATATGGAGCTCAGAATAAGGAGCGAAAGGCAGTGCGCCAGATTACGCGCCCAAAAAAAACAGACACCTTTAGTCTGTTTCTAGAAAACTTTAGGTCGTAAGGTTTGCCACCTATGTACCTATAGGAGTTCTTTATTATTGAAAGTATTTTTTTAGTCACAAAGCAAGTCGTTCATGACAGCTACAGTGTCACCCAGAACTTAGCATTACAAAATCTTGTGCGGCACTGCGCTGCGCTCGTCACTCTGAGACATGTGAAGTTTTAAACTCTCATATGCCATGTAAATTCGCTGGAAACAGTGCCCTTCAAACCGGTACAAAGTATGAGTGTCTGGCACAGGTGTGGTACTTCCCCAGGCGGTCTCTTGCAGAAGAGGCTGGCCACTACAATACCAGTACAGTATGACTACTACCGAGCCATTTCATCCGTCACGTCGCCACTTCTCTAATCTATCTCAATAAAATCCTTCGGAACTGTCCAAAGTAATCAAGTTTTCTCAAAGCCCAAGGTTTTGAAAGTTTTGATGAAATGCGAAACTTCTCCACTGAAAGTAAGTTCGCGAGTTATTCGGAACACGTCACAAGCACGCTATGAATATTTAGACAAGTTGGATCAGTTCTGCCAAAACTAACAGGAAGGCGTATCGACAATCCGACTTAAGGCGCTGTAGTATCGACCTTATCGTATCGTATGCCGCAAACGCAGCGTCCACGCTCTCAAAAATGTTCAATATTTATTTTACTTTATTTTCTAGACAAAACCTTACGCTTTTACAAAAATTTGAGCTCACATAATTGTTTGGATGTTTGTTGGGGTAACACTCGTTATTTTTTTGTAAAAATATCTGCGATAGAAACAGAATGAAGTTGATAGTCTCCATCGACGGAAACATCAATAAAGTGTTTTTTAAGAAAGTTTACGATTTTATTCTATCGAACCAAATTTTTATTAATCGTGTTTCGGCGCCCATAACAATATAAAGTATTTTGTGAACTATTGTTACACATTAAAATAAAATTTAGCTAAGCATTAACTAGTTTAAAAAACCACGAAGGCCATCCTAGACAATTCTAATTCACCCAACGGCCACACTATATCGAAACACTTTAACGCTACGACAGCATTTAGTAACAACAAAAAGTGTTCAAGATTATGCTCGAAAATTTCCAATTACAATTCTGATCGATGGAAACTGTTCAAATGATGAAAATGTCTATTCAACCGCAAAACAACAGCTGGCCCTTTTTAATAGAATAAGTACAATGTAACTCGATTTACGAACCTGATTCGGATTCAATTCTGTCGCACATTGTCTATCCGAGCGATAAAAACCCGTGACTGGAATGAAATTGCTTCAAAATGGACGATTTATAGCAAAAAATGGATGATATTTCATAGCGAGATCATGGGAAATATTGAGATTTATTTTTATTCACTTGTCGAACTGCGAAGTAGGGCTCTTCTGAAAGACTTCACCTGGAGAAGAAGGCACATCGCTCAGACATATACGAGGGTGAATCAAAAAATTCTTGGAATCAATATTAAAAAATGCAAAGATTTAAATAATAATATTTTATTTTTCTACATAATCTCCCTCCAATGCAATGCATTTAGAATAACGCGTTTCTAACTTCCTTATTCCTTGTGAAAAAAAATTATTTTCTTGACTCTCGAAAAAGTCCTCTACGGCAGCTATAACCGCGTCATTATCGTGAAATTTTGTTCCACGAATTTCCTCTTTTAATTTTGGAAATAAGTGAAAATCACTTGGGGCTAAGTCCGGAGAATATGGTGGGTGGTCAAGGAGATTGAAGCCAGCACAGCGGATTGCGTTGAGCGCAACTTCCGATCGATGAGCAGGAGCGTTATCTTGAAGGAACAACACGCCCAACGACAGTTTTCCACGACGTTTTTCTTTAATCGCTTCACGCACTTTCGGGATTAAATTTGCATAATAGGGTCCAGTAATCGTCTGGCCTTTTGGCATGTAATCAATAAAAAGGATTCCTTCACTATCCCAGAACACAGAGGCCATAACTTTGCCAGCGGTAGGAGCAACTCGAAATTTCTTAATGGATGGAGAGGATGGTCGTTTCCAAGACATGCTTTGTCTTTTAGTTTCAGGATCAAAATGGTGGACCCACGTTTCATCCATGGTGACAAGACGACGGCAAAAATTATCCGAATCACGCTGGAACATTTCGAGATTACGCTTGGAAATTTCCAAACGTCGCTTTTTGTTTTCGTCGGTTAACATTCGTGGCACCCATCTTGCAGACACTTTTTTGAACCCCAGTGAATCAATTAAAATGGATTGAACGCTACCAAAAGATATCTTTAGGATCTCAGCTATATGTTTTATAGTCATTCTTCTGTCTTCCGAAACCAGATTCTCAACCTTTTTGACATTTTCTTCTGTAACGGAGGTTGAAGGCCGCCCAGAACGCGGGTCATCTTTACAGCTTGATCTACCTCTTTTAAATTCAGCCACCCAGTACGCAACCGTAGAATAGGGTACAGCATCACCCCCTAATGTCTGCTGAATGTCCAAAAAAATTTCCTTCGTAGACATTTTTTTCAAACTGAGATATTTTATCACCGCACGTAACTCACTTTTATCCATAATTTTGACTTTTTAGCAACTCGTTGCACAAAAAAATTTATTACATGCGAACGAACTGACAAAAACAAGTGACAGTCTGCATAAATATAGTGTGATAGACACTCTTTAATTTGAATATCGAACTTGATCCAAAAAGGTTTCATATATATGCACTTCTAAGAACTTTTTGATTCACCCTCGTATTTCAAGTTACAATACACATCCGAGTAGCTTACTCAAAAGCAAGCACGCAGTTGCGTGACGCATGTCACAATTTCACTTGCAAGTATGTTAAGCTCATTGGTAATAATTTTACTTCTTTCTTTATTTTAAAACTAGCTGCGCCCTGCGGTTTCACCCGCATAATTCAAGTTATCACGCAATAACTCTCTTAAAAGCAATATATTTTCCCCGTTTTTGCCATGTTCTTCTTTGATGCTCCGCTCCTATTGGTCGTAGCATGGTGTTATATTGGTGTGGTGTTATACAAAATACACAATTGTTCGATTCGGACCAGTAGTTCCTGAGATCCTAGCGTTCAAACAAACAAACTCTTCAGCTTTATATATCAGTAGAGAGTATAGATGACTGGTAAATGACATTTCAAAACAAATGTTTCAGGGCAACGAGCCGAAGAACTGCAGAGGTATGCACGACTTTCAATTTAATACTAAAATTTGGGACGTCTTTCAAGGCACGACGAGATTTGAAGTTTTGTAAAGTTTTACCATATGATATAATGTTATCCACCAATCCGGACCGGGCCCCCGTGGTGGATTATGGCCTAACCCTCTTCATGAAAGTGAATGGAGACCCGTGCTCAGCAGTGGGACGTTATGGGTTGATGATGATGATAATGATGTTTACTGTTTACAATAATACATTTTAAGACTTCCTTCAGTGTTGAAGGTAAACATCGTTAGGAATAGGAATTTAAACATTGAGATCTTTCTGAAATGCTACATCGTTAGCTTCCATTTATCAAATTACCAAATATTTGTTAAGCTTTCTTGGCGCTAGCAAACTTTGTTTGCTTCCGCAGTTTGTTGATTGTTTGTACATACACACTTGGTGGCAGTTGCAGACTACCACTGCTATGTATTTTTTTATTTGTATCTAAAATGGAAATATACATTCCAGGGCCTCACCACGAACAGTTAAATCCATCCACTTTAAGGCCTCAAACTGAACTGCCCTGCAAACTGTCACCACCAATATCGCTAAGCGTTCATAAGTCGACCAGAGACATTTATCCAAAGAGATCATAACATTTTTAGTTTGCATTTATGTGAGTTTATATAGCTCTATCTCATTCTCTTCAGTCTATTTTTGAGTGACGTCACGTCACGATTGTCATTTATGAGTTTGTGGTGCTTATCTAGGCCGTTCAGTTTAAGGCCTTAAAATGAACTGCATGGAATAAGAATAAGTACGTAGTTACCCCCCCAGGTACGTTTCATTTTACTCTCACTCAACTTTCATCCAACATCAGCAAGACGGAAGGAGTTCTTCAACAAAACCAAAGCAGCTTTAAAAGAAAAAGAAACAACAAGAAAAGAAAATAAGCTCCCATTTACATGGCAGCGTCCATTACCGATCCCACAAAAAAAAGATTGTCGCTAAACGAAGCCCGTAAATTAAAAATTCCCGGGAAAATATCTTTGCAAATAATTTCTTCGAGGGCCGGCAAGATAATGAAGCCTTGATGAGAAAAAGAGGAATAGATAGATACCTAGTTGTTTATGTTACTTTGTAAAAAGCAATGTTTCCATTTTTCGAAACTATGATAGATAAAAGGTTTTGAAGCAACGTGGTCACTAAAATAATAATCAGACATTCGTTGATCATGTCCCTGCCGGTCCCGACACATCGGGAACTCAAAACGAACTAAACAATATGTCCCGTTTCCAATGACAATATGTTACTTAGATAGATGAACTCTAAATCATCACAGACGTCAGAAAATATATAACACAATATCACTGGCGGAAACAAAACCAAAGATTTGAATTCGTTCCCATCACAGAATTTAAAATTCATTAATAAAACATGTATATCAAAGCCATTTACTAAAATCCCAGCAAGTCGAACAAATCAAAGCGCCGACACCAACAAACAAAAGTTATGTCAAACATTGAACATACATGTTCAAACAACCGAGCAAACAACATTGTTTGAAGACTGCATTCAAAATCAATATTTTGGGAGTATGTACCCATTGACAGTCAGTGACATAATTATCTAAATATATAAAAATGTTATGGTTGTGTTTCGTACTGAAACAGATTTCTTTTCTTTTTATTTTGAGTGTTTTCGAACGTAACTACACAAAGACTATTCCGCTTAATATTTTGTGTTGGTACGAGATTATTATGGCCCACGACTTTGGGCCGGCCAACCGGAAGTCAGTCGTCCTTCAAATGCGCGTGCGAGCACTTGTCGCGTCGCGGTGTTTTGAGCTTTCACCGGTAGCTCCATTTCGTGGACGCCATTCCCATCCTCGGAGACGAGCTCCAGGATTAAGTGTAGTGTGGATTGCCTGATCACACCTCTATCCCGGAGGAAGGTGATACGGGATCAGAAGAAACCGCCCCATCGGCGTCCTATGGATATATCTCTGTGCACCATCATCCCCCATCTAACCCGAAGACAGCGCTGATTACACACCCGAGAGGCCATCGACGGATTTCCCAAGTAAGTTCGTAGGCCATAATATCTCCCCGTAACATTTTTGATCCGTTCGAGCCGGATCTGCGGATTTTCTTTGCTGTAGTCACGTTGTCCAAATCCCGTTAGTAGTGCATATTTTCCCATTTTTGGAAACCATCCGAGTATATTTTAGTGTTTGTCGTAGCGGCGTTACGCGTCCCGACAATATTTCCCAGTTTTTCATCTTGATTTTGCCGATTTTTGATTTTTTGTGTGCGACATTACGTGTCCATTAAAAATGGCGGAACAAGATATTTTCGAAAGAGAAGTTATACTTGACGAAGTCAAACGTACTTTAGAGTTTTACGAACTCAATGAACAGCAATTTAAAGCGCGAGCAAAAGATATTCTTTCTATTCAGAGAAAATTCCTTAAATTGCAAACTAAAATTGAGAAGTCACAAATGAAATTGTCGACATTTGACCGAGAGGAACAGTTACGTATTCGAACTCAATTCAATGATATTTATTACGCAATTGTTAGCCATGTCGAAGTTCTGAAGAAAAACGATGAGGAATGTAGGCGCATGAGTCGAGTTTCCTTTAACAATACAATACAACCGACTCACGGGGGTTGTAGTAGTAGGTTACCGAATCTTCCGTTGCCGTCATTCGGGGGAGAATTGACCGATTGGCCACCATTTTATGACTTATTTCGCTCCATGGTTGATAATAATGACGCCTACACAGATAGCGAGAAGTTTAGGTATCTCCTTCTTACCTTGAAAAACGAGCCCTATAACTTAATAAAATCGATACCTATCACGGACGAAAATTATACCGTCGCGTTAGATATTTTAATTTCAAGATATGAGAACAAACGAGTCATAGCTTCTCAACATATTGATCGTATTCTGGATATTCAATCCTGTGCCGAGAAATCAAATCAAAGTGTGCGTAATTTGTTGAATATTTACCATGAGAATATAAAAGCATTACAAGTAATGCATTTTCCTACAAATCAGTGGAGTTTTTTGTTGTTGAATATTTTACTACGTAAAATACCTACTTCCATTCGGATGCGATTCGAGTTAACATTGCATAAACCATCCGATGTACCCAACGTCGACTTGTTAATCGAGTTTTTAGAACGAGAATTAACCGCCAGCGAAATAGTTGAATCTGGCAGTAGAAAGATTCAAAATGTAGGTAGTCAGAGGAAAGAGTACGTCGCTCCAACGTTCCGTCGAGCGTTGGCTGCCGGCGTGGCCAGCCGCACTTCGACTCAGGGTGCGAGCGATTCTCAACCTTCTGTCAATACGCGCAAGAACCAGAATTGTGTATGTTGCGATGCTCAACATCCATTAACAAAATGTAATAAGTTTTTGAATTTGTCACCAAGCAATAGGTATGCGTTTATCAAAAATAAAGATGTTTGTTTCAATTGTTTAGGCAAAGGTCATAACGTTTCTCAATGCAAGTCGAGTTTTGTTTGTCGTTCGTGTGAAAAACGTCATCATACATTGATTCACTTTACTTCTGAAGGTGATACTAGCCGTGCGAGTGAGAGAAGTGTTTCGTTACCGCTCACGGAGGAGCGGGAAGAGAACATTCCGAGCACCTGTACTCAGCACGCTATGTCCGCGAGTCAAGCGACACAAATTAATTGCGCGTCGTTCAATGCTCCTTTTGGCACAACAAATACTGTGCTGCTTTCGACCGCACTCATCGATGTATGTGTAGGTAATGAAAAGCGTTCGACTGTCCGGTGTCTTATCGATACGGGAAGCCAGGCTTCGTTCATGACGGAATCGTGCGCACAGCGGCTAGGTATAAAGCGTTGT
This sequence comes from Campaea margaritaria, assembly GCA_912999815.1. Classification (NCBI taxonomy): domain Eukaryota; kingdom Metazoa; phylum Arthropoda; class Insecta; order Lepidoptera; family Geometridae; genus Campaea; species Campaea margaritaria. Next base: position 11,668,564 of record OU538791.1, read on the forward strand.
TATGCGAATGTACCTGTTTACGGGATAGGTGACACCAAACCGGTACGACCAAAGGGAAAGATTTCGTGTTGCATAACCCCGAGAAATGAACTTCAACCTTCTATACCGATTGAAGTTTTAGTATTGCCGAAACTTATTCCTAAAATGCCTAGTGTACCACTGCCTCATAAGGGGTGGGCACACATTCAAAATTTAAATTTAGCCGATCCTTTGTTTCACACTCCACAGCCGGTGGAGATGTTGTTAGGTGCAGATGTACTATCTCACATAATTTTAGGAAACGTAATAACGGGTTCGCCCGGTTCGCCGATCGCTATGAACAGCGTTTTCGGTTATTTGTTGCTGGGAAAAATAGCGTTCAACTCTTCGACTCCATCCTCAGTTCAAGCTTGTTTTAGCTCATTATCCGATGACGGCGACTTGAAACGATTCTGGGAACTGGAGTCAGTGCCTGAGGTGAAGGCACTCACCCCCGAGGAACGTCTATGTGAATCCATATTTGAACGTTCGCACTATCGTGACGTCACGGGACGATACACAGTAGCTTTACCACGTAAACCTGATGCTACGCCCCTAGGTGAATCACGAGATATTGTCCTCGCTCGGTTCCATAAATTAGAGCAACGTTTACAACGGAACCCGAGTCTTAAAATTGAGTCTCACGCGTGCTTGCAGGACTATCTTAAACAAATGTATAGAAATATACTAGTACAAGAATCTGATAGGGACTTGCAACGCATTCTGTGGCGTACGTCGCCCGATGAACCCCTCCGTGATTATCGTCTGCGGACGGTAACATTTGGTGTGAGCACTTCCCCTTCCTTAGCTCTTCGTACCATTAAGCAATTGGCTTGTGACGAAGCATCTAATTTTCCCCTAGCGGCAAAGGTTTTAACCGACCAAGTGTTCGTCGACGATGTGGTCGCGGGCGCGAGCGATGAATCACACGCTCTGGTATTACAACAGCAATTGTTAGGTATTTGCAAATCACTTGGGTTTGAACTACGTAAATGGCACAGTAACTCGCCGGCGATACTCGCCGCGGTTCAGGCGCCAGAGGTTCATGGTGAGCGGCGGGAAGAGGTGCCCTTTGCTCCCATGGAACATGACCATCAACCCAAAATAAGGGACTCAAGGGGACTTTTACCCTCCACATTCTTACAGAACGACATGTGGTTTCACGGCCCAGCATGGCTCCGTGAAGATCCTACTGCGTGGCCAGTATTTAAAAGTATCCCTAGCACTGGTGAGGAGAAACGTAATCAACCGGTCGCGTCTGCATCAGCTACGCTGATCGACGATGTTGAGGTCATAAACCAGTTTTCAACCTTGAGTAAACTATTGAGAATAACTTCTTATATTTTTCGCTTTTACAATATTCTTAAATCTCGCGTCAACAAGGAAAACAGTTCCTATCCTAGTTACATCACAGTCCACGAGTATAAACTCACGCTTAATCGTTTCATTTATGTAGTGCAACACCAAGTGTTTCATAAAGATTTTGAAAACATTTCACAGGGTAAACCGCCCTCAAACCAATTGAGACGTCTTAATCCGTTTATCGATGATTCGAGTTTTTTGCGAGTCTCCGGACGTCTACATAAATCCCTTTTGTCGTACGAGTCAAAACATCAATTAATTTTACCCAAAAAACACCCTCTTACGATTTTAATAATTGACGATGCCCATATTACGCATCTTCATGCGGGCACTCAAGCCGTTCAATATTTACCTTTACAAAAATATGCGATTTTATCTAGCCGAGATATAATACGTAAACAAATCTTTCGTTGTGTGCGCCGCTTCCGTGTGCGTCCGGTACGTCTACAGCCTGCGATGGCGCCGCTCCCAGCGGTCCGGCTGCGACCCGAGCGCCCATTCATGAAAACAGCTGTTGATTACGCGGGCCCGTTTTACATGCGAGCTAATAGGGTTCGTAATGCTAAAATCATCAAATGTTATGTCGCCGTGTTCGTGTGTATGAGTGTGAAGGCTATACACTTGGAGCTCGTATCGGAGCTATCTACTGAGGCGTTCTTAGCAGCCCTGCGCCGATTTACATCGCGCAGAGGTTTGTGCAGCGACATTTACTCTGATTGCGGAAAGAACTTCCAGGGTTGTCATAACTATTTGAGAGATTCGTACGAGTTTTTAAAAAATGACTCTGTTCAATGTGCTTTGAATTATCAAACCTTGAAACAGGGCAAATGGTATAAAGACCGCGGTGCTCCTATCTGTGTAGGCGACATTGTTGTGGTATGCGACGATAATCTTCCACCACTCCAATGGAAACTTGCTCGTGTTCATACACTCCATCCGGGTTGTGACTTTGCAAACGGGCAAGAGTCTATTCAAACGAGCGATCGTAAAAATTTGTAAACTTCCTTTAGAATGATTATTGTTTACGAAGTCGTAAAATTAGTTCCTAAGTTTTAATTACCTATACTAGTTGTTTACAACAACCTTAGATCAAGTTTAAGTTTATAGATTGAATAACTTTCTGTTCATTGAGTTTTCGTGTTAAAAGAACTTACAGTCTTTTAAGGTGAGCGGCATGTTTCGTACTGAAACAGATTTCTTTTCTTTTTATTTTGAGTGTTTTCGAACGTAACTACACAAAGACTATTCCGCTTAATATTTTGTGTTGGTACGAGATTATTATGGCCCACGACTTTGGGCCGGCCAACCGGAAGTCAGTCGTCCTTCAAATGCGCGTGCGAGCACTTGTCGCGTCGCGGTGTTTTGAGCTTTCACCGGTAGCTCCATTTCGTGGACGCCATTCCCATCCTCGGAGACGAGCTCCAGGATTAAGTGTAGTGTGGATTGCCTGATCACACCTCTATCCCGGAGGAAGGTGATACGGGATCAGAAGAAACCGCCCCATCGGCGTCCTATGGATATATCTCTGTGCACCATCATCCCCCATCTAACCCGAAGACAGCGCTGATTACACACCCGAGAGGCCATCGACGGATTTCCCAAGTAAGTTCGTAGGCCATAATATCTCCCCGTAACAGGTTGTTTGTGTACGCTTCAAAAACTCAAAAAGTTCTGCACCGATCGAGCTGAAATTTTAGCATGATATATAATCCGCATCAAGGATTGTTTTTATCTATTTTTTTCATCAGTGACATATCAGCGAATGTGCGAATGTGCCACAGCGAAGCGTGGGTACAGCTAGTATATTATAGTAATCGGTCGAAACAATGTTGTAGCTTTTATATTTTAAAAAAATTTCGACAAAATCTGGTCCATAGAGTTCTCTCCAATTTCCAAGAAAATCAAATCAGAGAGGAAGTAATCATCGCCACGTAAGACTTGTAGAATTTATTACTTGGACGGATATAACAAAGTTGTACTTGTCAGAAACTTTGCAATTATAATTATAATAAAATTTAGATTTGTTCTAAATTGAAACCGTAAGGTGATTGATGGAACTTCTAAATCCAACGCAGACCAGGAGACGTGTGTCTGATAATAAGCCACAGGTGCTTAAATATGAAGTTCGTAAGCAAGGATTTGAAATTTAGTTTATTTTTAATATTATTTTTTAAATATAAAAGGCTAAGTTTTCCACGGTCAGGCTGAATAAAAATGTTGATTTGGATCAAAATACAATTTCGTCGATTTTCTGCTCAACACCTATAAAATGAAAATTAGGTAGGATATAAATCTATGATGCCGACTGTCTGTCGTCTGGGCACTACCGCCTACAAAAGCGCTTTTGAGAAGTTAAATACACAAGTAGGAACAACAGACCCGAGTAAAATTTTGTGAAATTTGTTTGTACTCTACTTGAAGAACTCTTTGGATGGAAAGGTATTTTAATGGAGGGCAAACTGGATCGTGGAGCATGTTTAAATGTTTTTGAACGCGGTGATGGCCAAGTGATAACTTATGCACTGATCCTTATGATCCTATAGGGTCATCGTCGTCATCATCATCGTCATAATCGGTGTTGCCACAGCTGGGACAAACATTATATAACTGCACTCACTTTCCACCAGCAATCAAAAACCGGAATCCATTTCTTTTTTTACAGGTGTTTAAAATATATTCACGTGTTTCAAGAAAGGCTCAAGAAAAACAATTTGGTTTGCTCAAATGAAGCGAATAAACCGGCTGATTATTTCTTATTCTTTTGTTTTTATGAGGAAAAGAAGAGTTATTTCCGGCGCTTTAAATAACAAATGAGCCCTTGAACAACCCCCATGCGAATACGGTGTTTAGGGTTACCGCACCCTAATAAAGAAGCATTCTTGGCAATCTCTCCGAGAAAAAGGAAAAGTAAACAAGGAGAGAAAAGGTAAACATATGCGATGGATGTAGATGATGGAGGTAATAGGTGTAGAACATGTGAACGTGGAATGATATTTCCTGCTTTGTAGTCGTATTTTTTCCTTCCCCTATTACTTAAATTCACGGCTTGGCTAAATAGTTCAAAAAAAGTAGCAAACCTTCCAGCGACAAATCTAACACCAAGCTCTTTTCGAAGAATTATAGCAGCAGTCCTTGAAAGTCAGTCCCTATCTTGGCTTAGCCTCTTTACCACCTCCAACCTATCTTCATGTAACACCAAGTGAGGTCATCATTTCCTCAACCTATGGTATATCAGCCCACTGTTGAGCATGGGTCTTACCTCATCTTTGTGAAGAGGTTTAGGTCATATTCCACCACTGGGGCCCGGAGATAGTGGTCGAAATAGAGTAGCCGAAATATCACCGCCTGTCGCCTGGCCAGAAGTTTCATCCCATCAGTAAGCAGGTAAATGCCATAAGGGACAACCCTAGAGCAGCGATATAGAGCAACCGCTGAATAAGATATACACAAGGTCAAGTGGCACAAACGGGGGCATAAGAATACGTGATGAGGAATAGATTGGAGCACGGAAGAACTGCCCTTAAGAGTGTTTGTGGGAATGAGACGTTACAACGTCGTGAATTCTAAGAGGCTTGTCGAATTGTCTATAATATTGGTAATTGTGCTCAGATTTGTCGATTACATAGCGGATTATTTAGGAAAATAGTAAATGAGACTCGCGTAGAATTGGAAAGGTGTACAGAAATTTAAAAAAAATGCCTAAATAATTATCATCATTTCGGCCCATATCAATCCAATGCTTAAATTAGCTTCTTTCTTAGCACGGCACTATTCAAGATCCTGCATCAAATTTACTTTAGGTCTCTCAGATTGTAGTTATCGGAAACAGACGCTAGGGAACTATTTCGCGTTACGTCATTGAAAACATTTGAATTCCAATGAAACAAGACGCTTTGATCTCTTTTCGAATTCTCGTGTACCTTTAAAAATGTTGACGCCAAAGTATTTATAATAATTTTATAAATTAATTTAATATTTAATGGTACAATCCCTTTTCACCCTTTCCTATATTATACCTTTATACATGTATGCAATACTAAATGCGCCCGCGCCGAAAACGCCCTCTGGCGTGAGAAAAAATTGTAGGCGAGCTGCCAATCAGTTCGCCATTTGTTAGTTCCGGTTCAAATGTGAAACGAGCTCGTCGTTATAAGACAATCGCACCGCCGGAAGTATTTCTTCTTGTTCCCCGTGCCATTGCGGCCTTGTAATTTTTCATATTCTTGTGATCGCGCTGTTCGCGAGTGCATTCTGGAGTGTGTTGTGAGGACTGGGATCTGGGAGCTGCCCGCGTGCCTGAGCGTCTGGACGCCCGCGTCGGTGATCGGAGGCGCCGCTGTTCTGAGGTATTTGCTGCATGTTTCCCTTCGTTCCCTCCTTTCCGCTCTTGGTTGTGCGTACCATATTTTACATGTTCATAACTTTGTCGAAGATCAAATAGAATTATACTTTGGCGCGATCATAGGTGGTCCTTCAAAGCCTGGATACGTCCCCCGCCCTTATTAGGATACTTAGATAGGCCCTAATAAGTGATTTCTTACAGCATATTCATTGCGAATATCATTGTAACCGTTTTCGCGTCGGTAAACGTGACATTGCGTCACTTACTTTTCATCGCGAAAATATCCCCAATCCTCGCCCGTAAAGTTAAATTACGTGGTTCCCCGCCTAGATACGTTATATATACATAATTATCTACGTAGTTTATTCATTTAAACCTATAATTAATCGTTAAAATCGAAACTGTTCGTATTTATACCTACCCTCAGCTCATTCATTCACCGCTCCTACGCGGGCCGGCACGATCGTCCATTACCTACCGTTCGATATAACCCGACCGCGTAGTGTAGGGCACGCTCACGCGCATCGCCCTTGCGAACACTTCCGATTACTTCCGATCGCGTGAAATAACCTTCCGTATTTTGCCGTATATATTTGACCTATTTTAAATAACGATAAATCATGCCTCCTAAGAAACCTACCGGATCAGCTGACGCTGATGACGATAGTTTTGACGAACGCGTTCAAGATTCGCGATTAACTATATTGCGAGCTAAACGCGAAGCTATATTTGAGATAGTGCAAAACATGTATGACCTATCTTCAGGTATTCATTCAAACCCCGTGGCGAGAGAACGTTTTCTTGCCGAGTCTTCACAAATAGATTCATTGCGTGATAAGTTTGAACAGAATCTCGATGATTATAACTCCCGCTTGTTATCAGTAAATCCGCTAGATAACCCTAATTATAAAAGCCTCGTTGCATTTGAGTCATTATACGGTCGAATTAATCAATTACGATCTCAATATTCGCAATCACGTTCGTCGCAGGAGTCACGTGATATCTCTGCACCGCGTAAGGCTAGGCCTACACTTCCGCCGATTCAATTGATGGACTTTTCGGGTGACATTCGCTCATGGCCACTATTTTATGCCAGTTTTAAGTCTACTGTACATGATAATCCATCCCTCAGTGATGCCGAGAAGTTATACTATTTATTGGGTAAACTTTCGGGCAAGGCGAGTAATGTATGTGCAGGTATAGCTCCGTGCGCTGAATAGAATAGAATAGAATAGAAACATTTATTATCATAATTTGTACATAATATCATTAATTATATTTTTATACAAAATATTAACAATGGGTACAAATAATTATGACTCGTCAAAAACATACATTTATAAGCTATAACAACAACTATGTTCTTAATAACCACTATGGCAGAGATGCAGTGTCTAGTTGTATTAAAAATTTTGTATAATTCATTTAGTCAGTATATTTAATTATTTCTATTTCATTGTTAGCTGTATAGAGGCTTAGGTCATATTAAAAGCAACAACAATAATAAAATCAAACAAAAATAAAAATCCATTCAATAGCATAATAATAAATAGGTCATAATAACAATAATAATAACGTGTATAAATTAATTTGTATAATAAAATCAATCGTCAATGTTCAATTTAAAGTTACGGTAATCATTTGTCAAATACTCTTTAACACTATAAATAGTTTTAGTCAATAATAGGAGTTTAATGTTTGAGCAAAATACTTTGTAGTTTTTTGTGGATTTAATACATTTTGGTAGTTTGTTATAAAGATTTGTTCCAATTATTTTAGGCATTTTTTTAGATAGGTTTAGCCTATGTTTGATTGGGACTAAAACGTTTTTGTTTCGGATACTGCGGCTGGTGTTTTCACCCCGCACATCAAATGTGTCTAAATTTGTGCGAACGTATTTTAAGAGTTCATAAATATAAAGGGATGCAACCGTAAGAATGCCAAGATTCTGAAAATGCTCTCTACAAGATTCCCTAAACTTAACCCGGACCAAGACTCTGATCGCGCGTTTTTGCATCTTCAATATTCGTTCATTGTCCGTGGAATTACCCCATAGGATGATTCCATATGCCATAATTGAATGAACGTATGCATAATAGACTTCTTTAAGGTAACATTCTGAAGCTATGGGTTTCAGCTGTTTCAGAGCATAAATTCCTTTGGCCATTTTACTACATGTGGAGTGCACATGATCTTTCCAGGTCAAAGCTGGATCCAAATTAAATCCAAGTAGTTTTACTAAGTTTGAGCTTTTTAGAGAATCTCCGTCATGTGTAGGGATTGATACGATTTTTTGGATTGGAGAGACTGCATTAAAAATTATGATACTCGTTTTGTTCGCGTTTAACTTAAGACCATTCATAATGAACCATCTGCTTAATATTTTCATATTTTCCGTGACGTTATCATACAACTTATTCATGGTATCACCAGAAACAATAACCGTTGTATCGTCCGCATACTGAATGATATCTCCTTTTATCTTCAGATGAGCCATATCATTTAAAAATATTAAAAACATTGTGTTCCCCAAAGAAGACCCTTGTGGTACTCCAATGTTTAGTTTCTGCGGGTTAGATCTTAATATTTTTCCATTTATTTTTACTTCTACTAATTGCTGTCGATCTTGCAAAAAAGATTTTAACAATCTTTCACTTTTTCCGCGCATGCCATATATACGAAGTTTATCGATCAGCAATTGATGGTCTACAGAGTCGAAGGCTTTTGATAGATCAATAAATATACCTGCTACTTTCTGTTTATTTTCTAAGCATTTAACCACCCCATCCAAAAAAACATGTGTTGCTGCTGTTGTTGACCGTCCAATCCTGTAAGCATACTGACAGTCTGATAATGCTTTATGCGTATTAAGATGGCCCATTATTTCTTTCGATATTATACTTTCAATTAATTTAGAAATAGTGGGAACAATAGTTATAGGCCTGTAGTTTTGAACATTTGTTGTGTCACCCTTTCCTTTAAAAAGGGGGGTTAGACGACAAATCTTTAAGGTATTAGGGTAATAATCAGATTTTAAAATATTGTTTATTATATATGTAAAGTGATCGGATAATGGTTGCACAATTTGATAAAGAAATGTTCCTGATATGTCAAATATATCCCTAGTATCTGAGTTCTTAATTTTATTTTTAGCTAGCTTCACTAGTTCGTCAGGATAAATGTGTTGAAATTCATAGTCGGGCAGTTCTGTTACGGTAGATTGTACAAAAGAAATGGCACTTTCTCTGCAAGGGGCATTATTGAGACTAAGTTCTTTTCCTATTGATATAAAATAATCATTGATATATTCCGGTATATTTTCTTCTGGTACATGTAAATTAGAAACAGAGTTTTTTAACTCCCAATTCCATTCTTTAATAGCTTTATTAGTGTCTTCTTTTATTACATTCCATACTTCTTTCTTTTGGTTTTTTGAATTTCTTATACGGGTTTCGACATATTCTCTCTTTTTATTAAGTATACACTCTTCTCTTTGCTTTTTTTTGGTGTCTATTAAATTTAATTCAGAAATTTGAGGATACTGTCTCTGAAATTCGTAAAGATCATGTAAGTCTTTCTGTATCTTTATCAACTCATCACATATCCAGGGGGTTTTAGTTTGAGACTTGAGTTTAATTTTAGTTAGGGGGAAAAATAAATCTATGTTCCAACTTAATTTACTCATAAATTTGTCAAATGTGTTCTCTGTATATTCATTAAATATATTGTCCCAATCATATGAGAGCATTGCATTTATAAAATCTATGATTTTTTCAGTTCTAAATGTTCGTTTCTCGGTATATGCATGTTTTGGATAGTTATCATTTTCAAATTTAACTTTAACCAACTGGGCATCATGATCTGACACGCCAGCAGCAATTGAATTTACACTAATAGTTTTCTCATTAATATTCGTAACTATACAATCAATTGAAGTTTTAGTAAGACCGTCTATTCTTGTAGGAAAATTTACAATATTCTTAAAGCCATTAGGCTGCATAACATCTTGTAAAGCTCTTTTATTACTTGAGTTTTCCAAGAAGTCAACGTTCCAATCTCCCATTATAATAACTTTTTTGTACGATTTGTCATTTACTAATTCAAGCAATTTAAAAACAATGTCTACAAAAATCTGAAAACTACCCTTTCCTGTTCTGTAAATACCGATAACTGTTAGCCTTTCGGTATCAAATTTTACATCTATGGCTACTAATTCGCAGTGGTATTCAATTGTTAGATTATCTATTTCTTTACATTTTTTAGCCTTAAGTTTGTTGTTTGTAAAAATAGACACTCCACCGTGCAAACGCGTTTGCCTAATGAATTGGTTCGCGTGATTGTAGCCTTGTAATATAATACAGTCAACATCAGAGGCTGTAAGCCATGTTTCAGATAAAATAAGAATATCTGGTTTGTAAGTAGCCGTAATTGTTTGTAGCATTAAAACTTTATTTTTTGCACTTCTACAATTTTGATGCATTATGAGGAGATCAGAAGATTTTAAGTATCCAACTTTATTGTAAACACCTCGTCTAAAAAAGTATTAGACTTTGCAAGAGACACTGCATCTTTAGAATTATAACTTGTTATTACAAGCGTTAATTGACAAATATGAAGATAAGCGAATGCTCGCTTCCGCGTATTTAAATCAAATGTTTGAGTTCAAACCAATGCAAGCTGCTTCTGTTACGAACTTTGATTTATTTACAGATAGCTTTATAAGTGCAGTACGCGCCTTAAAGAATCTAAAGTTAGACAATTTAACTGATTTAATTATACTTCATATTGCGCTCAAGAAGATAGATTTAGATACCGTTCGCGCTTTCGAGTTGACTTGTAGCTCTAAAATACCTACTTTCGACGACTTTGTTGATTTTATTACAACCCGCGCTAAGGTTTTGGAACGCACTAGCATCAACTCAAGCGCAGCAAGTCAAGCATTGTGCACTCGTCCTAATAATAATAGACGAGCTAATAACGTAAATAACCCTCCGCCGCCGAAGTACCAAACCTACGTTAGTACTACGGTTGATCCCGCGAGCAAGTGTCTTTGCATAAACATCACACATCAGCATTTATTTAAATGTGCTGACTTTAATAAAATGACTCCTCAGGAACGCTTTAAATGTGTGAAAGATAAAAATGCGTGTGTGAACTGTCTTAGTTTACAGCACCGAGTTTCTAATTGCTCGTCTAATTCTGATTGCCGCATATGTAAACTTAAACACCACACGTTGCTACACTTCAAGCGTGCCGAGATGTCGAGCCCCGCGGTCCCCGCGGCCGCGGCGCCCGCGCGCACAGCTAGCGCCCCGCCACCGGCCGCTCAGCCTAGCCAGGCAAGCCCAGCGCGCGCACCTGTAGCCGCGCAGCCGCAACCTGTTACGAGCGCGCGCTCGGACGTTGCGTTGTGCGCTACCTATAATACGTGTACATCTGATAACTCATCTCGCTCATCGCCGCTCGATGCGTCTTCAATTAATAATAAACATTCTACAATTTTATTATCAACCGCTCAAGTCGTCGCTTACGATATTAATGGCGACAGACATGTTATTCGCGCGTTGTTAGATTCCGCTTCACAAAGCCACTTCATTACGAAAGAGTGCTGTGATCGATTAGGTATTCAGATTCAAGACACCGAACGTACTATTGTTAAGGGGTTCGGTGGAATTGAAAAACCCATCGAGACTAAATCAACTAATTTAAAGTTTTACTCGCGTTTTGACAACAACATTACGTTTAATATCGCACCGCTTGTTGTTGACCAAATTACCGACTTATTGCCGACCGCTGTGGTAGATACGTCTGTCCTATCACATTTAAGCGAAATACCGCTTGCAGATGAGAGCTTCGGAGTGCCTAATAAAATCGATGCATTAATCGGTGCTTCCCTCTTCCCTCATCTGCTTCTCCCCGACGTAGTGCACGCTTCTCGACACTCGTCGGCGCCCCCTGCTTTACGCACGGTGTTAGGGTACGTAATTATGGGTTCAGTACCCACCGCCCGCACACTTACTCGCCAGGTCTTGACATGCTGCCATGTTCAGGAACCTGCCGCTATTGACTCCTTAGTCAGGCGATTTTGGGAACTCGAAGAGGTTCCCCTCTCACCGCCCATTCAGCACCCCGCTCATGTTGAATGCGATAACTTCTATACAAATACTACAACCCGCGATCCCGTTAGTGGTAGATACAAAGTTGGCCTGCCATTTAACGAGGATGTATATACGCTAGGAAATTCGATCGCTCGCTTAGAACTTTGTGGTGCCGTATTATTATCAAAGCTGCTTCGCACAGTTCTAGATAATTATTCTCGTCACATTTCAATCAAGACTTACGCATTTATTGACTCTAAAGTCGCCTTATATTGGATAAGGAGTTCGCCACACAGGTGGCAAACATTTGTTGCTAACCGCGTTGTTCAGATCACGGATAATATTCCAGCTGACAACTTTTATCACGTGGCGGGTATTGAAAATCCCGCTGACATATTGAGTCGTGGGATTTTGCCCCACAAATTAATCTCGCACCCACTGTGGCTCCACGGGCCTCCGTGGGCTTCACTCGACCCGTCTCAGTGGCCTCTTAGGAGTCTGGACGGACAGTCTATTGCAGACATACCTGAACAAAGGGTTTTAGCGCACATTGTGTGCACGCCTGTAAAGCATTGCGCTTTATATGCACTCGCGCTCCGCTTCTCCTCATGGAGTAAACTTCTTCGTATAACTGCATACGTTTGTAAGTTTGCAAAGTTATTGCCCCGCCGCAGCACTACTGCAGTGACTGCTGAGGATTTTAATTTTGCAGAAAAGGTAATACTTCGCGCCCTGCAAAGACGATACTTTGCAGAGGAATACTCAAATATAATTAAAAATAAATCTTGCTCACCGGCTCTCAATCGCTTGAGACCTTTTGTAAATGACGGCCTGATCCTCGTCGGCGGTCGGCTTTCTAATTCCGCGCTGGAATATGCACAAATGCATCCAGTTATTTTACCGCGCAATGATCATGTAGTGAACATGATCATTGATTATTATCATGTTACATATTTACATGCCGGACCAGAATTATTAATGTCGCTGCTTCGCCAAAAATTCTGGATCCTGTCCGCACGCCGCATTGTGAGACAACGAGTCCACATTTGTAATATCTGCTTCCGATTAAAACCGCGTCCAAGTTACCCGCTCATGGCTGACTTACCCGATGTGCGCACACGTCCGGTCGTCAAGGCATTCACGCACACGGGCTGCGATTATGCCGGTCCCATCGCCTACACTCCTGTGCGCCGCCGTGGCGTCCGCAGTGAGAAGGCCTATCTGTGCATTTTTACATGCCTTACGACTCGTGCAGTGCACATTGAAGTCGCCACTGACCTCAGCACCCCCAGCTTTCTCGCCGCGTTGAAGCGCTTCCTCGCTCGACGCGGACCTGTTCAGGTTTTGCATTCCGACAATGCTACTAACTACAAGGGGAGTGCTTCTTACCTCCGGGATCTCTATAAATTTCTCAATGATGAATATCGTCTTAAGCTGGAGCAAGAATGTGCTGAGAGTCGCATAACATGGAAATTTATCTGTCCCAACTCTCCACACTTTGGAGGCGCTTGGGAGAGCATGGTAAAGGTCATAAAACAATTCCTTTACAAAGTAATCGGAAAGCAGCTTCTTTCTTACGAGGAACTTTGCACTGTTCTCACCCAGATTGAGTGCGTACTCAACAGCAGGCCGCTGACAGTTCTCAGTTCTTTGCCAAGTGAAGCTTCGGCGCTTACCCCGAGTCACTTTCTACATACCGCTCCGCTACTTTCTTTACCCGCGCCTGAAGTCAAATCTGACTCTGTCAATTTACTTCACAGGCACTCGCTACTGGACAAACTAGTTCAGTCGTTTTGGGATCGCTGGAGGATGGAATATCTGCACAGCTTGCAGGTTAGGCAGAAGTGGAATACTCCTTCCACTCCTATTACTCCCGGGACTGTCGTTGTTGTGATGAACGACAACTCTCCGACCTTAGCCTGGCCATTAGCGATTGTTGACGAAGTCCATCCCTCTAAAGACGGCATCGTGCGCGTTGCTACCGTGAGAACCGCCAAGGGAACGTATCTCCGTCCGGTCGTTCGTCTGTGTCCTCTCCCAAAACAGTAAATTAACATAACTATTTATAGTAAAATATCGCTTAGTTTATCTCGTAATATTTTTAAATCGTTTCACTTTATTATTAAACTTTATATAGCCCCGCTTCGCCGTGACTCTACGGCTTACTCATATTCTTAACCGCGCGCATTGAGCGCTTCGTCTAGAGTCATAGAGCATTTGTATATCTCATCTCACCTTATGATTGTCTATTAAAGGTGACCCATTAAGGGCGGGTGGATGTTGACGCCAAAGTATTTATAATAATTTTATAAATTAATTTAATATTTAATGGTACAATCCCTTTTCACCCTTTCCTATATTATACCTTTATACATGTATGCAATACTAAATGCGCCCGCGCCGAAAACGCCCTCTGGCGTGAGAAAAAATTGTAGGCGAGCTGTCAATCAGTTCGCCATTTGTTAGTTCCGGTTCAAATGTGAAACGAGCTCGTCGTTATAAGACAATCGCACCGCCGGAAGTATTTCTTCTTGTTCCCCGTGCCATTGCGGCCTTGTAATTTTTCATATTCTTGTGATCGCGCTGTTCGCGAGTGCATTCTGGAGTGTGTTGTGAGGACTGGGATCTGGGAGCTGCCCGCGTGCCTGAGCGTCTGGACGCCCGCGTCTGTGATCGGAGGCGCCGCTGTTCTGAGGTATTTGCTGCATGTTTCCCTTCGTTCCCTCCCCTCCGCTCTTGGTTGTGCGTACCATATTTTACATGTTCATAACTTTGTCGAAGATCAAATAGAATTATACTTTGGCGCGATCAAAAAAGAAACCGGTTTTCCCGTCGTTCTGTAGGGCGACACTTCCCCTGTAAGTACGCACTTAGTTAGGTATCGCGTAATTAGAATGTCTCCCTCCGGGACTCTGCCGGATGTCAATTGCTCTTTTGTCTTTTTTAGAACCATGATTCCTGTTCCGATGAACGGGAACATAAAAATAAATAATAAGCGTCTCTTCGAGTCAAGCGGTGGATTCGCGAGACGTTTAAATAGGGTGCGGAGGAAAACTCTGAAATCCAGTTTCAAACGCCAGTTATACCACATAAGCAGATTTTTTTAAGTGTTTGTTTTGTTATTTTCGTCCATTCGGCCAGTTTCAAGCTTTATTCTTACAGTTATTTCAATACAACTCAAAGCCTGTAGTGGTCTATTCGATATTCAGATTGATGGACATTACTGTAGACTGCCTTTTGTTTCTCTTCTTCGTACCTATTATTCAAGAAGGTTTTAATATTAACTTTGTTCAACCTCTTTTATAATTTATTTCTTTTTCTCTTAAACTGTTTTGTTTTTCTCAGTCACCTGTCTTACTAAAATCACGAAATATCATAATGCTTGGGGGGGGTAGTAAGATATCACGTGTATTTACTTTTTCGTCAAATGCGCGATTTCAAAACCGAAAAGCGGATATTAAAAAAATTAAAAATTTTATAATATTCTTAAATTGTAAGATTCTTTGTAGATACTAAAAATAGTCATAATTAAAGGGGGGGGGGTCTTAAACCTCACCACGTTTAACCAAGGGGTTCAAAATGCTAAAAAAACATAACGTGATTAATGGACGGCCCATTAGGGGGCGTTCATAAAATACGTGAGATGTTTAAGGGGGGGAGGGGGTCGAGTCAAATCTCATCTAATCTTACGTTGGAGGGGGGGGGGGGGGGGTCTCGGCAAATATCGCGCAATGTTTTTTCTGATTGAAACAAAAAAAAATTATCATAGATAGGAAATCATATGGACATGTTGGTTCCAATAGTCTCTCTTGAGACCGCGCATGATTCTCCATGGACTGAATTAGAGTAAATATTCTTTTTTTAATCGCAGTAGTTACGATTTAAGTATTCTATTGTTACATTTTTATTACACTTATAATTAAACTTCTCAGCAATATTGATTACTAGTCTTAACTAGTCGTAAATAAAAGCACGAAGCAAGTTTTTTTTTCTTTTTACAATAACAATCCAACGCGTTTACGTAAGAAACCCACATTTTGAAAAATCTCATGTGAGATTGGGGGATGGGGGAGGGGGTTGAATAAAATCTCACAAGATCTCAACAGGGGGGGAGGGAGGGACAGAAAATAAAAAAAAAAACACCTCAAGTAATTTATGGACGCCCCCTTGCAGGAAAAAAGCCGCGTGCTAAAGCCTGGATGTCATGGGCGGTTGATATAACTTATTTACAGTTCATACCTAAGTTTACGCGTGCGCGTCGGCTTTATAGACTGCAGCTTTACGACGTCGGCAGCTTTTACGACAAGTTTATATTATTGATAGCGAGACACGATTATTAAATCTTGAATATTGTATCAGTGTTTGAATTTATTGGCGAATTTATTCATCTTTGATCGTAGTGGGAGAACGCCCGCCTTCCAATGAGAGGGTCTTGAGTTCAGTGCAGGCACGTACCAATGTGTTTCTTGAAAAACATATGTACGTAATTATCATTCGCTATTCAGTGAAAAAAATAATCGTGAGAAAATACATTATTTTCAGAACATTCTGTCAATCAATTATACAATTTTAATTAATTAAAATCGTGACAAAATAAATGCAAATACTGGTGTAATAACTGCAATTCGATACTTTGCTGATAACTGTACCAAAAATCTACAGGTGCCAAGGCGTGGTCAAACCAAAGATTGCCTTGCTCTCGCGCACATCGGAGGTCAAGAACCTCTTTTAACTACTAAAACACATATCCAACTCTATACCAATCAACATAGAGGTCAAATTACTGTACACAGAAGTAGGTAGTTAATAACAAGTAGAATATATAATTTTATTTTATGGGACACTTCCTCAGGATGCAAAAAAGCGGTGTGGGTGTGGTAATAGTCACAAATCAGCACCTGCTCAAGCCAATGAAGTTTGGGAATTCAATGTGGAGTTAATAACCAAATAGTTGCTGCTAGTAAAGAGCGTTTGGCTTGACCACAGACGTAATATCCAGGGTTAGACAGACGCTTCGTTTTAATAATAATAAAAAAACTAAATGTGTGCTTTGACACATAGTAGTAGTAAACTTTAACTTAAAATTATAGCAAAAACAAATATTTCAAAAAAAAAATCGTAAAAGATTTAAAAAAAATATACGAAACGTAACTCTCTCTTCTTTCTATCTTCGCTAACTTATATCTCCCACTCAACTTCCGTTCGCCACGCACGATCACATTTTTCGTAACGCATCCACCAGCTTACTCCCCAAGTCAAGCGTGCGTAAAAAAGTTTTATTTCAGTAATATGATTTTATGTGATCTCATAGTACAACGACGCAGGTCCAGATAATATGCGAACGGCCGACATTTTTGTAGAAATAATTAATTAGAAAAAGCCGGGGGCGGGGTCCCTAGTGGAGTAGTAAATAAACCGAATCATTACTACACTAGAAATGCTTTTTGCAACTTCAATTCCAGGGTTGTGCCTGGGACGAATCTCAAGAGTTTCGGAGTCAAGCGTGATTAACACTAAATATTCATAAAGCAAATACCTAGGGTTGCCTCTAAGGGTTTCTCTCTGACGTGTTTGACAGTTGGTTGACATTGGACAAGTGACAGCAACTAGTTAACTAAGCTGTGGGGCAAAGGTTCAGGCAGGAGCCTGGACTTAGGAATCTCTTTGAGGATCGACATGACAGGCGATATTTTCTACCTATCGCTATTTTCTTTGTTAAAATACTCGGCTTTATAGATATGTTAGCATATTTTTATCTCCAGTCACCAAGGTTAACTAAAAGAGCTTCGTTTCTGTTATGGCGGGAAATTTAAATTTCAAACAGTTTTTTCGTTTTTAGACCTACACCGGTGTAGCTCACTAATATAAACGAGACTGTATTTCGCGCTAACCGTAAATCATTCTTTTCGTTTTTATGTTGAAATATTTACCACTAATGCACACCGTATCTCTCAAATATGTCAATAAACACTGAAATCATCAGTTTGACGAAGCACTTTAAAAGGAACCAGTATAGGATTAATATTTGTCCGTCTAACTGTCTGTCTATCGAGACCTGTTTTTTCCCAAGAACGCGTAAAGTAAGTCAGAGTAAGTGAGAATAGTAAGCTTGTAAGCCAACGCGATCAAAAGCTATGACTGTTTATGTCACATATTTTGTGAATTCACAAGGGAATCAAAACCTATAGGGTACTTCCCGTCGACTTAAAATTATAAAAAAAAATATGAAGCAATGCCTTCTAGCACTTCCTTTCTATGTAAAGGAAACAATCTGAAATCCGTAAATATTTAGTTTCATCAATATCTATCTATAAATATAAAAATGTTATGTTGGTTTGTGTACGCT
Organism: Campaea margaritaria; assembly: GCA_912999815.1. Classification (NCBI taxonomy): domain Eukaryota; kingdom Metazoa; phylum Arthropoda; class Insecta; order Lepidoptera; family Geometridae; genus Campaea; species Campaea margaritaria. Next base: position 11,686,730 of record OU538791.1, read on the forward strand.
TCAAAAACTCAAAAAGTTCTGCACCGATCGAGCTGAACATCAGTGACATATCAGCGAATGTGCGAATGTGCCACAGCGAAGCGTGGCAGGGTACAGCTAGTAACAATATAAAAAGAGAATTGACTATTACATTACAAACTTATTATTTGCAGTTGGTGCAATAACCGTGTCTGTGGATCGAACCGCGAAGTTATGTTTGTCTTTTGATCTAGTTTGTCTTTTAGTTAGAGCAATAATCTTAATGCTTTCATAACACCTACAAGTTTGTCCGGAACCCTCGGTACGCGAGTCTAACTCGCACACGGCCGGTTTCATTTTTATCCTTTTAACGATTCTTTTCACTGCGTAACTTCACGTTATCTTCTGTAACGTAAACTTTCGCTTTGGAAACTATATTTTTCTCATCCCTAGCCTCAGGCTTATCTAGGTGCTTACATATAGGCAATAAAACTTCATATATCGCAAAAACACGACCGTTTCCCTGAATATTCTATTGAAAGCGCTCCCAAGGGAGACGAAACGACGTGACACTTCGGTATTGTTTTGGAAATAATCGACTATTTATAAGATCGATGGTTTCGGGAAAACGTGTGACACGATATAAGTTTTACTGAAAGGAAATAATATATTAGGTAAAACGAAGGAAAAGCAATACTGGTTAGACCGTCGCAGGTGAAGACGCAATTAAGTACCTACCTTATTTTCTTTTTCTTCTAATATCTTAGTTATTTTTGCGTAGAGCTTTTTGTATCCTCTCAATTGTTTCTATAATATAATCTTTCTGTTTAGAATTAGACGCTACACAGGTCAGATAACTTTACTGGTAGGTATATCGTTTAGAAAAGGACTTCTTTGTTTGAGGTAGACATGCTTGGAATTACTTTGTTTGGTTTAAGCGAAATTCACATTTGTCTGACGTGTTGTGTCGTGATGCATCAGATAGGTATCGGTTTCATACATTTACACCCTTATTTATAAAAAGTTATCGAACGTCACTTAGTACTGCGCAGTACAAAATTGTATTGCGCGATTTTATGAAACATCACATAACTTTTTATGAATAAGGGGGTTAATATGGTAGCGTTCACATTTCTCTGATGCAGTGTGTTGTGACGGCTTGTGTTAAATGTATGAAACCGATACCGAACCGATATAGTCTCGTTTATATTCGGTGTAGCTCTAAAAAAGAAAAAACTGTATGAAATTTAAATTTCCCGCCATAACAGAAACGAACCACCTTAAACTAGTTTGTGAGTTAAAATATTGCATGTCTAATATTGGCATTTGTAATCTGTAACTAATTGATTTATACTATTGTACCTCCTAACGAGTTCTTGCAGTTGAGTAATAAATATTACTTTGCTGTTGACAACACGAAAAAAGATTCTCAAATAATGTTGTCACACAATAACTTAGCGCCTTTACCACGCATAACAAACAGCTATTACTTATAATAAAGAACCTTAATTAAAACTTTCCAAACAAGGCAGAGCACTTGCTATAAATGAAACAATGCCAAAGAAAATTTACTTTAATAACAATAGACAATAATTTAATTTTAGATTTAATTTGGGCTCAAAGCGTCCTGTTGTTCCCCAACAAGGGCGGTGCGTCAATAAAGGTTAATTTCCATTTGTCACAGAAAACTTGTTCTAGAATGCAAAATGGCAGATTCAGTTTTGTTTCCTTTCCTGAGATTTGGCAATTCGTGTTGTCTGACTTCTGGAGTCTTTTCAGTATATTTACAAGATAATCACAGTAATGATTTTTGTTCTGAAATCTCGAGATCACAAGAAACTTTGTGTTTTGGCCGCTGTTGTTGTTAGATTTGACGGCCTCCGTGGCGTAGTGGGTGATGAGCTGACTGCGAAGCCTGAGGTTGCGGGTTCGATTCCCGCACAGGGCAAATATATGTGTTTGCTCAGAGTCTGGGTGTTTGTATGACCATGGTCCTTGTAGTTCCTGACTCCCTAGGTACAGGTAATCCTAGTAAGGGATCAGGTTTTATGTATGTGATAGTGAGGCGTTATAGGTCAACCATGGTGCAATTGACAAGACTGTGAAAATCGAGAGCTACGCCCGCGTTCTAAGTTGCAGAATGCAGTGGCAGGCTATTTTATCTCCTGTATAAGAAAAACTGTTAAACAATTGCAATAGAATAAAATAAAAGGACAAAACTGTGGGATGATTTATTCAAATATCCTGTGGACGATTCAAAGGGTTAAATAATGCGAGCTCGATGTTCCCACGAAAATTCTTTGTTTCAGCTCAGGACATGCCTGAGCGAGTGGAAATGGCGCTAGTGGCGCAACGAGGAAATCCATCCATCGATTATTTATTATTATTAATTTATTTATTTATTTATTGCACAATAAAATAATTGTAACATTACGGATGAGATCTAATGCGCTACAATTATCACATTACTTAAAAACTACAAAAATAAAATTAAAGAAAATAGCAATAAAAAAAAACATTCCTCAAATCCATCAATCGATGATCTTCGTAGAACAGCAGTACGTGTTGGTTGACATATTTCACCTAATGGCCTTAATATATGAATATAGAATGCATGCGCAATGAAGATGCGGTACCAAGCACTAGTAATAAGCACCATTGCCTACAAAATACGTATTAATTGTTTCTGAAATACAGACTACAGACAGAGCTTTTCATTCCATTTTATGAGATGATGCAATTTGATATGTTTCCCTATAATTATTTCTTAGATGCTAAGATTCTAATTTATTTTAATTTAAAATTCTAATTTATTCACGCACCGATTAGTATCAATATGCACAATCCTGCGCGGCACTGCACTGCGCTCGTCACCCTGAGACATCGGCTCTAAAGTCTCATATGCATCATTTGTTTTATTTTTTAAGTTTTCTTTGTTCTGTGGTGTTTCAATAAAGAGTTTATCTATCTATTTATCTATGCTCAGTAATGTAGCTGGAAACAGTGCCCTTTAAACCGGAACACAGTGATGTTTGCACACTACTGCGGCAGATGAATACCTGACAAAGGTGTGGTACTCCCCTTGCCTCTTGCAGAAGAGGCCTCCCACTCCTAACTAGAGTAGTCCTATGTAAATTTCATGAAAATTTGTGTAAATTTTTAGAGATTCTATACGATGTCGTGGTTCAATAATAATTTCATCTTCACGTTTGCCAATTTGCAGTCGCGCTTTTCGTGCAGGTGTGCTCGGCGTTATACAAATTACGATAAAGGAAGGTAAGGGACGGCGGCAAACCGCTGACCCTCGGACCGGTGATTATACTAAGGTTTAAATTCTTTTGAGATTCCGCATTTGGTTTTTAGGTGTCTAAAGTCAAGGGAATCTCATTAGTGTAATTTTTCATCGTTAGCAAGCGGGTCTGGGAAGGCTTTTCTTTAAATTATACGAAAGTAAGCGGTGGTAGCCTAGTGGGAGAACGTCCGCCTTCCAATCAGAAGGTCGTGAGTTCAAATCCCAGTGCGGGCACGTACCAATGTGTTTCTGTAAAACATATGTACGTAATTATCACTCGCTTTTCGGTGAAGGAAAACATCGTGAGGAAACCCACATACCTACCCGAGAATTATTTCGGAGGTAGGTTCGGACTTGGCCCCCGTGGTGGAATATGGCCTAACCCTCCTCACGAAAGTGAGGAGAGACCCGTGCCCAGCAGTGGGACGTTATGGGTTGTTGATGATGATGTTGAATGGCAAAATGTGTGAGGTGTCAGAACTCTTTACTGATAGAATCAAGAAGATTTGAAGGGCACTAAAACGGGAGGTGTGCCCAAGGAGCTCAAAAATCGAGGACTCGCGATTGAAAGTAAGCTGCAGACCGCCCTCTATCTCTCTTGGAGAGAAGGTTTATGTTCCAGCAGGGTTAACGCAAATACTGACGATGACGATGACGTATTAGCAGGTGACGGGCTCAGTTATGGAGGTGATCAATTCTTCTCTATTTCTTCTCATGTTACAATTTCGCTGGCTGAACTCAAGCAGATGAAAATACTAACAAAGATGCTTGCTTTGTGAAATATTATTCTAGATTAGCTCAAAAGCTACGTTAAAAACCTTGAAAAGTGCGAATTCACTAGAAAGAAATCTCGTTATCATAGAACATTCATTGTTTATGGGTAGCTCTCCACTTTCCTTTGAGATGTCGTGACACCTACCAACTAAAACTCCAAGAAACGGATCCTTCTGAGATCCCGTGTCAAAGAGATGTATTTTTACATAGAATTTGGGGTGATTCGTATTATTGAAATTTGATCTAAAAGGTATGAAAGGAAGGAAACGGAACGTAGGCACGTCTTTTGTAAAGGGATTTACTATTACAAAAATTGCTAATAAAATATCATGAATAGGGTCTTATTATTATCAGAAATGAAAGGGCAGGTGGCTCAGGCAGGATCACGTAGGATGGCATGTAGGCATTATATGCCTGGCGAGGGGTTAGGCATACATTGAGTGGAATTAGGTCACAGGCTAAGCTTGCAACGAGATCCAACTCGAGGAGCTTTTCGCTTTGACCTCGAATAGCTTGTAACGCATTACAGTGTACATTCAATGAATAAATGTATTGAATACAAGTATCAGTATATCTGTTTGTATACTCAGTATATTTGCTCCAGTAAGTTATGTAGATATTATAGAGACAGACGGCCTCTGTTTATTAAACAAGCAACCCCAGCTGCCCGAGGCAGAGAATTTATAATAGGTCTATAGCGAGGGTAGTCTGCAATAGCCCGATGCTTGGATAGTTTGCTATTGATATTGCAAACTGATTTTGAATTACTATAACTTCGTATCTGTTTCTATTCCTTTGCCAGATATTCATCTGCCAAGCAGTAGTGTGCATACATTACTCTGTTCCGGCTTGAAGGGCATTGTTTCCAGTGAAATTACTGGGCATATGAGACTTTAGAGCCGGTGTCTCAGGGTGACCAGCGCAGTGCAGTGCCGCGCAGGATTATGCAATGCAGGGCTCTGGGTGGTGCTGTGACTGTTAAGGACAGGCGTAGCGCTTACCATCAGGTGAACGCTTTGCTTGTCTCGTCAGTCACTCAAATAAAAAAAAATTGCACATGTACTCCATGGAAATTGATTGCGGTATTTATCAATTTGGATTTTGGGCAATTTCTTTCGTTGTCATAATGTTCTTTTTGAAGCTATCGACAGGTAACAGCGTAGTAATCGAACACCATACAAATGTCTTCGTTTACCGATAGCTATAATCTGGAAAACTTGAAGTCGAGAGTGAATAATCACCGTCAACCTCGTCAACACTTGCCATCAGGTAAGACTGCGTCAAATGCTTGCCTATTCGGCAATAAAATAGAAGAAGAAAAAATTGGCTCACCAATCTAAAATTCGATACAATTACATAGGTATACCTCTCCAAAGATTACAGAGTACCTGACATCTCAAATATTATAAAAAAATTATGTACTTAGCGACACCAGAGAACTACCTCAAACAATCGTAAGTAAACGCAGATAAAAATAAAGCCAATCCCTAAATAAGAGCTACAACATAATCCTTATTTAATTCCCCAATCACTGGTGGCTCAAACATTAATTAGTGCACGTACTGACGCGCGAAACCACTTGTTAATCACAAAATGAATGCATCATAACGAGCACTTAATTCAATCGAAGTCGTAAAAGGTTGTTTGTCTGAACTGTAACTTGTAGTTACATAAGTTAATTGCATTTCTCTTTAAGTGCCCTTCAAACCGGAGCACGGTAATGTGCACACTACACCTTGGCGGATGCATATCTGGCGAAAGCGTGGTACTTCGCCAGGCGGACTCTTGCAGAAGAGTCCTACTAGATGATGTCAGCAACATTTCGGATTGGGTCCTACCTATTTCACAGTGCAATCCGGGTTTGATATGGAGTCTTCTCTCTCCTATGGCTTGCCAACGTAGCGATACTACAGATAAAAAAATATATGCTACGCTGTTGTTACATGTTTACAGATGCACGATTCGGATCAATTTAGTTTCCATTTCCTGGTCCTTCGCGCCGTAGAATAGCCCCACAGATTACATAATAGTTGCTTTGCTACGTCGGCGCGAAATGGTGAAATTCGTTCCTATTTCACATGTAGTGGATTTATATTTTGAACGTGGTACGTTACAGAAACAAATTGTTTTTCAGTTTTCACATAAGCGGCACTGGGAAATGAGAATCTTCTTATTTCCTCTAAAGCTTCGAAGTTTCTAGAAAAAGTTAAATACGTATATAGTCGGAATTAGTAATCCGACGAAGTAGGTTTTCTAGGTTTAGGGATGATTTATTTTAAAACTATGTGAAAATGCGAATTTAGGGGAATTTTGAATAGGAACCTGGTTTCCTACTTAATAAGTCCTGATTTTCCTTACATTGAACTCTAAAGCAAGGAAAAGACTAACAGCCTGGATATTTCTTAATACTTACATGAAGTACTCCGGCCGTGTCAGGATCTTTTTCACTCAAACTCCGGCTCTACCTGTAAACAAAAGGAAAGATTTTCAGTATACTTTTTCCTTATATCTTTAAAAAGACGCTTTTGTCTATTCTATTTCATTGATGGTAGCATTCATTTGTTTTTTCAGAGCTTTTTAGAGTCATCATCATCATCATCATCAAACTATATCGGCCCACTGCTGAGCACGGGTCTCTCCTCATTTTCGTGAGGTTCTATTGGGAATATTTTGGGCACATCTTCCAAGTAAATTTAGACCCAGTTTCCTTTGTTCAATTGAGCTTACCTATCAGGTACCGATGACAATATATCATCATGGTGCAAACCGATCTGATGATAGACATGAAAGGTAGAAAACGCGACAGTCCTCGGTAACTGAAAGTGGGACAAATTTTGATCAGCTGGCAGCATCGACTACTGCGACTACTGCTCCGCTACTATATATGTGTATTCTCGTCACACACAATCACTTACGCGGAAACGTAACCTCTGAGCACACAACCACTTACTCAGCAACGTAATCTGATCAAAAGCTCTTCGCTGACCATCAACGGTAGGTACTCATCTATCTGTAACCGACAATCTACGCCTACCTTTAGCTGCAATAGAAAATCACTGCTGCAGCAAAACAAAGACACCCATTTGCGGTGAGGGCTGTGTCATGCTGTCAGCTACAGATTCCAGCCAAGCTGTTCTGCTGAACTGGCCTTGTGGAAACCTATAAAATCATAAATGCGAAAGTCTTTGTTGGATTGGCGTGATTGTTTTGCATGGAGTGTTATGTATACTGGTGGGTACACTTATCCTGAAAAATGGGCTTGTTCTCATTGATCCACACCCCATTGTTAACGAAAAATTAAGACAATGATAACGTTTATTAAAAAAAAGCAGTAGTGCTTAATGTATGAATTAACTTTCATACGTTATTACCTCCGATATCTACAACAATTAAAATGTTCCTGTAGCACGGCTGCCGTTTCTCACAATCATTTTCCTTTACACATTTAACACTTTCACTGCTGAGCCGATTTGCTTGTCTAGCCACGGGTGCGGCTCTGCACACTCCATAGTCTTATCCCATACAACAAACACAACGGTTGTGTTTCCCCGCACTCGCGGCAAGTTATGAAAAACACGAAAGCTGTGTTTTCAGCACTGAACGTGTTAAGAAAGAAAGAAAAAAGAAATAAAAACATTAATTCTGACACAACTGCACACGACAACAAACAAGACGAGAAAACACACACACACACACAAATAAGTAGTGTATGCAGATAGCCGATAGAGTTTACGTTTTTACTTTCCGAATGACCAAGGTTGACCAAAGAAAATGCGTTAAAACTAACAAGAACTATAATCACTAGAGAAATTTCAGTTTTCCTTTCACTAAAACTTAGACACTTTCTAAAAATGTAGTAAGCCATTGTATTTATTTAGTTAAATACAGTGTTAACATAATCCACATGTGAGTTAAACCTAATGATACTGGTGTCATAGTATTGCCATATGAAAGCCGAAAATTACCATACCCGGGAGCGTATTTGCAAATCACCCTTCCACCCACTAATTATTCCATTTAGACAGCAAGCAAAACCATTCATTTTTCTACTATATATACAGCTGTGTCATTCATCTAAATACGCATTCAGAGCCTCAATGGAGGCAGTGTAACGAACCAACAGTAGGTTTCATCTACGTCTACCAGGGTCTCATAATGGGGGACCTGGTATTCACATACTGTGGTTTCTACAGGGTTGCCAACTGCCTTCTTTTCGTGTATAATGTACATTTTGGACAGTCAAATTTACCTCTTTGTTTGCCTATAATTAAAATGGTTCCCCTTTAACACGTATAAAAGTAGTATATTAAATTTGGACTGATTACAGGGATTTTACTGTTTGTAACAAAAACAGGCATGATTGAGAACGTGAACTTCCTTTAAGTTATCGGTAAGAATTTTATTTAACACGTTCGGCACTGAGAACACAACTGTCGTGTTTTTCATAATTTGCCGCGAGCGCGGGAAAACACAACTGTTGTGTTTGTTATATGGGAAAACACTACGGAGTGTGCAGAGCCGCACCCGTGGCTCAAGCCGCACCAGCGAATCGGTTCAGCAATGAAAGTGTTAAAATCGAACTAGGACTAAAAACTTAGAATTAAAAAGAAGTAAGAAGAAAATTAAAAATAAATAACTAAGTTCAAACTTAAAGTCAATCACTCGAAGCCTACAATATTAACAGAACTCATTAGCGCCTGACTTCGAGCATGTCACTTAAATGTTCCGAGTCAGTTAGGTAACAAAGCCCGTGACAAATCAGCAACGTTTCTAGGTTATATGATATCAAACATTCACGAGGGCGCCAGAGTTCGAGTTTAGCGTTGTCAAGGCCGTTGGCTTTACCGAATTTAACCCACAGATATTCCTTTACGAGCATTGTTTACTAATTCACTTTGGTTTTGTTTTTTACTAAATATTCAGAAAAGTCCTTTGTCCTCATTTCCAATCTATGTTGTTAACACCTGACGAAAAAGAGCGGTGTTATAAGTTTGTAGTGTGTATCTGTGTGTCTGTCTGAAGTAGCTACCAACTGATGAACCAATTTTGATTTAGATTTTATTGTTTGAAAGGTGACGGCAATCGAAAGTGTTTGAAAATCTACAGCTCTTTTCTAGTTGACCAAAGGATGTCAGCAATATTCACTGGTCTGATGTCTGATCAATTCCAAATTTGGTATCCTGTTACTGTAAGATAATGGTAACCTTGACCTCAGCTTGCCCAGCATTACCTGGAATGTGGAACCTACAGGATATCCAACTTACAGCAGATGTATCGTGTTTGGGCTCATTGGAGTTGTCTCAATGAATAGGGGGTAATTAGGGTTTGTTTTTCGTGTCGGGGGGGGGGGGGGGGGGGGGGGTAAAAAAAATTAAAAGAGGTTGAAGATCGAACTGATAAACAAGAAACCCTCACAAAAATGATTTTATTTTTCTTAAATTATAAAACCTACGACGAGACAACCCTAGTAAAATGAAACCGTGGACGTGTGACAGTCATCTCTTTGTCTCGCTGCATTTCGCTGCACTGTGGCTCTTTTGTAGTCACTATAAGTGACGCATTTGTGAATTTATGTACGAGCTTTTAGAGGGAAAAACGTTTTTTGCCAAATCTCTTCGGTACTTGCGGTTGAAAATTAGTGGGGAGGGTTGCGCTTACCAGTGTTTCAAGTTATTTAGTGAACCGCGTATAACTCCGGCGCCCATCTAAGTAACGTAGCTATGTAAATGGGTTGTCATCGCCTGTTTTGTGAAATGTATTATTGAATACCCAGTTATAAACTACATAATATAAATTTCTTACTACATTAAACACTTTCACTGCTGAGCCGATTTTGTTGTCTAGCCACGGCAGCTCTGCACACTCCATATAGTGTTTTCCCATACAACAAACACAGCAGTTGTGTTTTCAGCACTGAACGTGTTAACAGAGCAACTCAAATAAAGTTACAGACGAAGTCTCGAGTTGATTTTCTGTCATCCAACGAGAAAAAGTTCTGCAAAACGTTAATTAAACATTTTGTTCTCCAAGGAGTCCGCATAATATCTCTTTTATGCGAAGAAATTAACTTTCTAATGAACAAAAATAACAAAGCTGCGTGGAAAAGTTAAAAAGTTGAGAAAACCAATTAAATTTTTGCACTGGAAAAGAGAAAGATCAAATTTTAGGTGGAAAAGCTCAATATGTCGGCCTGTAACGCGGGTAGATGGGGACTTATTTGCTACCTCTAGTATTGTAATTTAAACTCATTTGGATATTTCACAAACTTTATTAAAAAAAAAAACAAAGAAAAAAAAGAATCGCATAAAATTAAAATAAAAATCATTTATTTGAAATACACACGATCATTGACACCAATGAAAAGAATCGATAACAATTACTAAAATAGAGACGAAATTAATGAAAGACATTAAATATTAGTAAGTGGAAAACATATCAAATGCAGCGCAGCGTGCGGCGCTGTCAGTCTGATACCCTTTGCACATTTTGATACATTTTGTGTGAAAAAGGCATTGAGTGTGGCTATGTGGCGCACCGTATGACGTCATGCGCGCGCCGCACCTCTTCAGTGTGGCTTGCCGCTTACACAGACATAATTTGTTCAACCGTCACTTTTTTATCCAAAGATGAAATCCAAACAAATTGACAACTTGTTGACTTTCTGCAGAATCGACTTACAATGTTTTCCGAAGAGTTTCCGGGATCCTTTAATCCCATTTCGAGAAGAAACTGAGACTGACTTTAATGAGGTCAGGCCATGAAGACAAAAAAAGCGAATTAAATGTAAATTGTATGCGCACCCAGGAGCGTACTCAGCTAGGGGCAGCCATAGGCGGAAACGTAACTACTCGTAAATACGCACGAGCAGAGCGAACATAAAAATGTGCGAGTAAGTTTTGCGGCATATTTTTTTGTTACATAATTCTCAGCGATCCCAATTAAATTCCATAAAATTGAAAGCTCATGTTGTATTGGTTAATCGCTAGGAGCGATTCGATGTTCACTACTGAATCAGTTACTGGCATTGTACGGAACACACATTAAGTGAGGTCCGCCTCGAAACTGACAGCTTTATTATGTAAGCTTGAACACAATAAACGTTTCTTCTTTCCTTCCTTTTTCTTTACCTCCAAGTCAGGTTTTGTTACATAATCACATCCTATTTCAGCCTTACTACGCGGAAAATATTATATTCTGTTCCACTCGTAAACGCCTGTCAAAGCGCTATCAACAGTTTGGTTTAAGCAACCGTTTCGAAAACGTTAGAAAAGTTCGCGTCTTGACTCGAGAATTCTTGGAAGATTTACCGTTTGGACTTATTGTTGGTCGAACTTGGGTGGATCTGATCGACAATGTTATTAGTTTATTGCTGCGAGAAGGTGAAATCAAATTCAATGTTTAGACAGTTGCGTAGATAGACCAAAGTATAACGGGAGTCAATAGAGACCCCTTAACTAATTGTGAAAATATTAAGAACGCCCCTCTAGGGTTTTTGCGGGGCGTTGGGAAAACTTTAATATTGTTGATTTTGGTAGTACTGATCGCCTTCTATCACAGCCTCTAGCCTGGTACTAGAGATGCGAAGAAAATATATTATGAGCGCTTCAAAAACTTATCGTATCGCAGCACGAATTTACCGTCTCGCCGCGCTTCAATAATCGGGTCCGTACCGACTATTGAAAGCCAAGCCAGCCCCTAGTTTCAGCTCCCCCAACAAGTTTTATTCATCATCATAATCAACACATATCGTCCCACTGTTGAGCACGGGTCTCCCCTTACTATCGTTAGAAGGGTTAGGCCATAATCTAGCATGGGGTCCCGTTCGGTTTACTGGATAACATACCTACCTCCGAAATAATTCTCGGGTAGATATGTGAGTTTCTTCACGATGTTATCCTTCGCCGAAAAAGGAGTGATAATTACGTATTTTTACTAACTATTCTTAGATTACAACAGGGTGTGCAGTGTGCACTGTGCTCTGTCCAGTGTCCAGGGTCTTTATCCGCGTCGATGTTTCAACCGTTATGCCATACAATAGCCTGTTTTGGTTGAACCATAACGCCATGATTATTCAGCTAGATTGCAAAGATAAAGTCTACCTACACAGGGTACGGTCGATTTACGTCGCTCGGGGACACCTATTCAATCAGATTCGCTACTAAAATGCGACAAGTCCTCATAGTTGAAGCACCGTGCGCGCTTATATTCATCCGCCCACTTGCTAATATAAAATCCCATCCCACGTGGGACTATTTCTGTTTCCGCTATAAATTAACGAATCACGAAGCTAGCTTTGACACAGGTTAATTAGTAAAGAGCTGCGTATATTGTATACCGCGACATTTCATTCGTAGCTCTGATCCCAAACTTGGATTAACTGATGATTATCAGATACAATAAGGTCACATAACATCCAAACTCAAAGCAAAAGTAATTTATAAAGTTCACATGGATTTACTTATTCTAAATCTGGTGGTAGAGTAACTTTCATGGGTTCCACTGGTGGCCTATAAATTGTTCTGTTTCTTTATTACCTGACATCACATTCATGTCACGCCTTTTATCCCGCCGGGATAGGCGGAGACCACGTCATCCTCCCACATGCTATGATCCCAGCGGAAAGCAGTACGCCAACTCCCTGACACTCTCTACTTGTTTTTGGAACTCCAGAACAATAGGGCGTGTAGGGTTCAGGCTAAATGGTTTTACATCATTTCTAGCTGGTCTCATTCGCACAAAGAACATCAATCCGCCTTTTACTCATCATCTCGGATACTTCCTCAATCTTATCTTTCATATCTCCTCCAACATCTACCGCGGCAAAGTGGCTTTCAGTAGCCCGCCCACTCTTCGCTCCTTCGGGACATTAATAGAGTTTTAATAAAAACACGGGCGTTAAAATCTAGGTCATCGAAGTTCTTCTCGCTGAAACCCAGCATTGAGATAAACATGGATTTCAAATCGAACCATTCACAGGTGTTTTGCTCCAGATAAGAAAGTATGCGGGTTGCGAACGAATCTATTGTACGATGCCTAGGTGTTATACAATGCACTAGGCGAGAGCTAGATTCTTTTGTGGCAATAATCAATAGCCTTGACGTACCGTGGTTCGGTACAAAAGCTTGCTATGCCTGACAAATATCCATCAAATGCTATCTGCGCCACTCGTCTTAATCCTCGGATGAAATGTATTCATAAATAGTATTATTCCAAGGCTGTATTTACCATAAATATCGCCTTTTATCAAAATCCGTTCAGATGTTACGGCTGTTCAGTGTGACAATATACACAGTAACAGTATATTATATTATAGGCCATGAGGCATTGGTAAGTAATTCTACAGACTTACCTCCAGGCTTTGGTACAAATTGTCTTCTTATATCGATGTTAAACAAACACCACCGTGAAGGAACTCGCGGGTAACATGTAGTGAATCAATATTTTATGACTTTTGGTATTGGGTCTGCGCTACCAATAGACTGACTCTACTCTGTAAAACAATACATTTTTTCAAACATGTCCTCGGAAAATACCTGAATGGAAGTCACATTGTCGCAAAGGGCGAATATCACCTGAGTCTATCTGAAGACACTACATTACGAGCTCTCAATTAGGATACTTCGCACCCTGAAGGTCCAAGCATTCTCTGAAAGTTACTGACGCACTAAAGGCTTAATGAGCACTAATACAAACACGCACGTAGTTTAAGGTCTCCATTATACGAATTTGTTAGGTCCCCAAGACATCTGCGACGTTCGAAGGCCGTATTTTTCTGGCGAAAGTATCCTTAACTCTTCATTAGTGTAGTTGTGTCCGTCTGTACATTTTGTTAGGAAGACCTTCTTTATGGTGGCCATACACCATGCCTATCGTCAAATCGGCATGACGTTGCCGATTGGGTCAAGTAGAACGGACCGTGTGTGGGCTTGATTTGGCATGACAGTTATCATGTGTGGTGTGTATAAACGAGCTGCAGATTGGATCAATTCTGCAATGTTATATCGATAGACAGCGTGGTGTATGGCCACTATTAGATAATCATTTGAGCATATATTTTTTCTAGAATTTTTAATGTTATGCCGTTTAATTTCCCAATCATAAACAATACACACCTACTCTACCTACAGGTGGAAGATAGAAGCTACCCCGAGTCGTTTATGAATACGGTCAGGGTTAGAGGGCAGCGAATTTTGCGATCCAGCTGGCTAGTCTTGGCACCATGACGTTTTAACCGAAATAGCCCCTAGAACAAGATGATTGTAAGAACGAAACGTAAGAAGAAATGCCAAGGGAAGTAGGAAGTCAGAGTATCTCTGCGCCCATACGCAAACTGGGCATGTATTCGTTTTGTACATTTAGACATTCTGTATTTCAATTTAGATCAATATACCCCTAGAGAGAGAATGCTGGCGACTACTCTACCGACAAGGCTCTTAAATAAAAAGAAAAACCCCATGACTCAGTTGTTAGCGCGGCAGCTAAGCTGTATAGGCTGAGCGCGCCTCCAATGGCGGGGGAAGGATGGCTGGTAGAAGAGTAGTACAAAGGAACTTGGCGACTAACCTGGTCTCCATGCAACTGCAATCACCTCGGTTCGGGTCCGTCTCCAAGCTGCTTGTTCCTTCAGGATGTTATGACGTTCGATGTAGTGGACTGTATTTTAGGCGGTTGGTGCGTGTCGGCAAGGAGCGTTTACGCGGCGGGTTTATAGCGGGTTTTGTTTATATTTTCGCGTCGAATTCACGTGGACCACCACAGAGGAGCAGCAGATCCAGTACTTTGGATTCGGCGAGAGCGGCAGCCGCGAAGGACGAGGGTCGATCGCAGACTACTTGCGGCGGCAAGCAGTTTTTTCGTGGATACCACGATATGAGCGACAGAGATAGTCGCCAAGAAATGATAGGAATAGGAAGGTAGGAAGGTATTATGAGTGCCAATGTAAGTGGCGCGAACATTTGCCCCCGGCCTAAAAACCATTGGTTTTTAAAAGAAAGCGGGAAATAAAAAAAATAAAAATAAGAGTTAAACTCTAAAGCGGTCAACGGGTTAAATATAACATAGCGGTTGACCGGGGAGCAAGGGGTTAAATTATTGGGTAGGTAAGATACATAAACGGACGACGGGTCTCTGGTAGACGCCGGTCGCCGTTTTTACTGACGCTACTCGACAGATGCCATCGCCGCCGACATGAGTGGCCACGACGACGCCGAGAGGCCAGGATAGCGGGGGAATATTATCAGTGATAATAAGAACAATAGAACCTATTGTAATGGGATTCGAAGGTGTATTCCATTTTCCTCTAGATTGAAGTAAGTGAAGATATTCCAACTTCCACCGTTTGGAAAATGATTGTACCATTTGATCCAATAAAGCGTATCGTTTCAATAAGTGTCCAGGTTCATCGGGAACCGTGCAAGCGGGTAAATGCTTCAGCGGTGCGGTCATTAAGAAATGTGAAGCACTCAGCGCGGTCGGCTCAGACGGATCTTCGCTCAATAACGTTATAGGACGAGAATTGATAACGCATTCTATCTGTGTGAGTACGGTTAACATTTCCTCATAGGTGAGTAACTGTGAACCGATCGTCTTATGAAGATGACTTTTAAACGCTTTCACATATATTTCATAATTCCCCCCGAAGTGAGGACTTCGCGGTGGATTGAATTTCCAGTGTATGCGATTAGCTGATAACTCATCTGAGATAGACTTATTATATTCGTCGGAATTTAAAAGATCCGTTAACGCATTTTTCGCATTTTTAACGCATTCCGTTAACGCAGAGACGGGAAGGGAGTCAAGGAGCGCGGGTGAGTTACTAGCCCATTTGACGAGATCGAAGCCCCCGGCCTTGAGCAACTCGCGGAGATCGTCTCTGAGTTGTAAACAAGCAGACAGAGTAGGCATGGAGTAGCACACGTCGTCCATGCATGTGTTGTCGCTGATAAGAGATGCTGCGAGTGGGAAGCGGGCACCGTCGGCGGCGCACAGCTGTCGCAACACTCGCATTGCAAGGAACGGACTGCTACGTAGACCAAAACAAACGCGGTTGAATTGGTAGGTATCAAGCGGAAAAACGGGATCGAATCGATACAGGAATTTTTGATATTTGCGGTGGTCCTTATTTATCAAAATTTGTAGGTACATCTGTTTAATATCGGATGTAAAAGCGATTGGGTAGAGGCGGAAATCCAAGAGGATTGTAAAAAGATCGTTTTGTAAATTATCCCCGGTATATAAAACTTGATTCAAGGAGAGGCCTGAGTCAGTTTCAGCACTGGCGTCCATCACCATACGCCATCGAGTTGTTGTTTTTTGTAGTCTCGCAATGGCGTGGTGTGGCACGTAATATCCAGTAAAAGGACTATCATTGTCGATCAGTGAAATGTAACCCTTCTGAATGTACTCTTTGATTATAGCATCGTACTCTAAGCGCAGAGCAGGTGTCGCGGCGAGCTCACGTTCGAGATACATGAAGCGTTTTTTAGCGATAGGGTCAGAATTACCCAGAGAGGTCGCGGGATCGCGGGAGAAAGGTGACGCTACAGAATAGCGTCCCGTAGGATCGCGGGAAACGTTATTTGTAAAAATGCGTTCACATTCTATAGCGTCTGGGCTCAAAGTCGGCGTGCATTGCACCTCTTCAAGCTGCCAGAAGCGTTGGACAAGATTATCTAAACGTGGTCCTTCCGTAAAGGTACAGAGGGAAATATGAGAGCGGCATCTATCTTCAACCAAGGGGTCAGTGATAGAAACAACGGTTTCAATATGAGCGGGCGTAACATGAGCGGGAGTAACATGAGCGGGAGTAACGGGAGCGGTCCCGATTACGATAAAACCAAAAATGGTTTCAAAAGCGGTTGGAGTACCAGGCGGACCAGCGGCGCGGCCTGATAGCAATATTTCAGAAAAGAGCGGCGCGCCTATAAGTATGTCGATCTCGGAAGGCGAAGCGAAACTGTCGTCTGCCAGAGGCAGGCAGTTCAGGTATGAAAGGCAGGATACGTCAATTTTCACTGCCGGTAAATTGTCTGTTATGCGGTCGATAACATAGGCGTCAATTGCAATAAAATTATCATTTAGGCGGGAAGATAAAGTAGCAGAAACTGCTCCCTTGATTGGGTTAGATGCGGAACCTATCCCTTTAACAACGGTGTTCGTCACCTTATTGCATTTTAAATTTAATTTAGCGCAACATTTTGAAGTTAAAAAGTTACTTTGGGAAGCCGAATCAATTAAGGCGCGTACTACATGGCGGCGACCATTTAAATCCGTAGCATAAACTTGTACGGTTCCCAGTAAACAAGTAGTGTCATTAGGCTGCGAAGCGGGGCGTATATTACACAGCGACACCTGTTGTTGTGATGACTGATAAGCAGTTGTAGTTAAGTTCGTCAGCTGAGCGCTAGCGGAGCCCGCGACGGGCTGCGGCGATGCCGAAGGCGGCATGTGATCCCCGGCGGCGGAGAAGTTGCCAGTTCGCGCGCGCGGAGGCGGCGCGTGCGCCTGTGACGAAGCGCTAGGGTACGGGCGATTGTCTTCACGGGAAGATGATACTTTGCGGCATAACATAGAATGATGTTTACATCCACAATAACGGCAATTAAATTTAGAATTGCAAGCAGTATTTATATGCGTAGTGCTTAGACAATTAGTGCAACCTTTGCTTTGTTTTACAAAATTGTACCTGTCGTCGATAGAAAGCTTATCAAATGCAGGGCATCTATATAAGTTAGCGTGATCGGCTTGTTTGCAAAGCGGACAGTGAGTGACGCATGATGCTGCAAAAGACTGCGTAGACCTTGCAGTACCCGGCCTGTTATCACTGCGGCTAAGAGAATCGGTCGTAGTGCGTTCCAATATTTTGCTTTGTTCGCGGATGAATTTTAAAAGTTCATTGTATGTAGGCATAGATTTACCTCGCATGTGCATTTCAAACGACCGTGCAGTACTTGAATCTATTTTCTTCAAAGCGAGCGATAGTAAAATAAAATCAGACATGTTATCGAGCTTGAGAGACTTCAAACTTGACACAGCCGTGCAGAATTTATCTAGGAATAATTCTAAGTTTTTATTCGTCGCGGTGTTAAAAGATTTAAAATCAAGCATTTGATCAAGATAAGCGGAGGCTAGGTTACGTTTGTCGTTATACTTATCGACGAGCGTCTGCCATATGATCGAATAATTATCACCGTTAGGTACGATACCAGAACAAACTGCAAGGGCCCGGCCTGACAATTTATTAATTAAATATTGGACGCGTTCGTGATCAGTGAGATCGGGATTTTCGTGAATCGTGCGTTTGAATGACTCATAAAATATCCTCCAGGTCATCGGATCTCCATTGAAGACCATCAAATCGAGTTCAGGAATTCTGATAGATTTACGTTGCGGGGCAACATTGAAATCAGCGGTTTTTAAAGGCGGGTTAAGTTTATTATAAACAAACTGACAACGGCAAAACATATCTTCGAAGACGTTTATAGATTGGTAGTTTACCGTGTACGAAGCGTTGAGAGTCAACTCGGTGACATTTAATTTGTTCACAATTTCATTGAAATCGGAGCGTAAGCGGTCTAACGAGATCATTCCACATAGAAATAAATCTTTCTCAGTATCATCAGTGAAAGCCTTTAAAGATCGGTTAAAAATATCTTGTAAGCGAGAAAATATAATGTCACGTTTACCTATCAAGGTCAAACGTTCGACCTGTAACGTATCGAGCGCTTTTGCGTCCTCGTATACTTCACTATCTTTGTCTTTTGAACGAGTAGCCATAGCCATCTTAACAAAGTATAAAAAACTAGATAAAGTATGAAATTCCTAATTTACTGCAACTGCCTACAGCATTTACCTGTCGCGCGCGCGGCGTATTGAATACCCACGTGGAGACGCACGGGCGGTCGTTAGGAATACCTTCACTTTTTAATAAAAATTAAGAATTACGGAAAAATCGTTATTTTTACTATTTAGGAATGCGGAATACACGAAATAAGTATATAAGAGCGTAGTAGGATAGTACAGGGTACTATCTGAACTGTAATTGCGGGCGGGAACACGATAATTATAGGAAATTATCGTTGGTAAAAATACCAATATAAAATTGCGGGCGGTTATAAAGAGGACTATATGAGGCCTAAGAGGGGCCAGAGAATAGCGGGAGGACCAGAGAAGATCCGGCGGCGGAGGACCAACAATATATTAGCGCGGCAGCTAAGCTGTATAGGCTGAGCGCGCCTCCAATGGCGGGGGAAGGATGGCTGGTAGAAGAGTAGTACAAAGGAACTTGGCGACTAACCTGGTCTCCATGCAACTGCAATCACCTCGGTTCGGGTCCGTCTCCAAGCTGCTTGTTCCTTCAGGATGTTATGACGTTCGATGTAGTGGACTGTATTTTAGGCGGTTGGTGCGTGTCGGCAAGGAGCGTTTACGCGGCGGGTTTATAGCGGGTTTTGTTTATATTTTCGCGTCGAATTCACGTGGACCACCACAGAGGAGCAGCAGATCCAGTACTTTGGATTCGGCGAGAGCGGCAGCCGCGAAGGACGAGGGTCGATCGCAGACTACTTGCGGCGGCAAGCAGTTTTTTCGTGGATACCACGATATGAGCGACAGAGATAGTCGCCAAGAAATGATAGGAATAGGAAGGTAGGAAGGTATTATGAGTGCCAATGTAAGTGGCGCGAACATCAGTCATTAATGTCGTCACCCCAGCACAATAATATCTATTTACCAAAACATTAACCCATCCCGCCGCATTCGCATTATCGTAATGGCTTTGGAAATGGTTGCCCTGGACCTTATTCAACAATTTATGGAGGTCTAAAAGCGCCCCCGGCCGGGTAAGGGGCAAGGGGCTAAAGCTGGATCCTCATAACATATATGACCGTGACCGTGTCTCCGTACTTGCTGCGGTAAACATGGATGAAGGCCGTGACATTTTACTGCGATCCCTTCAGAAGGCCCCTGAGTGGATCGCTGCGTGACATTAGGTCCGACATGCTTTGTCTCATGTGTTTGTTACAGTCACGGTTGTCACGGTCACGGTCACAGATGTGGACCCAGCTTTAGGCGGTAACGCGAAAAATGACGCTACCAAATCACCTCGCACTGGTACACACTAGCGAAACCGTGAAATAAATGGTAAACCGCGAGAAATAACAAGAAGTTCAGGGTACTTGACTGACTGTTGCAAAAGAGAAGGCCTCTTCTGCAAGAGACCGCCTGTGGAACACAGATATTCATCCGCCAAGCAGTAGTGTGCAAACATTACTGTGTTCCAGTTTGAAGGGCACTGTTTCCAGCGAAATTACTGGGCATATGAGGCTTTGGAGCCGATGTCTCAGGGTGATAAGCGAGTGCGGTGTCGCGCAGGATTGTTCAATGCAAGGTTTTGGGTGGCACTGTGACTGTTATGGGCAGACGTGGCGCTTACCATCAGGTGAACGACTTGCTCGTCGCGTCACTCAGTCAAATAAACAAATAACTACTAGGTGGGGATCAATAGAGCACCCAGGACCCCCTTCTCATCACAAAGCTAGTAGTAAAATAAACTTTAAAGTTTTTCTCAGGCAAGACGCTTTTAAACTGCGACAATGACCAACTTAAACAAACACTACTTGTGTGGCCGAGTCGTCGGTAAGTGCCAATTTGCCTTGTTTGTTCGCTGCGGCACTTGAACGTTAACTAGCGGAGTGTGCGGCGGTTCTTTTTATGTTTTTATTGCTTCTTCGGACCTTCTTGGGGTGAGGTTGTCACATAATATCACCCCACTACTTGTACGGTCGGCCTCAAAAGTAGCTCACCATCTTCATAATTTAAACACTACTATGTTCCGGGTTGAAGGGAATTGTTTCCAGCGAAATTACTGGGCATATGAGACTTTAGAGCCGATGTCTCAGAGTGACGAGCGCAGTACAGTGCCGCGCAGGATTATGCAATGCAAGGTTCTGGGTGGTACTGTGACTGTTATGGGCAGGCGTAGCGCTTACCATCAAGTGGACGACTTGCTCGTCTCGTCGACCGGACAAATAAAATTAAAAAAAGTTATTATTAATACTAATTTAGTCATTTTACTAATTTTTGGTTACTATAATAGCAGAGTTAATAGTTATGATTCAGCGTTGGGAAACTAATCAGAGGAAGCCCAACTTAACATCAGAGAGTAAATAAGCTAGCATTGTGTAGACCGCACCGCAAGTTCTAGGGATTGAACGTAAATTCTCGATGTTCCATTTCAACCCCTAATAAATAAGGGTATTAGGTATTGAATTAACAATAACAAGAACTAAGGGGATGGTGGGGAATAAATTGTTTTGAGAATTTACGTATCAGGTTCGTTATTTGGGGGTTCAAATGTCTCTAAAGATAGTTTTTTTTTGCAAGAGACCGCCTGGGGAAGTACAACACCTTTGCCAGATATTCATCCGTCAAGCAGAGTGTGCTACCATTACTGTGTTCCGGTTTGAAGGGAATTGTTTCCAACGAAATTACTGGGCATATGAGACTTTAGAGCCGATGTCTCAGGGTGACGAGCGCAGTGCAGTGCCGCGCAGGATTATGCAATGCAGGGTTCTGGGTGGTGCTGTGACTGTTATAGGCAGGCGTAGCGCTTACCATCAGGTGAACGACGTGCTCGTCTCGTCACTCAGTCATAAAAAAAAGATAGCTACCGAATAATTCAAGATTCGACCTGGAGACCTAGATAGAGACAGTTAAAAAGGCTTAAATATTAGCAAATTTAGTTTTTCCTACCTTGCATATCCCACGGGAACCGTTCATTTTTACGGAATAAAAAGTATCCTACGTGTTAATCCAGATAATAAACTAGCTTTGTGCGAAATTTCATCCAAATCCCATTAGCCGTTTTTGCGTGAAAGAGTAGGAAACATCCATCCATCCGTCCTCACAAACTTTCACATTTATAAGAGGAAGGAAGTAGGATAGGATTTATAGAATTTTCCTGCGAATTAAAACAGTAAGGTACTAAGGTACCAGTAGAGTCACAGAGTAAGTAAATAGTGAAAGGCAGAGACATCTCCAGGTAAAGGTAAAATCGTTTCGTCTCGGCGTGAACTGCGCGGTAAGCTCTCCTTTGTATGAACACGAAACTTCGTCATTAGTCTCTAGTCTTTACATTTCACTGTAGGAAAGTAGAGTTCACAAGTCATAGTACAAACAGAACAGTATGTTAACTTCACTGGACGGTACCAAACGCGCCAAAGACAGCTACCGTAATTTTTTATTAAATTACCTTTTTTTACTGAGTAACGTGACGAGCACGTCGTTCACATGATGGTAAGCGCCACGCCTACCCATAACAGTTGCAGTGCCACCCAGAATTTCACATCGCATAATCTTCCGCAGCACTGCACTGCGCTCGTTACCCTGAGACATTGGTTCTAAAGTCTCATATGCACAGTAATTTCGCTGGAAACAGCGTACGTCAAACTGGAACAGAGTATTGTTTTCACACTACTGCTAGGCGGATGAATATCTGGTATATCAAAGGTGCTTCCCTAGGTGGACTCTTGCAGAAGAGGCTTACCAATACAAAAACCCTAACACAAAATTGACGCTGCCACAAAATCAACCTATCTACCAATTATAAAACATTAAGATAGGGACAACATTGCGTATCCGGGCCGTAGAATAGGTGTTTTAATCCTGCAAAGGAGTGGAAGTCGTCGCCTGAGCTTCTGGTTCCCGATAGTTACAGCCTGGGATTCTTCAAGTCACGAGTGAATGGGCTACTTCTAGGTCGCGTGCACCATCGTAGACTGCATTGTCGCTTCATATTGGCTATGCCACATGAGAATCCTCACGGAAAACGCGTGATGTCACAACGCGTTTTATACTTATTTTGAACCTTAAACCTTCACGAAAAGCGCTAGCTTCTCGTCCGCTAATTTGACAGTTCAATTGACAGAGTAAATTACGAGTTACGAGTCTAGGTGGACATAGCGAATAACGGCCAAGGTGCAAACGCAAACCTTTTTATCAAAAAGAAATGGGTCTCAAGTTGACATACTTTTTCGGTTCTACTGTGCCAGTGTTGGCTAAACAATAAAACTAAATTGAAGAGTGCTGAATAAAATGTCGAAAAAGAAGTGCAAATGGAATCATTTCAGCGAACACTTGTTTGAAAAGATTGTTTTGTAAGCTTTTAAGCTATTATTTAGTCTTTCTCTACATAAATTACTATCCATTAAAAGGGTAAGCTGGAGGTGCCTTCTGGCATAATGATAGGGGATTGCTGGGCTATTTATATTTTGTTCAATATTATATTTTACTAGCAGCGCTCCGTGGTTTCGCTCGTGTTAGCTATTATACCACAGGAACCGTTAATTTTAACGGGATAAAAAGTACCCCATGTTCTATTCCAGGACCTAAAGTTTTGGCGTGAAGAGTGTGTGTGTGTGTGTGTTCCGTCTTTACGCCGAAACGTCTGAGCGGATTTTGATAAAATTTATAATCGTATACAGATACTTGGTCCTGTATTAGAACAGGATAATTTTCATCCCGTCGAAATTTACGGATCCTGTGGGTAAATAGTTAGCGCGGGAGAAACCACGTGGCACTTCTAACTTTCACATTAAATTCGTAAAACGTTATGCTTTCGTAAAAGGACCAAATGGTAATTTTGCTAATGGACAAAAATAATCTAGAATACCGGGACAAAAAGCAGCGGTATGAAAAGGTAGAAAAACCGCGACGAATAAAGCTCTACCGAAATGGACAGTTTGAATTGAAAAGCTATGCCCAAAATAAGGTATTAAGTAGGTACTTACCTACCTACGCCTACGTAAATATGCAGACTAGCGCTTTTTACGATTCTGAAAAGGCTTCACAATTCCTGAATGACATAAGCTGGACACAGTGGAAAGAACACAGTGGGTAAGTATTTTTTATCTATAGAATGCAGAGTTACTGTAGGAAAACGGATTTTACGTAAGTGAAACCGCGGGCACAGCTACATAGTGATGAAATAAAAAACTTCTAAAATGCAAATTCGGTTACTTGTATAACTTATTTTTTCTAGTTATTGTGATTTATAAACCAAACTACTCAACCGATTTTGATGAAATTTCTATGTGACTAATATTTAAGTAAAAATAATAAAAAACTTTTCCAAACCGGTTGATAAGTGACTGAGTTATAAGAGGTGATTATCATTAAAAAAAATCCAAGCGAACTGAGAACCTTCTCTTTTTTTGAAGTCGGTTGAAAATTGCCAATTCGAAATTATCCAGCAAATTCAATCATTCATTTTTCAATCGTAACAATATTTTTTAACTAGTGAAAGCCACCCGGATTTCTACGGGTAGCATACCATTAGTTACACAGATACAGAGATAAGCGCGAACATACAAACAGA
This sequence comes from Campaea margaritaria, assembly GCA_912999815.1. NCBI lineage: Eukaryota > Metazoa > Arthropoda > Insecta > Lepidoptera > Geometridae > Campaea > Campaea margaritaria. Next base: position 11,711,128 of record OU538791.1, read on the forward strand.
CAGCGTTACCAACCCCCATATTTATAATGAATTTGTAGATGCAAACTGCAGTCTGGTGTCTATTATTCTGGGTGACAAAATGGCCGCTTGTCACCGTTTCCCGGCCTTTTCGATGAAATTTTGTCACCCGGTGAGATTAAAAAATCCCACCAGAACTACAAAGCCTATGAATAGATTCGTTATTATAACAGAAGGTACTTTAATATAGATATTGTGCGCCTATTTCTGATATAATGATGGTATAAATATAAACTTTTCCGTAAGTGATGATCGAAAGGGTGTTTGAAAGGGCTATTGTGTGCAACGCGTTAGAAAACCTTTTTGTGCGTGGGAAGGGGATGATTGAACTATTTTACATTAAAGGAAAATTATCGATAAAGATGTATTGTGGACAGTTTAGGTCAAATGTCCTCTTTCTTTTCATGGGTTGGGTGAATTGTGTGATGTAACAAATGTGTTTATTTATTGTGATTTCATTTGAGTGGTTTGACTCCACTACGCTTACTCTATTGCAAACGGCAACATTTACTCCTTAAGTCTACTTTTTTTGTCATTTTCATATTCTTTTTATCTCCCTCAGGGAGGGAAATAGTGGTTTTTTTTTGGTCTTTCGGCCTTCGCTCGTCTGACAGACGGCTGACTTGCTTGACTGCCTATACGGAGGTGGAACGCCGAGCTTGACGCCTATTCTAAAGGTTGGTCTCAAGCAATAGATCACAAAAGTTGGAAAGAGGGAAGGGAGGCTTTTGCCCAGCACTGGGACAATATGGGCTGAAATAGTAATAATACAGCATAGACCATGGTTGGTGGTTGGTCATTGACCAATTGTTTTTTCTGCAATTCACATAGGAGACGCCCCGGTCGATACAGACCACCACCAGTAAATCAAGTGTACCTAAATCCTAAAAATCTCATTCTTGTTCATGGTGACTGCGCTGTATATTTCTTGGATGTCTATGGAACTAAATTGTATACCTAAAAAAAGCCGTGGATCCGATGAGAACTAATCTAAGGAACCATGGAAATAAGCCTGAGAAACTCCATCGTGAAAGAAATCGTGGATACAGCTAGTGAAGTAAATTTTAGGCACAAATATTCTATAGGCAGTTAAAACGCCTCCACAAATAATACGTTAGATACGTTAGTTCTGTTACGCGATGTACCTATAATTTTTTACGAGCGACATAACATAACACTTGTATCGGATCGGCGATAGCGGTCGGTAAGGTTACGAGGCATTACATCAGGCATTAAACGATTACCGACTGGTCGGATTGAGGTATCGAATTTTTGATACCACAGGTGTCAGATCAAGGGCAATAGCTAAGCATACAGACACAGATTTGCCCAGCGGATCTGCCTGACAGACGTGCCTGGCAGACAAAACTGCTGATGATGGTGAAAACAGACAAATCCGACTGGCAAATCCGTGTCTGTTTCCATTATACACCAGCAGTTTTTGGAACAAATATATTTTTCCAGACAAGCTATTATAAAATACGCATGCAGATCAAAATGAGCCCAAACGACATCAAACTACTGTTAGCCACCGAGGAGTTCCGCTGTCTACCTTCCGTCTCCATCATCAGATCAGCTCGCTGTTACCATAATTTTGTATTGTCATCAGAACTTGAGAGGCATGCCAAATATCATCCAACTAGAATAACTGCTTTTAAATTCAGTTGCAGAATTTTACCTGAACATACATACATTGCATCATCATCATCATCATCATCATCAAGCCATATCGTCCCACTGCTGAGCACGGTTTTCCCCTCACATTCGTGAAGAGGGTAAGACCTTAATCCACCACGCACGTACCTATACATAATCCAATACATACAGAAAATTCAATAACAGCTGGTATTTTTTTTTTTACTGAGTAACGAGGCGACCAAGACGTTCACCTGATGGTAAGCGCTACGCCTGCCCATAACAGTCACAGCACCACCCAGAACACTGCGTTGCATAATCCCGCGCGGCACTGCATTGCGCTCGTCACCCCGAGACATCGGCTCTAAAGTCTCATATGCCCAGAAATTTCGCTGGAAACAATGCTCTTCAAACCGGATTGTCACACTACTGTCACACATTGTCACACTACTGCTTGGCGGATAAATATCTGGCAAAGGTGAGGTACTTCCCCAGACGGTCTCCTAAATACAGCTAGCAGTTCTAAAAGCTGGTAAAAACACTCAAATTTAGCTCTCCTTCCATCACTTAGACCTAAAAGGTCTTATATCTGTTATTAATTTACGAGCACCGCAATATCGCACCAGATCATAACTGCAATAGAAACCCTCATCTTATGCTCAACTACTTTCTCTAAACCTTGGATTTTCACAGCCCCGGGGAGTTCGCTTTTCCCTTAGCCTAACCGCGTCTGCTAAAATAATGTGGAAGCGGAGGTTGGTAACCCTGAGAGTAAGGTGAGCTTGGAGTTAGCACTGTCCATAGTGTGAGGGAAACCAGTAAGAAAACTTTAGCAAAATCGATATTACTTATTTTATTTTATTTGGAAGGCATACAGTGTACCATAGCAACTTACCAAATTATGTATGATTCTAAAATCAAATTAAAACCATTTACAAAGGATAAATAGAATCTTGGTTGTACCTTCTGATTCCATGGATGTGTATAGAAAATCATAGTTTGGAGTCAGAATCTAAGTAGGTGATCGGGACAAAAAACAATATTATAACTTAGTCTGACTTGGTGGTGTTCAAACTCGATAATCAGGTGAGATAGTGGTCAAACGTGAATCTATTTATTAAAAAAAAAAAAAAATTGTTGATGACATTATTTATTCAAAATATAGATTTTGTTTTATAACGCTATTCAAAAGCAGTGGGATAAATTAATGAATTAAAAAAAAATTTTTTTTTGATTCATCCCATATTGGGGCGAAATAGTCGTGGGGTTTAAACACGGATGGGGATTAGGTAATCTGTGCGCTTTGCAAACAATACCATCCCACTGCTGGGAAAATATCTCTCTCGCGACACATCCGTGCCTAGAGCCTGATTCGGCTTTTGTGACAAGTCTACAAAACAAGTCTTTAGACTTTTTGGGAAGCTTATGAAACTAAGTAGTTTTTTTTTCTAGAATTATTGCTGGCTCAAGCAACATAGTGAAATTGGCTGCAGACACGGCTAAGAACCTTTGTAATTAGATTTAGATCATAGACTTAAAAAAATACGTATGCGTGTTATGAAATTGGGCACTTGCTGAGTTCTCCTACTGTCGGTAAAGGTACTGTGTCATACTCCAGGTGGCTGGGTAATGATGTTTTAATTTTAATTTAAATAATGGCTCGCTTTAATAATATAGCGTTATGAGAAGCGCTGACGACAAAGCTGAAAAAGCGCTGACATTCTATACATAGGAACCTACTTACACATTCTGAGTAGATAACTTACATTATTAGTTTTTGTTTCTGTGGGAACCTCGCACAGGAAAAGGAAACTCCATTTACTCTACCAGTGGGCGAGATACGCCCGCCACAGAAGATAGCGCCAACAAACTCTACGGGGAGTCAGCGTTACCGCACCAACGTGTATATTATTAATATATTAAACATTTAATTCAATAAACTCACATCACTGGCTCCGGCGGCAAGTTGCTAGACTGGTCTGTTACCGTTACGAACACTGGCCGCGCCTGTAACAACAGATTGATTTCGTTAATGACACCACTGGAGGCTTAAAGCTTACGTGTTGGGTACCCTACGATAAAACAATTTTTTTTTTATTTGACTTAGTGACGAGACGAGCCGGTCGGTCACCTGATGGTAACCGCTACGCCATCAAATAACAGTTACAGCGCCACCTAAAACTTTGCATTGCATAATCGCGGCACTGCGCTCGTCACCCTGAGACATGGGCTCTAAAGTCCATATGCCCAGTAATGTCGCTGGAAATAGTGCCCTTCAAACCGGAACACAGTCATATTTGCACACTACTGCTTGGCGGATTATGATACTTCCCCAGGCGGTCTCTTGAAGAGGATGCCTCCTACTAGAACTAGAACTTTTTTGTACACCAGTACAAAGTGTGAGTGTGTGTGTGTAGTGTGTGTACAAATTGTGTTGTTGTCCAGTGTTGTCTTGTGTACTGTGTTTGTATTTAGGTAGATTGATTGGCGACAACACACAATTTACACCTATGGCAGAGATCATAGGTAGGTTAAAGCTATAAGCGGTCATAGCTTAGTAGCAGAGCGTCTGCCTTCCACGGATAGGGTCGAGTTTCTTGCAAAATATAAACGTAATTATCACTCGCTTTTCGGTGAAGGAAAACATCGTGAGGAAACCCACATATCCGAGAATTATATAGGTGTGTTAGCCACCAATCCGGACCGGGCGCCCTGTGGATGTGGGCCTTATCTTCCTCACGAAAGTGTGGGAAGACGCTAGTTCAGCAGTGGGCGGATATAGGATGATGACGAATGTTCTGAGCACGTGTACCTTCATGATATAATTACACAGTATGTGTTCCTCAATTACTTATGTACTTGTTTGAAATTCACATGAAATATTTCTTATTTATCTATTTGAGATAAAACATTTACAAACCTTGGTTCTGAAAAGGGTTTCCTAACATCATATTCGGGTTACCTCCTTGTAATAACACGCGGATCCCAAAGATATTACGAGGGAAATCATTATAATGATGTATGCTAACATGAACGACTACCACAATGTTTTTCGTGGAATCTAATTGTATTCTAACATCGTAAATAGCGTTTTCAAAATTAAGCAATTAATTAAAATATTTATTCAAGAACTGTGGCAAAGAAACAATTGTATTTTACATAATATAAAGGCTCACCAAGAGAGCAAAACAAACAGGAAGTCCAATATTTCGTAATTGAAACCGCTAACTTTGAAAATGATCAAAGAAATTTCATATTGATCTCAAAACATGGAAAGAGACTACCTTTTTTTTCATAATGACATTTCCTTTCGTAAGGTAGAAATGGATATTTTCGGGGACTTTATACACATCCCTTTATCGGTTAGATTTTTTGCGACAACGGAAGAGGCTTTCGCCCAAAAAGTATCCTACGTTCTTCCCCAGGGTTCAAACTATCTCTATACCATTCATCAACATAGGTTCCAGTGAAAAACTAAGCTGAAAAGGGAGCAAACAGACAGAGTTAAATGTGTACATATATCTATCATAGGATTTGTTGCGTTCCCCATTTATTGAACGTAAATAAAAAAAAAATTGCAGAGCACTTTTTTTTTATTGCAGAATAGGCAAGCATTTGACCGCAGTCTCACCTGTTGATAAGTGTCGACACGGTCCAGGATATATATAGGAGAAAGTACCTATTCAGTATCGACTTGAAGACTATCTGATTATAGTACTGAAAGTACAGTTCAGTACAGTTTCAGTATAGACTTGCAACATTCAACCGTATTGCATTTTGCAACAGCTCAATTCAGTTGGGATACGTGAATAAAAATCAGTCAATATCGCCAAACAAACGCTGAAATACCATTTCAGATACGTTAACTTAGTTACTGAATCCAGCAAGGTCCCGAAGGAATAACCCGTCCATTTTGAAAACGTTCGCGATTTTCATTTACAATTACTTCGCTTCAGCTGCGGAGTCACTGGCTAGCGAGACAAGTCGTTTTGTATTTTTAATATTTAGCTCGGTACGGTCTCTGTTAACAGAGTTGGAAAATATTATACACGTCAGTGAGGTTATATAATGAAAGATCCACGTCGGTTCGCGTAGACGACACAGTGTGGTGTAGAAACCTACACAGTAAGAAACACTTGGCGAAAAGTTTATAAAAGTCTAATTTCAGTATGTAGCTACAGGATAAATAGTAGCAGTGTCCCTAGGGACACAGAATACGAACAAAGAATAATAAATAACATGCTATAGAAGGAAGATTAAAGACAACAGCTGTCTCACAGCTCTCTTATTCACATCAAGTAATACAGCGTACACGAGAGTGAGTGAAACAGAAAACTTCCCATGGCTTTTATTATTCCAAGTATGGTCCACAAGACAGATTGGTCTTTGGTTGTTTGAATTTGGTGGTTTGAATGTTATAATTGTTTTGATACGATTATTATTGTTATTAGTTAATATAATTGGTTATGCCGTTTTAATTAATTAAATAAATAAATAAATTGGTGTTGTCTATTTGTTACTACATTTTGTCATGGCTTGAAAGCTTTGTGGACGGTTTGGTGAACATAACAAGTGAACAACTAGTGACAAACTGCCAAATTAGTATGGGTTCCATTTACTTTAGTAAAACTTCTTTGAATACTACGATTTCGTTTTTTTTTAAGTAAAACTTCTTTACGGACGCTTGATTTGGGGAGAAAGCTGGTGAATGCGTTACGAAAAATGTGACTGGGCGAGGCGAATGGAAGTTGAGAGGTAAAGAGGTTATTAAGGGTAAAAGATAGGTAGATAGGTGGTAGGTGGCTGGTGACAGATGACAGATGAAAGGTGACAGATGATAGATGACAGATGACAGAGGACAAATGATATATCGTAAAATAAAAAAGAACTAAAGAAGTTTTACTTCAGTCGTGTGGTTTAAAGCACACTCATTTTTTTTTGTATAGATTTATTCTAAATGCATACCGGATTGCGTGCGTCAGTATTAGGCAGTAGCGGTATTAGGGTATGTCTACATTTTATTTAGCTACTAGCTGTGCCCTGCCACGCTTCGCTGTGGCACATTCGCACATTCGCTGATGAAAAAAATAGATAAAAACAATCCTTGATGCGGATTATATATCATGCTAAAATTTCAGCTCGATCGGTGCAGAACTTTTTGAGTTTTTGAAGCGTACACAAACCAACATAACATTTATATACATATAGATTAGCAAGCTGTTAAATAATTATATTAATTTTATTTAACTTTACTTTATTGATACTAAAAACTTTATATGTTAAGACAAAATCTATAAAATTCAGCCCTATCTAATTTGAAGTAACTATTAATGAGTAATTCGACAAACACATCAATTTTCGCTAAATTAATCTTCCATTATTCACGTAGAGTAGATATTAATTAAAATTGATTGATGATCCACGCATCGAAATGCTTAATCAATTATTTTAAGTGTCGTTTGGCCGTCTAACAGGACATTAAGAATAAACGATTTACCTTCACATTACGAAGACAAGCAATCTAACCAAATATGTCGTGAATCCTTAAACAAAGGTCGCCTGATCGCCTAGCCAAAGGAATATAGCCTGTAAACGCTTTAGGATAAAGTTTAGAAAATCCGAAGGTAAAGCTGTAGGCATTTAATTTTAATATATCAAAGATCAAGAGAAATAAAGGTCGCCGTGACAGCGTGAAGTCTAGATTGAGAATGCAACTCGTTGCTATATTCGTTTTGCATAAGTAGGTATAAATACTATTTATGTCAAAGTAGCTGACGACCTTATGCAATTCGAAGTTTCAAGGCGTATAATATTGCAGTATCTGAGAAGAAAAGGAAAGAAAAAGAAATATAAAGGAAAAGAAAAAAAGAAGAAGGAAGAAAGAGTGATGTTTTGCTGTGTTGAGTCGTTACGAAAAATTACAAAAAAGAAAATTACTGGGCAGATGAGTCTTTAGAGTAGATGTCTCAGGGTGACGGGCGCAGTGCAATGCGCGGTTCTGGGTGGTGCTGTGACTGTTGAGGGCAGGCGTAGCGCTTACCATCAGGTGAACAACTAGCTGCTGGCAGTATTGTATAATACAATGTTGACATTCTCCATCTCTGGTAAAACCTTCATACTCCTCCGCTTCGATAAACACGATATGAAAACCTCAGTCAAGTTGCCAAGGGGTGAAATGTCAAAAAATGCCATAAACAGAAAATTATCGAGTCCATTCCTTGTTTAAAAAACAACTGAATGTAAACCGTTCTTTCCCCTCTCTCCTCATAACAGAAGCGCCCGGTAACTTATTAATTGCGTCCATTGAAGCATGCCTTGCCACAGAATACTTAACAGTACAGGTCTTGTTTAATTAGGAATTCCTTTTGATACAGTCTTGATGACAACGTATTGTAAATATCTTTTGTCATTTGAGCTTTTGTCGTAATAAGAAGCGGACAAGTGGCTGTAAGTGACGGATCATTTATATCCATCGCTTGACTGCGACAGAGAAATTAAAAGAAATGTAATTAGGAAGAACCTCTATTTATTTGCAAAAGAAGTATTCTTCTTCTAATGGTTCTCGAAATTTAATTGTGTTTTTTCGTCGTGTTCTTTGCTTGCCGTGTTTTTTGCCAGTAAATCAATTCATATTAACCTCGTGGAGCAACATCGTTTTTTCCATTTTTATTAAATATTTTAGTCAAACTTTTTATCGAAAATAATACAGTTTTAATTATGCAAGCTGCAGACATGAACACAATATACAAATGTATCTATCTTTTGCAGGTTCATGTCATGGGTGTGAAGATATGACAAAATTTTCCGTATACCAGGTATGACCAAATTGCACTTAAAATGGCGTATGACTAAATTACACTGTGACCAAATAACCCTTTTAAAAAACGCATCGGTACCTACTCTAGATTAGCCCTACACGTTAGTTAGACTAAACTAGTCTTTATACCCCCGTTATAAGACTGAGACTGGTCAGTAGATTCTCGACACGAGGGGGGAAACAACATGGGTGCAAATGAGAAATTCCCAGGACCCTGCAAACAACAATTTACTCGCTTGTGGCGGCGAGTTGTCAACATCCCTTCTGACACACTCAATTAGCCCTTAAATTAACTTGTCTTGTATCGTGTTGTGTTACATTCTAGTACTTAATACCTACCTACCTAAAACTACAAGTGGTAGATGAAACTGTGAACTATATCCGACTTGTGGGCGGCTAATTTTGAATCTCATCGAGAGACAAATTTCACCAAAAAGGCCGACTTTAAGTTCGACTTAAGTGTGGAAACATACTAAGTTGCATCATATAGTATAGAAGGAATATTAAAAGCAACAGCTGTCTGACAGCTCTCTTATTCACATCTAGTGATACAGCGTAAACGAGAGTGAGTGAAACAGAAAACTTCCCATGGCTTTTATTATTTCATATATGATCCACGAGATACTCAGGGTGGTTAGGGTCGGGTTGTCTTCCGCCGGGGCAAGATGGTGACTGCTAGCGTGAACCCATCTTGCCCCACCTCGGTGGAGGACTGCTCACGGGGGGGTTTAGTGGGTTCGTGTCCCACACACCCCCCTCCATCACCCCCGTGGTGGAGGGGATAGTGTGACGGCATTTCCTCCCACAAAAAAAGAGGGTCAGGTTGTCTATTTGCTACTAAATCGTGTCATGGAAAACTTTGTAAACGGTTTGGTGAACAATTAATGACAAGTTGTCAATTTTGTATGGAATCTCTTTACTTTAGTAAAACTTCCTTGGTAAAATATACATTTTATAATCTGTGGTAGCTAACATACTCTGTGAGAGATTCGTAGTGACTAGTGTACGTGTTCTGTGCCAGTGTGCTAGTGTTGTAACAACAATTTGTCGTTGTTCCGGGTTCGGTTGCCTGTCGCGTGCGCCGGCGCATCTCTTTGCAACCGTCTGTTTACGGTATTTGTGTGGAATACGTGATGAGGTTGGCTATCCGTCGGTATGACGAGGAACATATTAATGTAAATTGGTATAGAAATTACTGGAATTTAGAAATATAAGCAGGCGGTGGTAGATAGAATAATGTGTAACCTTCCAGCGTCAACTTGATAGTCCTGTTAACCATAATGGGACGAGCAGGTTGTTCGCTTGATGGTAGGCGCAAAGCGTCACATCTGGCGAGCAGTTGCAGTGCACAAACTTTGGAACTTATATAATAATTGGCGACTCTTCACCGCCCATTGTACTACCCTTGCTTACCTATTGTAATTCTTCTGTACTGTGTTTATTTTTGTTTCTGGTGTACAATAAAGAGTTTTTCTATTCTATTCTCATCACCCGGAGACAGGGAACAGTTTTTTTTTATGTTAACAAGTAACGAGACGTGCAGGTTGTTCAATTGATGGTAAGCGTCACGCCTGCCCATAGCAGCTACAATGCCACCCAGAACTTCCCATTACAAAACCCTGAACCGCACTGCACTGCGCTCGTTACCCTGAGAAATCGATTTTTAAGTCTCATACGCCCAGTAATTTCTCTGGAAACAGTGCCCTTCAAACCGGAACACATTAATCAGCACACTAAAAGATAATTTTAAATGTTGTATAGTTAACACATTATACGTTTCTTTAATAAATAATTGGAAGACGGCGTCGCTCACGTCCACAGGAAGTACCTTTTACTACGTGTCTTGCGGATGGCGCTAATCGAGCTGACAACGCTGAGCATCGGGCGGCCGATATGATAATACAAACCCTGACCGTGGCAACATTGGGCAGGAGAGCCTACGGAGCATAGAGGAAATAAAAAGCCCCTAAACAACCTGGCGTAGAAGGCAAGGGGAAACCACAACGACCATCTCTCTAGAGAATGTCCCGACCTCAACTATGGAAAGTACAGTGAATGATTAATTGATAATGATTGTTGCAATCCAGAGTGTCCGAGACCCTCATAGATGGCGACAGATCGTGCAGGAAAAAGTTGTTCGGGTACATCAGGACTACCTACCTACCTTGAAAATGTATACATCTAGCCATTAACAGACAACCCTCAGCCAACAGCCAAATGGCGAAACATTGTTTCAATTTGCCGTAATTCAATTTAACAAACTTTTTATCATGATAAGAAACGAGGATGCCGGTGTAATGAAAAGAGTTTTTTGCTATAAAGATCCCTTTGTACTTTTTTTATTGGCACATAATATTCAAATGATAATAGCTCTCAATTTCTCGAGATCAAAGTTTATGTGATGAAGAAAATGTTTTGGAACGGGCACTCAAGTTTAACACTTAGACTGCTGAGCCGTTTTGCTTGTCTAGCCACGGGTGCGGCTCTGCACGCGCCATAGTGTTTTCCCATACAACAAACACAACAGTTGTGTTTTGCCGTACTCGTGGAAAAACACGATAGTTGTGTTTTCAGCAGTGAACGCGTAAAGCTATTATATTATGTGAGATCATGAAATGATATGACCTATGGTAAAATGCGATGATTTCATGATGATCATGCGTCATGAATCCATGACTCCAAGTCCATCTCCGCCTGGGGAACTACCACACATCGGTCCCAATGTGGTGCAAAGACCCAAATAGAAAAAAAAAAAGAAAACTAGGGAGCAAACCGCTCTCTTACTCGATAATGTTTACAGAGCCATAATGGTAGGCGATTGTAGTATTGAAGCGGCATCATCGACAGACAGTGAGGGGGTCCAGTATCGGCGCACAGTGAGTGGTACCAGTATCGATGGCCAGTGAGGGGGTCCAGTATCGGCGCACAGTGAGTGGTACCAGTATCGACGGCCAGTGAGGGGGTCTAGTATCGGCGCACAGTGAGTGGTACCAGTATCGACGGCCAGTGAGGGGGTCTAGTATCGGCGCACAGTGAGTGGTACCAGTATCGACGGCCAGTGAGGGGGTCCAGTATCGGCGCACAGTGAGTGGTACCAGTATCGACGGCCAGTGAGGGGGTCTAGTATCGGCGCACAGTGAGTGGTACCAGTATCGACGGCCAGTGAGGGGGTCTAGTATCGGCGCACAGTGAGTGGTACCAGTATCGACGGCCAGTGAGGGGGCCCAGTATCGGCGCACAGTGAGTGGTACCAGTATCGACGGCCAGTGAGGGGGTCTAGTATCGGCGCACAGTGAGTGGTACCAGTATCGACGGCCAGTGAGGGGGTCCAGTATCGGCGCACAGTGAGTGGTACCAGTATCGACGGCCAGTGAGGGGGTCTAGTATCGGCGCACAGTGAGTGGTACCAGTATCGACGGCCAGTGAGGGGGTCTAGTATCGGCGCACAGTGAGTGGTACCAGTATCGACGGCCAGTGAGGGGGTCCAGTATCGGCGCACAGTGAGTGGTACCAGTATCGACGGCCAGTGAGGGGGTCTAGTATCGGCGCACAGTGAGTGGTACCAGTATCGACGGCCAGTGAGGGGGTCTAGTATCGGCGCACAGTGAGTGGTACCAGTATCGACGGCCAGTGAGGGGGTCCAGTATCGGCGCACAGTGAGTGGTACCAGTATCGACGGCCAGTGAGGGGGTCTAGTATCGGCGCACAGTGAGTGGTACCAGTATCGACGGCCAGTGAGTCGAAAGTAAAAGTACAGTCCCCTCGCGTGCGGCATGCGACACTCGATACATACATAATTAGAGGTCAGCTGTAAATGCTGCTAGGAAGAGAATTATTAAACACGTTGATATGCGATTGCGTCAATACAGTCGGATTGGTTACAAAATGCCTTGATATTTCATAGAGAATTTCTCTTTCTACTGTCTTTCAGTGTCATCGTTTGGTCATTCGCCTGCAAGGCTAGCAATGCAGTTTATGGATCAAATGCAGTGCCATCCATTCTTGCGCCAAATCTTCATAGCAGTTCAGTGTACTGCTGGGATCATTGTTGGGGTGCGGTGCTGCGATGTTTTCAAATCTATTCAGATTTTTCAGGAACACATTACATATGAAATTTTATAAAAATAGCTTGAAAACATTAACACGTTGACTACTGAAAACACACACGTTTGTGTTTTTTATAACGTTACGGCAAGCGAAAACACGCCTGGCGTGATAACCCGCACTGCGGTATTAACAATCTTATCACAACAATTGTGTGCGCCCGCACGTCTGGTTGAGTATAGTTACGACGCAACGCCAGTGCTAGTAACCACACATGTTGTGTGAAGAATCGCAAACGTGCCAAAAAAATAAACCGGTTCAGCATTCGGTCGGGAATCCAAAAATGGAATTTTTAAACTATATCTCTGAAGAGCCTCATTTTGGGGACTAGTCAAGTCCGCCCCCAAAAAACGGGACGAATATGACAAGCGTTCTGTATTCAGTGAGAACCCCGGGGCGGTTTAATTTCCTCTTACTGAATGATACTCAGTTTATTCAGCCCGGGGAGGCCATTCGGCGTGAATAAAAATGTTTTTAAACAAAGGACTGGGGAATCAAACAGATTTATTCATGGATTAAAATACGTTCATCATCATCAACCAATAACGTTCCGCTGCTGGGCACTGGTCTCTCCTCACTTTCGTGAGGAGGATTAGGCCACCACGGGGGCCCAGTCCGGATTGGTGGATAACATAGCTACCTCCGAAATAATCCTCGGGTAGGTATGTGGGTTTCCTCACGATGTTTTCCTTCACCGGAAAGCGAGTGATAATTACGTACATGTGTTTTTTACAGAAACACATTGGTACGTGCCTGCTCTGGGATTTGAACTCACGACCTTCTGATTGGAAGGCAGACGTTCTCCCACTAGGCTACCACCGCTTGCTAAAAATACGTTACGCTAAAAACTTTAGTGTAAATATTTTTGCAGCTAACTTTTCTACAAAGTCTTTGGGCTTTCATCACTATGTCACCTCATAATTTGGCCCAATGAGTAATGGGTTCTTACTACCTACCTACTTACTCACTCCCAACTAGAACACATCAAACGTAACGACACCTAATTGGATTCACGGTTCTTAATCCTACCATTTCATTTCCCTCCTTTCGCTTCATAAAATGTGAAGAACAGAATGAAGCCATATTATCAATTATCATATTTGTTTCCTCTATATTTTACTTGAAAACTCGAAGTTTAGGAATCTTTTAAAATCAAAAATTCCACAGGTCGGTTTTGATCTTAACGAAATGTAAACGAAAATCAAGCCTTCTACATTCCCCTAATTTTGGGACAAATAGATAAAAAGTCGTGGGATAAAGATGTCGTAAAAACTGACGGATTCCGGAATTCAGAGTTTATCCAAGCAATCGTGTATTTTCAAACACATACAACCAAATCACAGAAAGGTAATAACCGTCAATAGCTTGAAAAGTTGCCAGGAAGAGAAACATATTGAGTTCAAACAAGGGTGAGCCCCTCGACTCCCCTTGAATATCAGTTCAAATATCCGGATTTTCCGAGAAATTCGGAAATATCCAATAGCGAGGTGACATTACTCATTCCTACGCGGTTTGAATTCGAAGAAACCATAGCTTCGAAAAGCAATCGGTTAGACAAATTCAATAATTCGGAAATATGATTTGTCGAATCTTGAGTTTGAGGAACGCGACCGAGGTTTTCGGGTAAACGGAATAATAAATGGGGTTGGTATTACTTGTTTCTTGTCATTGTGAGGTAAAGTTTCATATTGAAAGTACAAAGTAGATATTGAGTGCTTTGATTTTTGTTTAATTTGTATTTTTTTCGAGAAGTTGTGTTTTATAAATACTCAAACTTAAATGAATTGTTTAATCATTTCCTCAGAGACAGGAAACTGTAATAATAAAATCGACTCTTTATAATGAGTGGGAACGAAACTGATCAGAATATGTCATTTTACAATCCTATAGCCTATACTTGTATTTCTACCGCTATTTTCTAGAAAATGTTAATTATGAAAACCCATAATATTAACACGTTCCCTGCTGAAAGCACAACTGTGGTCTTTAACATACATTGCCGCGAGTACGGGAAAACACAACTGTGGTGTTAGCTGTATGGGAAAACACAACGGTATGTGCAGATCCGTACACGTGGCTAGACAGGAAAATCTGCTCAGCACAGTGTTAAATTAAAATTTCATAACCTCATAAACATGTACGGCATAGGAGAGAACCGATCACTCAGCGCCCTGCGTCGGTCCTAAATGGGTTCATCCATGTAACGGTGGAGGCTAGAGGCACTAAATTAAAAATGTATTCAAGAGCTGCAGCAATATCGATCCATCATGATTAAGTAATATCGCTAGATGTAGACAGCCCATTGCCTATACAATAGCTGTTCGAATACGGTTTAATATATTATGTGAGTATTTGGTGATTTAGAATTCCGTTGCTCTTTTGTTTTGATGGCATTTCTTTTGATAGCTTCACCTTTTGCAGCCTTATTTAGTGGAGATATCCACATCATCGCCATTTTTTTTTCTTCTCTGCTTTGGCTTGGTAAAATCCTTCCGACACTCTCTTCCTTTGAACGATTCGTCTCTGATTCACAAGACTTGAAATATAAGACCTTGTAATTGTAACCCAAGATTGGTTAAATCTTTGATAAACAGAGTCCGGTTGTGACAGTGCCTAATCCTGCGCAGCTATGCAGCACGGTGCGGATGAGCTTGAGTTCTTTTCATTTTGACGTTTGATTGCCATGAGCCTCGTCATTACAATACGAATGACGAGCCCCGTGGCAATCAAACGTCAAAATGAAAAGAACTCAAGCTCATCCGCACCGTGCTGTTGATCTAGATTAAGCCTATAGTCAAACAGACAAGCAGACAAACAGGTCCAAATCGAATAGAAAGCGACGCAGCAAAACAATAGCTGCTGTACTGATGCCATAGAATAAGAGTCAGTTCCAGCACTTTCACTGAATTGAAACAATGGACAAAAGTAACTGGATAGCGATATGTTACGCAGAATAGCCAGTCTAGACACTAAACTGCAGCCATTAGCCAGTGCTTCCTTGAATGCTAGACTATCTCTCAGTGATGGCAGTAACGAGCCTGGTTCTAAGAACGGAACAAACTAAGAACGAGTTCTCCGTGAGTTGAGTGATGTCGTGCTATAAAGCATGTCTATCTTCAAATGTCATTGTCAACTGTGAAAGGAAGTTATGGAAAGCATTGTCTGGTCGTAGAATGAAGTAGTTTGAAACAAACGAACTGCCTAACTATGGCAGTATATATTTTTTCCAGAGGCATTGTTTGCGCATAACGCATGGTCTGTTACTGAATACGAACTGACTATAACCATGCGGTTCTGTGTGAACGCGAAAATGGAAATGTATTCAAACTTAACCACGTAACGCCCGCGCCCATTTTTCAGTTGAAAAGTTCGTGTAAAGAATATTTTTTTTCCTTAGGAAGGAGATTTGAATTCTTCGAAATGCATTTTTCTTAATGTGGAGCGAAAAGCCAATACTTGCTAAGTACTGTAAAATCAACAGTCAATTTCAATTTGGTTTCAATCGCGAGCACAGTCATTACACAAAGTTTCCTGAAGGTGACACTCCTGAAATTAAACTTTAGCTTTCAGTAGACACACATATAACATTCACAAGAGACTAAAGTATTGTGTCAAAGTTTTAGAACAAGATCACAAGTGATACATTAGTACCACATAGAAGTTAAGTTACTTACTAGCTAACAGCTCCTAACAAGACGGGCGGAGTAAGCTGGAGTATTATAATGCTCAAAGTTGCGAGGGTTGCGGGACTGAGAAGTGCCAAAGTCGTGCTTAAAGCATAGTTCTGTGGTCAGATTGGACGTTACAATTGTATAGTGGCTAGTTAAAATAAGAGTGCTATTTCATTATTTTTGCTCTATAGGAAATGGAATGAATTGGAAAGCTTGTAACTTTCTGGGCGAAGGACCAAATAAAGATTGTTGCGTAAGCAAATTACTAAAATTCTCCAGTCTCTAGAGAGTCAATTTCCCGAATCTCCTGAGATGCTGTCTTTTCTAAAATTTTAATGTACTATGTATTTAATAATCTAATAATGAAGTTATGTGAAGCTAATAACCATGTTTTGTTTTGAACCATAAATTATCGACTAATAGTCAATTTAACTTGGATATAAACAATACATTCTTTATCTTAAGTTTTAAACCATGTTTATAAGTTCAGGCTTACAGCTCTTAGACAACCAAGGCATTGCGTTCAACATTCAAAGAACAATTTATAAACACATAAAGTAGTTCACAGTGTTTGTTCACTGTGAACAGGAGAACTCTTCGACAGAATTGCAATCAGTACAAACTAGAACTGGGGTAAGCGGCAACAAGTGACTTCTGTCGCTGAATGCGGTAACTTAGACTTGGACGTACCGCTAACGGATAAAACATTCGTAAGACAGTGGTTCGTTAGAACTGTTAGGCGATTCATGACAATGGACGAAAATGACTAAATTTTACCACACCATTTTTACACATTTTGAGTGTAGATCAAAATTGAATTTTTTAAATTTTTTGCTAATAAAATGTTACTTCTGAACGTAACTTTAGTTATCTGTGGCTGAGCTGTCAAGGCAAATCCAAGGTGACAGGTCTTTTGTAAACATGAGATGAGATTTTTTTCAATGGCGGTGCGAGATAAGGTGGGAATTTAATTGAAATGGCAGCTTCTATTCACGATAACGTAAAGTGACGTTGGTCGTTTCTAGGCCAAATTCCTTAGAAAAATATTTTTTCTTTTTGTCGTGTTAAGGTGGCTTCAGTGGATAGGCCACCTCAATTTCGTATTAGTAAAATAACAAGCTACCTAATTAAAAAATATACAAGGTTCGCCATAACTACACTTCACACTTACAGAAGTAAAGGCAAAACAAAATAAAGTATGACATTATAAAAATATATCTAAATAATATTCGCGCACAGATTAAAAAATCTAAATATCATATCATAGCTCGACGTTTCGATAAAGTTATATTGGCCGTGGGCAGGAGAAGTCTGGAGAGTGCGGTTATCACCGTCGAGCGCCGCTGTAGATGTTGCTTCCAAACCCGCGTTCGATCTGGTAAAACATAACTGAGTCGACACAATACTGGCAGCATCCGCAGACACACTCGAAGATATATCGCGACGCGAAATGTCCCACAATGGCAACATCGACACAAAAGAAGATGAATGAAATCCAAACATTTCTGACGTAACAGACCATCAAATAACATGTTAACAATCAAATCGCATGCATAAAGGTAAACAACAGCAATTAAGAAGCCGTTACGAGTGTTACGAGATAGTTTCCGAGTGACGAGCTTACGAGCATCCATTGCTATTTCGAAATTGTTACCGATGGATATTACTTTTACCTACGAATCGTTTCCGCGTAGCTTCTGTTGAAGCCTGCGCTTGCGCGTATAAAAATGTCTGTTCTGATACCCGATTCTCTTAACAAAATATGGACAAAATATAATTCCGATCAAGCTTCGGTTTACATGTAATCTCACAAGCCACAGAATGGTGCATGACGTCATGTGGCGCTCCGCAAAACGTCACTTTCATCAAAGTGACAGCACCGCGCGGCACTGTTAAAGTCACAGATTATATTTATATTGGGATTTCTGTGGTCAAAATGCATAAAATGTATTGTTTGATAAGCGCAGGGGGCCGTCGTAATAAAAGCAATTAGTAAAAACTAACTTCACGAGGCGTCAAATAAATGTAGGTGAAGTTGAGGTGAAGGCGAAAGGTCGAGGATAGAGACGTCTTGCTTCAATACAGATGGAGCTAAAACCAACAAAAACTTCGATGAGTGGTTGACAAATGAATGGAACGCTTTATGGTGCAATGATAGGCATATGGCGAAAAAATTTTAAACAGTTTTTCTTTTCGTTTTTCGAGCTAGAATTTCATCATTTTCTACAAACTCATAAATTCTACCGAAGAACAATTGGATTTAACCGCGAAAATTACCATAAGGTATAAACATTCGGCGGAATTGCCCTACTTAAAAAAACAATTTACCTCAAATAAAAAATCCCATCTACAATCCAAGCGCCTTTTCCCGTTTTCCCGGACATAAAATACTCCAAGACAAGACGGATTAGCAAAGCGTTTTTTGCACGTGTACTGTGAAAAATAAACTTTACACCGTTTGCGCGGGAAGATTAATAATAAACAAACAAAGTGCATGCCAGACCATGCAATAACGTTGGGTTCCGTACGATGATTGTTTTATTCTCTTGTTATCTTATCACCCCTCTATAGTAATTATTATTTAGTACGAGTTAAGTTATTGACACTAGCAAGAGCTTACTAAACATGTTCATTGAAATTATTTGATATCCTGTAAAGTTATGAATTCAAAACCATTTTTTTAAAATCTGTTCCTATTTTAAGTTGAGAGTGACGATACATTTTATTATATTTGAGGTCTTAAATTTTGGTAACCATGACTACTATAAATGTAAAAGATTGCCGAAAAACTTTTAATTCATTTTATTAGACCATAATTATTCAACATAAAAGAAAATAAAATATATCACAACAACTCTGTATGGAAGGGGTAGAAAATAACAGTTATCTCTAAAATATATATATATTTTTATATTAGGCAACACTTCTTAACGTACGATACGTTTACATGCACAGTTACGTTTAAATATATTTAAAATTAAGGGGGTCATTCAAGTGTCATGCGACATGCGGACGTACGGAATGATAAGGGCTTCAGATTTGACATTTCGCTACGAAACACTAAAAAATACATTTTACACCGTTTGCGCGGGAAAAGATATAAAAAGGCAGCCATTTTATTTGGCGGGAATTTACGACTTCAGCAAACCCTGTGTGATGAAGGTTTTTTTGTTGGTTGACAGATATATAAATATTTAAACGGGTCTTTTTAGTTAGTAATAAACTGTTTCCACGAACTTGGGGGAAATGAAAAAGCGTTTCGGAAAACATGAGGCAATTTTGTTTAGTTTCGTTTTGAAGGTTTCCTTTTAAGTTTGCAGCACTTGCGTATTCTATTTACCTATCAATGGACATGACACGAATTCAGTTATTAGTTTCAAATTCTCTCTTATTCCATACTCGAGAACTGTATTATTTTTTTCGAAGATTGTCAAGATGGAGTCGTCGTTGCAGTCTAGTTTAAGTATCTCAGGATACAGTCACAAAGTTTACAACAATTTACGAATAAAAAGTGAATTAAAAAATTTTAATTTTAATTTAATTGTACGGGGGTGTATTTATCGATAAAAATAGTTGAATAAAGCCCCACTCAAATATCGGAAGCCCATGCTTGAACACTGTATATAAACAAATCCCTCTGACCAAACATTAGAAAATCACCGCCCACGTGGCCTGCATCTAATTAAACCAGTAAGTTAGTTAATCCACCGCTATGATCATCGATCAATATCGCATTAGCATTGCATAACGAGATTTGAAGTACCTACATTATAAGTTGCGCTAGCGCATTAACATGACGTCGAAAGTGGACAGAGTCATAGTAGAGACAGAAAAGTAAGTTATCTTCATACCAAACGCGGCTTGCTAGCTTACAGTACGCACACAAGGACAATGTTGATGAGCCCTGGCTGCTATAATAATGCCGCACACATACGTTCTAGAAAACATAATTAACTTACTGTTCTGTCTCTACTGCGATAGACTCCACTTTCGTCTTGGTCAGGTTATACAATTCGGGTTCGGCTTGGAATCGATAACATGTGGGCCGAAAATAATATTTGAAATGATTATTAAAAAATAATTAAATACTTGGCGCGTCAGAATCGCACGAATAGATGCCGACCCTTTATACTGTGTAGGATTCCCTGTGTCCAGGGAATCGGGAACTACATTGTGACACTAATTGTTAAATTTCATTTGTTTTAGTTTTTAAGTTTTCTTTGTACTGTGGTGTTTCAATAAAGAGTTTATCTATCTAACTACGAACAACAAGGATCCAAATTCCTATGATTCACTCAAATGGTTGCCATGTGCAAGAATAGTGTTAATAAATAACTATACTGGCCACAGAGTGCAATCAAATTAAAAAGGACAAATAAAACTATAATATCTATTAGTTATTTAGTATCCATGGTTTTCCCCATAACTATGCCGAAGTTATATTCGACATGTTCTCAATATTTTTTACGTAATGTTATGCCGTAAACCTGTTGGGAGATTTAATTGATAGGCACTATAAGCCATTGGTATTATTTATTTAATCACGCCCATTAAATAAGTATGATTGGCGATATTAATTGCGGGTGAAGTAACGCAGTTAATTTTAAATGATGTGAAGAGTGTTCCGTGCCGAAAAATTATGTATTCGGTATAATTAGATCAGTATGTCGCCTACTGTAGAAACGCGATGATAACCCGTACCCTGTACCTTCTTTAGTATTCTGTGGTTTGATTGAAAATGTTGTTAGATGACCTGCTACGATTTCTTTACACTGCACAATATTTTAGGATTTTTTGGGATATTGAAAGTATTGAGGGAAGTTTTGGCGGGAAGACGAACAATGCGTCGTTGTTGGTGAGCAACATTGTTGTTTGCTTGTTTTGTTGTTGTCTGTTGTTAATTTTGTAGGTGATGGCAGTCGACTGTCAGACGAATTAATTTCCCATTAGACAAATTCGAAAAACGACTTCCTGATAGATATTGTGAATAACTTTTTTCGAATGCGTCGGATCGGGAATGATTTTCGGAATCGGATTCGAAAACTCTTCGACACTTGTGAATAGGGTAGTGAAAAAAACCGAATCAGAACTTTAAAAAATTCCCAAACCTTCATATCTATGATTTCTTCGTAATTATAAAAATCCGAAATGGAAATAAAAAATCGGCACCGGCAATCTGGCAACATTGTATGTGTAATGTCTATTTATCGAGTATGAATTTAACATGTGTGGTGGCAATCCGAATTCAACGGCACTCCGAATCAGCCCCCTGAAGGTAACCATAGCCGTAGCAGTGACACATTTAAAAAAAAAAACTTTAGCAATTAAGTAAAAGCTTTACTCATTAACCCTAAATAGCAATGTTTGTGTGAAAGGGGGTTAAAACGACGATTATAAAAACAAGTGAGTTGCACCTTGTACACCAAGGGTTCCGGCTCATTAACATAAGCATACCAGTTTATTTTATCTCGTAATAGCTGTTAAACTCGATTATACCTCCAAGCTCGTGGGAAGGGCTTTTTATCTCATAATTTATTTTAATTCTAGTATTAATTTAAATTTAAAAGGATCTTAAATAGTACATGCTCAAATTATGCACAGTTTGCTTTTTTTATCACAATGACATACATATTATATGAGATACATAGACAATACAACTACACTACACACACACACACACTACACACAACATACACTAATTTGTCACTGGTGCGTGCTACATTACATTTTTTTGTTTTTATTTATTTCTATTCCTGTATTAACAGGTTCGGTGCTGAAAACACATTTGGTGTGTATGGTGTATGGGAAAACACTATGGAGTGTGCAGAGCCGCACCCGTGGCACGACAAGCAAATCGGCTCAGCGGTGAAGGTGTTAAATAAATTGTGATTCCAACGTCTAAAATTTATAAGGACCCCTATAATACAAACTGAGATTGAACACACGGCATTTTTTCATTTTTTATGACTATTTCGTGCTACTTTACATTACATAAATAAAGTTGTTTGTCCGCGCTGTCATTCGTAGCGTGGAAATGTTATATTTTTGTAAGTTTGTGGACACTCCTCTGCAGATTCACATCAACGAACACGAATAGAAAACGATTGCAGCATAACTTATCATGGAAATATTGTTTCAATAAGGAGTTTATATATCTATCTATCTAGATAGATAGATAAACTCCGCAGAACAAAGAAAACTTAAAAACTAAAACAAATTAAATTAACAAAGCAAAAAAAAAAAATTTTTTTTTTTATTGATTTGTTGGCAAAGTGTAACAAAAAAGTTTAAAATATAGACAGTTCCAAATTTCAGAGAGAACTTACTAGGTTGTGGTTGAACCACAGACCTCGATGGGTTCAACTATGAAGTAATTGTTATTAATTTGACGGCCTCCGCTGTGTAAGTTGATTTGGAACTCACTGGAAAGCGTGAGGCTGCGGTTTCAAGTCATGCGCAGGGCAAATTAAAAAATAAGTAATTCCCGGGTATTTGTATGAGTCAAGGAAGCATCTCCTGGGGTCCGAATTCATAAGAACTCAGTAACGTGTTTAAAAATAAATATCATAATAAAGAATGACAACAAATGAGTTAATAATAAAGTGGTTTGTTAATTACTTAACACGTCGACTGCTGAAAACACACACGTTTGTGTTTTTACCTGGCGTGCTAACCCGCACTGCTTTATCGTCAATTTTATCACAACAGTTGTGTGCACAGCTGATTGAGTTTAGTTACGACACAACGCCAGTGCTAGTAAACACACACGTCGCTTGAAGATTAGCACAAGTGTCAAAAACAATAAACCGGTTCAGCAGTCAACGTGTTAACCAATACCACACCAGAACAGGCTCTTACATAAAAAACTGTATCAGAAATGTATTACAGATTTACAGCCGATAAGGACCCAACTTTTTCCACATGTCCCCATATACAGCTTCCGAACAAGTTATTACAGTAACGTCCTTGTGAGCCGTTCCAATTAGTACTTGATTCGGCCAGACCCGGCATCTGGTTACAAGCCCTTTAATAACAATGTGGCCAGAACGCTAAAGGAAATAAATTCTGGACCGGTCCATTATTCAAAAGGTTGATGGGAAAATCAGGTTACTTGCAGAGTTACATGGCAAACGGCACTGAATTGAAAAAGGCGGTGTTTTCCATACGCGGAAGTAAGTTACTATCATCATTGCACTCCTTCTCTACCCACTGCTGTATATTGGTCTCCTTCTAACGTTGCCACGCTTTGCGATCATGTGTTAACCATGCCTTTCCCTCCACCATAATGTGATCAACGTCCGCGCCACTGGACCTCAGGCTGGCGGTCGTCCGAATAGTCTCGTGCCAGTTCTTGCCAAGTTAATTCATTTAAGCTGTAGTCTGCAATAAATTTAACGAGTAGACCCTGGTTTTCCATCTACTAGAATACCCTGTAATGCAAGTTCACATCCCGCCAAAATCTGCGGAATGGTCCATCGCGATGAATCTGTGATTGTTCCACAGGTAAATGATAAAGGAACGTCTGGATTACTCTGATGCAGTGGAAAAGCATCTGATAATGCGCCCAGCACGCACAGTTCACCATCTCTGAAAAATTATCACGTCAAAGGTTTTCCAAACCGGAGATCCATTTCTTAACCATCTTTTCTAGGGTCGATATTTCGAGTTTCAACAAGACTGTACTTTTTGGTTTTGAAATACCAGGATGCACTGGACGTTTTTAGAATCTAAGAGATCGATTTATAAAAAGCCACGGAGAGGCTTCGGCCTTGGACTCAAACCGAAGCCCAAAAACCATCTTAAAAGTTCCGACACAATAAACCTCGTCATTTAGCTCTTAATTTATCGAAGTACCTTTTCAGATTATAGTATTTTGTAGCAGGCTCGGGGTTCTGAATCTTTAATAAGAAAATTGACCGTACTTGATAGAGATGTGCCATAAATTGGGAAGTGATACCGATCATCACTAATGGAGTCACGTTTCTTGGAGTTTTTGGGGTCTGTATGCCTATCATTATCATTAGGATAAAGCGTAGGCGCGTGCTTCGGTTTCCGGAACGGACCTTTGGGCATGAACCTATAAAACAGGAGGTTCACACCACGTTCGCCAAATAATTATACGAAATTGAAGCATAACTGTGTGTGACAAAAGGAACCCTTTGAAGAAAAATAATGTATAAAAAAAATTTCCACATTTTCAAATTAAATTAAACAGCGTGATGTTATCAGTTTCATTGAAATATCGATCGGCATAATGTGACATGAATGTGCGCGCGAGGCTTCGATCGAGAATACCCTGGAAGGCATGTGTTTATGGGCGGGCTGGCATATCTGGGGTGTTTCACTTTCGTATTTAGCGTCGTAGCGTCCTCCTCTTTTTAAGTTAATGCCTTCGGGTTCATAATAATGAGATTAAGTGGTAATTCAAGAAGATTACTGGTGCGTGGAAAATAACTTGGGAGTTTATTGGCAGTAATGTGATTATGAAACTTTAAAATATTATGTCTCTTAGTAGGTGTCTATGCTAAGACTTTTAATTGACTGCTGTACCGAAAAAGTTATTTATATATAATAGCTATTTTGTTTACTACTGAAAAAAGCTTACAGTCAGGGTAATAGGCACACTGGTCAGTTGCCCGGGGCCCCGCGTTTCATAGAGCCCCCTAGTTCCTTCCAGGTCTAGAATTTTGCTTACCGACTCCTGTTGCATGTTAATGAAATAGTCCTCTGTCACGTCATAGTCATAGGGGACTCATTATAACAAAGCTTATAGCTTATAGCTTTAGTCCCCAAAGTGGTCCAGCTGTACCCCCAGGGGTTCACGGGAGACTCGACGGGGCGGTGGCGTGACAATAATAAGGAATATTTCGGCAGCTCAAGCAGAAAGTCTGTCGTCAAGTCTTGGAACATTCCGGCAGCCAGTCTCTTTCTAGGTTTAGTTTAATTACTACTTTTGACCACATCAGCACTTTAAGCCACCTGAGATAGTGGTCAAATTATACAGCAACAAAAAGTTCTGGAGATGCCATTTCTTAACTTTCCACTTTCGAAGTCGGTACTTATCAAGTATTTTAAAATATCCTTTGGGGTGTGTCGGAGTCAAACGCTAAAATCTAACAAAATACGAGATAACTAAAATCTATAACAATAACAAACGTTTCCCACCGGCCTACAAGCGGCATCGCAGTTACCTACATTCACAAATTCACAATCGAACATAATGGCGTGCCATTTGGACACAAACCAGCAGGAAGTACCGTGCATTATGCCCCGTGATGATGGGAAATGAACCCTACGGTGACGCAATAAGGCGTATGTGTAACTAGGTAGAGGTGAACTACTGACAAAAGAAGTGCGCATTCTGTACTTATTTATTCTGTGCTACTGAGCCCGTGTCGTTGCAACTGTTAGGTAATCTGTGGGCGTGTTCAGATTTGGATTGGCAAGGACTTCGAGTGATCAATGTTACCAAA
This sequence comes from Campaea margaritaria, assembly GCA_912999815.1. Classification (NCBI taxonomy): domain Eukaryota; kingdom Metazoa; phylum Arthropoda; class Insecta; order Lepidoptera; family Geometridae; genus Campaea; species Campaea margaritaria. Next base: position 11,736,846 of record OU538791.1, read on the forward strand.
AGTCTGTCGCTTGGTGTGCTTCGGTGCGTTTTGAACGAAGCAAAAAATAAAGGACTGTTAATGTATGAAGTCACTCTGGGTATGAATTAATCAGAATTTATGCATTACTAGAAGGCACATTTTAATTGGGTTTGTCGAAGACGGATCATGGTACTAGTTGTACCTCTGATATTACGATCGATTTACACCAGGATTTATCTAATTATAATGAAAGCAAGGATACTCTACCTGACTGTATCAATTCAGAATCATATGGAGCCATCTCCGTTTTGAAGTTCTGAGGTCAGAAGGCAAAGTTAGATAGATAGATAGATAGATAGATACAACTCTTTATTGAAACACCACAGAACAAAGAAAACTTAAAACTAGAACAAAACAAATTTTACAATTGGTGTCACAATGGGCGGTCTTATCGCTCAGAGCGATCTCTGCCAGACAACCATGCACGGAAAGGAGTAATTAGGACATCGGACGGTGGCTTTCCTTATATACATTAATTAATTGCGATAAAGTAAATACAGTTAAAGACGCAAGGGCAGTACAAAGGTGAGCTAGGGCGATGAGTATATCTTTATAATAACATGGTACAGTTTAATTGTTACATTACCCAAAGAATTTTTGGAGGACAAATCTGCTCGGCTTTTATCACTTAGTCACCTTTTTATATACTTATACTAGCTGCGCCCCGCGGTTTCACCCGCGTAGCTCCTGTTCCCGCGGGAATATGGGGATAAAATATAGCCCATGTTACTCGCTGTCAATATAGCTTTCCATTAGAAAAATATTTTTTTAAATCGGTGCAGTGGTTTAGCCGAAACCTAACATACTTCCGTTCATACTTTCATCCCCTATATTTATTTTACCCCCTCAAGGGTAAATTTTTACAAACTATGAATGCCAAATTTATTTATATCTAATCAAATGCCTAAAAAGATAATTTCAAGCTTCTAGCTGCAAAAATGACGAAACTTCCATACAAACTTTCACCCCCTATTTCAAACCCTTAGAATATTTTTTTCGCGATACCCGATTTTCGAGTACCCTATGTCCTTTCCTAGGCTCTAGACTATCTCTGTACCAAATTTAATTTCAATCGGTTCAGTAGTTTAGGCGTGAAAGAGCAACAGACAGACAGTTACTTTCGCATTTATAATATAAGTAGGGATTTCACAACCAAATATATATTCTTTTCACGAGTTTTATTTAACTTAATTTCGGTCTGTCCGTCGTTGTGAAAATCTTTTCTTTTTCCTTTAAAAAGTTCCGACTCGAGTTCGGATTATCTCGAGTAGGGGTCCGCTATTTCCACTCTCTCGCTTAATCTGCTCCATTTGTCACTTTTTTATAAGTTAACTTAGAGATTCTAATCAAAAACCTTCCCGGGATATTGTTCCTGGTTCGTTTAATCAAATCGAGTTTTCCGTCTCACGCCTTGTTCCGAAATACCGGTATTTTCAGCACTAGCTGCCGCGACGCGACTTTATACACTTCACAGTATTTTAACAATATGAAAGTTTGGCACATCTTGCACACTGCATTATGCTGCGTTATTTATTACCCTTTGATGTCAAGCAGCCCCCTATATATTATTTTTCAACTTTTTAGTTCGGCTTGCTTTTAAAGCGTGTTTTTTTAGTTTTTAAAACTAACATTTACTTTTTTAATCAGTATGACTTTTTTTTAATTTTGTATGGTCGTGGGTCCTTGATAAGCGTGCAAAGTTTCAGTTTAATCCGACGTTTTGAAAGGGGTGAGAATCACGTTCAAAGATTCCGTTACATAAATACATAACAAGCTAATAAAAGCGTGTTAAAAACTGATTTGACTACTAAATGACGTTTTTTCACGCGCCAAATGTATTTGTGAGTATACAAGCAAACTACGCGACCAAAACGAGATAACCCACTAGTATGAAGGTTCATACAAACAGTTTGTCTATTAAATTTGGGCGTGTAATATTGGCTGTATCAGCGACAGTCCCAGTGAGCCGGCAGGTGCGGGGATGCGGATTGCGCGGGGGGTGGACTGTCTATTCCGTCTGTACTACAGAATACCTGCACATGTTCAGTGACTTTTGAGGCCGACGGCACAGTCCCCACGTCGCTTCTCATATGAGACAGCCGCTAGACGGTATCAAACAGTAACAAAGGCCGTTATTACGAGTGTTGTGTAAGAGATGGCACGGCCATTACGGCCGAATGCAGATGATTCCCAAATTCTACAAAATAACTGACATTAGGCGATCGCGCGCTTTCTCTCGCTAGAAAAAGCGTAGAGATAATTATGGTTTAGGTGGTGAACTTTACTTGTAAAGGTGACAGATTGTTGCGGTGGCAAGCGCGGATACCCGGCGACATTAAAAAATAGTTAAAGCAACTTTTTTGTAGTAGCGCGGTAAAAATTAAAAAAGTAAAAAAATAAAACAGTTTTCTTGACTCCACCGCTACCATGCCTGTGTGTATGTGGCTTAATTTCTTAAGTCACATAACCCGAATTAAATCAAAGTCATGAAATTTCTTAGAATTAAAATTGGTTCCTGACTTAAGCAAGGGTAAATTGGAATGAAAGGCTCTCGAAAGGAAATGTTAATTTTCCTAATAGGCGAAGTTAAAGGAACTCCATCAGGGCGAAGTTAACGTTGCCGGTTTAATCTGCTGAGTGAAATTAGGCCGTTAAGTTTTTACCCGCTATAAAAAAAATTACGATTGGCTCAGTTCTTTTTTTCTTATTAGGAGACGGATAATTTACCAGAGGGATAAAGGTATGATACGCTATTTTACAATTTATTCTGTGACTGTAGGAAAACCAATTTCAGTGAAAAATTAGTGATATAGTATATAAGTTAATATTATATTCCACCAATATTCACACGAAGATACACAAGTTTGAGAAAAAAGTGTACAATCACATTTCGGTTTCCCGCCAAAAAACGCCTTTTACTGACAGTTGACAGCCAAAAAAAGTGTAACGCCATCTAGTTTCAGTAGATTGTCAAGTTCTTGAAAATCATTAATTTCCCTCATTTTGTACCATCGTTTGTATCCTTTGGTACATTTATAGTAGTGTTACCAGGTGTCCCGATTTGCACGGAATGTCCCGATTTTCAGGGGTGACACGTTCCAATTCAGCCTTGATCGGGACGCCGAATATCGGGATTTTTCACTGACCTCCTCTGTACTTTATTCGATAAATAACATACTATTTAATAAAAACTGATTATTCAATTATAATAAATGATGCTTAAAAAACTGTTATTTTTTGTAGGCATTGTAGCTGTCCCGATTTGAAAACCAATTTCCCTTTTTTTTTAACCATCCACTCCAAAATTTTGCACACTGTGATCGTTTTAAAGAAGCAGATTCTATACATTCTCCAATAACCGACCCGCTGCGGAAAGGTCACTGCGTGCGTCGGCATGAGAACAAACGTCGTCGGGTAAGGTTATAGCGCTCGGTCGTTATTGGAAGTCGCAAGCGCACGCGCAAATCAAACAAACAGAGGGATCTAGGCTTTCAAGACGGGGCAAGAAGATATCTTTTACCATGTCAAAGGGGGCCAAATCAAAAATCACTAATAAGATCTGCTGGCTGAATTCGTAATGATGACAATTCTCATCGGTGAGTTGATGAATTATGTATAGATTTGACAGGTGTCATGGCTATCAGTGAACTTAACCCGCTAGTAAGAAGGTTCATAGAAACTGTGTGTCTATTTAATTTGGGCGTGTAGTATGGTATGTCCCGCTAATTGGCCTGACGATGTTATGGTAGAGTTGCATTGCGTTTGGTTGATTGTCTTTTCTGTATACTCGTAGTATGTACAACTTTAACATTTATATATGTGTGGTGGATTAAGGCCTAAGCCTCCTCACGAAAATGAGGGGAGACCCGTGGTCACTAGTGGGACGATATGGGATGAGGATGATGTACTAATTTTCGTACTTGGAACCTAATTCACAGACCTATTCACGGCCTGACTCCGTCCATTCTTTACGAGGCTTTGTCTTATTTATTTATTTATTGGTTCCCAGACAATCGCCTTCCATTCTAGTAACGAAGTTGAGATCTCGTTTGTGTGGGAGCTGGCCCAATCAACTTGATTAAAAGTTAAGTAATCGAAGAGCTTTTTGTTTGCCGGATTGCTACTCGTAGGTAGTGGATACGTTTCTTAATCACATTTTTTTTAATTTACTAGCTAATTTCTACCAGCAACTTCTTACGCATTATTTTTTATAAAATCGATTATCTCTGTATCGATATTAGAAGACAGTTAACGCAAAATCCGACTATACTTAATTATTTAAAATTTTGAACTTTATATTTCAAAAATTTACTATTTATACATTTTCTAACATTGCCAGTGTTGAAAAAAGGGAGATTAGGGCAGATAAAAGGGAAAATTTAGGTAGGGGTCATTTTTGGGAACGGATAATTTTAGAACAGGGGGACACTTTGGAAAAGGGACATTATGCACCTCAAGCTGAACGGTTGATAAAGCTAGCCTTAAGCAAATATAAATAATTAATAATACCTACCCTTAAGGGTAACCTATATTAACTCTAGTCAAAGTCAAAAAGCTTAAAGTGAAACTTTTTGCTTTTGGCGGGACACTTAAATTTCAAACAGTTTTTTCGTTTTCGGAGTTACACCGGGTAACTATTGTAAATTATAATGGAATTTGCGATAATCTTAGACCAATTTGCAAATGATTTCGTAGATATATTTAACAAATATGCACCTGGTTACTCAAAAAAGTCTATTAATTAACATTTGTCGCCAGTTTAATGGTTAATTAGCTTATTTGAGCATTCCAGTGCATTAGTGCTAAATTACTCCACAAAATAACTTAATGGATGATCTACCGTTGTCGTGAATTTCATTATCAGTTAAATAAGTTACCCGGTATAACGCCAAAAACTAACGAATTGTCTAAAATTTATATTTCCCGCTGGAAGCGAAACGCACCACCTTTTTTTTATATTAATAAATAGGTTCGCGTTTGACCAATATCTCACTTGATTGACATTGACAGTGACATTGCGGTCTACGATGGCGCACGCTTACCCAGAATTAACCTATTCACTCGCGCCTAAGACTCCCAGATTGTAACTATCGGGAAACACTGACTCCGTCGAGGAGTTCCACTGTTTTTCGGTACGCACAATAAATGCCTTAATAGCGTAAAAATAAAGCGTAACACGTAACACGATACTCAGTGGCCATAGTAGCCCAGATTGCGTGTGAACAGACAGATAGCCGGCACGCAAGCCTAATTATGTGTTTAACTTAAATGTCAGAAGATACGAGTACGTTTTGTAAAGCTTACGTGGGTTTCTTTTTAGGCGGGAAACCATAATTGTGAGTTTTTTTTCTCTTCTTTTGTTTATATGTCTGTTTCGCCAGTGTTTGCTAATAGAATAGAATAGAAAACTCTTTATTGTACACCAGAAACAAAAATAAACACAGTCCAAAAAAGTTGCAATAGGTAAACAAGGGTCGTACAATGGACGGTCTTATCGCTGAAAGCGATAAATGTAAAAAAGAAATGTAATGTGTAATAATAATAAATGTATTTACTTTCCTTCTTTTCTTTTTATATTTAGCATAAAAATTGTTTTATATTTACTTATAATTAAAAAAAAACACATTTCTTTTGTTTTTTTTTCGTCGTGACGTTTCAACTGCAACTATTAACAATTGTATCTAGATAATTATATAGACAATCGTGACGCGACAATAAAAAACTAATCTAGTCTATTACCTAACGGACTGGGACTTGACATGTGATTTAATTAAAAAAGTTAAAATGTCAATGACTCTAGCTAAATGCAAAAACTGTTCGGAGACCTGTAAAGGTAGAAAGCCCCATCAAGTGCCTACTTTAAACCGTCATAAACTCAGATGAAACAGGTTTTTATTACACTACCCCTTTTATTACTTACTATGTAAGACGCTTTCAACAGATAGTAGATATCATAAAGGAGGTGTAACCTATTTATAGCAGAGTAAGAAGTTAATAAAATTTAAGTATATTATTATTTACTAAAAAAGCACCTGTGCCGGCAGCGCTGGGAGAATTGGCTGTAAAACTATTTAAATACTTATGATAAGAAAATCCCCCCAATAAAAAGTTAAGTCATGCATGTCATTTAGTACGATACACCGCAGTACAATGTTATAGCGTGCAGTTTTACCAGTTTTATAGACCCCCGGGGCGGTCAATTGCGATTGTCAATTGTTACGTGCAGTGTTGCAGTGTTGCTAAATTAAGAACTATTTCAACAAAGTCAGGTTTAAAAAAATGATTTTTTCTGTTTTTTCTTTTTTTTTCTTTCTTTCTTTTTCTTGTTATGTAACTTTTTCTTTAATGTTGTTTTTTAAATACATTAAACAAATTCTAAAAGAGCTACTAAGCAGTTTAAAAGTGACGTTCCTTGGTTCGAAGACTCGAAAAATATCAAACAATTAACCTATCATTCCAAATTAAAAATCGAGTAAAAACGCGAGCACTTAGCTAAAAAAATATCATTAGGGGGGTACCGAACCGAAGTAAATTGAACCTAGCTATAATTACAATTAAATTATGCCTCCTTGTTATCCCGAAATGTTCTAATGACAAAACCGTGTTGCTGGATAAGATTAACGAAGGTAATTAAGCCCACAAAATTTAGGGTCTGAGCTATTTTCGTTTAGGGTTTATACCTATCTTATTAATATGCTGTATTTAAAAAAAAACTCAGCGTGTGAACGCCTAGGGCGTTAATTTATGCGAACGCAAACGGGATTTTTTTTCGTTATAAAGGACAAAAAAATAATAAATAAAATGACAAACTAACTTAGTTTGGTTAGTCTTAAATGGTTAAACTTTTTGAAACTTCTAATTTACTACTGCTAAGGCATAATAATATGTACCTATTTATTTTATGTATATTCGGAAATCCACCGTCCGATCTTCTAGTTACTCCTCTCCATGCTTGGTTATCTGGAAGAGATCGCTCTAAGCGATAAGACCGCCCATTGTGCCACTAATTGCTAAACTTGTTTTGTTCTAGTTTTTAAGTTTTCTTTGTTCTGTGGTGTTTCAATAGAGAGTTAATCTATCTATCTATGTAAACCTTGAACTAGGATTAGTAAATTGAAAAAGATATTTGAATTGTCAAGTTAGGTAGCTTAGTTAGTATTATAGATTTTAGTGTAGTTTTGCAAGTTTCGCAGCAAGTTTCGTTGCTGACTGTATCAAGCTGATCACTGGTACACAGTCAAGCAATGATAAAGGCCTCAGGAGTCACGACTCAGCCCAGCGGGAGCGATATCTAAACTAGGATCCAATGCTATCGCCAGATTTAGAAACTCCAAAGCAATTGTAGATTAGTAAACCACTGGACGATATTTAACAGGCAGTTAGAAGAACAAAGAAAAATCCCGACAAAGAACGAAACGGAGAAGAGCCAAAGAAGCTTTTGTCACTTGATCTAGGAATTCAACTTTTGACAATTGCTGTCAATGATCCACGAGGCCAAGAACACTGGCAAATATAATAATTCTACAATTTGTCTACACAGCCCATTGGTCTCTGGCTTCTGGGTGGCTTTAACCGTTCAGCATATCAAGCGAGTCATCCGTCCGGTGCCGAGGTCGAACCCATTTTCAATGGGTTGCAAGCTTACAAGTTACCACACGGCCACTTTTCTTTATTAATATTGTAATGTGCAGTTTTGCTAACAATTACCTTTTTTTATTCTTCATCTGTGTCGTTGTTTCATGGACCCTACACAGCCTATCGGTCTGGAGTTCCAGAAACCAGTAGAGTGTGTAAGGGAGTTGGTGTACTGATTTCCGCTGGGATCGTAGCACGTGAAAAGATGTAGTCTCTGCCTATTCCAATGAGAGAAAGGCGTAACTGTATGCGTGTTTGTTTCATCAAACTATAACTAAATTCTTCTACAGGGTGATCTACAATGAATATGAGCCATGATGAATCTGCACAAAGTAGAATACTGTATATACCTCAGCTATCTCCAGTAATCTAAACTATACCATAAAGCACATGTCCTTAAGCTTTACTTTTACTGTGCCGTAAGGACAAGGGGTAAACGAAAGGTGCTTACAATGCGAATTTACTCAAGATTTTTCCTTCGCCGTTTTAAGCGAGCTTACTTTCAGAGCTCAACAAGTCTAAATTAGAGAACCTTCTTATTCTTACGTCGTAAAAGCGCCGGCGCCGGTAGACAAGACCATAGTATAAATAGGACAGTAAGTATTCTTCCTATAACGGTATCCAACGCGACGCATACAGCACGCACACATGGACTATATTCTGGAGTCTGTGGCTACGTCAGTCTTGATAGTTATTGTCCTTTTACTAGTAAAAACCGCGTTTTATACCTACTGAAATGACTTCCATGAACTTAAAGTCAAGAATCTTTATTCACGTGGGCCCCGAGTGAGCACTCAAAAATATAATATCCAAAGCTCAAATCATTTATTGCAAGTAGGCAAAATTAATGCACTTTTAAAAGTCATACCCTTAAGTCTCATATATACATATAATACATAGAGGTAAAATAAAAATAAATCTAATATGATCTACTTAATTCATGATTAATTGATTATGGTTTGAGTTTGAAAGGGGAAATTTCCTTTCAAGTGGTGATTCATGCCTGAATCTCGCACAGGAAAAGGAAACTTAATTAACTCTGCCGGACTACCAGTGCTTAAGTAATACGCACATCAGAGGAGATAGCACCAAGAATCTCTAGGGATGTCATTTTCGTGCCTCATAAGAAGGTACAGTGTAAATCGCGAAAAATTTAGCATGGTTATTTTTTTATAAGATTACTTACTTTTCAGTTTGTACTATGACTATCCCCTACCGCCAGTTCTTATCTCTTGCATAATTGGAACCTGTTGGACGGCTTCGTTAGACTTTAGTTATAGATTTAGAGCTAAAATTAACCGGTTCCGGTTGGATTGAGCTCATTAAAACCGTGCTATCGGTAACGGATTAAGTACTTATTAACTTTTCTTCCGTGTTAACGATTTTTGTGTACTGTAACTACAGTTCTGGGACAGGCGAGAGAGGTGGAACCAATTTAGTGGAACTTCAATTGGTAGATCGGATTTGGTGATTGGATTGATGGATAAAATTAGGACTCATTTCTTACAGAGGCCGTAATTAATTCTGGCAAAGGCTAGAAGTTGATCGCTATTTGACCTGATGCTGGATTTTGTGTACAATTTAAAGCATATTCTATTCTATTAGATTCCATTCTATGATAGATCCAATCAAATGTCTTTCGGGAACTTCAACAGGATTACGAGTACAAGTAATTGTTTCATTATTGCCATGGCAAAAATTCCGACATGCCCGAAAATAAAAATCCGCAAGAAACTTTATCCGCTCAAGAAATTAACAGGGACTAATGAACAAACGGAAAAAGGATTTACCAGGGACCCGTAGTACCGTCTTATCTGTCCTCGAGATCAGACCTGTTGCTGGGGCCTCGAGTTCTCGACTCGAAAACGATCGTAAATCCCATCCCAGATAGTATTTACACTGTTTTTACTGCAGAATTTTTATAAGGATAGTAGGCCTTTCTGGGTGACAATTTTGTTGGTCCTCGTGATGGATTTCTTAGACTTTCGCGAATTGAATTCATATTTGCTGGACGGAAATGGGTCTAATTCGCGGACAATGCTCGACGTTTCGTTTAAGTTACATTTACTGTGCTTACGAAAAGAAAGGAATGGTTTAAATTTGTGCGCGTATCTTTAGTCCACACGACGGAAGTGAAAACTTTATCGTGGCGAGGATAATAATACGAAATTCACCTATTTTTATATTATTTTTTTCTTTCTTTGTTATTTATACACGCATATAATATTAAATATTTTTTTTTTGTATACCGTGTTTATCTCCATACTGAATGCGAGTGATGAATTATGGTCTCTCGTGAAACGCTCGTCGAACTAGTTAGCAGTGAATAACTTGAAAATCTGATATTATTGAAAGGTATTCACATATATTTAAAAACTAATAACTAAAACTAAGGGGAAAATGGGGGTAATCTAGTATCGTATGTTCCCTTCGAAATCTAATTTACCTTCTACCTCGCAATAACGGTAAATCGGCGACCTATTCCTGCCAAATGAGCCTAATTTCCCCATGTCGGATCTGTTTACAGATTGTGATTCACTCCGGGTCACAAATGAGCATCATTACCAGACATTGCCGTCATTACCGTGGACGGTGAGTGAGCCAGAGTAGTTTGCACTCGGGTCACTTACAGCCTAGTGCTTGCTTCATGTACCTTTGGAACACCTTTCGAGACTTTTTTTTTCTTCAGTTTGGCTTCGCCGGATTTGTGCATTTAGCCAGAAGTACTTACATCATAATTTTCAAGTTTTACATTCATATTTTCAAGTCATACAGTCGAATCCCAGTCAGTTGGTAGTCCAGTCAAAACTGAGAGTCAAAGTCACGATTCAGTAAAGTTGTGGGTGTTTTACTGGAACTTCCTAGAAGAGATGGAGAGAACACGAATTGGCACGTTTTTTGGGGATTTTAACACTTGCCTACACTCGTACACGTTAACGAACACTTAATGGTTAATATTGCACCAATATTAGATACACATTAACATAAAAAGAAAAAAAAAGAAGAAGCACAAGTTTGAGAAAAAATAAAAATACATGAACTTCACATTTTTGGTTTCCCGCCAAGACTTCATTTTGCGACTTGGTTCAAAGAGATCGGCTTATTAATTAAGGTTCGTACTATATTTGAATTGAGTCAGCAAACAGTTCTAGCTTTATATTTAGTCAAAAACTTAAATCGATGGTAATCTTCACCGAAAACTTAAGCTTATATGGGTTGGTTCAAACTTCAAAGTAAAAATCTGTATTCACATAGTTACCACCGGATCCGGAATACATCCAATGGAGGAGAATCGGCAAGAAAGTTGGATACGAATCCAAAACCTTCAGCGCGACGATCGAACACAAAACCAACTAAGCAATCATCGCATCAAAATCAGAATTTAGCATAGCGCATGGTTTATGCAACCAGTGTTAAATTAATAGTAAACAGGGCCACCAAAACCGTTCGAGTCATAACAATTCCAAATACGTCAATCAAAATCGTCATTTTCCCGAATCGATATCGATCCGATTAGTATTCGATTCTTATGTAACACAATATGGCGGCATTGTTGCTAACAAATTAACTCATTAAACAGTTACCAAGTTAATTAAAATCAGATTACAGTAATTGGATCTTCTCGCTATCTCTCCGGTTAATAAGCGGGTAATATTAAGTCATAGGGATGGGAATGACGCATATCCGGATATCAATTCAGTCTTTATATGCGATGGTGACGAATTGGTAACTTGATCGATATAAGAAACAAATCGCGAACACCTATATCGAAGGGGTCTATTTCCATGCGATTGTGCGGCAATCCTCTTTTCTATAGTGCATTTTGAAGTAACGCGTGCGTTCGAACCCGGTGTGCTATTCAAAACTACTTCTCAACCACATCCTCAAATACCGGAACAGCTCAAAACGATGAGGAAAATCCAAGTGATGTACCCAGCATGTCCACAAATCACAAATAAGGACTGGTAAAGTGCTCTATTCTTTAGCTTTTCCCATAACTGGCCATAACAAATGTTGATCAGCTCACTGTCACGATAATATTGTATTGTCACCGGAACTGACAGGCATGCAAAATTCAACTCAATTGAACGACGGCAACTAGGTCAAAATTGCCTCGTAAGATTTGCTGCAGATATCGTTCCAACAAGACGTAAATAAAGGTTGTAATAAATATTAGAACAGTTCCTTCTGATGCCGTATAAGTATACGAGGATAGTGGATACCTTCCGAACCCTTTTCAGACAACGTATCCGGTATCTGCTTATCCACAATCCTCACCACGTCTCTACTTAATAGGTAGGTATCACCGGATAAACGGGAAGATATTCGAGACTGCTACAGGTAGGCAATTTCAGTACACGAAAAGGGTTTATCAAGTTTGATATTAAAATGTCAATATCTTATAACACGAGGCCTATTCCGTGACGAGGCGTCGGAATTTATTATAATACATGTGTGTCGTAAATGAAAGCTTTTATGTCACTCACTGTGGGTGGTATATGATGGGTGTACATGTATACACACACATACAGTCACGCCTTTTTTCCGTTGGGGTAGGCAGAGACTACATCTTTCCACGTGCTACGATCCTGACACACCCCTTTCACTTTCATGGGTCCCTTCAGACATGCTCGCCGGTTATAGGTACTTCATGGATACAGCTGTTCAGCTAAAATCTTGCAAGCCAATTCAGACCTAGATCGCATTATTCAATAGAGTTGAAAGGTTCCATGGAAGAAGCTGATCTGATGGTAGTGATAGAAAGTATTAGGTCGATAGTAATATCAAGGAGATTAACTGACAGCTTCCTTATTTATGTAAAGTGAAAGTAGCGCGTTAACTGTACTCTAAAATGACCTTTAGGATTAATTGACCTTTAGGTAGGACACCTACACCTAGGATTTGCAATAGCAAAGCCCAATACAAAGATTAAACCTTACTCTCGTAGTTTGTATAATGCTTAAGAGTCAAGTCAAGGTATACGTGTAATCGACAGGCATAAATTAAATACTCATCAAAGAATATCACATCAACACCAAAAGTGACAAAATAAATAATATCTTCCATTCCTATTCAACAGTAATCGTACCCATTCTGTCCAGACAAATGCCAAGTCCAATATTTACCCGGCTTAACCCTCTGGCCTTCCAAATGGTCACTCATTCATTCGCAGAAACATCCTTCCTGGTTAACTTCGACCCTCTTTGTACTCTTTGTATTGTAAGACTAGATATAAGCCTGGTCTTGGTGCGGCTTATATGAGCTCAAAACGGCGTTATTAAGCAACGAGATGAGAGGAACACGGGCAAACGTTGATAATAATCTATTTACGGGAAAATAGGATATGTGGTGCGCTGTAAATGGTATCTAAGGTACTGCGGTCGTGGCGAAAGTGTTTAGTCGTATATTTACCATTTTAGGGACTATGCTTCTCCACAGATCCGATTTCTCCATTAACACGTTCACTACTGAAGACACAACTGTCGTGTTTGTTGTATGGGAAAACACTATGGCGCGTGCAGAGCCGCAGCCGTGGCTAGACAAGCAAAACGGCTCAGCAGTCAGTGTTAATCTTGGAAGGCCTTTCACACTTCGCGGGATTTCGTAGCCTGTAGCTAAAAAGAAAACCGATAAGAGACGGGTTCAAAGGTTATTTCCCCGTGATGATAAATGCTGCCTGCTACCACGATGGTTTACTTTTTTTAATTGCCACAATAGTCAACAAACAATTAATCACAATGTACAAACACTAACCAACCAAATCACACCGATCAAAAAACCACTCACATTACAACAATCTTTATCTTACAACAATCAATTATAAGATTACAATCTTTTTAGAATCTTTGCAACAAATTCACTTTAAAGGCATTTGCCCAACTGAAATATTTAATTTATTGTTTAACTATTATCCCACAGGCTCCGTTATTTTTACTGTATCCTATATTCCATTCCAGGGCCTAAAGTAGCTATATATATATATATATATAATACAAAACTTTATCAAAGTCCTTTCAACCGTTTCGATGTGAGGAGAGGACAAACACACAAAGACACAACCTTTCGCATTTATAATATTAGTGAGATTCCAGATACGTATAATATTGTACAATTTCCATAGAACACGTTATTGCCCTAGAAGTGGAGACGCTGCGAGCATCAATTCAATTACCCACATAATATTCCGCTTTGCTACAGCCAAGTTTCTAAGACAATAAGGGCGAGATTAATCAAAACACGGATCCACGCAATTTCAGCGTAAACAACATGCTTGGATGTTTGTTCTCGGGATTTTTAGCACAGAAGCGGATCTCCTTTCATTGGCATGTTTTCTTACTTACAGATATTTTTCCCAAACATAGAAAGAATCATGAGGTTGAGTGACTGACGATACCTCCTAAGTAAGATACCTGGTGTAAGCCTCGAATTGGTGCCGCCAGATTATAAAGCGCAAAGTTACAGGTTGGCTCCGCCGTCTTCGTCCGTTCGAATTGCTTTGTTCGGCTTTGATTGGTCGGCGATTGCTCCGTTTGGTTACCGCTCCCATCGCGGTTTTATCAGAAAAATGATTGAAAAATGAAATTTCGCTTTTTCAATCCTCCACAATTTAATATCCAAATCGGCGTCTGGACCCGGGACGTGTTACATATAAATTTCGAGCGAACTCAAGCCCTCCGCTAGGGATTTGCTAACTTTGCGGGTACTTTAGAATTGTAAGCTTGCAGAATTGTTGTTCCTTAAGTATTTAGGGAATAGGGACTCTTCAGGGCCTTGGGTTACTTTACAAGAATAAAATATAAGCAAGGGCAGACAGTGATAACACAATCGACAATCAAGCAAATTGAAAAATAAAACAAATGAAAACTCGTTGCTGCGGTGGTTTATTTGGAATCATCGCTGACGCACCATAGCCCCTGGCCACCTCAGGTCCAATTCAGACTTTGACAGTCAGAAGGTACTTAGGATAAGAACACTGCGGGGCTATGCAGCACGGTGCGGATCAGCTTGAGTTCGTTTCATTTTGACGTTTAATTGCCACGGGACTCGTCATTCGTATTGAAATGACGAGTCCCGTGGCAATCAAACGTCAAAATGAAACGAACTCGAGTTGATCCGCACCGTGCTGCATAGCCCCGCTGGTGGTGCGTAGGTCCCCTAAACATCAGCTATCAGCTGGTGACATCTTGTCGTGGACTCGTGAGAGGCTGCGCGATTCGTGCGTGACATACACAAACTGACGTTACTGGATTACCGGCACATTGAGATTTATGAAGGTAGATACAAAACAATCTAAAATTTGCGGGAAATTAAGACATTTTTGACAGATTACCAGACGATAGCGCTGGATTTTTATCGGTCATACATTTAAAAGGAATATTAAATTATAATAATTAAAATAAAGTTCTGGGAGGCACTGTAACTGTTATGGGCAGGCGTAGCGCTTACCATCAGGTGAAGTATTTGCTCGTCTCGTCACTAAGCCATATAAAAAAAAACGTAAGCAAAAAGTTTGCATACTTTAACTTACAAAAAGTAAGTTACTCTATGGATAATACTCAAGCTGTGAGCTCATCACCCCTACAAAGACCTACCTAAATAAACAGTGAGCACGAAATTGCTTTTTTATCGCATTTCAATTTATTCCGCCTAAAAAATAAGGCACTCTACTCCAAAACTTATTTACCAGAGCTTAGAATAAATCACTTGCCTAAAGAGAACTTTGACGAATGTTCTGAACGATAAAAACTTAGCAGCTTTGCCTAAAAGTTGGAAATTTCGCCAAAATTAATCCTAACAACATAAATATACGGCTCTACTTTTCAATTTGTTTAAGTGCTTTGTTTATGTTGACTGACTTTATCTGAATAACGTTTGAAAATATTGGGTAGGTAAAGAGAAAAATACTTGGCACCTTTTAATTTGACCTTGCGCCAAATTATGCCCAATGTCCTTTCTCTCTACCCTGATACTTTTTTTTTTTTTTATTATAACTGGTAATGTGCGTATCGAGTCGAGGCACACCCAAGGTTTAAATCCAATAATATGGGACGTAAAAACGATAAAAAATGTCTTTTCATTTACATTGAGACAAAACGCTGACTTGGCTTCCATTTCCATCTCCTTTTTTTATTTGACTGAGTGACGAGACGGGCGATTCGTTCACCTAGTGGTAAGCGCTGCGCCTGCTCATGACAGTCCCAGCACCACCCAGAACCCTGCATTGCATATTCCTGCGCGGCACTGCACTGCGCTCATCACCCTGAGACACCGGCTGTAAATATGCCCAGCAATTTCGTTGGAAACAATGCCCTTCAAACCGGAACACAGTAATGTTTGCACACTACTGCTTGGCGGATGAATATCTGGCAAAGCTACTTCCCCAGGCGGTCTCCTACAGAAGAGACCTCCCACTAGCAACACGACTTCAAAATCACCTTCTCAAAACAAAAGCTTCCAACAAGGACCGTTTTGCAATTCACCAGCATTACCGTAAACAACGGGGTCGTAAAACAAAAACAAATTAACTTTGCCATTGGCCAACACTATTCTTTTCAGTAATAAACGGCCAAGTTAAATCGTGGATGATCGATTCAACAGCTGCCGCTACAACGGACAAGGCATAAAGACTGGTTATAACATAGCTTAACTATTAAATAATTAGTGCCGTAGCAGAGAATTGAGTAGCGAAATTTAAATAAGGCAAACCAGACCAAGGAGGTGGCACAATGGAAGAAAATAAAAAAAAATACCTAAAAGACAACCGCAGATAAAAGTTGTTGTTTTTGATGATCTTGATTCTACTTTATTCTTGTGATCAAAGCACAAAACAGAAATCTACAGCTGGTATTTTTTAGAGATCTGAATCTCTGTTTTCTCGTGTTTATTTATATATATCTTTGACTAAAAACATCATTGCTAACCCTAACTTCCTTGTGAGTTATAGTACCGCGTTACTCGTTCCCTGTTCAAAGAGAAGCGGTAAATCTGCCAATGATGGAAAGTTCATCCAATTAATCTTGTAGGTTCCAACGAACCCTACCATGCCTACCTCCATGGAGAAAGTTGCGAACGCACCAACTATTGTAACAGCGGGCAGGGAAATCGGCAATACTGTCGCGAAGTATCTATGGAAGTATCTAAGCCGAAGCTATGGATATAACTTAGGTACCTTACGAAAACTTTGTTAGTACAAATTTTATGAGACAATGAAAGGGTAGGTAACTTTGATATTAGTAAACCAAGGGATGATGTAACTTATTTATTGTCTAGCAGAGGTCTAGCCCGCGACTTTGTTCGCGGCACTTCACTGAGGTGCGGTGGTAGCCTAGTGGGAGAACGTCCGCCTTCCAATCAGAAGGTCGTGAGTTCAAATCCCAGTGCGGGCACGTACCAATGTGTTTCTGTAAAAAACATATGTACGTAATTATCACTCGCTTTTCGGTGAAGGAAAACATCGTGAGGAAACCCACATGACTACCCGAGAATTATTTCGGAGGTAGGTATGTTATCCACCAATCTGGACTGGGCCCCCGTGGTGGATTATGGCCTAACCCTCCACACGAAAGTGAGGAGAGACCCGTGCCCAGCAGTGGGACGTTATGGGTTGATGATGATGATGACTTCACTGAGGTGGAATTATCATTCTGGATACACAATTGTAGCGGTTTCACGTGCGTTATCTCACAAAAATCGTAAATGATCCGGGGTAAAAGTAGCCTAGACCCGGCCCTTTATTAATTTACTTCTTATATTTTTTTGGTTGTTCTGTAATTAGTCCTTTATCGATGTATTAAGGTTAGATTAGCGACAGCGTTTAGCATTTTCAAAATGGCGGTCTTGTAAGTAATCGCATTATGCTACAAAAGTTAAAACCCTCTTGAATTCTGTAAGCAATAATACGGACCTTACCCCGTGATCTTGTCCTCATTGGGTAATGTTTTCCACTTGCTACAGTCATACGTGGAATAATCTAAAGGGTGTACACAGGTGCCATTTCACACGCAATGCCTTAATTTGGCTTGCTCTGTGGATTGGAGCGATATTTTCTTGGTCTCCCGGAATGTGAGGGAACCAATTCGCCATCGCACGCGTATCTCTGTTTAAATTCGTACGGTTATCAGGGATGTCAGCCGTACCAACTTCTTGGTAAACATACTAGTTTTTAATATCACGTACCATGTACCAAGACTATTCGGTTCTTGTATGCAAAAATACCAAGATTGGCCGTAAATCGACAAAAATACACCGATAATACTGAAAAACCGACAAATCGTAGAGATGCATATGAAAAAAAAAACATTCTATTTCATTCCATCATTCCATTTCAATATAATATCAAAAATAAAGGTTTAAAGTGATGTTTCTTCGGTGCTTTCGATAAATACTGCCCTCTGTTAACGGTATACGAAATTGAAATATCAAATTTTTTCACTAGGATGCGATTTTTTGTTTTTTTTTTTTTTTTTTTTATCAGTGTTAGCAGCGGCGCAGCGGAGCACAGGCGTACTAGTTTTTCGTTTTCAATACCAGCTTTCAGCCAGCTCGGTACAAGGATTTCTAAGTGGCCGTCTAACATCCCTGACGGTTATACGTTAGAAGTACCTTATGTGCGTTACGTGTTAGGGAGCTTGGACTCCGACGCCGATAAGTCGGAACTTCCGTTTGATATTACACCTCCGGTTCCGACACATTTAAATCGGAGTTCTTGCCACTTATACCCTTGCCATTTATATTTCTTGCTATTTATTTGATTTAATTTACTAACTGTTATTAAAACATGATTATTTTTTGCCAATGTCATGTATATTTTATATTGTTTAATTGAAATGCTTATTATTGCTTAAAATGCTGATCAGCGTGAACAGTACCGGATCCGGTTTATAAAAGCTCAAATAAAAATTACACATTTAACAAATAATTATTTTCACACTTTTGCCAGATATTCATCCGCCAAGCAGTAGTGTGCAAACATTACTGTTCCGGTTTTAATGGCACTGTTTCCAGCGAAATTACTGGGCATATGAGACTTCAGAGCCGATATCTCAGGGCAACGAGTGCTGTGCAGTGCAGCGCAGGATTATGCTTTGCAAAGCTCTGGGTGGCACTCTAACTGTGATGGGCAGACGTAGCGCTTACCATCAGGTGAATGACATGCCCGGCTCGTCACTAAATACTGGATGTAGGCTTGCCTCTGTTTTCACCAACCGAAACAAGCTCGTTTAACTTGTAGTACCAAGTACTTACGTAAAGACGTAACACTACCTAATTAAATCAGTATAGTTTGCATAACCGGCATCGGAATACATTATAGCATGCGACATCCGTTACCATTTACTTGTAGATTCTAAGGACTATAAAAATATGTTTAGTTTAGTTAGAGATTGTTTCCGTAGAGTCCAGTTTAAAGAAACCAGAAAAATTCGAAGGATCATAAAATATATATAAATGTTATGTTGGTTTGTGTACGCTTCAAAAACTCACTGTATCCTGCCACGCTTCGCTGTGGCACATTCGAACATTCGCTGATATGTCACTGATGAAAAAAATATATAAAAACAATCCTTGATGCGGATTATATATCACACTAAAATTTCAGCTCGATCGGTGCAGAACTTTTTGAGTTTTTGAAGCGTACACAAACCAACATAACATTTTTATATATATAGATAGATTATATAACAATCAAAACAAATCACGACCGATGCTCAGACCTACCGAATATACACATAACATATAAAATTTTATAAAATTCGATAAAGCCGTTTCGGAGGAATAATTATGGCAACTAACACTGTGACAAAGAATTTTATATATAGAGAAGAAGATAGATATTTATGTAACATAGGTATAATTGCTTGGTTTATATAGGTAATTTCTGTTGGAAGCAAAGTTTTATGAAGCCGGAAAACTAGCTGCAGTAAACCATTTTAGACGAAATCATCACTCTTTCTGATCATGTTTGATATTATCAACCAATTGGCTCCGAGGTGAGCAGGTTTGAATGAAAAATCCTGGAGACAGGATTCACCAGCTATATAGTAATGACACAGTCTAGTATAGCATGAAGCTTTTATCCCGGGGGATTAAAATCAGGGAAATCGATAAACCTGCGAGTTATTACCATCGCAATGGCAAGGCGCTTGTGTATTAATAAATAATGTACTGACTGAGTCTCTATGGTTTCCTGAATACTAATATCTCAACCCAATATCGTAAGTAAGATTTGGACACCTGCCATCTCTAGAGGCATCACATAATCATGAAATAGGCAGTCCACGAAGTAGAATCCAATTTTTCTTATCATACTGTTTCCTCTCCCTAGGGCTGTAATTTGTGTAATGTAACGTAAGCGTATAGAAAAGCTTATGTGGAGATGGGAAGGACACCTGAAGGGAGGACCGCCGATGGACAAAAGCAGTGACGGAATGGTGGCCGAGAGAAGGGTGCAGACCGGTAGGCAGACCACCAGCCCGCTGGTCGAACGACCTTGTCAAGTTAGTCGGAAGGCAGTGGATACGTCTCGCACAGGACCGGAATAAGTGGCGTGAAGGAGAGGAGGCCTATACCCAACAGTGGGTTGATACGGGCTGAGATGATGATGATGAACATAAGCGGTGGTGGGTGAACGTCTGCCTTCCATGGAGAAGATCGTGAGTTCAAATCCCAATGCGGGCACATGTACCAATGTCGATATATATGTATCCTTGATCGAAGAATAAACGCAATACCGCGTATTTGTCATCGTCCTTCTGCTGTCGGATGAAAGGCTGTACGCACAGGGTCCGATCCAATAGCCAATCCGTAAAACATTATCTCATTACGTAACTCGAAGGACCAACTCAAGCCTGACTCGCAATGGAAAGTTTAAAGCAACAAGCCGCGCAACAATCACATTCGAGATGGTGACCACAATTAGGTACAGTCAATCACTCTGGCCAGTTTTTGTCACAGTTCGGAAAATAGTATCAAACAACTATGAAAAGGAACTTGACTTTATTATAAAACAAATTTTGCTTCACTAGTCACCGACTGTCAGTACAGTTAACTCAAGCCGTCGGTCTCTTCTACCAGAGATCGTCTGGGGAAGTAACCTTTGCCAGATATGCATCCGCCAAACAGTAGTGTGCAAACATTACTGTGTTCCGGTTTGAAGAGCACTGTTTCCAACGAAATTACTGGGCATACGAGACTAGAACCAATGTCTCAGTGTGACGAGCGCAATGCAGTGCCGCAAGATTTTGTAATATTAGTAAATGATGGGTGGCACTCTAGCTGTTATGGACTTGCGTGGCGCTTACCATCAGATGAAAGACTGGCTCGTCTTCGTTGTCTTGTACCAACTAACATAAAAAAAAAAACTCACTGACCGCGTCCGCGTGGTTTCAAGCGACAGCTAACAACGACCGACGCCTGTACTGACCGCCAGGATAACATTAAATACAGCCTAACAGCAGTAAGAAAACGTAGGCTGACATGATGATGAACAATTATAGCGCTGCCGGTCGCAATCAGTGTCCAAAGCCGGAATTATCTCCAAACGATGGCCATTAGTTCCCGTCGGATCCCAGGGTTATTCTCCGATGAAGCCCCCGACGATAAACGGTTATGAATTAGATAATAAACTCCCGCAAATAAACATTTGCGTTTGACAGATGCTGAATCCCAAGGGAGATTTCCATTAGCGTAAAATAGGAAGGCGTTTCTTTGGTTGTGACAGAAATACAGCCAGTTTTAATCGGCTAACTAGCTGCGATTTGGATTATCTTGTTTTCATGGGTCTTTTCAAGGGTTGTTAGGGTTTCGTTCAAAAAAAAAATAAGGAACCTTTATAGGATCACTTTGTTCGTCTCTCTGTCTGTTTGTTTTCAAGAATTCTAAACAGTTGCATACGAAGATGGATACGAAGATATAGCGATTCAATTAAAGACCTAAAGTGATACGCGTCGCATAATCGCACCGTGACGTCTTATTTTTTATCTTGCTGCCATTTTCAACCTAAACTGGATCCAGTTTGAGAATCCAGTTGAAAATGCCAGCAACCTAAATTGAGTCGCTAATAAGCCATTTTCAACCTAAACGATTATGCGACGCGATTCAGTTTAGGCCTTCAATTGAATCACTATAAGATGTTATGGTAGGCCTCCTGAACGTGTAGTTTTTGTGTCCGAAATTGCCTGAGGTAGCACAGAATGATTCAATCCGTGAAGCAAATACCTAATGCAATAAAAAAAAACATTTGTGGACATCCGTGAACGAAACCCCTTAAATGCTCGAGCTATAAGAGGGATTTGAGGAATCTGTTTTCCGGAAATCCCCCTCGAGGTAGCTCGGATTGGAGTAGGGAGATTTCCGGAATAATCCGTCAGGACTTCCAGTCCATATTTTTTCTACCACAGCGCGACAAAGGGCATCCGTTCGATGGTAAGTGCCCGCTTACCCATTACATTGAAATATAGCAAAAAATCTACAGCTCTCCCACCGAGCTGGGCTTCCGTTATCACTTTGACTGCTGAGCCATTTTGCTTGTCTAGCCACGGGTGCGGCTCTGCACGCGCCATTGTGTTTTCCTATACAACAAACACAACAGTTGTGTTTTTAGCAGTCAACGTTTTAATTACTTCCTCTTTACAATGAACATAAGTTTGAATTCCCTGTGCATACGTGGCTTTGACAGCTTTAGTGCCATGTAAACCCCTGTTCCTGATAGTTGCAATTGGCTTACGTAGCTTTGACAGTTCCAATGCAATTAAAACCGGAGTTTATGCCACATTATGCTTGTGCGGCAAAGCAATTCCCAGCGCAACATTTCTCGAGCGCCCCCGACCGCGGTCACGGTGGGTTACCGTCTATTGCCGTCATAACGTTTCATTAGGTGAACCTTCCGTAGTAAAGAGTGACAGCGAAACGTTCCAACTTACTTAGGTATAATAGGTGCCAACACATTAATGATTTTAATGAGCTTACTACTGGGGATATGCGACTTTAGATCCGATGTCTCAAGGTGACGAGCACATTGCAGTGCCGCGCAGGATTATGCAATGTAAAGTTCTATGTGGCACGGTTATGGGCAGGCGTAGCGCTTCCAATCAGGCGAACGGCTTGCTCGTCTCGTCATTTAGTCAAATAAAAATTAAAAAATAATTAATGAGCATTGCAACTTGTTTGCTCTGTCAGACTAGAAAAGCTTCGAGTTTGGACTATTCATAGAATTTAAATCTGTTTGTCTTGTCATAACAGTTTGCACTTAACTAGTATAATGTAAGATAACATAATAATATAATTGTATTAGACTTCAATACAGCTCAATGAATTGCTTTTAAATTATTAATTGTTGTTCCTAAAATTTTAGCTTGTGCCATTTTTGATACTTACTTCATTAAACATCTTCATTAAATTTCAAGTGCAGTAGCTCGGAACGGCTTTGCTTGTAAATACAACATAACTTTGGTTCTTCGAGTACGTATAACAGTTATTGGTCCTTCGAGCAAAGGTTTCCCAATTTTTTCCCAATTATCTTGGTCTCCTGCTGACACCAATAGGATGAATGTAATCAATCAGTCACGCTACCTTCCCTAAACCTCTTTAAAATTGTTTTTGCGCACTTCAAAGTCAAAACCATAGACCAATTAATGTTCTCAGATATGCTTCTTTGTTCCCCAGGTGTAGATATTAATTGTATTCAGAGTTTACCGCTACATTGTACCAGAACTATAATACATTCCGTGGCTACGTCCAGCTGGTCAACGACCCTTGTTCGGAGGTGACAATAATACAAGCTCAGAATTAAACAATAACACGGTCCATATTAGTCCTGTTAAGCTGTTGAAAGAAGTCTTATGTCCTCGGTAGGTAGGTATCTAGTGACTGTCCATTGACAGGTCAATTACACCAGTTTTGTTGGTCGTTGGTTTTGTAAAACCTCTCTGGAGGAAATGCCCTGCCCATTATGCTGGGTACAGACCAAGCGAACATAAGGGAGCGAATGCCTCAGAACGAATGCAAAAACTAGTGTGGACGTCCTGGCGAGAGCGAGCGAACCCAAACGGTGGCTTTCGCTAGCCCTGGCTTGCCTTCGGCCGTGCTCCTGCTGGGTACAGACCAAGCGAGCACGCGCGAGTGAATGCCACCGAGCGAATACAAAATACTGGTGTGGACGTCCTGGCGAAAGCGAGCGAAACCAAACGGTGGCTTCCGCTAGCCCTCGCTTGCCTGCGGCCGTGCTCCGACCGGTTGTCGGTACATCAAAGAAAAATGGAACGTACGAACGAGCGCGGTGTGTACGGACAGGCGAATGCTCATTCTGTCGCGACGGTTGCACTGAACGGACGTGTCGTGTTCACAATAATTTTGATTTTTATACTACGATCGCGATGGAATGGCCTAACTCAAAACTGCTGATGCTCATAAATGATAGATGCTGATGTATAAAAGCAGAAACCTAGGTTACAGGGCCTAGTCAGTGGGATATAATATAATAATTACGAGAGCAACTTGAAAATACGCTTTTTTGTTTGTTGAGATATCTTAATGATTTTGGTGTCAAATCAAAGGACTAGGTCTAAAACCATTTTATCCATTTGAATCATGTATATCGGTACACGCGTTTAGGAGATACTTAAGGATTAATTTGGAGGAAATATAAATCACCAGATTTTTTTATGTTATTGTTTTACGAACTTTTTAATAATAATTAGTACCTATCTAGCATGTATGGCTCTACTATCCATAGCATCTAGGTAACCTAAATATTAAAAGTTTGTTTTCATTTGTTAATTACAAATGACTAGTAGCAGCTAGTGATGTGAAAAAACAACCAGTCGTTATTCAAATAAAGCATTACTATCAATTTTTCAAAACGATATCTTTCACTTTTTCACTCACTTGTTAATGTACGAAACGGAACCATAGTTGT
Organism: Campaea margaritaria; assembly: GCA_912999815.1. NCBI lineage: Eukaryota > Metazoa > Arthropoda > Insecta > Lepidoptera > Geometridae > Campaea > Campaea margaritaria. The sequence goes on from OU538791.1 coordinate 11,761,414, forward strand.
TATCAAACATTTGTGTGTTATATTTGCTGACGATGCAACTATTTACATGAGTAAATTAAACCTAAGTCCGAATGAGTTTGAAATAGAAATTAACAAATCTATCGAAGCAGTTGTGAGCTGGTTAGAAAATTTAAATCTAAATGTAAATGTTGATAAAACGAAATTAATAGAATTTAGAAATTATAGACAAAAATCATTACCGTTAAATGTTCTTGTTAAAAAAACAAAAGTCGATATTGTTACAGAAACCAATTTTATTGGAGTTACTATAGACACAAATTAAATTGGAAATCTCACATTTCTAAATTTAACACAAAACTTTCTCAATACATATATGCTGTTTCAATACTAAAAAACGTATCATCAAAAAAAATTGCTATAAACACGTATTATGATTACGTTTATCCTCTTTTAAGCTATGGGATTATATTTTGGGGTAATTCTGTAGAAGTAGAAACTACTTTTCTACTTCAAAAAAGATGTCTAAGATGTATATTTAATTTAAATAGTACTGAAACACTTCGTAATGTTTTCATAGAGAATAACTTCCTTACACTTACTTGTATTTATATCTATCAAATTAGTATATTTGTCGAAAGCAATTACGAGTACTTTTATAAAACAAAATCCAACCGATCCGAAATTCTAAGGACCAAATACAAGCATAATATTTAAATACTTCAGGCCAATAACACGTTGTATCATAAGAGCTCTTACTTCACAGCTATTAAAGTTCATAACAATCTACCTCTTGACGTTAAGATGCAAAGTGGACCAGATTTCAACAAAAAGTTAAAATTTTGGTTGCTAACGCAAAGTTTTTATAATTTAAAAGAATACTTTTCTATATAATAACTACTTTTTTAAATTCCTAACAATTTATTTAAAATATGGTTAATTGTTTTGTTTTCCAATTTTATCTAGTGTATAAGTAAGTTAATTATTGTGCGCCCGAAATGGGCAAATTGTTGAAACTTCTTATTGTAATAACAACAGCATAATGTACACAATTTATACAATAAAAATATTCTGATTCTGATTCTGATATCACAACGCTATAATAAATCTCAGTTTACTATAAACTCTATGGAATGGCCTAACTCAAAACTGTAGACTCATGGAGCTGTTTAAGCAGAAATCTAGGCTGTGGCAGTGAGATATAATAATTATTATAATAGGTACCTATATAATTACGAGAGCAACCTGAAAATACGATTTTTTGTTTGTGGCGATATCTTAATGATTTTGATGTCAAATAAAAGGAATAGGTCTAAAACCATTTTATCCATTTGAATTATGTAAATCGGTCCACGCGTTTAGGAGATACATATGGATTAGTTTAAGGAAAATGTAAACCACCAGAATTTTTGATGTTTTTGTTTGACGAACTTTTTGATTAGTTATTCTATTCGCATTTAGCATGTATGGCTCTACTATCCCTAGTATCTAGGTAGCCTAAATATAAAATTTCACTAGTTCAGTTGAATTTGACAACTGGAATAAACAGCGGTCTTGATTTGTTCTAGCAATCGCAGAAATGCAATATAAATATCATGATAGGTGTACACGAAGAAAAGTTTAATAACGTATAGTTACCGACTATAATAATCGTTTCAAATCGTTTGGTTATTAAGCCGTATGGTAACGACACATCACTAGTTCGCCGTGGTTCGCCCAACTCTGCATGCGTTCGTTTGGTGTGGACACAACAGCGAAAGTGAGCGAGTACGGTACCGATCGGTGGCCACCAATTGATGGCCATTCGTTCGCTTATGTTCGGTTGGTCTGTACCCACTGCAACGGTGTGACTAGTAGCAGCTAGTGATGTGAATCAAAAATCAGTCGTTATTTAAGTCATTACTATCTATTTTTCAAAACGATATATTTCACTTTTTCACTTGTTATGTACGAAACGAAACCATAGTTGGTATCACAACGCTATAATAAATCTCAGTTAACTATAAACTCTATGGAATGGCCTAACTCAAAACTGCTGATGGTCATAGAGCTGTATAAGCAGAAACTTAGGCTGTGGCAGTGGGATATTATAATAATTATTATAATAGTTACCTATATAATTACGAGAGCAACCTGAAAATACGATTTTTTATTTGTGGTGATATCTTAATGATTTTGGTGTCAAATGAAAGGAATAGGTCTAAAATTATTTTATCCATTTGAATCATGTAAATCGGTCCACGCGTTTAGGAGGTACATAAGGATTAGTTTAGGGAAAATGTAAACCACCAGAATTTTTGATGTTTTTGATTGACGAACTTTTTGATTAGTTATTCTATTCGCATCTAGCATGCATGGCTCTACTATCCATAGTATCTAGGTAGCCTAAATATAAAAGGTTTGTTTTCATTTGTTAATTACAAATGACTGACTTTAATATTCATTGTGTATGTAATCAAATCAATAATTCATACGCATCAAACATAAGATAGATTACGTGGTCAAGTGCCCCTACTTGACCACGTAATCTATCTTATGTTGTCGCCCTGGTATCCCCCAAAATAATACTCCGTTTACTTGAGAAAATAATTTGTATTTTCTAATACGAAGGTTTATGAACGCACTTTACAATTATCTTGAACGCTACTTAAAACGACCTTAGGTAGGCGGGACGGCTCATTTGACGGAGTCATCTAGCGGGTGGCATGTGAACTACGATGACTAACATTGATCTCAAACAGGCATAGACGATGGATATTATACCTAGTAGCAGCTAGTGATGTGAAACAACAAGTCGTTATTCAACTAAAGCATTACTACCTAATCTATTTTTCAAAACGATAATTTTTCACTTTTGTTCACTCACTTGATATGTACCTACGATAAGAAACCATAGTTGTTGTCAGAACGCTATAATAAATCGCCGCTAACTATAAAGTATCTACTTGAAGTTGTCAACGTAGCTGGAGAAAGTGAATAAGCCAGATAGAGCGTTTTGATGCGTGCGAGTAGGAGGGCTATACTCCATAGGCTACAATAATATGTTCAGTTGAATTTGACAACTCAAATAAACAGTTGTCTTCATTTGTTCAAGCAAATTAATGCAATATATGTTAAATGTCACGACTAATTGAAAAACACGAAAGAAAGTTTTAATCCCATGTAAAAAGAACAAAAAGAAACATTTTGCTTCTGGATAAGTGCGAGCAAAGTGGGTCATTCCCGGGCACTTCATTTTTAGAGTTTTTTCAATAAAGAGTGGTAATAATATAAATGAATGAATCAATAAAAAGGAAATTTATTGCCAAAAAAAATAAAAATTAATTATAAATAAATATTTTATTTGCTTTTCTTTTATTTTGTTTTCTAAAATATTATTCACTTTTTTTTTATTATACATTTATATTTTTTTATTTTTTTTTCGTATGATGGTATTAAAATTTTGTTTTCTTTTTGTTACTTTTTATTAAATTAAATTAAAGTACTCAAATTTCTAAAATGCAAGAATAATTAACCTGTCAAGAAGAGAAGAGAGATAGATGCGGCACAAGCGTACAATGAGCGTAACGGGACAATGTGTCAACTTTTTCGGCTGCATACCGGCGTTCATCGATTTATTAGACGTTGTCACGTCAAAAGATTTTTTCTCGTATGATGAATATTTTCTCATAGCTTGGGATGAAAAGTATCGTGTACCACACGGTAGCAAAATTATTTAAGCTCGAGCGAAGTACTTTGACTTCTACTACTTCTACTATAGAATCCTTCGCTTCGCTCTGGATTCAAAAATCGCTCTCGCCGTAATTACATTATTTTGTTCCCTTGTGGTACAATCCACTATTATCGTATAGTTGTTACCTACTACAATAATCGCACGGTTTTGATAGTTTGGTTATTAATCCGTATGGTAACGACACATCACTAGTTCGGCGTGATTCGCCGAACTCTGCATGCGTTCGTTTGGTGTGGACACAACAGCGAAAACGAGCGTGTACTGTACCGTTCGGTGGCCACCAATTGGTGACCATTCGCTCGCTTATGTTCGGTTGGTCTGTACCCACCATTACAGTTACAGAACACCTAGAACTGCATTGTAGAATCCTGCGCGGCACTGCACTGCGCTCGTCACCCTGGGACATCGGCTCTACAGTCTTTCTTCAACCTTGTAATTTCGCTGGAAAGAGTGCCCTTCAAACCAGAATTCAGTAATGTTTGCACACTACTGCTTGGCAGATGAATATCTGGCAAAGAACTCTGATTGCACACTAAGTACCTACCTAGTACCGCATATTCCACATATGCTCCGTACATAGCCAAGATATTATCATTCTAGCACTACGTCTAAATTCTTCAAAGCAATGACAAACTAATCCTAGCTATATATACCTACTGTGTAAAAAGGTAGGTACCAATTTAAACTTGGCATTGTACCTACTGTTGTGTATTTCTGATTCTAAACAAATTCAAGGATTTTCATGACTGTTGTTACCGGCAAATAACAGACTCCAAGTAGACATGCAAAGAGCATGAACAATTCGATTAGCCGACATAATGTTGCCGGCAACAGGCTACCAGAGATGTGACTGACAACACGTTTAAACGTTGCGCTTTTTTTGTGAGCACGTTTAAAAAAGCGTTTCGTTTAAACGGTACGAAAAGCGTACTAACCAAAATAAACGAAAAAAATAACATTACGTTCAGTTTGCAAAAATATTAACAAACGTGTACTTGTCAGTGCCACAACGAATGAGACGAAGAATTTAGCATTTAATACGGTAACTGATCCCATCGATATTGAGTCTTAATAATAGAAAGTTAAGGTTGTTAAATCAATTTAATATAGAATCTTTATAATGGGCCTTGTGATATACAAATAAATGTAGGCACACAATCGACAGTGGCGCCTCTCCTCATTCCCAATCTGTCATGCAGAGCAGGCGGTCGTCTCTCTTGAGCGTGTGCCTACTTACTGATAATCTGGTTGTTTTACTTTAAACCCAAGCCCTAGATTAGTGAACACAGCAGGCCTTATTATTTTCATATAGGCCTTTGTTATTGTGTGACAGTACACGTAAATTTGCTATACAACCTACTTGAGACATGGAATTAAAAACAGGATTGTTATCAGAACTTCTTGCTGCTTCAGTGCGCTGGGTAGGTAGGTACCTATCTAAGTGCGCTGTACCGTTAAAAAGCGAGTAGGTACCTAGATAAAATCTTAAGCACATCTAATTTTAAAGAAAAAGAAAAATTTATTTTGTTTTTGATAAAAAAAATGCATTTATCATCATCATCAACCCATATTGTCCCACTGCTGAGCACGGGTCTCCCCTCACTTTCGTGAGGAGGGTTAGGCCATAATTCACCACGGAGGCCCGGTCCGGATTGGTGAATAACATCTACCTCCGAAATAATTATGTGGTAGGTATGTGGGTTTCCTCAGGATGTTTTCCTTCCCCGAAAAGCGAACACTAGCACTACACAACTAGCTATAGTATTAACTAGTACTAGTAAAAGCTACTGCCAGCAGAATACACCGATTTTCTAAGTTGGTAAGCCTACCTATTCTAAACATTACCTGAGCCTAGAATCGTGAATGAAAAAAAAACTTGTATTTTTCTATAGATCTATATATATACCTGTCTACCTATTGATCACCAATAGATAATGACTTAACCGTTAAGTCATTATGATTCAATAATACCTATTATTGGTTAAGTCTAACTTAGGCATTATAGAATCTGATAGTGTCAATGGAGTCAATGTGTCAAAATTAAAAAAAAAAGACAGGCTGCTTGTTGACAGTTTTTTTTAATCTATCCAGAGAGGCACGAACTCGCTGACGCGTTTGCGATGGTGAATAATTGGGGGCTGGCGATCGATCCGCTTAATTAGGAAGACAAAGGCTTAATAGTAATAAAGGCAGGTACACATTCACCAAAAAAGGTGCAATCATACCCAAATTCGAAATACTGAATATTGATGATTTGCCGGTTGTGCCACCTGCCACCACGTGTATCATTCCTTTATCCGCAGAATCTTCCCAGAGAGATCTACTATGGTAAAAAAGTATATACCTACTGCCCTACTGCGATTAAATATAGCTAGGGAAGTAGCCTACTTATTAAAGAACTTAGTATTTATTAGAAATTAATAAAAACAAACCTGTTAGCAATCTGCCTACCGCCAACGGTCCGATAGTCTTCGAAAATAGTTCTTAATTTCAAATGCACATCCAATAAGAATCCAACAGCACAAATTCAAACAAAAACCCACACTGTTTACCTACAAAACTGGCCAATTCCCTCGAACTGTTTGTCCCGAACTAAGTTCAAACTTTGGCGAAACCACACCGTAACTTATCGGAACGAAACCGAACACTGAAAGATGCGACACAGCAATTTTGCGTGTAATTAAACGTGAGAATATTCGTAATTGAGCACTTTTAACGGAATCATGTTTTTTAGTCACGATCGTTTCTCCTATGGAAGAGTTATCGACACGTGCGATCCGCGCGATGGTTTTAACTGTACTGACTTGGCGATTGGCGAAAACGGCGGGCGGTGGCGGTGGCGGACTGGCGGTTGGTCGGCACTTGATGTTGGTTGGTTGGTTTGGTTGACGGCGGCGGCGATAGCGAACGGAACGGGGCTTCGTTCACATCCCAGGCTTTTCGTAGCTTCAACAGCCAAAGATCATGTCTGTTCAGACTAGGCACAGGTAGTCGCATACCTACAGGTGGGAAATTATACGACCTAACTTTGACTGATATCGACTTGACGGACACCATGTCAGGAGTATCATGCATTTGCATGCAATGCACAGATGTACAGGAAGGCTAGTCTGTCTGGATGGGATAGGTAGGTATTTCTGTGCTTCTACTAGGGCGAGTAATAAACCGTTTTTTATTACTCGCCATGCGTCCCGTCCGTAAATTGTCACGATGTCACGAGTCCCAGTCGCATAATGTCCCATTCTCAAATGATCCCTTTCGTTGAACGTCCTATTCGGAAACACGTCCGCGCGTTCCGTTCAACATTTTTCGAACGAGTAGATATGGCGAACCATTGAAAGTCTATACGACGTGTGAGTTACATTCGGAACGGTTTGCTTACACCAGGCTGCCCGCACTGGTGGTGATATGACAATTTCCAAAAACGGGCCTTCCCTCATTATTCCTACTGTTGGGGATTCCGAACTCAAAAGCTAGCATTCGAAACGAATTGACGGAAACAGAAATCACATTCGAAAACTCGAATTGGGGTTTTGAGTGCATGTGGTCACAGAATAAATAATAATAGGTAAATAGGTACAGTACACTTAGGAGTAGCAAGTTGTACTTTGGAAGAGCGCATAATAAATCTTGTCTAGTCACGGATGCGGCTCTGCACACTCCATAGTGTTTTCCCATACAACAAACACAACAGTTGTGTTTTCCCGCACTCGCGGCAAATTATGAAAAACACGACAGTTGTGTTTTCAGCACTGAAGGTGTTAAGGGGACAATTATCTGGTTTTTATGTCAAATTATTCCCTTCTACACAGGGAATTTCTGGATAAAAACCCAAATATCCCCGTCCCAGCAGATTCTCAATAAGTCGTTATTATTATAGGATGTGAAGAGCCGGCTTTACCCTTTGAAAACTATATTCTATCTCACTAGCGATAGCGACATCTAGCGATGGCGAGCAACTACGCAGACGATCCACGGTAGTGCGCCGAGCGCAGACAGTCGTAATTGGTGGCATAAAGGAAAATTGAACAGCGACCCCTCTAGCGAATACATTAGGAACTAAAATCCAAATTTGTACCATTTCAATTTAAAGGTCTGTCTAGATGATTTCAGCGTATATATAAATGCCAAAATCATAGTTAAAACTGTTATTTATTCCAATATTACTGTTTTTAGAATTTTTGTCAATAAAAGTCTGAGAAGGCATCTCAACTTAATTCTTTGTCTTGCTTTCTCGTTTGAGAAATGGTAACTAAGTGTTTATAGATCATAGTAAATTAATACATAATTATTAGGAAACAACTGGGCATAATTAATATGAGACTTTAGAACCACAGGGTGTCGAGTGCAGTGCAGTGTTGCACAGGATTTTGTAATGGAAAATTCTGGGTGGCACTGTAGCTGTTATGGACAGGCTCTTTCTTACCATCAGGTGAACGACTTGCTTGTCTCGTTACTTAGTAACATAAATAAAATATGCATAAATTGAGAAACGTTTATTGTAAATTAACCTATAATTATATTAATTTAATATGTTAATTAAATAATAATAATAATATTTAATTTAATTATAATAATTATAACATAGTATAGTACAAGAATAGCCTAGTTACTAAGCACATCTAGATTTTCTAACATTCAAACTCAAAATTAATAAATACATTTTTACTATGGGATAATCATTGCCATAATATAATCCTTTGATAATCCTGGATTATCAAAAATATCAACATTATAAACATGGGTACATTACATTTTATTTATTTCTTATCAGTATATACATACTTATTACCGCACTCATGGTTGTCTCTTAAATGCTAAGTAATGCATTGATGTCAGTGGGTGCAGGAGTAAAGTCTATAGAGACAGAAATTAATATTAAGATAAATAATCAGATAGTAAATCTAGCATTAGCTAGACTACCTACTATTACTACTAGTAATATTATCTAGAACTTTGACTGCTGAGCCGATTTTCTTGTCTAGCCACGGGCGCACCTCTGCACACTCCATAGTGTTTTCCCATACAGCAAACACAACAGTAGTTTTCCCGCACTCACAACAAGTTTTGAAAATGCCAGTTGTGGTTTCAGCAGTGAACATGTTTGTATTAGATAGTATCTCTATTAGATAGTGAAGAGTCTTCTATTCTATCTGGAGGGGACTGCTCCTTAACGATAGCCGTAACACTTTCGACAGTTGTTGTCCTGTCTTTGCTTAGCGCATAGATATTGTGGATCTTTCTAACATGAGCACTAAGGTTTTTTCTTTGATAAAACAATTTATTGCAAAATAGGCATTGGAAGTCTTTCTCGAAGTGCCGTTTCTTATGCATCTCCAACTGCTGAAGGTTATCCAAAAAGGTACCACAGACATCACACGCTATGTTGTTATCAGTGTGCCTCGGACGGTGTTTGGCCAAACTACTGGAGTTGCACGTCTTATAATTGCAGAGGTCGCAAGCGAGAACTTTTCTCTTGTGTATTTTGTTTTTGTGGTTACAGAGATCGCTCGATGTGTAGAAAGTTTTGGCGCACACTTCACACGTGAAAGATTTAACGCCACTGTGTCTCTTCATATGCTGTTTCAAAATAGGCTTCGATCTGAGAACCTTATTACACACTTTACATGGAAAATGGTTGTCAGTGTGTGTTTTCATGTGCTTATATAAACCTCGGCGACCTTTAAAAAATTTTCCGCATTGATGGCACGTCCCTTCTTTAGTGTAAATTTGATGGGTGCCTTCCTTATGTGCTATCATGGAACTGTGCTGGGTAAACGTCTTACTGCACATGTCACATGAATATGGTCGCTCTCCAGTGTGGATGACCAAGTGGGTCATAATAGTTTGAATGCGTTTTGACTTAGCGTCACAAAATTTACAATGAAATAGTCGAGATTCTCCTTCCCCCTCAACCCACAAAAGTGCCGCATTGATGCAACCCTTAGTTCTTCTCTTCATGTGACTTTGAAAGGATTTGTATGATTTAAGAGTTTTTTTGCATTCGGGACAAGTCAGCTGTTTCGGCAGGTGCTCTTTTTTCCAGTGTACTCGCAATTTACTTTTACTTTTGAAGAAGCCGCCGCAATCATGACATTCTAAATTCAAATCTATAGCTCTGCTCTTAAAAGATTCTCTGGGTTGAATTTCTTCACCTGCGGATTTAGGTTTGAGTTCAGCAGTTTCTGGTAGATCAAAAGACAGTACATTTTCATCCAAATAGTCATATTCATACTCATTGCAGTTCTCCTCTTTGATAGAAATTTCTAGTAACTGTACTGGCTGCGAGCCACTACGCAAAATAGCGTCAGATGTTTCACACTTCTGTTTGAAATAGCAAGAGCTTTCTAGTGCCACGACACATGAGGAACATATCACTTGTGGCAACTCATCGTCTTTTCTTACTTCAATGCTTGCTAGGTAGTTAATTTTCTCATGAATATACATGTTGTTGTGCTTCTCAAACAAGGATAATCTTTCGTTGGGGTCATATTTTAGGCAGATGCGGCAAATTGAAGCTTTCTGATCGGCATTTGAGACTATTATAGATTGTGCCATGTTTTCATTATTTTGGTATTAGGATAGTAATCAGAGAGAATATAACACTACGTTATATTAGTAATTAAACACCGTATATATCTAACTATGTAAGAAGTGAGTATCTATGCATAAAACTAATTTGAAATCGATTTTTTTAAATCAACAAAACAGAACCTGTTTTCGTTCACACACCCAAGCCGAAGCAACCACAGGTGACAGTAAGGTCAATCAACCACTCCACCCACTCCAGTAATCAGCAGTGCTGCCAGTTGCAAAAAAAGTAGAGCGCTAAAATAAAACTGTGCAGAAAGGGCTAGATTTTCAGAACATCACGAGTCTGAAAAGCGCTAAATAGAGGGTTTAATGTATGACTTGAAAATAGAAAAATATATATCATAAATTCATTCATCTAAATTATGGCTTAGCTAAAATGAGATCTATGTTCACGCTTTTAGGGTAGCTATTTTCATAAGTGGTTGCTAGCCAAACCGGTTTGAGCGAGAGAGCTCCAGTTGGTAGTGTGTCCTTGGCTGACGTCTTGCCAGCTCAACTGATCATTTGGTTTGGTAGAAATGGTAGAAAATATATTTTTCTTTTTTATAATTTACCACAACTAACGATTTAGAAAATATTAAATGTTTTTAAATGTTTCTACAGTTCTTTTAAGTAATAGTCAATTTGTTGTATTTGTAAAATAATCTTTGAATACTGAGTAAGAGTACTACATAATTGTTTGGGCCTGGTAATACTGAATGGTGGTTTGGTCATGTCGTTGATTGTTTGGTTGATTTCCGTAAAATAATTATATAATAATTTCATAATAAACCAGTATAATTTAACGAAAAATGGTGAATTCTTGTTGTGTAACAGGGTGCAAAAATGAGTCTTACCCCGGTAGCCGTTTGTCTTTCCACGGGTAAGTAAAATCAACATTCATAATTATTATTTATGGAAGGTAACCATGATTTTTTGTTGATCCGATTTTATTGCAATCTCTTAGTAATAGTAGGTAGGTAGATACGTACCGACTGTTGGAGGGACCAATGGGGAATGTAACAGCCACCGTCAGAGTGTACAAAAGGAGCAAAATCCGACTCTTAGATATTTTATAATACAATAATTAATTTTAGTTGTTGTTGTTGTTGTTAACGCCTCCTTCGACTTGCATCGATGACATTTGTTAATATTAATTATATTTATTAATGTATTGTAGATTTCCAAAGAATGACAACCAGAAATTGAAGTGGGAAAATGCAGTGTCTGGAAAAATTACAAAATCGTCTGTTGTTTGCAGTGCGCATTTTGAATGTGACGACTTTATTGCTGGTTCTATAAGGAAAATGCTGAAACCTGATGCTGTCCCGTCAAGATTTTTAAAGGTAAGAAAATATCTAATAACTTTGGGAATTCAAATCAATTCTCCCTAAAAATTAAAGTCAATTTGCCTGTCCATCCAAAGTCTGACGGATCTCACGAATTAGAGTTGATTAAATAAATATATTGGTCAAAAATACTTATTAAGATTTAAAAGCTACGGGAAGTCCTTAAGCCTCAAGCAGGTAGGCAGGTAGCAGGTAGTAAGGCTACATTAAGAAAATTTTATTGTTCAGCAATGTACTATATAAACAAATCAATAAACTCTTATTCAAATTTTAGTCTTTTTTTCCGGCCAGATTTTTGCATCACGTTCATTTGACCTAACACTCATTTAATATTAATAATAATTATTGTTTTGGGATATCTCACTTTGAGAAACATACAACAGCTTTATTCTACTATTTGGAAAGAAGGTTGTTGTCATATTAAAGATAGGTCAGATGATACCTACACGTATAGGGTAAGTGATATAAATTTCAAAAATATACTAAGTACCTACCGAAAATGAATTAGTAACATCAATAAATATCATAAAAGTAGTAGCATCAATTTATTTATCACGATGCACAATCGTTTTTACAAGCTATTTGTTCCGTGTTCTGTTTGGTCATGGTCACCCCATTAGAAAAAGACAGACCGGCAAGCCTCTCGCTCGGACCGTTTTTTGCACCATGCACAGTCCAGTTAAAAGTATAAGGTCTTTGTTTAACAGACATGTACAGTAGAATAATGTCTACATTTAAAAACATTGTTATTTCTCAAAGTCAAAGCTAAAAATTTAAAGATAGTGACTGAATCAGAAGAAATTTTATTGTGTAAATAGTGTAGAGAAGTTGTTATTACAATTAAAAGTTTCAGCTATTTGCCCATTTCGAGCGTACAATAATAAACTTTTAGACATAGTACCTTTATTAGACATTTCTCATTTACTTAAATAAATTACGCTTGTACACGTGCCAGACACCCCAAATACGTGTTTATAGCGTGTGTAAAAAATTGGTAAAGTAGGGGTGCGAGGAAGCGGATCGCGGGTAGTGGAGTGTCCATTCTGTAAATATTTATTTACAAATAAAAAACACATCTTAAGCCGTATAGATATAAGTATGTATACTATTAAATATGCCTTAAAATTACATTGAATATAATAAAATAAAATGTCATTGAAGTATCCAGGGTTTTTTTTTGTTTAAAGTTTGATGGGATACGCTGTAGAATGGGAGCTGGCAAGTGGCACATTTAGGCGTTCCCCTCTATCGAGGTCCGAGGTACATGAACAGTTCGTTCATAAAGACTAGTTTTCCGTGATCGTTCGCCATTACGCTTCCATACGACGCTTGGCGGAGCTCTCTTAAAATGGTCGGTTGTTCAGTGTTTACGTGTAAAAGGCGATCAGAAACCTCAAATATGAGTAAAGACGGAGTTTCCTATCACTTGTAAGTAATCGGTTACTCAATTATGTTAATATTTTCACCACAAGACACATTTTGTTGATGCTTGCTTACGACAGAAATATCGATACGTAGTTTTTTGGTACGGGGGTCGGGGATTAGTGGTGTAACATCAAAGAACGAACGAATGAATGAACAAAGGACTTTATGGTTATTTTTTATGATGTGAAACACTAAATATTGATAAGACGTTTAATAAATTGTTAGTTAATTTTAAATGAAGAAGGCAGATATCTTCATACATTATTTTTTAAATGGTCAATGTCATGTGGTAAGACGTAGTGATATTAAGTCACTTAGGTATAAGGTAATTACAAATGTTTAAGTTTATATAAAATAATTTACAGATTTCCAAAGGACCCTATCTTGCGAAAAGAATGGGTAAAATTTTGCAACAGAGGCCATAGCTGGCTTCCTACAAGAACGAGTTCGATTTGCTCGGATCATTTTGACGCTATAAGTTTCCAATCCAAAATACTTTCCAAAAATAGCAGGAGAAGGTTGACTGAAAGCGCGAAGCCAACTTTATTAGGTTGTGATTGTAAGGTGAGCATTCTGATCAATTTTCTGTTGATGTGACAAGCAAGGTTTTTTTCATCCCATGTATTCGAAAAGTGGCATTTTGCTCCTCATTAAGTGCGAGCAAAGTGGATCATTTCCGCTAACTTAATTTTTAGAGTTTTTTCAATAAAGAGTGTAATAATATAAATGAATTAATACATAAAAATGAATTTTTATTGCCAAAAAAAAATAAAAATTAAAGATCGATAAATATTTTATTTGTTTTTGTTTTATTTTGTGTTTAGAAAATATTTTTCATTTTGTTTTTATTATATATTTTGATTCTTTTTATTTTGTTAGTATTATATATTTTTTAAATTTGTTTTTTAATTATTTTTTTTTGTTTTTTATTATTAAATTAAATTAAATTACTTAAAATTATACTAGTAATCAGATTTTTAAAATGCAAGAATAATTAACCTGTCAAGAAGAGAAGAGAGATAGATGCGGCGCAAGCGTACAATGAACGTAACGAGACAATGAGCGTTACGAGACAATGTGTCAACTTTTTCGTGCATGCAGCCGGTGTTCATCGATTTATTAGACGTTGTCACGTCAAAATATTTTTTTCTCGTATGATGAATATTTTCTCATAGCTTGGGATGAAAAGTATCGTGTACCACACGGTAACAAAATTATTTAAGCTCGAGCTAAGTACTTTGACTACTTTCGCTACGCTTAGGATTCTACTCTAGAACCCCTCGCTACGCTCGGGATTCTACTATAGAATCCTTCGCTTCGCTCTGGATTCAAAAATCGCTCTCGCCGTAAATACATTATTTTGTTCCCTTGTGGTACAATCTACTATTCCAAACCTTTTATCCGCTTTCAACAGCGCTTCGAAATCGACAGCTGGGAAGGGACATTAGCATCGAAATAGTTTCGAAATCTAAGAAATAAATTTCCGTGATCGATTAGTCAGTCAACTATTACTTAAAATTATATTCAAAAAAATGTTTTAAGAAAAACAGATCCACAGGCCATCTCCAACTTAATAAACTTAAATGCAGCTACGGTGGGCGGCAGGGAGATGTATCATAAGCATATTTCTAGACCTTTCTAAAGCCTTTGACACTGTTGCTATCCCAACACAGTTGCTCAAGATGTAGAAGCTAAGGATTTGTGGAAATGAGCTACGAATTTTCAAATAACAAATAAGATCAGCGACTGTTTTCAGCGACGAAGAAAATGATCTATTATTGTTAAAGAATAAACATGTTTCGTTCATAAATGGTTGACGTTTTCATTTATAGGTTTGCCCGCCGTTTTTTAAAAGTTGTGTTCGTCAACTTTATGCTGTTTTTTTTTATTTGGTTTTGTCGACGAGTGTGACTGACGGAAACAACTGTCACGATAGCTGTTAACGAATTTAAAATTTGACTACAATGTAACAGTTAACGTGTCTCATTTTTTATTTCAGTGCGCATCCAGCCTTAGCAGTGCCAAAATATTAAAAACAGAAAGTGGGGAAGCTCCGACGACAAGCTCTGTTGGAGGTGCACTCGTAACTGTAATAAAAACTGAAGTAAATCCAGACTCCGTAAGTTATTTAAATCTTTGACTTAATTTATTCGTATGTTTCCTCATTATTGTTTCCATATTATGTTCTGTTTGTTTTATGTTTCCTTATTTATGTTTTTACATTCGATAGATTCATAGTTTTAATTAATTAGGTTTTATTAGGTAAGTATATCATTATTTATTTCCGTAAAGTGATAGTTTGAGATATATAAGTACTGATAGAATTTTATAATTTTTTTATTTATAAGATTTATTATAATTTACATGAGGTCACAATCACGAACGTTAAAATGTTACAGGATCCTCTTCAAAGCCGCCGCTGCGCTTCACCATCAGGTTTGTCCGATATTGGCTCTTCCGACTTAGAAGATGCGCTAGACACACGGGGTATGCTCCTCCTTAAGCAAAAACTGAGAGAAAAAGAAGAAAAGCTGAAAGAAAGAGAAGAATCACTCAGAGACAAAAATGAAAAATTGAAATTGAAAGATGAAAAAATAGAAAGATTAGAGAAGGCTAACAAGCATCTAAATGAGAAGATTGTAAGCCTAAAGCAGTTGATAGTTAAGATGAAAAAGAAATTATTGTTGTTGAAACGCAAAGTACAAGATCAATCTGACGATAAAGACTTGGACGACTCGTAAATTACCAAGTGACGTTTTAAATGACCCTTCTTCTGGCGCATTCGAGTAAACATTAAGACTAGGCTAGGTACTTAATGTGATAAACTTATTCCTTTCGAAATATGTTTTTTTTCACTATTTTGTTTCGGGCGCGCTATCTTAACACCTTCAGTGCTGAGAACACAACTGTTGTGTTTTTCACAACTTGCCGCGAGTGCGGCAAAACACAACTGTTGTGTTTGTTGTATGGGAAAACACTATGGAGCGTGCAGAGCCGCACCCGTGGCTAGACCAGCAAAACGGCTCAACAGTCAGTGTTAAGTAGAAAGTTCGTGTTCTTTCCGTGTTTACATGTTTTTATTGAATCGTGACTTGAATAAACACTTTATATTTTTATTTTTGGAACTTTAACTTTAACTCGATATTTAGATCTAAGAACTTAAATGCATGATTCGCGCGAAGCCAATACTTAATGGAGTTCAAGTGAGTGAACCAAGGAAGTTAACTGTAGTCGTATTCTAAGAGTGAAACCTTATTGATTCTGTGGTGGAACTGTGAAGTTGCCTGACAGTCAACACAAGTGACACACAAACCGAAGTCTCAAACTCAAACAGGAGTTTTGGCGGGAAATCTAAAACGTGATGCTTTTATTTTTTTCTCAAACTTCTGTTTCTTCGTGTCAGCTCGTGTATTATTTTATAATATTGGTGGAATGGAATATTAACCAGTTCGTTAACGTGTACAAGTGTGGCCAAAAACTTAATTAAAATATCTCCTTGAGATAACAAAAATCCTCAGACACATGATAGTTTTCTGTGAATTTGAGTTATCATGACCATTAAGATCTGTGATTGTCAACTAAATCTGGTACATACTGGTACAACTGGAACTAATTATCTACTTTCATACCATGTTTGTATAAAAAGTGTACTCATTACAATCCGATTCTTTACCAACCCATGGTAAGGTAACCTGTCTGTATCCACTAGAAAAGAGAATAACCCACTCTTCAAGTGATTTGTTGTTGTCTACTAAACAGATAACTCAACAAATTTTGAATGCTGAGCCACATAGCATGTAACATTTATTGCATAGTAAATACAGGTAGCTTGAATAGTTAACTTTACAAAGATGTATCTATTTTAAACTAAGCTCATCTCAAAAGAGAGGTGATGGAAAAAATAAAACAAAAATGTATAAATAAATATAATTCTTTTATTTTATCACTTTAATACATATCACTTTCTTTTTTTGCACATTGTTTCATAGAGTTTGTGTAGTTACAATTTAGGCATTGGTAAAGATAGTAATTTGAAGACATACTTAGAAGGTTGGTTATTTCTTGTATGGTTTGACATTTCTTAGGTGCGCCATACCTCTTCATAAAAGTAAAATTACTTGAAGAGTTCCTACCGTAATAGTTCAATGCCTTATAATAATCTTATAATAGGTAGGTAGGAATATATAAAATCATTACAAAGACTAGTTAATTTTAAAGAATATTCCTACAACTACATACTAAATCCTACAAGTAATATGAAACTAAAGGTAAGATACACATGACCAAAAATGAGGGGAATGGCCATGAGGGATTTCCGGAATAACCCTTATTGATTGAGTTTAACTGTCAAACTTAATCTACATGCAGAGAGGTATTTTTACATAAAAGTTGGGTTTTCTCATACAATTTTAGTGCCAGTGGTTGGGTCTCCTGGAGATGTGTCAATTGTATGGTTAAGTAGTTTTTCATCACTGTTATTTGGTGTAACAGACAAGTTTAACAATTTACAATATGTTAGGTATTTGGTCCCATACATCCTTAAAAATATACTTCTTGTTTAAAAATAGGTTCTTATGTTATTTAATCTTAAAGTAGCACTTAACATTTGCAGTTTTATAATATAAAATGTATGGAAAAGCTCGAAGAAATGACTGAAAGTGCTGTTTCCTTACATTTTAATATTGATTTGATTTTTACGTAGCGTAATCTAGTTGAGGGCGCCAGATCACCAAATATGAACCTACTTTAAATGAGATTCTAGAACTTACTGTGTAATAGGGTAAAACAGAAGGTATAGAATTTGGGCATTAGTTGGCCGCTGCTAGAAACTTTCAACGCCATCTAGCGCCCGTTTGACGACACTCTGATCGTGTACATTTAGCTCTGATGAGTCTACCGGGCCTCAGATGGCGCTACTAGTACTTATGTCACTCAACACTTTCACTGTAGAACCAATTTTCTTGTCTAGCCACGGGAGCGGCTCTGCCCATTCCACAGTGTTTTCTCATACAACAAACACAACGGTTGTGTTTTCCCGCACTCGCGGCAAGTTATGAAAAATACGACAGTTGTATTTTCAGCAGTGAATGTGTCAAATGAAGAGCTAAAAAATGTGCGGTCATACGTCATCTAGTAGACGTACCTATGTCTTAACATATAGCACAGATCACCTAGTTCGAAATTATAGTCAATTTGTCTCGCTTGATTGTCAATTTAAACAGTCACCTTATTACGTAGGTAGAGGCAGGTACCTACTTTTAGTCACTCTGGTTATTTTCGTATAACGTACGAAAGATATATTTACCAAGACTTTTCTATTGGAAGTAACTTAAAATATTACCTGGTGTCTAGTCTAGTAGCTAGACTGTAGCTGTTCACTTTTGTTACTTAGATATCAGAGAAGATTACTTGAGATTGATGATGATGGCCTCCTTGTCGTATCCGACAACGGCGACCTTTTTATTTTATTGGCGTGCGCCCTGATATGGCTCGCTACACCGAACTTAGTTTTAAGTTCGTTCACACGAGGCGCAGTAGAGGTGACCAGCGCTGTTGTACGTGTAATCGTGTATCGTATTGAGATTATGCTTATATCGTCATAGGACTTTTTAACTCGGCACTTAAGGCTCTTTGGATATATACGTACATGACCATGCTTGAAAATACATTATAATGCTCAATTTTATGTTCAGAGTCAATGGTTTATTTGGAAGAAAAATTGTTAGGTCTTTTATGCAATCAATTACGCCTATTTTAACCAGGTAGGGAATTAATATTGTTCTTTTTTTCAAATTATAGGTGCACAGTGGCGCCAATGTTAACCCTTATTGGTAATCACGGTAAATTACCAAGGATATACTATACTAGATGTCAAGTAAATTTCACATTTGAAGGTTGCTTACTAAACTGGCATCTAAGGCTGCATACGGTCTACTATCGCATATGCAGCTAGATGCCTAAGCGACTGTTTTGCCGCTCGAGCAACCAAATAGTCGCACGTGTAATACTGATGTACAAAAGAAAAGTTACTGCCCAAAATACATTAGTTGCAAAGAATAATTATAAGATTTTCATTTGGTGCGAATCTGAACAGACTTGGCAAAAACTTACAAATGACTTACTCTAAATTGGAAAAGACTATCTACGAGCTACCAATACGGAAGATCCCTTCAATCTGGAGGTTCCTGGTGGGAGCAGTGTGGTACAGGGGTGGGGGAGGATTTGAAAGCCCTAGGGAAGAGGGAGGAGTACGAAGGAGGCGGCTCGTATTCGGGAGGAGAGGGCAGTGGTTGAGTGAAGAGTTGTTGGGAGGCAGCTGTCACGGAGACCGTGGGAGATAGGTCGATGCACGACGGGGGCATGGTGATCGGCGTGTCCGACGGCTTGGAGCGTTTGCAGCAGCATTCTGGAAGGAAGGAAGTTGTGTTGAGAATGGTATATGGAATGTGGTTCATACCAGAAAAATTCTGAAGCTTTATGGTGGAGAATTCTGAAGCTTGTTTACATTTGCTGAAGTGCCATTTTGCAACAACATTAACGTGAGCTTCTGTTGAAGAGAAATGTCGATGAAAACCTAGGTGGAGAGCACTATCGTTTCGTCTGTCTACCTTCCACATTCAAACAGGGAAGCTGTCCCTCCACCCTTGTTCGGCTGTTCCAACTGTAGTCCTTGAGTGCTAGTCCTATTTGACCACCCACCACACCACAGCACACCACATACCACCACTCACTCACTCTCTCTCTCCCTCCTTTTTACTTATTACCAGCTCAGATAGAAAGATGTTCCATTCAGTTCCTTGTCACTTCCATTAAGTGAAACTTAAGCCTAGCCTATGAGAACAAGATGGCGTTGGAACAAAATTAACTCACCCCAAGCCAAACAGAACATGAGAATAGTGGCGCAGACCAGCATTCCGACCACAAGGTAGCTCCAAGGGCCGTAGGGCTTCAGCGCCGCCGCGAACTCCATAAATGCGTTGGAAGACTTTTCACTCTCGCTGATTTTCACTGGAAAGAAGATAATTGTAATCAGTTTTTAGTTACAGACGCATTCTTAGGGGCTATATTATTATTTGTGATTGAGAAAGTAATAAGACCTCAGATTTTGAGCTTCACAAATTCACTTCATTCTCTTTAATTCTCGAGGGTCTGGACCTAATAAATTTGCGTCACTGCAGGTTTTGTCTACTAATTATGTTATCTTGGTTTAAGAAGATTTCTAAGATGGACTAGCTGGACTGCAGTGAATAGTGATTGCCATTGGAGAGCGGGTAAAATAACGCATCATTTACATAAGACTAACCATCAATAATGACGTCTTGGTGGAAATAAAGACATTATCATCGCCAACAGGACAGTTCGAGATGTCGTAATCGAGGGGAGGAGAGAAACGCTATTAACCATGAAATTGCTAACGTTTGACAGAAGACTCGGTCCTAGGTACCATCGACAATTGCGTCTGAGAGCAGACGTTAGGGGGTTTAGGCTAGTCGTAGCAAGCATGGCACTTCCAGATGTGGAAATGAAGAAGCAACTCACTTATAACGGAAGGCTTGGTCATCCCTTCGGGCTGATCCAAGCCCAGCAGCTCCTGATTCCTCGCCGCGAACCGTCGCAGAAGTTCCAGCAGTGGGGGGTCGCGCCGGTGGGAGCAGGCGCTGGAGTCTTCATCCTCCCCCCCTGGGCAGTGCCGCACGCCGTCACAGACCAAGTACGAGGCAATGCACATACTGGTGGAACCGCACGTGTATTGAGATTCGTCGTTGCAGATTGCACCTGGAACCCACATTAACATAGTTTAGGACTTTTCGATATAGTTGTCTATGGCTTACGTATAAATAGTTGGCCGTGCCATGTCGAGGCGCGTTAGGAACTGGGAGGGGCAGTCCGATTATTTGATTTTATCATTTGTTTTTCTCCTCAGGGCGCCCCTTCGTAAGGAGCGGCCGACGACTTGATTGTCATAGCAACATTTGAAACACACTTACCGCTATTCAGAGCAGTCACCACCAGTCTCAATTTCTCCGTGTGCTGGAACGGCGAGGTGGGTGGGTTCCATACGATCCTGATCTTGGGTGGGAGCAGCCGAGTGCCCGCCCTGGCGGCTACGGAGGCTGCGTTGCCGCCGCATAGCGACAGCCGCCATGATGGCTTTTTGTCATCTGATGAGTACTGGAAGAAATAAGATTACGTTTACATGATATAGGCGTTGGTGGCGAAAGTTGGTGATGCTGATGAGTCGATTATGAAGCGTAAAATTGTAGGGCAAGTGTTTGTGTGAACCACAGCTATTTGCTCTGCGTATGGGTGTTTGTAGGAATTTCGTTCTCGTAGTTTCCAATTCCCTAGCCAAGCTACAGGGAATCCTAGTTTGTGTTCAGGTAGGATCTACCTATGCCCATGCCTACGTAAGTATCTGATCGTGTTGCG
Organism: Campaea margaritaria; assembly: GCA_912999815.1. Taxonomy (NCBI): domain Eukaryota; kingdom Metazoa; phylum Arthropoda; class Insecta; order Lepidoptera; family Geometridae; genus Campaea; species Campaea margaritaria. The sequence goes on from OU538791.1 coordinate 11,782,882, forward strand.
CGCTCTCAGCACTTGGAGATTAAGGACAATAGATACGTAGGCAGTGACGTACAATTTACTTGCGGTTTCCGTGTAAAACACCGTGCCAATAAACTTGGCATTACGCCTAGATGCCCAGCTTTTATCGACTACTAAACATGCAAGACAACATCCCTAGTGGTGCAAAGTATTGGAATCGCGGATAACGCTTAAACAATGGTTTGGCGATGTGCCCAGGGGCCAACCGAGTTCATCACGATCGGCCTGTTAGCCCAGACATTTGCAATCAGCGTCAAAAGTCAATAGACATGACCGAACTTTTGATTCCTATTTACAGCTAAATTTCAAGTAGGTGAAGACTTCTTCTTTGCTGACTGTCGATTTATCTAACAGAGTTTGTGTTTTAAATCGTTGATGACAACCAACCTTTTTGGATAATTAATTTCGAGACTATGCCAGAGGACTTCCCGAGGCAGGTTTTGCCCCGGTTCCTTGCAAACGTGACCAGTGAAGGTTTAAAAGACCGACCCTGACGACCTTTTTATGTGGAATAAATGCTCCTTTAGAGTCTATAATAGACTAGTACAAACCGGGTAAGTAACCAAAACAGCAGTATCGACATTATGCGAGTCACCTAAGTAGTAGGAACTGATACACCTACAGAAACAAAAGAACACTGTAAGAGGCGTAATAGCACCTATTACTAAATTACAGACTTTATCTAACCTTCTTGTAGACTTGTATGTCTTCAGGTTGATAATATAGCCTTGCCATAATAGCCACCTCAGTGTATGGTACTTATGTTTTATGTAATTCCACAAGTATCATGCGACGTTTCCATATCAATAAAGAACAGTGTCTCGATAAAAACGTAGTCGGCTCATTCAGCCTCTTGACACCAATTAACCTTTCGGGTTTCTTGTAGGCAGTAACTCAACTTACGTCGTTACTCCTTAGGTTTACGAACTTGGTCCTTGCTGTTCGAACATTAGGAAATAGGATCAAATATCTCATCATCATCATCCACCCATAACGTCCCACTGCTGAGCACGGGTCTCTCCTCACTTTAGTGAGGAGGGTTAGGCCATAATCCATCACGGGGGCCCAGTCCGGATTGGTGGATAACATACCTACCTCCGAAATAATTCTCGGGTAGGTATGTGGGTTTCCTCACGATGTTTTCCTTCACCGAAAAGCGAGTGATAATTACGTACATATGTTTTACAGAAACACATTGGTACGTGTTCGCATTGGGATTTGAACTCACGAGCTTCTGATTGGAAGGCGGACGTTCTCCCACTAGGCCACCACAAAATCAAATCAAATATCAATCAAATATCTAAAAAGCCTAAAATAAAGCATTGAACGGTCTCCGGAACGTAAGTGAGCCGATGGCAAAGTGTCAGAATGCTGGTTGGAATCCCTCGCAAGAAAAAATATGAGAGTTTTGCAAAGGTTTGCTCCGAGTCTAACTGCTTGTGGGACCATGGTTCTCGTAGCTCGTGATTCCTAGGTTCCAGAAAACCTAATCATAGGTCAAAATCTATGTAAAGAGTTTCCGGATTTTGGACCGTTCTCGCGATTTTTTCCGGCTGGTCCAAAGTCTACCTACTTAGCCATAAGTGTATAAGTGGTATAATAATTATAACCATCTGATTTTTATAGTTTCCAAATCCGTCACAGTTAGATCTTGCACGTAGGTTCTCTGTACCTTATCTTAGCGAGTTACGATTTAATTTTTACGACTTGGTACACGAGGCAGCCAGAAATAATCCACAAACCTAAATTATGCCTAGTTACATAGACCTGGGCGTTTTTATAGAGGTCAATGAGGACGACCTCGGTAGCATAATTTGGTGTTGAGTCCACTGCGAAGTCTGAGGCTGCGGCTTCGATTGCCGCGCAGGACATATATTTGTGTGAACCACAGGAATTTGATTTGAAACACTTCATGATCACACCTTGATATAGGGAACTCTGTTGAGAGGCTAGGATCTTTGTATGTAGGCAGGTGACCGTGAGTTAAAAGTTATTAGTATTCTACTATTTACATATTAATTGATTTTTAATGGTACTTACAATGAGTAGCTTGCAAGCGTCTGTATTGTTGTGGACCGTCGGAGCTTGGCCCTCGCCAGTGTCCTGCGCTTGATTCGCGCTCCGTGCGCTCCACTTGCGGCCTGGGGCCCCCGATGACGCCTGGAGGTCGCTGAGGCCTCGCTCCCAGTCCGATACAGATTCCTGTAAAGAAGAGAAGGTCTTTTAAACATGGTATAACTTCTGACCCGTAAGGGCCTTACGAATACTTCTGGCCAGTTCAGCGATGCAGTTCAGTTTGTTTTCTCCAGCCTTATTCATAGGATCGGAAAGTTTTCGAATCCGATTCCGACGAATCCATTCCCCATCCGACGCGTTCGAAAAAAGTTATCCACAATTTTTATTACAAAGTCGTATTTTGAATGCATCGGATCGGCAATGGATTCGTCGGAATCGGTTTCTAAAAGTTTCCGACACTTTTGAATAGGGGAACTGAGCCTTGAATCCAAATAAGCACATTAATTTACCCGCAATCAGACACAACAAGACGTCTTTAACGACGGCCAATAAATACGTATCTCCCTATTAATTGTACTTGCACATAGCAAATTGATTCCAAAAGTACCGTTGGCCGTTGCTGACCAAAGCACTGATTCATGGCCTTTTTGCCACCATTTCCGTCACTGAAAAATAGATTTTATTCACCATGTAATAAAGAGCTCGTCTGAATGCGAGTCCTCAATTTTGCAACAATAGACACAATCAAGGCTTGAATGCTTGAATGGGCCGAGTGACTCCTTGACTGATGGTGGCGATTACATCTTTTGTTAAGGAATAATAAAATTTCTGGTATGTAGGTTATAAACAAGTTGCTTGAAGATACCTATAGGTATGGCTTTAATATTTTTTAACGAGTGGTCTAGGTATGCAATGGAGCTGTTAATAAAAAACTGCTCGGAGAAGCCGGTATGGTCACCTGGCTTTGGTGGCGGCCACCCTCAAGAAACCCGGCCAATTGCAAGTTGGACTCACGCACTTAGGGTCCCGCTTCTGTACAAACTTGTAAGTCTTAACACTTTGACTGCTGAGCCGTTTTGCTTGTCTAGCCACGGGTGCGGCTCTACACGCGCCATAGTTTCCCATACAACAAACACAACAGTTGTGTTTTCAGCAGTGAACGTGTTAAGAAAGCATCTAACATTCTTGCTCTAACTAAACGACGAACTCAACTTTGCCGTTCGATCTCTAGACACGGTTAATACTGGTAGGTACTTGTGGATAATTAAAAAAAACAATGCATAGTAAACTGCTTGGGTAAAACAGTTCCTTTTTGTTCCTAACAAGCTGGTTAACATTGGACCAGGGCTAGGAAACATGAGGTCGCACGGAAGGCATGACAATGCCGCCTACCACTGCCGACATGTGATAATAGATCATACAATCTTTTACATCGCCAATGACAATAGAAGCTAGGTACCGGCTAGGAAGTGGCACTAGGAAATTGGTTGCTTGCCTTAGAACCCCGGTAGACCCACGAGTAGGTATAGGTAAGCCACGCGAGAGATATTGTAAAAAATATATTACTTTACCCAAAACCAACTAAACTATTACAGATGTAAAATAGAAATAATTGATTGAAGATAGAAATTAAAGTATGCGATGTTATGGGGATGCCTGTAGTTAGATTTCAACTCCAATCAAATTATGATAAGTTAATTGATGTGACGCGACATAATGAGAAATACTCCAATTAGACTTAATTTGTATAATTGGTCATATCGAGAATGGGTCATTTGTAGAATCATAAGCCATTTTAAAAATTGAGCATGCTGATCACACTAATAATGCAGTAGATTGACTTGGCCATTATAGAACCTGATTTATCACTGGCATTAGCTCTCACACAATGCCTAGGCTCTAACAACCTAGGTCCAAGGCAAGGTTCGACATAGTCTGTACCTACTTACACGAACCTTGGTCCACCAATTACCTCCGTAATATCACTTATACATTGTAAATGGACGAAGCATGTGACGGGTGGCGAAGGTTGGTGCATCTGTCAATGATTTCTTGATATAATAAAAAAGTAATTAAGATAATAAAAATGAAGTCTCTACCTAGTTATGGTCTGCAAAGTCAATGAATGGTAGAGCCGAAGATCGGGTGCAGTGCTAAAGTAGAGGCTGAGGACCTATTACTTGGTTGAATTGTAAATTCAATTTTGGTGCATAGATCTCTAGAGTAGGCAACGCATCTACAACGCTCCGAGTGACAGGTGTCTATATATTTAGAGTCAGACTAATAGTGGGAGGCCTCTACTGCAAGAGACCGCCTGGAGAAGTACCACCTTTGCCAGATATTCATCCGCCAAGCAGTAGTGTGCAAACATTACTGTGTTCCGGTTTGTAAGGCACTGTTTCCAGCGAAATTACAGGGCATATGAGACTTTAGAGCCGATGTCTCAGGGTGACGAGCGCAGTGTAGTGCTGTGCAGGACTATGCAATGCAAAGTTCTGGGTGGCACTGTAACTGTTATGGGGAGGCGTAGTGCTTACCATCAGGTGAACGACTTGCTCGTCTCGTCATTCAGTCAAATAAAAAATATATATTATAATTGCCTCTCTTAGAGCAAATAGGCATATTTGAAGCAGGTTTTGTGGTTCAAATAATTAACTATTTCACCTTCCTTCCATAATTATATTATACTAGCTGTACCCTACCACGCTTCGCTGTGGCACATTCGCACATTCGCTGATATGTCACTGATGAAAAAAATAGATAAAAACAATCCTTGATACGGATTATATACCATGCTAAAATTTCAGTTCGATCGGTGCAGAACTTTTTGAGTTTTTGAAGCGTACACAAACCAACATAACATTTTTATATATATAGATATATTATTTGGGATATTTGGATAAGCTGTCGATTTGTGGTGACAAATCGAAAGCTTATCCAAATATCCCATAGAAAATTCAACCTTCCATGCAGTTTCTTTCCCCTTCATGGAAAAGTTACATGTCTGGTTGGTAACTCACACGTAACCGCAACTCTTATGAATTAAACAGTAACTTAACGTAACGACGTAACTAGGTGACTAAGCTTGGGGTTTTAATTGACTGGTTTCCGTGAAAAATAGTTAAGTTACGTCTTACGTAACAACCTACCGTAGAGGTAAGTACATACTTAGATGTTACTAAGCAGATTGTGATGCCAAGTGCTATAAAATTCTTAGTTACTTGAGAATAAGCATTGCTAGAATTTCATTTCAGTTTGGAGTCTTGCTGATGGCACGACAGGCGTATAATTTTTTTTTTAACTTGTGACTTATGATTATGGCACTAGAGGCGTGTAATTTTTTGATCATTCATATAATGTTCATAGCCATGGCAAAAAGTTTTCGAAAATAGGCGCCGTAACGAATCGGTTAATTAACTGACATGTTTATCCTCGCTTCAAAACAAAGTTACAAGTTACAACTAAGTTAGGTAGGATATGTCGCACAGTGGCGCGCGCGAACTCGGCCGTGCCTCGCACCCTCTCCGCACTCAACGCTCTCCTGGACGCCAATCCAGGCTGCGATGTGTATGCGGATGGATGGTCAGATATACTGTCAGAATGCTTGCGTTTTTGTGAAAGAGAGTGAAAGTGAATCTTTGAATGTGTATTTTGTAATATCTGTATTCTACTGTGTTTTGTGTAATCGATTGTTGTAATTGGCTGCGGCCGTTTCAATTGAATAAATAAATAAATAAATGTTCAGTTACTTATTTCGCCGACTTTACCATTTTATGCCTAACGGAATCGCTATTTCATGTTAAGTAACAGTTTTACCACTGATAACACAATAGTTTTTTTTTATTTGATAGAGTGACGAGACGAACAAGCCGTTCACCTGCTGGTAAGCGCTACGCCTGCCCATAACAGTCACAGCACCACCCAGAACACTGCATTGTATGACTGCGGCACTGCACTGCGCTCGTCACTCTGAGACATCGGCTCCAAAGTCTCGTATGCCCAGTAATTTCTCTGGAAACAACTTGAAACCGGAACACTACTACTAAGTACTGTATTTAAGGTTAAGTTAAACGTAAAAGTTATGTTCTTGTCCTACTGGTACTTACTTCACTACTGCAAGTGTGCAGTCGTGACTGAACGCACTGTTATCCGGTTCGGGATATTTGGGGTTTTAAAAAAAACCCGAAAACATTTTAAATTTAAATGAATATATTTTAATGAAAGTTTATAGAAGTTTAATGAATGAATTAGTGGAATTTATAGTACTGTCCTTAAGCAGCCCTTACGCGACGGAAGATGGGAAGAGACTGAGCCCCCACTGCACTACATCATACTCATTAGATTTAGAAGGGGCTGAATAGTCATTTAGTAAGCAATAACACTAACTAGGGGAAGGTATAACAACCCCCCGCAGAAGACTAAACTTCAGGGTTTAGATGAGAAGCTGAAGTTTATGTTTAGAATATAAAAGGTCAGAGTGCAATTAATATTTATTTATTTATTTAGATTTATTGAGTTATTTATTTAAGTAATTAAGTGTTTTAATTTTATTTTATTTATTTAATTTTTTACTTATTTTAACTATTCTTAAGATTTAGGAAACTAATAAAAGAAAAATATTAGAAATTATTAAATTAATGAATTTAGGAAATCACTCGAAGACGAGGTGAGGAAATAGGGGCGCTAAGTTCAGAATGTGACTCCGAAGGTCGGCGGGAGTTTTGTCTAATAGGTTGTACTATTTCGAGACTGCTGCCGGACTTGACATGTTTATATAACTTATAAGCTAAAAATAGAAAAATCAAAATTATAATAAAGGTTACAGTATTAATCGCATAATGTGTCCCATATTTGTTTAGAAACGAATCTTCATTTATAATTTCATCCGTACTATCTATTAAATTTTTTATTAATTTCTCATTTGAATTTAAATTTTCCAAATTAATATTTTCTAATTTAATAGGAGACACATTCGACGTTATCTTTCTTATCTTAGACAGATTACAGCAAGATTCATTTATAAGATTAAAATCCGTGTTCATAATCGTAAGGCTAACATTATCATAATCAAATTTAGGGATCAATCTAGTACTTTTACTATAAGCTGAACAATAGATAGGTAAGGTAAGTATTCCGGTGCCCAGAATATTAAGAGTATAAACTTTAGAGTTTTCACAATCTATTGTTAATTTTATAGGTTCTGATTGAACATAAATCCATTTATTTTGGCGCATAGCATTCCAAATGTTTACGTGTCCAAATATTGTTTTAGTTTCACACTGCACTGGTAGGGACCTAACCACACGCGTTATCAGTTCACTTTCACAGGTGGGATTCTCAGTAGACGATAACACACTAGGTACGTCACAAATATAACTTTCAGGGTTGGCACTTTCACACTTGTCTAATTTATTTAACATACAATAACGGGTTTTGTCTTTGGTCATTGCTATAAACGCACTGCTAGGTATGATGAGGCTATAAGTGTATGGTTTTAAACTATCATGCGGAATGGGTAAGGGTAAATTCCGGTATACAGAATATTCTTCCGGATTTACCAGCGGTACCTTAACTACAAACACTATCTTACCATTATTATAAAAAGAAATTATTCTAGACATACTTAAAATAATAAACATATTATTTAATTCTAAAGCTACCGGCAATCTGACACTTGTGGACAGATGTAGGTGGTTGTCGGCGAGTTCTCTGTATAACTGCATAGGTGTTATCACTGAAGGGTGTATAATGTTTTTACTACTGAGTAACACAGCATTTGTTATGTCTTCTAATTGAAATGAAATTACTAGAATTGCAGTTTCAAGACGATTAAGGATGCTGTCCATTTTGTGGTTAATTAGTAATCTATTTGAAATGAAAGTCACATTCTTCAGGTTTGCAGAGAGTTCGTCGATAGCCAAATTTAGATTAGCTTCATTCATGTTTATCTTATGAATGGTTTGATTATAGCTAGATAAAGTTGATGACGTAATCAGAATATTTTGTTTAATGAGAGAAGCTAGATTTTTCTCATTATTTTGCAAAGAGTTCATGACCTTGTCATATTTCATGGCATCATCTTCATCTAAAGTTCCGAAAACGGTTTTCAAGATAGAGCCGCCTGCACCGATCCAAGCTGATCGTTTGGTTCTATCGTCAATTAAATGAGAAATCGAATCGAATTCCCTGACAAGGTCCTGATATCGAACCGACAAAGGTTCTACCATGTTGTAGCATTCAGAATGCTCTAAAATATCTATTTGCCGGCATAAAAACTTATAAGTGCCTAAAACTAAGTTAATGTTATTAATATGTGGTTTAATATGAGAGATATCAATGGGAATTACGATGTTTAGGTTCCCATCTCTAATTTTCATGTTTCCCACATACTCGGAATATAATCCGGATCCGTTCTGGATTGGTTGGAGAAAGTTTGGGCTTGCTCCAGCAATAGCGCTGAAATAAACAAATAAAATTTAATATTTTTTTTTTCTTAATACTTTTTATAATATTTACTATAATGTAATTTATTTTATGATATTATTTTATTTAAATAATTATTTTCAAGGTGGATCATTATGATTAGCAAGTTTTATCTCGTCGAAGTGGTGATTTATGTGTCGTCTGTTTATTAGTAAGGATACTGTATTATTATTGTTCACTTTTACAATTTTATAGGGGCCTTTCCAAATAGGTGATAAGGCTTTTCTGAGCCGGAGATGGTTTTTTAAATAGACGAAATCGCCAACTTTGTATCGGACGCGACGAGTATGGGTATCATAACGGGTCTTAGACTTTTCTTTTGAATTGTTTACATTTTCGATTGCTTTTTCACGGGAAAGTTTAAGACGATGACTTAACATTTTCAGATAGTCAGGGTAAGTAGGATCTAGAGTTTCTTCAAAAATAGAATCGGGGAGGAATGGTTTATGACCAAACAGAAGCTCATAAGGACTGAAGTTGGTCGTGGAATGGACGCTTGTATTATATGTAAGCATTGCAGTATATACGTATCTAGGCCAATTTTCTTGATTAGAATCAACGAAAGACTTAAGGTACTCCTTTAAAGTGGAGTGGCTGCGCTCAAGTGCGCCTTGTGTCTGAGGGTGATAAGGAGAACACCATAGCTGTTTAATTTTTAAAAAGTCACAAGTTCTTTTAAAGAGGTCAGCTGTGAAATTGCTGCCTTGATCGGTTAATATGGTTTTTGGAATAGCGTACAGTGATATGAAATGTACGAGGCATTCCATGGTTTCTTCCGCTGTGACAGATCGGATTGGATAAGCTACTGAATATTTCGTCAAATCATCTTGGAGGGTTAATATATATTTTATCTTGGCTGTACCGGATTCCGGTAAAGGTCCAACAATATCCATGGCTACACGTTGGAAAGGGCTTGTAGACGTAGTAGTAATTTGCATTGGCGCTTTGTTGGTTTTCCTAAGGGCTTTGTTTTGCTGGCAAAGAGTGCAATTTTTGACGTAATTCTCTATTTCGGTTCTCATACCCTTCCAATAAAATCGTTCTTGGATTCGTTTTAACATTCTAGTCGAACCTAAGTGCCCTGCAATAGGTATGTCATGATTTTCGTGCAATATCTTCTTGATTTCGCTTAAGGTCGGGTAAATTATGTTATTATGGTAAATATTAACAGTTATTTGAGTATTGTGGAAAAGGTAGTTTAACATATTGTAAATCTTTATGAATGAAAGTTTTTCGAAAGGACTTTTAAAGTCGGATATTGCAATTTCATTGGAGTCCTGCATTACTACCAGTTCATTCCTGATTAGTTTTAAGGTTTTGAAGATGTCCTGGTAAGAACTCTCATCAAAATGATGAACTTTGGTAAAGGCTAAGAATACGATTTTATTCTTTATATTCTGTTTTTGGAATGAATAGAGTTCTCTTTCAACGTTTAAAAATTCTTCGGTGTTCTCTAAGTTTGACAACACTTCTGGAATATAAGGATTGCCTTCATCTAAGTCTACCGATGTCGGGATAATAATCGTTTTGCAGGAAGTCTTCAGTAAGGCTTCGTTGTGTTCTATCACGTTGGTATTATAATTATTAGGTTTAGTTATTTCTTTTAAATATGAGGAATAGTCATGGTTATTAAGAGTTTCAGAGATTGGAGAAGGAATAGCAGTAACATCGGGTAGAATGCCATTATCATCATGATTGTTTTCTAAGATTGGAGCGGATTCGGGCAAATTAACTTGATTTTCCTCAGTTAGATTAGGAGTAGGAGGATTAAGTGGGCTGAAATCAACACCAAGGTTGTCGTCGTAGGGACTAAGATCTAAAGGACCAAGGTCGATTAAAGGCTCTTCGAGAGTGTCTGGTAAGACTGGATTAACTGGAAATCGGGAAAGGGCATCAGCGGCATTATTGAGCTTTCCTTTCCGGTATAGGATTTCATAGTCGTATTCTTCAAGTTTTAATCTCCATCTTTGGAGTTTACTACTTGGGTCTTTGTGATTAAATAACCATTTAAGTGGTCGATGATCAGAGATAATTTGAAATTTGTTACCGTAAAGGTAAGGGCGGAAAGTCTTACAGCCGAATATGACAGCTAACAACTCCTTTTCGGTTGTGCTGTAGTTAGATTCACTTTTATTAAGTGTTCGTGATGCATAAGCAATTGGTTTGTCTTTACCGACGGTGCCTTGAGAAAGCACAGCGCCTATGGCGTAATTTGAGGCATCGCAGGTAAGTACGAATGGTTGGGTAAAATCAGGGTAAATAAGAAGAGGAGCAGTAGTCAATTTGTGTTTTAGACTATCAAATGCTAGTTGCTGCTGATTTTCCCAATTGAAAGGAGTATCCTTTTTCAAAAGGTTTGTAAGAGGTTTCGCGATTTTAGAGAAGTCAGGAATAAAACGGCGATAATAAGATACAAGTCCAAGGAAGGATTTAATATCTTTCGGCGTTTTTGGGATTGGAAATTGAGTAACTGCTTTTATTTTTTCTGGATTAGGCTTTACACCTTCTTCTGTGATTACATGTCCGAGATAGCCAACTTCACGTCGGAGAAATTCACATTTATCGGGTTGTAGTTTTAAATTGAATTTACGCAGTTTTTCGAAGATAGCCACTAGGCTATCTATTTGGGAGATCAGATCATGACCATAACAGACAACATCGTCTAAATATACGTAGCAACGGACGCCTTGGAGACCGGATAGAGCCGTATTCATCAGCCTCTGAAAGGTTGAAGGGGCATTTTTCAGCCCGAATGGCATCCGCGTGAACTGGAAGTGTCCCTCAGGGACATTGAAGGCTGTTTTGGATTTGTCAGCTTCATTTAGACGAATTTGATGAAACCCGGAAGCTAGGTCCAAGGTCGAGAAGTATTTGCTGTTTCCCAGCTGATCTAAGATTTCTGCGATTTGAGGAAGAGGGTAAGTATCACTGATAGTGACATCGTTTAATTTTCGATAATCTATTACGACTCTCCATTTTTGGATATTTGAGGCATCGCGCTTTTTGGGCACTACCCATATGGGGGATGACCATGGAGAATCAGAAGGTTCAATAATATTTTGATCTAACATTTGTTCAATTTGGTTTTTAACCTCTTTCTTATGAATTTCAGGAAATCGGTATGATTTTGTATGAATAGGAACGTCAGTGGTAGTTTTTATTTCGTGTTTCAGAGCATTAGTACAAGTAAGATATTCTCCGGGTAGATGAAAAATATCAGAGAAGTCAGAGCACAGCTGATAGAGAGCTTCTTTCTCTTCAGTGTTCAGATGAGAAACACGTAGCTGGTTGAGTACTTCATCCGTACGTTTGAAAGTATCCTTTGGGATAATAGAATTTACATTGTTTACGGGATACGGAGTCTGAGGAGTTTCCTTGAATACAGAGGGATCAACAGAGGTAAGTTTTAAATTTAACGCAGATTTTAACGTTATAGGATTCTCGGAAGTATTGATCACAGATATATTTATTCTATTGTTTTCTTTGACTCGAACAAAACAATTTGCGATCAATAAATCGGCGGACGGACTTTGATCGAGTACGAGACCTTCTTTTATATCTGGATTTTGAACGGAACATTCGATAATAGTTTCGGTTCTAGCGGGTATGATATACGTAGGATCACAGAAATAGAGTTTTAGACATGCCTTTGCAAGACGAAGTACGTTGTCATTGTAATCAATGTTACAACTATAGGCATTTAGCAGGTCTGTACCTATGATTCCATCATAGGGGAGGTGTATTTTGTCAATCACATGAAATTTGTGAGACACGTTGGATTTTGGGAGACACATATTTAATTGAAAATGGCCCAACGTTTGGACGGATTCTTCTAAAGAGTCAATACCTTTTAGATGGATAACTTCTTTTATAAGTTTAGGACGATTTTGCATACAAGATCGTTTTATAAGGCTGACAGATGATCCTGAATCGACTAGCAAGGATAATGGAATGTCAGAGACAGAGGAATCAACTAAGACATGTGGTAATAGCATTTTTGCAGGATCATTCGTGATTTCGAAGACATTAGAGTTAGATTTTTCTAACCTAATACGGCTAGTTTCTTTCGATTTTGGCATATCCACCTGATTACGTGGTTGCTTGGTTTTAGCGATTAATTCACAGGTTTTTGACTGCTGCAGGTCAACATTGTGGCGTTGCTGCTGGGATCTGGAAATCACTTTAGTAACTTTCGATTGCGGCAGGTCAACGTTATGACGTTGCTGCTCGGATTTTGAAATCGATTTAGAAGCTTTTGACTGTGGCAGATCAACATTACGATGTTGCTGCTCGGATTTAGAAGCTTTCTGTTGTGGCAGGTCAACGTTCTGACGTTGCTGCACGGATTTAGAAATCGATGTAGAAGCTTTTGACTGTGGCAGATCAACATTACGATGTTGCTGCTCGGATTTAGAAGCTTTTAGTTGTGGCAGGTCAACGTTCTGACGTTGCTGCACGGATTTAGAAATCGATTTAGAAGCTTTTGAATGTGGCAGATCAACATTATGACGTTGCTGCACGGATTTAGAAGCTTTCGATTGTGGCAGATCAACGTTATAACGTTGCTGCTCGGATTTAGAAATCGGTTTAGAAGCTTTTGATAGTGGCAGATCAACATTATGACGTTGCTGCACGGATTTAGAAGCTTTCGATTGTGGCAGGTCAACATTATTACGTTGCTGCACGGATATAGAAAACGATTTTGAATTTCGCGATTGTGGCAGATCAATATAGCATTGCTGCTCGCGTTTAAGCATTGATTCGGAGACGGATTTAGTAAATTTAGGCTTGCAATCTTGTAACGATGCTCGCGATTTATAGTTCACTGAATCAAGGTTATGACTACCATGTAACGGAGTCAACTTGGATTTAGAAATACATGATTTTGAAGCAAAGGTGTCGGATTCAGAAAAGCGAAGTCCCGCACGACACCGGGACGAGACATTTATTCGTTTTTTGAATCATAATCTACTTCATCATGACCTTCGTTATCTTGGGGCTCGACATCTGACGTGTCGGAAATGAAGTGAACTCGTGAGAATTGTTTTTGCTGAGGCTTAAAGCCTGAACCAGATGGTTGTTGTTGGTCAGTGTTTCGGAATCGGTTATTATTGTACTCGCGTTTGCGGCAGTTTTCGATCACGTGACCAACGGTTTTACAGTAGCGGCAAAACAATTTACTTCCGCTATTAAAATTTTTGGCATCAGGACGTGGTTGAGGAATTCGATTGCGATTAAGATCGTTATTTGATGAAGACGACGTCATTCTCTTTGACATGCTGTCTGAAATTTTCTCTTCCGCAACGGCGAAATTTACGGCAGTATTAAGATTTTCGGGATTACGACATCTCACAATGGTTGCAATCTTAGGATTAAGCCCTGTGACAAAAGTATGAAGGGCAAGGTCCTCCATGGCTGCGACTCGACCACTCAGTTCCATTTTACGTTTAGTCGGAATTGATATATTAATCTCAGAGATTAATCTGGCTAAACACGTCTCAACTCTCAGAGAAAACTGATTGGCCGTTTCGTTATGCGATTGTTTACATTCTTGTAATTCAGAAAGCAAATGCGCGTAATGTTTTTTCTCACCAAATTGGGTTTTGAGGAATTCCTCTAATTGATTCCAGTTCTCAAGTTCTTTAATAGCACACGCGACTTGAGCTTTGCCTTCTAATTTACTCAAAATTAGCTTAAACAGGATATCTTTTTGCCATGGGGCGGCTAAATCAAGTGCATTTTTGCAATTAATTATGAATGGATTTAATTGTTCTCGGTTACCATCAAATTTCTTTATGAACTGTGTAAGGATATTTAATTCCACAGTTATAGGCGGTTCTTGACTAACGGACCTTGAAGGAGCTTTTTTAGCGGCCGTTTCTTGGTTTGTTACGGTCAAGGACACTACTTCAATCGCCTCTTTCGACATTTTCGATTGAATTAATATAAGACACAGAGGAAATAACAATTAAAATTCAGTAGAATAAATTGAATTTGAAAGTGATAGCCCTAACGAACTAAAACAATGACCAAAGACTCACAGGAGACAGAACGCGTAGGCGGCCGCGATAAGCTGCATTCTTTGGCGACGATGACGCGACGACTCGGCGTAACCTTGATTACCAAGGTTATAATCCGGGGTCTGGAACACGGAGCTCGGTGCTGGATGGGCTACAATCACAACTATCGGGGGTGATTGGAGCCTCTTACTGCACGTGTAGAACCAGGTGACGTCGCGATGATGGATGAGCCTCTTCCCTTGGAGAATGAATGATGCAGGATACAGCGAAGAAGAAAAGTTTATTTCAGGATACGGCGACTTTTCTTCAGGATACAGAGATTCTCCGTTCAGGGCGCAGAGATTTTTTATATTCACAGGACACAGTTGGATTTATTTTATAAGGCACTTTTGTTTTCACTTAAACTTCACTGATTTTGAATTTTATGAGGTCCAAAGCTAGTTTTAGAGTACGGAGACGGACCAGGGGACCTGACTGATCCCTTTACGCTGCCACCATTAATGTTATCCGGTTCGGGATATTTGGGGTTTTAAAAAAAACCCGAAAACATTTTAAATTTAAATGAATATATTTTAATGAAAGTTTATAGAAGTTTAATGAATGAATTAGTGGAATTTATAGTACTGTCCTTAAGCAGCCCTTACGCGACGGAAGATGGGAAGAGACTGAGCCCCCACTGCACTACATCATACTCATTAGATTTAGAAGGGGCTGAATAGTCATTTAGTAAGCAATAACACTAACTAGGGGAAGGTATAACAGCACGTTGTTCAACATTTATTAACATTGAATATTTATTGATCGTACCTTGATGATTATAGGGGTCAATTAGCCCCGTTGCCTGATAATGGAATTACGGACCGGGTACCGGAATTAAGTGGTAAACCGGTTAATTGATCATCAATCTTAGATCAAAGGAGTAAAGTCTAGTTTTTCTTGTAATTATTTCCCTGTCTAGTAGGTACTAGCACTTGCCTACTTGTAGCAGTTCACAAACATTTTTCATAAAAAAATCTGCTAGTTAAACATTACCGGTAAAAAATTACGGTGAAATTAACTTAAATAAAATACGAAATGGCGATCTTAAAAAACCTTGACTAAGGAGGAAAACCAACATAAAATGAAAAATTGCTATCATTAAGGGTGTATCTGTTTTGAATTATAACTTTTTATTCCTGTAGTTATGCATAAAATCACAATACATCGTTATACCTAAAGTATACTCGTTGTCTATGACTAAATAATTATGAAATACTAAGAAATGACGTAAATAAGATAAATTTAAATAAGGCAAGACAAACTTCTGAGCAAACGTGACTGACGCAAGGTAGCACCAGTATTTTGAAAAAAACCTGATTAGTTTATGGGCAGAGGACTATTCTGGCTTCTGATACGTAGCGACGTTGGCTTAGTCACGATTATGGTTTCTTGTGTATTCGATCGCCATATCTCAGATTCACACCATTCATTAATAAGGATGAGCTTTTGAAGAAGGAAAACATTGCTATAAACCTTGTTGGACTTGATACTCTCTATCAGATAATCTGTCGCTAATCCCCTATTCGACGTGTTCTACCCTCGAGAGTCAGTTCCATTCTAGACTTACCGTCATTATCATCGGCGACCACTTTATCTGCTAACACTTAAAAATTAGCGAGATTATATTCAATCGCTTGTGTCTAGAGTTCCACCTAGTGTATGAAGGTCGTTGTGGTGTGGTGCCGTCTTCACTCCTCACCTGACAGCTGCGAAGGTGAAGATAGTCTGATAAATTTCTAGAGAAGAACACAACACAGTCCCACAGACATGTAAGTCATAACATTACGCTTAGAATCAAATGAATGACCTGCTCCTGTATTCGCTTGAGAAAGCCTCTATTTAATTTAATATCCTTCACAAAAACAACAATGCGGAAAAGTCTTCGAAGTAGATTAACATTTGGAAGATGATTCACTTTGAATTTGCATTATAAAATGTACTTAATTAATTCAAAAAGCTGCACCACTCGCATTTGCCGTAACTCAATGTAGATTAATTTAAAAATCGTGACTCATTCTCCAAATAAGTCCAGTCCACGTCTCAATAACCCCAATCAAGTCATTTCAAACGGCCAAGCGGGTATGTGGCCACAGCAGCGATGCCGGGCGCGGCTGGAGCTATTTTTAGCCTGGTAACTCTGGAGGCAGTAAATGCGGAGAAAACAGCAAGACCGGTTTGTAATTTTTGCCGTTTGAACGCTGCTACTGTGTAGCTTTTATGTTTTACTTCTAGATAGATAGATGTAAGTAGGTCCTTAAATCGCCAACATTTTCGGAATTGGTTGTTGAGTCGAATGAGGTAATTCTGGCCTCTGGCAGAGTTGACCAGGCCTAAGGTATCATACGTGGGGACGGCAGCGCCAGCCGGCAAGCTCTCCGAAGCAGGAAGCTATGGAAATCCACAGGTTTTTGGGATGATTTCGAGAGCATTCTAGGCTTTGCGTGTCATTTTCGAGCATAACGTCTTATTCTGTGGCTTAAGATAAACTAGAGCTATTAAAGACTTCATCAAGCTGATGCCATCATCAGAATGAGGAAGGAAAGAAAGATTGCACAAGCCTCAAAAAAATAAATAAGCCAGCACCTCGGAGCTGAGCTGATTTTCCAGTACCCATTACCTAGTCGTTGACAGGTTATTGTTTAACTCGTTAAGTGTCATTTCCAGACACAATTGATTTTTAATTGTTGTCTGACAGGATCCTTGAGCACACCGACGCCGAGTTACTATAAGTAGTTACGTGTCTAATGTCTATGGTAAGTTGTTAACTTACATCTGATGATTAAGTAACGCCTGGACAAGGAAAACGTGAAAATAAAGATACGACGACCTCTTACATTTGTGTCATCATGACCGTTACACATTAAAAGATCTTTTTAAACTTTAAATTCTTCGTCTCGTCTCGTCTCGTCTCGTCTCGACAGCCTGCTAGAACCGGTCCAGCATACCAAGTAGACGTTTAGCATATCGCGAAATAACTGACGAACCATCGACTTATATGAAGACAAATTTATTTTCATACCTTCTGGTAGATACGTGGTTTTAATAATGTAAGCTGTGATAAAATCTAAGTAGAATTTGTAATTATGCTTATTCCTATTATGGAGGAATTGCGTGGAATCTTTGTTGTGCGAGACCATAGCGAATTTAATTTAGATTCGGTATCTGGAGATTGTAATATGCATGGCGAGTCTTCCAATATTATGTCTGATGATACGTCTTCCGCCTTAGTTGAAACAGACTCACATTAGTTACAGTGGTTGGTAACTAATGGCTTGACATCAATAAAGAGTATAAATGGTTTGATGGATATAGAGAACCAAACATAGGGCTTACTATACAACTTGGAAAAGGTTGCAGACTTGACACAGACACAGAAAAAGGTTCTTAGCTAAATCCAGTACATATATATCGTCTAGCTTTACTCACTAGTTTCCTATTTATATGCACCGAGTATCAGCGTGCTCATTAATACGTACTTCGCACGTACTGGTAGATATATCCTAATTATGTCTACACTTTGTCTATCGACGTATTTTCTTCTCACCTACATAGAAACACCTGTTTGACAACTTGTCAAGAATTTGGCCTGTTGTTAGAAATGTTACGTAAGTAATTCTTATGCTTGTTGAATAATAATTCGTATTTGAATATATTTTGAGCAAAACTAAGACTCGTTTTTTTTTTGTAAAAGTACCTAATCTATGGCCATATTTCTGGTTATATAACACGGAGACATTATACGGTAATTTATCAAGATAAGAGTATATTTTTAACTCTGATAAATATATATACATATTGTTGGTGGAGCGAAAAAGTGAATCCCAGGAAGTTTACATTTGGA
Organism: Campaea margaritaria; assembly: GCA_912999815.1. Lineage (NCBI taxonomy): Eukaryota > Metazoa > Arthropoda > Insecta > Lepidoptera > Geometridae > Campaea > Campaea margaritaria. The sequence continues at coordinate 11,801,299 of OU538791.1, forward strand.
CATTCTGTCTAGAGCCTACACCCAGAAAAATTCATAATGATAATCTAATATATCCATCGAAAACTTGTTTCGGTGAGTTTGTTTAGTAAATTATAATGGGTTATAGGTTATATGTACATCTAGTTGATACTGATCTTTGAAACGGAAGAGATTTTAGTTTGACCACTGGCCAGACACTAAAAAAAATAAAGACCTCTAATAGGTGAATTCAGTAAAAAAGCTAGGGAAACCCGGCCAATTTCTTAATTTTTTCTAAAACAGAGGTTTTGGAAGTGATCTGACAAAGATATCCGGTTGCCAACTGGACTGGACTAACCAGTTTTCAACATTAGCGATGTATTAACTTAATACTTCGACAGTGCTAGTGCAACCAACTTATCTGTGCACTGGCGCGTGGCGCCACCATCAACAAAGTATGCTTAAATTATCGTTTATCTGCATTTGTGAGACTGTTTAATACTGAAAAAACCTTGGAAAATTGGAAATTTATATGTGCACTGTCGACTGAACCAACTTTGGTACGGCTGTAAAATTATGTTTAACGTTTTAGCCGCATTAGTTTGGTTTTTGTCAACTGCACAGATACGTTGGGCGAAACTGTATCTAATGCCGTTGTTTGATACCTATAGATAGCAAATACGTACGGAAAACCAGTTGTTAGACTTGTTGGTTACAATGTCCGTACTAACTGTTAAATATACTGTGCTTTATTAGTTGCCAAATGGACATTGTGGGGCTTCTCTTGGGCGAAATAGTTGAACTTAATTGATTACGTAAAAACCCGTTTATGTACTTACTAATGCGGATAAAATAATAGGTCTATGGTATTGGTTAGTTACCATTGCATCACTTTATTAAGACGATTTGACGTTTTATGAGTTAAATAGGAAATTCGGACAAAGCAGTTCTAGCCTAGATCGACCTTGAATGAGCTAGCTACGTCCTTCTGGTACCAGAGATTGTCAGGCCGTCCATGAGCCTCTGACATGGGGGTCGATTGCCATCGATCGATAACAAATGGGACGGATGGATTGACCTGTCCTCCGAAGCTCGAAGCGCTCAGATCAGATCATCAGAGGTTATGTCAATAAAAGGTCAACTATCCAAGTGCTACTAGGGCATTACTTAACTTTATGCTTTAGCATTCAAACTGTGCCAGTGAACGGGTCATAAATTATTACACGTATTCATGACAATCAATTACTTACATTTTGTAAGTGCTACAGATGACTTTGAATATAATTTTACATAACGCCAATACAATATATGGATTTGCGTATACTATGTCGACCATTTACGCAAATAGTTGGCAATTCGGCAACATTTAGCTAAAACTGAGAACCGTTTAATTTAATAAGAACATTAAATAAAAAAAAGCAGTTCACTTCATCATTATCTTAAAACGAACGTTAGTGGATAAAGTCGGGAAGCCCGTTCAACTAATTCTAAAAGCCAATAGTTATCTTGTATATTCTTGTAATGTATTGTCATTGTCTTTGATTAGCGCGTCCATTGTACTATAGATTTAACTAGTTTTTATTTTGTAAGTAACTTGCGTATTTCGTAAACTGGTGTAAGAATTATCTATTCTATTCTGTGACGTAATTAGCGGTGGTAGCCTAGTGGGAGTACGTCCGCCTTCCAAGCAGAAGGTCGTGAGTTCTAATCCCAGTGCAGGCACGTACCAATGTGTTTCTTGTAAAACATATGTACGTAATTATCACTCGCTTTTCGGTGAAGGAAAACATCGTGAGGAAACCCATATATTTACCCGAGAATTATTTGGGAGGTAGGTATGTGATCCACCAATCCGGATCTGGCCCCCGTGGTGGATTATGGCCTAATCCTCCTCACGAAAGTGAGGGGAGACCCGTGCCCAGCAGTGGGACGTTATGGGTTGTTGATGTTGATTTCTTCTGTGACGTATTCTATTCTATTAATTTACAACTATAGATGGCTCAGTACGCCTTTTTGTCACCGGAAAATGCTTCATGCTTAAAACCATCTATAGACTAGAATAGCTCAGTGTAATGAATTAAGTACTAGTTAGGCTGTGAATCATAGCTGGAGATGATAGCTTTTGGTCGGTACTCGGTAGGTAATACGGGAAGCCCCAAAAACTATCAATGTGAATGAATCAATCAGACTTTCGATATACTGATTGTAATCACGTTACTCTAGCAAAGTATTTGTAATTTGATTTACAAAAGGACCGTTTTAAGTTCAATAAAGACGGTATTTTACCGGTATAACGCTACCACTTCCTCAACCCTTTGGTTTTGTACCGGTTTTTAGTTATTTAGGTACCTAGTCAGGTCCTACTTATTATATATTAGTCCTACCTATAGCGAAATCAATTTCGGTTGGTATTTAACCGAAATTTATGTTAATGTAGCTCTAGAATAGTATATATTATAGAAAGTGATGCCCTGTCCAGCAAGTTGTTTGCACCTACCAAGCTTATTATATTACAATTTTGTTTGATTGTTATTTGTTTGACTGAGTGACGAGACGATCAAGTCGTTCACCTGATGGTAAGCGCTACGCCTGCCCATAACAGTCACAGCACCACCCAGAACCCTGCATTGCATAATCCTGCGCGGTGCTGCACTGCGCTCGTCACCCTGAGACACTGGCTCTAATGTCTCACATGCCCAGTGATTTCGCTGGAAACAATACCCTTCAAACCGGAACACAGTAATGTTTGCACACTACTGCTTGGCGGAGGAATATCTGGCAAAGGTGTGGACTTCCCCAGTCGGTCCCTTGCAGAAAAGGCCACTGCTATATCAATCAATAATACTGATTATCTTCGTGCTTTGCCTGGTTCTATTTAATTCGCCATGCACAAATTATGACTAAGTTCAAAGAAATATATGAGGATATTGTTTTAAAAATAAAATTGTAATAGGAATTACTGTAAATCAACAACATCTCATTTGTGGTATTGTCACGTACGTACGGAACAAATACATTAATTTTACGCATTTGACATTCAATTCCATTTTAAGACCTATGACTAGTATATAAGACTTAATAAAGAAGTACAGACTCAAATAAGCAGTGGACTGTACAGTGTTTACCTAGTCTAGTCCCTTGTCACTGCAATTAAAAACTACGAACATAACGAAGTACTTTTTTAAGTGAGAAATTATCAATGCGACAAAGTACTAAATGGGAATTAGTTAAAGTTCACAAACAAGAACCACTTGAGGCAGGAGGACCCTATCGCAATTAACAAGATTTTCTCTTTGGTCCTTCGAGCTCTGTAAGACGTCATAGCACTTACTGCGACATGATACTTTAAGGTAATTATAATTACTACCTATGTGTTTGTCAGTGGACCCAATACTACGAGTAGGTAGTGTAATAATTGTGCGGAAGTTTAGACGTTTGTTTGTATGTTTGTTACTCATACACGCTACAACGGCTGAACGGAATTAAATGAAACTTCGTACATAATTGTAGACCTTGTGGAATTGTAACATAGGGTAGTTTTTATTCTAAGTGACCCTTGAAAGGGTAAGATGGGAAGCTAAAGTCAATATGGCAAAGAAGAAACCCGGGGCGACGCTAGTAAGGACTGGACTTTTAATGATTTGTTTTTATAGTTATAACTAGTAATACCTAGGTGACGGCGGCGGCGTGCCACGCCCACATCGTTCAAGGTGGACCGTTGAATCTATTGTTTAATCTGTGGTTAAAGTCTGACATAATCTTGTACTCGTGGGCATCACACTGGTTTTTATTTAATCTTTGGTTATCGACTTTAGACTTTATGTAAGTTGGCGATGACGTATGTTAATAAGACAAGGTGCTAACATATGTGGGGAGTAAGTATTAGCAATCCGTATGGGGGGTGTGGAAAGAAACATCGTGAGGAAACCCACGTACCTACCCGAGAATTATTTCGGAGGTAGATTATGTGATCCACCAACCCGGACCTGACCCCCTTGGTGGATTATGGCCTTATCCTCCTCACGAAAGTGAGGGGAGACCCGTGCCCAGCAGTGGGACGATATGGGTTGATGATGATGATGATGGAGGGTGTTCTCTTAGGAGAAGTGCCTCTTGATTTTGCCACAGATTACAGAGCGCTGGTATAGGCCTACAGGCTTTGATGAGAAGCGGTATTCTACTAAAATAAAATTGGACGGTGAACAAAGTCGCGGGTATCTGATAAGTAGTTATAAAATATGGTTTTTGTCGAAAAAAAAATATGTTTAAAATTGTTCTTGACAATTTCTTACAAAACACCTACAGATTCGGTATTGAAAACTGAGCCTTAATACCATCAATCTACAGTTAGTCACTGAGGAATTCGCTTGCTACCTTCCGTCTCTATCATCAGATTAGCTTGTATTGCCATCAGCACTTGAAGGTGTGCCAAATTTCAATTCAATTAAACATCGGAAACTAAACCAAAATTGACTCGCGAGATTTAAACTAAATAAGCTAATATTTTATTTTATAATTTTATAAAGTTGTAAGGAAAACATACATTATATAATTACGTTAGTATATTTAAATCATAAAACAAACAAAAGTACACAATAATTATTAAAATAGCAATATTCTGTTGGAAATACTAACAATTAAATAAATGAGAAACTTTTCAATAAAGTTACACAACTTGACACATTATTACGTGTTTATTTTAATTCCTAAACGCATTTATATAACAATACCATGTGTTCTTAGAAACAATAGAATCACAATAGGTGATTGATATGTTTAGGATCTCTATGTCTGCATTATGGCTTATAAACCCTATAGTTTACGGCCAGTGTTTCAATACGTACTTCAAAACCATTGAAACATTAAGAAACTGGCGGAGAAAGCTACGATACTTTTACGATTTGTCATGTATTTTGCAAATTAACAGTCAGTGCATAACCGAGATACGGACTTTAATTTCTTGACCGTAAAATACGTAGTTAAAGTCTTTTAATACGAATTTTAATTTCCCATTAGTGTTAAACCTCCTGGGGAAGTAAATAAATGCAACATTTTTCAACCGTAAGTCCTAGCCTCAAAAGCATTCTTATGTCAGCTGTGTCCCAGTTATTTGTTCTCTGGTTGTGTCTCATCTGTTTAAAGCGAAATTATTAGGCGTGGATTAAAAAAAAACTAATGTAAATCTCAGGTTAGTACTGCGCAACTTTTTGGACTTAATTTCAGATATGTCGTCGACTACTTCTATAAGAAGGATATGCATAGCTAAACTTCTTTGTATAGTTGAGTCAACAACAAACTGGTTTCCGTAAGTAGCCTGCGCCTGCCCACATAAAGACATCAGAAATTAGATAAACGCTTTTGTACCTTGTGGGAATGAGCAAAATGTAAGTTTTCTCGCTTTAAATTTATAGGCACTATCGACATATTCGCTGGACAATGGTGCTAAAGTGTCCTTGTTTGCAGCCGGTAGCGAAGCTACAAGTAAGTATTATCCGACATATTTTCATAGATATTTTTTATTACAGATTTGTATAATGATAATAGTCGATTTAAATCGCACGGGTGCAGATTTGAAAGGTATGCGATCACGCCACGCTTGGCAATTGGTAAATAACGAATTCCTATATGCATACATTTTTGTGTAAAATGGCGGATACGTTCTTCGTTGACAAAATATGTAAAATTGTATTTTAGTAGAAAAAAATGTAAATATACGCTTTTTAGATATGTCAAGGTGAGACATTAAAAAGTTGTTATTTTATTATCTATGGTATCGGACATTTCTGGACAAAATCTTTCTGGACTTACCTACAGTGAAATAATAATTAGGCTTCGCCGTCTTAGCTTCGAGAGGGACCTTATGAAATGGATGATAGATTGGACCTTCCTTATGGAAGACCCGGAGTCCCTTGAATGCGCAGAGGTCGGCCACCGAGGGGGTTTTAGTGCGGTCAAATCCCACATAACCCGGCTGCATCCCAAAAAAAATAGTTCTGAATATTTTATCGTCATGAGCTTTAGTCTAGGGTTGATGCCTTGAGTCACAACATAGATATCTTACAAAATATAATGCAGCGATACAGTACATAGATTTGCGCTTTATTTGTGTCAATGCGTTCTCTGAGTGTGTTATGTGGACCACTGTTGTTTTGTACCAATCTGTCGAAGGCAAGATTTAGAAGAAGTGTTTTCATGTATGAATAAGATTTTGATAAGAGGCAATAGGTATGTCTGGAAAAGCAATTGACATCCAGCCTCCTGAAAAAGCCTGAACCTGGCATCATCAACCACCATATTACACCCACACAGACAACACAAGCCGTACACACTAGATGTCAACGATACCCTAATCAGATGCAAAATAATTTCAAGCGACTCATTGTTATAGCAATGTTTTTTTCACCATATGGCAAATGACATTTACGAACAATGCCAGTGAAAGTAAGAGTAGAAAAACTTAAGTTTCACTGCTCCAAACTGCGAGCCTGGCATTGTTTTAAATAGAAGGTTTTTGTGAACATTTTGAAGTGCGCGGTAGATCAGTATCAACATAATATGAGCTTCTACTGATGGAGAGGATAAGGTGCTTCGAAAGGTTCTTGCGCCCAATTGAGGTGGCAGATGGAAAATTGAGAAGGAAAATAGGGATATAGATGAATTGGTGGCCGAGCTGAATATCATCGGCGAGATAACAGCACATGGGCTTCGCTGGCTTGGTCACATCGGAAGGATGGGAGATAATCGTTCTGTGAAACGTGCGTAGACAGGGCCACGTGGCCGATGCCGGGTCCGCCGTCCCAGGTAATGCTGGATAGGTGAAGTAGAGAAGGACTTGCGCGAGCTCCAGGCAGAGGACTAGCAGACCGCAGTGGCGGCTCTTATTATTGGAGTCCAAGCAGTATAAATAATTATTCAAAGAGGCCGAGACAAATTTTGGCAGAAGCCTCTCAATTCTCGATGGTGGCTTTCTCCATAATAGCCTTGGCAAAAGACAGATACATCAAAGAGGCCATTATGATCACCATCATCAGGCCAAGAGAACGATAAATTGATTAATTGTTTGTAGAATGAAGTAGGGCTAGCCGGCCTCTGGTGTCAGAGCTTGTCAGGCAGCCCAAGGGCCTCTCGTGATTATGAATGGCTTCAGTGATGGCCATTAAACAATTATTTCGGTACTAACTTATTCAATCAAAAAACATGACTAACTATAAAAACAATTTTTTATAGCAGTTTTTGAGACTTTTGCGCGTCAACAATTCAATTTATCTATGAGCCAATCAATTTTAATAACATTTATCCCACATCTGATGGTCACAGAATAAAATATAACATTAATGCTTTAGTTCACTCACACACCGAGATGGATATCTACCGGATATCTATCCGGTCTAGGTATGTGTGTGTGCATAGCTTTATTAATAGCTACCAAAGCTAAATTGACTTAAAAAATCCATTAAGGATTAAAGCGACAAAATTAAATGTAAATGACGATTGATATCTAGTTGAATAGAATCATCATCAACCCATAACGTCCCCCTGCTGGGCACGGGTCTCTCCTCACTTTCGTGAGGAGGGTTAGGCCAGAATCCATCACGGGGGCCCAGTCCGGATGGTGGATAACATACCTAACTCCGAAATAATTCTCGGGTAGGTATGTGGGTTTCCTCACGATGTTTTCCTTCACCGAAAAGCGAGTGATAATTACGTACATATGTTTACAGAAACACATTGGTACGTGCCCGCACTGGGATTTGAACTCACGACCTTCTGATTGGAAGGCGGACGTTCTCCCACTAGGCTACCACCGCTTAGTCGAATAGAATAGAACAGAAAAATATTTATTGAATAAAATTTACGAAATATATTTCAGACGTTATTAAGTATTTAGAAAATACCAGAACCAAGGTCCCAAAACATCGAAATCTGAATTCTAATCACTTTAAATACTATTAGTTCAAAGGCTTTCCATCAAATTGATTTTAAGAAGTGCTAATGTCATAGAGGTATTCTAAGTAAAGCTTATTGGCTAATGTTAAGATTGCTAAATCAACATTTCAAGTGATAGAGCGCTAAGTCAAGCTTTTAAGCGAATGAGTGTTAAGTCAATCTATTAAAGCAATCGTTAACCGTTCTAATTAGGTACCGGATTGCTAATAAATTAATAAACCTCGTACACACACACACGTCACTGATTTCACCGCCAAAACGCCTCGGGCGGCGCCGCACTGGCGATGGCGCCGCTTTCTAACAACTGTATGTATCTTTAGGTACCCATATTAAAATCTATTTAGCGAGTAAGTACAGTACAGTACAGTAAAGCCTCGGATCGGACGCGTCCCAAGTACCCGTTCTAAGTAGTACTTATTTTGTCAATTTCTGTCCCCGCGCTTATAGTGGTGTCGACGGATCTAGGCCAACGTGAACACAGGCTCTCGGAAAGTTTGCGCATGCACAGTCACGAAGAAATGGTTTAGTGTGCCTTGCCTTTATCTTAGTAGGTGAGAAATGCCAGGCGACCAACCCCAACTCGCTTCCAAAATACGAGTACTTTGACACTTTCTGCGGCGGCACTTCATGAAGGCCTAGATAAATTGACACTATTGTAGCCTTTTGGTTTGTGAGGGGGGAGATGTCCTCGCAGTATACTCTCTGCCACGGTGGCGACGGAAGGGGGCGTGTGGGCTTCGAACCCAATAAAACCCCCGTGAGCAGTACTCCGTCGAGGTGGGGCAAGATGGGGTCGCGCTGGCAGTCACCATCTTGCCCCCTTCCCCGCGCTTACCCCGGCTGATGGAATACTAAGCCTAAGGTTCCCAGACATTTCTTCACATAGGCCAGTTTCAATATTTAGCTGGTTCAGTTGGACTCCTTGCAGCTACATTTCTACGATATGTTATTTTATGTCACGCCAACGTCGACCCCCGTCGAGTCTCCCGTGGAGCCCTGGGAGTCCACCTGGACCACTTTGGGAGCTAAGGATCTAAGTGAATTCCGTATTTTTTTCACTGTGCGGAAACTGAAGCCATTACGGGCTACTGAAGTTAAATCCATCAACCCGACCACTTTTGAAAATCTTACAATTACTATCAGCCTTGATTCAACCTTGACGTAGCATACGTCTGTAAAACGTCAGCAGTGGCGTCAATATTCATTGAAATATATTTGTAATTGCAATAACTAATAATTTACTTCTTTGACATTTTTATGAATGAATTAGTTACCATACGTAGGTAGGTTAATAAATTATCAGGTGCAGGTGTTTCATCAGCTGCCTTCCAATGTAGTGTAACGGTGAAGCAGTGAATATTGAAATCAATTTTGCAATTTGTGTTAGTTATTTGGTATCTGCCTACTTTCTTACTCATATTTTAACTGTATTTTTTAATATCTTAGGGCTAAGCACTATTTGTGCATTCAGTCAGTGTTAAGCTTTATAATATGTACTTCTTCCAAAATTTCTCTAATTCTGTGAAATCTGGACTGCCATCGCGTCCCGCGCGACCATGTTTAGTGCAGCTTACTCCCACAGCTCCATAATTTTGTTCCCACCAGATCTACGGTTTCATTTAGGTATACTTAATACAATTTAATTCATATTACATATCATTCACATATAATTCACATCCATAATCAAGTAGGTATCCAATGTAATACAACATGTCAAGCAATTTCAACCAACATGAACAAGGATTGCCGATTTGTTTTTTTTTTTTATTTGAATGGGAAATCGGGACTCATTTTCTAATTTTCAATTTTGTGGTATTTCTGAATTAAAAAAAAACGCGTTGCGGTCACATATATAGATCATGGCCCTTAACTAGGAATCCCTGTATATCTAGGACGCAGACACCCAGACTCACAGCAAATACATGTGTTTCGAAAAAATCTTCGTCCTGTGCGGGAATCGAACACAACCTCACGCTTCGCAGTCGGTTCATCACCCACTTACGCCACGGAGGCCGCCCGGTTTTACCTATCATTGTTTGAGTTTAATCTCTTTATTACTGTCAAGTACTTACAAGAAAAACACTAAACAAAACCTTGGTAAGTAGATAGCCATTCTTTCTTCTACTAAGTGCATTTTTCTTATATTAGCCACTGTTGCAGAAACACGGTTAGTTTATTCAGACTATGTTAATATGTATTATTCTTAAAACACAATTAGTAAGCGTTTTACGTACGATTGTAATTTGCCAAGTAAACATTACACCATTCTTGAGGCGTTTGCCCACAGCCGCGACGCAGCCTCGTGTTCGGCCATATATGGCTTTTGGCACAGTAAATGTCTTTATATGGCTTTGGAATAGTAACTTTGGCCGTGATGATCATGATTAATATTATAATTATGGTTATAATTTAACCTCTCGGGCGCTGCTGGCCGCACTACCGAAATCTTCCTAGCCTTTGCCCCTTCGATAAAGGATTCCTTTATCAAAGCTTTGCCCATAAGCACACCATAAGTTATGGTATGACTGTATCATCCAACAATCATATATCACCCCGCCATAATAATAAATTAATTAGTTTTTTTTAATTATTCTTTTCAACGTAACCCTATCTAGTCACTACATATTTGTGCCGTTTGGCTTCGAAACAATTGGACCATGGGGTGCCAGTACGAAAAAGAATTTTTAGCTTTTATTTCTTCGATTAGTCGACGCTGACGGCGCTGGTGACAAAAGGGCTGGCTGATTTCGGTAACAGAAAATGGCTATTGCTATTCAACGTGGAAATGCAGCCAGTGTTCTTGGCACCATGCCTTATGGACTTTGGTTACATTTTTAAGTTTTGGTGTTTAATTTAATTTTAACTAATCATTGTTTTTTTATGCCCTGTAGATATACATTTTTACCAATTTATCTTTACTGTACCACACAGATAAACTGTGTTTTGTAGATTGTAGTTACGTATTTTATTTAAACATTTATTTATACTTTGGATCTCCAACAAAGATTACACTATACATGGTATTAGTATGTTCTAGGTATGGCTGTTATACATTGTGTAATATAGAATAGAATAGAATAGAAAAACTCTTTATTGTACACCAGAAACAAGTTATAGTTAAGTTAGTTATAGTTTTATAGGTAAGTTAAAGTTATGTAATCATTTTATAATTTATGATAATCCAAATATAATTAAATACAATTTGTATTGTATTTTATTATTTGCATTAAAATGTCGATCAAGCGAAGTGGTTAGGTTCTATCTACCTACTAAGGTAAGTACACGTACCTTATTTTTTTTTTTCAATTAAATAATGATATCGTCTTGATAAATAAAAGGAGGCTTTACCTCATTCTCACAAGAAAATATGTCAAGATCGCACTATTATTAAATTAATGACATAATAGTGAATATGTCTGATAGAGCAGAAAGACTTTAATGTGCTATATTTTTTATGACGCAATTAAAAATAATGTAGTGGACATTAAAACCATGTAAGTACTTAATGCTACAGATAAAAGGCTATGGGTGTGATTGAGGGGTGACTAATGACTATTAATGACATTCTCAATGAAGCTAAGTGTAAATTAAAAAAAAATTATCTAATACTTTTTTTGGCGTGGCCAACGGTTCACAGGCAGGCATTTTTTATGTTTTTTTTGTTTTCAGGGTGTACGTTGCCCTGCCCAAAAAAAAAACCTAGGACTAGATTGCAGAGCCACCTACCGGGTCTCATCTCATCATCAACCCATAACGTCCCACTGTTGGGCACGGGTCTCTCTTCACTTTCGTGAGGAGGGTAAGGCCATAATCCACCACGGTGGCCCAGTCCGGATTGGTGGATAACTTACCTACCTCCGAAATAATTCTCGGGTAGGTATGTGGGTTTTCTCACGATGTTTTCCTTCACCGAAAAGCGAGTGATAATTACGTACATATGTTTTACAGAAACACATTGATACGTACCCGCACTGGGATTTGAACTCACGACCTTCTGATTGGAAGGCGGACGTTCTCCCACTAGGCTACCACCGCTTTACTTACTACACCTACCGGGTACAATTGTGTTTTCAAACCATCCAGTAACCAATTGAACTAAACATACAAAAGTTCATTCAAATCAGTCCAGCTGCGTTGAAGTTGGCAAACACACGCACAGTAGAATTATGTATATTAAAAAAGATAGGATTTTTTTGCAGGTAGGTAATGACATAAAATCAACATTTAAAAATGGGTGATCTGGTTTCTGATACCAATTTTATTAACGCAAGCTTTGGTTGGACACTACTGGTAGATAAAGGAGTAGACAACTAGACAGCTGTGTACATTTCATTAATTTGTTTGCCGTTTATGCTTGATAATGTATGTTATGTTGTGCGTTGTATCATACGCTATTTGGGCGCGTTTTATTTGAAGGGTGATTAATATTTCACATTTACGCACTTGTGGGCGGCATGACATGCTATGACATTAAAGTAAATCAAATTAGAAAAAAGATTAAAAATTAAATGTAATTTAAGACCAGTAGAAGGGTGTCAGGGAATCGGTGTACTGCTCTCCGCTGGGATCGTAGCATGTGGAAAGATGTAGTCTCTGCCTATCCTACCGGAAGAAAGGCGTGATTGTGTGTACATAAGCTAATAAAAAAAATTTAGAGTAATTAAAGAGTATCAGTTTTTTTAGTTCACTATTGAGATTTAATTTTAAAACGTACTGTGGCTGCGAAGACTTCTGATTAGACAGGGGTGTGAGTATCTTCTGGTCGGGTTATGTTCTCATTTTTTCGTGTCCTTACATTTATTAACCTGACATGAGGCGAACGACGAAAAAATAACTTTATTTTACAACTGGTATATTTATAAACACTCATAAAAATCATATCAACTAGTAGTTATAATACCTATAATGGATTGACGGTGAGGTTGAGACGTAGCGATAGGTAGCAATGAATTTCCGTTATCAGCTGCATTAATCTTCTCACGTTGGGGGGAATGAACCGTCCAGATAAAACTACGGTGGTCTGTTTTTATTATTGTAGAGGGTGCGATGAGAATGAGAAATAGAAAATGTACTTAATTGAAACATAGGAGAGAGGAGACTTATGTTTCAAAGGCAAAAGTTTGCGTGTTAGGATGTTTTAAAATTTGTAGCCTTATCTGATAATTTAAGTAAGGTAGGTTCCTAACATCCTACGCAAAATTAGAATATGTTGTGTGTTAAATTACAATTTAATTTTAAATTTAAAAATATGAAACTAAATTGTCAGTTCCTACTTGTTCAATGACTTTGATTTGTAACTATTGTACCTACAAGCACGCCTCATCGAAATATGTAACTTCCTAATTGAATTATTCTACAATTTAGTAAGACTTTAGACTAATATTTTCGCTTCCGTCATAGTTAAAGTGCAATGCAGAGATGCAATATGGTCGCAAGGTCCGACGACATAATTACCTAGTTATTCCTTATGTAACAATCATGCTATTGGACGCAGCCTGAATACATATCGAATGATAGGCAACCGGGTACCATAAAGGTGATACAAGTGGCATGTGTAGAATGCCAAGAATCTGGTGGTTTCGCTGCGTGGCATTAGGTAATATTTGGTAGTAAGAAGGACTGCAAGCGGTAAGAAACAAGCGGTGGTAGCCTAGTGGGAGAACGTCCGCCTTCCAAGCAGAAGGTCGTGAGTTCAAATCCCAGTGCAGGCACGTACCAATGTGTTTCTTGGAAAACATATGTACGTAATTATCACTCGCTTTTCGGTGAAGGAAAACATCGTGAGGAAACCCACATACCTACCCGAGAATTATTTCGGAGGTAGGTATGTGATCCACCAATCCGGATCTGGCCCCCGTGATGGATTATGGCCTAATCCCCCTCACTTTCGTGAGGGGAGACCCGTGCCCAGCAGTGGGACGTTATGGGTTGTTGATGATGATGATGATGAAGAAAGACTTGGTTTTCTTTACTATACTTATTAAAAAAATCTAATTCTATAAATTTGACAGCCGGATTTTTACATAATATCCACATAGATCCTGTCCCTTAACTACGATTCCCTGTTCCTGTATTTAGGGAATCAGAAACTACGAGGACCATGCTCCTACAAACACCCAGACTCAGAGCAACTATTTAACTAAATAATTTATTAACTATATTTAAATTTATTTTATAAAAATGGCACTTATGGTAAAAGGCCTTATTGTCTCTAGATTATACCAAAGTCATCCATCAAAGCAATAAGAGTGATATCGTTTTTGAAAAGAATTCAAGATATTTCATTTATCTGATCAACGCGTCGCGTACTCGCTACACTACATAACGTCTCACAAACTAACAAAACAATTTTTCACACCTATCTGTAACAATGAACTTGACCTGACATGAAGTTAGGTAATTACAACCTTCATGAAGGAGATAATTGCGACCCAAAGCTGTTATTTTCGCAATTTCACCATATACAGCCTAATTAAGGTAAAACCAGAGTATACCGTGGGAATGATCGCATCTGTTATTTTTACAAAATGTCTTAATTCTTTGTTGGTCTTTGCGACATTTGTGCACAATGAGTTTGGTAAGCATAGAGTTCTACCTAGCTACGGATTGGGGACAATGTTGTGTTTTAATAAGTACTCACTATAATTATTAAAAAAAAAAACATCGGATTTACCTCGTGATTAGATTTTTGTTATCTGACCAAGTGACAAGACGAGCAAGTCGTTCGCCTGATGGTAAGCGCTACGCATGCCCATAACATTAAGCCATATAGCCAAATTTGACCCCATATTTGGATTATTACTTAGGCCCTATTAGCGCTACAGGGTTAGGACTGCAGAGCCGTTTTACTTTTCATTGCACTAGTCATCTTCACACAACGTGTGTGTTTACTGGCGTTCTGTCGTACGTAAAGTCAATCAGCTGTCCGGATGCATACAACTAGTGTGATAAAATTGACAATACAGCAGTGCGGGTTCGCACGCCTGGCGTGTTTTCGTTTGCCGTAACCTTATAAAACACAGACGTGTTTTTTCAGCGGCGAACGTATTAAGTTTAGTACAGTCGTGAGAAAAAATGACAAATATATCTGCAACATCATTACTAGCAGTTTTTACTTAACAACTTATTTCCCACAGTTAAAAAAAATCGATGTGCACACTGCAGAACGCAGTCACTGCAAATTGTTAAAATTGTTTCTGCGAAGTTTCGCAAGTAACAGGCGTGGGTCGTCCTTGCTCCTCTTGGAAACGGCATTTACTTATGTCAACAACTTATTATTATGTTCTGTGGACATTCGATTTTCCTGTTTGATTTCAAAGAAATGATTTATGGACGAATTTTGTGTGCCAAGGTTGCTCAAGGACGTAACGAGTTGGCAACAACGGTCCAAAAAGTTTGAAATGATATGCTTTAAGTTGAGGAAAACATAGAAAGTAAGATTAATGTTAAGGCCGACGAGGAGTGGATCGAGAAACGTGTCCTCGGTCAAATCACGAAAAGGTGTTTCTGGAAGAGGATGGATTTTGAGGTAGCTAGGTAAGGTAAGAAAAGGAGTAAGTTTCAGTGCCACCCAGAACTTTCCATTACAAAATCCTGTGCGGCACTGCACTGCGCTCGTCACCCTGAGATTTCGATTCTATAGTCTCACATGCCCAGTAATTTCGTTGAAAACAGTGGCCTTCAAACTGGAACACGGTAGTTTGTGGCACCACACTAGTGCTTGGCGGATGAATATCTAGGAAAAGTGTGGTAACCTCCCGAGGCGGTCTCTTGCAGAAGAAATGGCAAAAAAATAAAAAAAAAGTGTGTGAAGTGGTAGTAATAATAGAAGGGAGCGTTTTATAATAGTTGTAAAAACTTAACTGAACCTTACGGAATCTGATTTGCAAATGGCCTGTAAAATGAATAAATATTTAAATTAAACTAATTAAACCACCTACATGCTACCTGCGTGGTAAAAAAATTGGTTGTCTTCTCGACTCCTCCACTAAAGGACATGGTTCATACGGGTCCTTTCTGCCACCATTTTGTCCCACCGAAGAAGTTGGGAATGTGGGAAGTTGGGGAAGAAAAAATCAAAATATAGGTTTTTTATCAAATTATTGAGCTATGGGAGAAAGGGAATAGGCACTTCATAAAAAGGAGATCCCTGTGCTTTGAAGCGACATTGGACATAGCGTTTGGCCATAACACTTGAATGCTTCCATTCGAAATTACAACAATCAATCATCAAAAACACCTTTTATCCCCACCATTCTAAGGTGCACATTACGTTGGCAGTGAAAGGAGAAATGCGAGTACCTACCTACAAACGGCGCTCACCGTTACTTGGTCTACGTGAGGCTATTTTTAGACCCCTGGAGCGGACGGGCCAGTCAGCCTCCGACTGTTGGTCAGTTACGGACATTTTAGCTTAAAATTTGTATTGAAGATTTTTACCTAATTTTGAAGCTAAGCTGAAATATAATGATAAAGGACGGAAAATTTTCTTTTCTATCTAAAAAAATTCCACGCAAAATATTTCATGGTCTTTCTAATTTCATCAATAGCGACAGAAAATATTAGCTTTGGTACGTACACGTGCAATTTCAATTAACTTTTTTGGTAAATAGGTAAACAGGGTGTCCTTGCTCGCTGCTACACAATTTCCAACCTTATTTCTAACAGCAGAGTTCCAAAATATTTACTTTGGGTTGATATATTAGTTATCTGCTGTACAATTATCAACCTTAACGCGTACCAAATAAAGTTTAAAATTAATATATTAATTAGTATTTTTTTCTTATTGATTGACAATTTTAAACCTTATCTTCAATGACTTAAGGTTAAAATTGTTAAGTTTTGGTTAGATAAAAGGCTTTGTTTGGCTTCTGCATCTATGGCAACCGCGTAGGTATGTTAAATTAGCCGTAAAAATCAGTTTTCCGGAGTACAATGCAGGTAGGAAATTCATGAACAAATTTTGCGTAACAAATGTCGCAATTCGTGTTCGGTTGCACTGAGATATTGTTTCAGGTTTTAGGCTGTTTCAGGTTTGCCTGAGATCTAGAACATTCTACAGTAACGCTTTTTCCGGCTGGGATAGACAGAGACTAATCTTTCCACATGCTACGATCCCAGTGGAAAGCAGTACACCAACTCCCTGACACCCTCTAATTCTAATGGTTTTGGAACTCCAGCCCAATAGGCTGTGTAGGGTCCATGCGTGGTGGTGTACATCTTTTCCGCCTGGTCTCATTCACACAAAGGACATCAATCCGTCAGTCATCATCTCGCATACTTCCTCAATCTTTTCATACTAAATGTTTCAGAAAATAGTCTGTGTGATAACTACTGAGAAACCTTTAAAACGGTTTTCCTAATATATCTAGATGAGGCAGGTACAGACCTACGAGTAGCTTTGTTCTATACGTCACTTCGGCGACTGCAAGCAATTAACACTGTAGGCTCATTCCAGGTCAATTTTGAGTTGTACCCAATCCTCTGTAAGTATTTAATTAAGTAAATTCTTTCACGTAAAGGTAGGGTTGCCATCTCTAAGATTTGGCAACCAGGACAAGACGCGTGAAAACCCCGGATTTTAGAGCCAGAACCCGCACATGTCAACAGGTTTTTTTAAACATACTGTGTAATAAAAAACAGTTGAAAATGTCACAAATCAACTCCACCATCAATTTAGCAAGTCGGTTCGTCGGCACAGTGCGTGTCGCGGGCGGCCCAAGACTTTAAATTTTAAACCCGGACTACAAATAAAGCCCCGATCGGACGCTCCCCGGATGCCCTCTAAACTAGGACAAATCCGGGGAAACCCGGACGGATGGCAACCCTACGTAAATGTATAATGAAATGGGTACCATAAAAACTTTCATGTTGACTGTACTGCATATTTCTTGGATGTCCTGGGGGGTAACCACGTACTTATTCTTATTCCATGCAGTTCGTTTTAAGGCCTTAAACTGAACGGCCTAGATTGGCACCACACACCCATAAATGACAAACGTGATGTGACGTCACTCAAAAATAGACTGAAGAGAATGAGTGAAAAAGAGAATGAGATGGAGCTATATAAACTCCCATAAATGAAAACAAATTGTTCCGATCTCTTTGGATAAATGTATCTGGTCGACTTATGAACGCTTAGCGATATTGGTGAGCAGGGCAGTTCAGTTTGAGGCCTTAAACTGGACGGATTTAACTGTTCGTGTTGAGGCCCCTGGAAATCGATGCTGCAATGACAGGTAAGATAACTTATTGAAGTTTTGGAACTTCCTAGGCGTCAGAAGATATTGGTAGGTACACAAGCATTAAACTGATAAGCGTTGACCATTAAGAGTCATATCGAATAAATTAATTGTGCTTCATTGATGGAAGCAGCATGCAATGACAATGACTCGTTAACCTTTAAACGTAGAGACTTAGAGACTACAATCCTCTGAGAGATATCAAGTTACAGTCTGCTAAAAGTACAACACGTTGACCCTTCACCCTTGGCGATAAAGCTGACATTTCAATTGAAGGTGTCAAATGTTTCTGCGGCAAGTCAATGACTGCATACACGCGGTCTACAAGCTTAACTACAAGGTAACATTCTAAGGCGGGTGGGTAATAAAGGAAAGTAAAGAAAGCTATTTTCTTCATTGTTTTCAGCCATCGATAGAGCAATAAATACATACTGTGGAGTTAAAACTTTTTATTTAATTTTTTTTTTAAGTTTGATGTTTATTTCCGTTCTTGATCTAAATAAATATTACTGTATTTTTTAGGAGGTGAGCCTTAATATAAAGTGTGTCAAAAATCTAGATCGGTTGAAATGTGAAAGTAATTAAAGAGATTACAGATGTACCTATTAGGTAATAAAAAATTAAGACACTTTTTTTTTAAATATTATTTTTTACATAACGATTAAAATCTTTTTGTTGTGTCTAGTCAATGAACTGAGCTACCTATACCTACACAGATAAACTTGAAAGATAACTTTCGATCAAAACAAGGACCGATTAAGCGATAACTTAATTGATAGATAACTGATAAGGTAAGAAGTACCTAACTAAAACAAATAATAATTGTAAAAAGTATAAAAGTTTTTTTTTATTATTAATAAATAGGTTCGCGTTTGACCAATATCTCACTTGATTGACATTGACAGTGACATTGCGGTCTACGATGGTACACGCTTACCCAGAAGTAACCTATTCACTCCCAGGTTATAACTATCGGGAAACACAGAATCAGGCAAGGAGTTCCACTCCTTTGCGGTAAGTATTGATTTGTAACACAAATATAGTAAATACTTATTGAATATAAGAAAAGTACAGGGTAAATTAGTAATAGATTAGTCGAAACTGCACGATATGTTCTCCTATAGTTAATGAAACACGATGTATAATAGCCATACCTAGAACATTACTGGAATTACTGGGCATATGAGAGACTTTGAGCCGATGTCTCAGGGTGACGAGCGCAGTGCAGTTCTGCACAAGATTATGCAATGCAAAATTGTGGGAGGCGCTGTAACTGTTATGGGCAGGCGTGGGCATCAGGTGAACGAATTGCTCGTCTCCCTACTCAGTCATATAAAAAAAAACTTATACCACGTATAGTGTAATCACTGTTAGAGATCCCAGTTATAAATAAATGGTAGACTATAATATAATATTGAAAAGATACTACTTTCTTGTAGCAAATGAGCGAAATGTTCTTTCTGAACTCGGTAAAAAAAGGCGAAGCTCTACTTATCGCAAGTGTCTAGCGCTTCGGTGAATGCCCTTCGAGAAGGTGTTTGAACCTCGCCCGTTCCGGGACAACCCTTAACTCTGTTGTTGGTGATATTACTCGTAAAGCTGGTTTATGTGCGTTTTGGCACGTAAGTTTTGTAATATCAGGTCTATTACAAAGGCTGTAAAGTTTAATTGAGCTTACTTATAGTACGGGTGGAAGTTTTATAAACTTTCTCGAGATGCATTTTTTTTTCTTTTCTTTTTTCTCGTGACCACGGTCAATGTAACTAAACCGAAACGTCAATGTATGGCAAAATTATGTATTTTTCTCATATATTCATTTAGTCCTCTTCTTTAGTTTACTCGCGAATTAGGCACGTTTTTGTCTAGTAAATATTAGTAATGTTATGTAATAACGCGTCACGATCACATACCTACCCGACCCCTAACTAGGGTTCCCTGTATCTAGGAACTACGAGGACCGTGGTCATACAAACACCCGGACTCAGAGCAAATATATGTGGTCCACACAAAGGCCCTGTTATAGAGAAATAGTTTAGTACTATACGACACAATGAAACTGCTATTTCCAGAATGTAGATCTCTACCTACATTCTATAATAAAAGAAGCAGTTTAACTATGGACTTTTCACAGTTGGATAGACTAAATGTACCCCTATAGATTCAAATAGCAAAGTAGTGCAACTCCCCCTTAACATATGGTATGAGAAAGAAGTCGGAGACCTTTCTGTCTAGTGTACTCGTATAGCAGCCATTATAGAATGGACGTACCGAAACGAGAAAGGTATAAAAAGAAGATTATTTATTTACTTTTCGATTATTTTTGATGTAGTCTGATAACAAAGTCTTGTAGATAAGTGATATAACATTAGAACTTTGTAATAGTATAATAAAAAATGTATTTCTTGAAAAGTTTGAGAGTTAAACCAAAACTAAACCTTAACATACCTGGGCTTCCATAAGGCATGGTGCCAAATACATTGGCTGCATTTCCACGTTGAATAGCAAGAAGCCAATTGCACTGCACCAAGAACTAGATAATAAGCGATAAGGTACCTATTTTATTACAAAGCAATATCAATTACAAATTGTTGAATTTATTTTAATACATGAAAGAAATTTCAATATTTTTACATATAATGTGACCGTCATAAATAAAATGAATCATTGGGAAAGTCGATAAGCAAATAATTAACCGATTTCTTTTATATGTATATGTCTTTTTTTCAATATACTTAATAATGATTGTAACGAATTAAACTAATCAATAACGTTGAATGAATTTCGAATACAAATATTTCTACAAAAACAATTAAATTGTAACAAATAATAATGAAATTAATATACGCATCATCATCATCACCAACCTATATCGTCCCACTGCTGGGCACGGGTCTCCCCTCACTTTCGCGAGAAGGGTTAGGCCATAATCCACCACGGGGGCCCGGTCCGGATTGATGGATAACATATCCACCTCTGAAATTATTCTTGGGTAGGTGTGGGTTATCTCACGACCTTTTCCTTCACAAAAATGCAAGTGATAATTACGTACATTATCCTTTAAAACACATTAAACTATTTGGTATTAAATTAACTTCTATGTGCTGTTTCTTTTATATTAAAATATTTTTAACCCCGACGCAAAAACGAAGGGCTGTTGTAAGTTTGACGTGTCTGTGTGTCAGTCTGTGGCATCGTAGCTTCCGAACGGATGGACCGATTTTGATTTAGTTTAGTAATAGACTTTTAAGGGATATTATTACAGCTAACACCACAAGTCCCTCTTTTGTAATCCTTAGGATTATCGCCAAACTCGTGCTTTCGTCATCAATGCGACATAACAGGAATCGATCGTTGCAAATGCAAAGACAATAATACAAATTATGCCCTTATGCGTTTTTAATGGTATTTCCTGATTGCACCGCCAGTGTTTGTTTGCAAAATGCAAACACAAGGAGTTTATGGCTTATGGTGCAAGTAAACCATTGGGTTGAGACACTTCCAAGAACGATGTGGTGAATTTGGATAACTGATACCGCCTATCGGCCGACTTTGTCTTATAAGTTATATGGACTTATGGACCCAAGTCGTGAAACATCAAAAATGTCTACCCATGAACAACTCTTTAGACCCGTGCTCAGCAGTGGGACGATATGGGTCATGGTATCATCAGATGATGATGATGACGATGAACAACTTTCTAAGCCGATCGTATTAAGTTTAAGTAACAAATTGTAAGCCTTGTAGTGTGGAGTGTGTGTGTGTGTGTAGCCTGTGTTCCGGTTTGAAGGGCATTGTTTCCAGAGAAGTTACTGGGCAATGAGACTTTAGAGCCGATGTCTCAGGGTGACGAGCGCAATGCACTGCCGCGCAAGATTATGCAATGCAGTATTCTGGGTGGTGCTGTGACTGTTACGGGCAGGCGAAGCGCTTACCATCAGGTGAAGGACTTGCTCGTCTCGTCACTCAATTAAATAAAAAAAGTGTAGCGCAGAGAATTATTTCAATATATTGATTATAATTTTTTATCTTTTTTTTATGGAGTCTGCCTCCCAACGGAAGAAAGGCGTGACTGTATGTATGTGTATTTATGGATTTAACCATATGCGTCACAACGCGTCAATCGCGTCACTATCGCATACAATCAGATATGAGGGAAAACAATTGTTTAAACTAAGTAAATAATAAATAAGGAACGAAGCATTATACATAATAGTTCAGTAACTATTATAATTTTTAACATAATTGTCCATTGTGAATATGTGATCTGATCACAATGGACGAATTAAGTTTGAAGGGGGAAAATGCCTAGATAACATTTAGACAAGTGTTTCTAATAATTATATTGATTGTGAAACTGCCTTCCTGCCTATGACTTTACCTGCGAGACTACTAAAGCTTATTATCAAAAGAACTAGGAATAGCAAATTCCAGAAAGACTCACCCAAACATATCATATTAATGGGAAATTAAAAGGATTCAGAAATGAGAAAAATCACTTACGTAATCGATTAACGATCGAGTGGTGGATTATGGCCTAACCCTCCTCACGAAAGTGAGGGGAGACCCGTGCCCAGCAGTGGGACGATATGGGTTGATGGTGATGATAAATCGATTAAGCAATTTTGAAAATGTCTCTTGTGATAATATTTTTTATGTTTTAACTAGCTGCGCCCCGCGGTTTCACCCGCGTAGTTCCTGTTCCCGCGAGATTATGGGGATAAAATATAGCCTATGTTACACGCTGTCAATGTAGCTTTCCATTAATGAAATAATTTTTTAAATCGGTGAAGTGGTTTAGCTGAAACTTTACATATTTCGATACATACTTTCATCCCATATATTTATTTTACCCCTATATTTTTTTTTACAAACTTTGAGTGCCAAATTTATTTATATCTAATCAGAAGCATAAAAAATAAATATCAATCTAGCTTTAAAAATGACGAAACTTCCATACCAACTTCCATCCCCTATTTCAAACCTTTACATACAATGCTTTTTTCGAATTAAAAAGTACCCTATGTCCTTTCTTAGGCTCTAGACTATCTCTGTACCAAATTTCATTTCAATCGGTTCAGTAGTTTAGGCGTGAAAGAGAAACAGACAGACAAGAGTTACTTTCGCATTTATAATATAAGAAGAGATTTTCGTGTGCACATAATTACGTATACAGGGTGTATGAGAGGATAATCTTAAAAAAATATAAAACAAGTGGCTATATCTACTAAAATGTTTCAATGTGTGTTGTTGAGCACTATTATTCTTCTTGTATTATTGTCTCAAACGTGTGTTTCATGTTGGTGGGTTTATTAACGAGTGGTCCAATGGTACAAACTCAAAAACGTGCCATTTCGTATTCTTTTCAAAACTAGCAAGAAGTTTTTTTTTAATTTTACTGTGTGAAACTGTATTTTATCTGTACTGTGTTTACTTTTGTTTCTGGTGTACAATAAAGAGTTTTCTATTCTATTCTATTCTATGATATGACAAGCAAGCCTTTCGCCTGATGGTAAGCGCTACGCCTGCCCATAACAGTTACAGAACTTTACATTGCATAATCTTGAGAGGTACTGCAATGCGCTCGCCACCGGCGAGACATCGGCTCTAAAGTCTCATATGCCCAGTAATTTCGCTGGACACAGTGCCCTTCAAACCGGAACACAGTCATGTTTGCACACTACTGCTTGGCACTTCACTTTACTGAATCGTGACTTTGACTAGACTGTCTATCGACTTGCACTCGACATTATGACTATTTAACAAAAAAGAGTTTTTGGCACTGAGAACGAGACGAAGAGAAAAAACCATCGTTTGAAAATAGAATAGAATAGAATAAAATAGAAAAACTCTTTATTGTACACCTGAAACAAAAATAAACACAGTACAGAATAATTACAATAGGTAAACAAGGGTAGTACAATGGGCGGTCTTATCGCTGAAAGCGATTTCTTCCAGACAACCTTTGGATGGACAGTAAAAAACATTTTTCGATAGTAGGGTGGGTGGCGTACTTACAGTATTTAACAGACACAATACATTTAATACCTATGTTTTAATAATACACATACATACTATACTCAATAAATAATAAAAAAAATAAAAAACATAATAATATAACATATATTTATAATACATGATTATAATAAAATATATACACTATTTAGGTACGTAAATAATGTTTATAAACCATAGTTTTGAATACTGGGAGGGATTTAGCTTCCCTGATAGGCACGGGCAGCGGGCGGGCGGGATAATGTTTCTTTTGACTGACCAAATCTATCTTTATTATTTATTCTACTCTAATCTTGTATGTATATAAGAATGACGTTATGAGAGTCACATGACTGCACGCTTTGTTATATTATGTTATGTATGGGGTTATTTACACGCTTTGAAAATATTATTCAAATCTAACTTAAGCCGATTAGCCACGGTGTGACAACCATGACTTATACCGAACCTAAGTCACTGGATAAAATCAATTTCTCAGAACAAGAAACTATAGACATTATTTTTCATAATAGATTTTAATGCCCTTTGTTGCTAGGTTTAACTAGGTTACGGAAAAGAAATGATCTTTTGTGGAAAATCACGAGTACAGTTTAAACACAAAAACTTACTTTTTTATATTATTAAATAACGAGACAAGCAAGTCGTTCACCTGGGGCCTCACCACGAACAGTTAAATCCGTCCAGTTTGAGGCCTTAAACTGAACTGCCCTGCTAACTGTCACCACCAATATCGCTCAGCGTTCATAAGTCCACCAGAGACATATATCCAAAGAGATCGGAACAATTTGTTTTCATTTATGGGAGTTTATATAGCTCCATCTCATTTTCTTTCTCTCATTCTCTGCAGTCTATTTTGGACTGACGTCACGTGACGTTTGTCATTTATGAGTGTGTGGTGCCAATCTAGGCCGTTCAGTTTAAGGCCTTAAATGAACTGCATTGAATAAGAATAAGTACGTGGTGACCCCCCTGATAACAAGCGTCACGTCTGCCCATAACAGCTACAATGCCACCTAGAACTATCCATTATGGCACTGCAATGCGCTCGTCGTCCTGAGACATCGGGTCTATAGCCCATATGCCCAGAAATTTCTACCTACTGTCGAATAGAACCTCCTCCTTTTTCGGTTAAAAACAAAAACTACCACATAACTGAGACACGGAACGGGTTAATATGATGAATCATTGAAGCTAGAAATGTGAATTAATTTAACAAGTTACTCTCTAATATACTAAGTACAATAATCATTCAGGTTAAAAAGAACCGCATGGAATCAAAAACTTTTATACACTTAGCAACAGTACATAACCTTTTATTTAGTACCTTTACGATCCTTTATAAGAAAAATAATTTTACTCTTTTTAATTAGATGACAGCTCATGCCGAAAAGCAGCCAAAGCTACTAAATAAACAAATTATGCTAATAAACTGGTTTCAATAAGTATATTTAAAAATATCACGTGGCTATAAAATGTACTAGCGGGGTCAATATAAACCAAACTATATCATAAGTAGGTACATAAGTGGGCATCTCTAAAAAGAGTCCAATCTCTGTTCCATTTTATCATCTCCTCAGCGTTCGATATAACATTCGATCACGATGCTTAAAAAATTCCTAAGAATGAGCTAAAATTTCCTTGGGTGGATAGATACATTAGCTGCGAAGGAAAAGCACTTGGAGTGAAGATATATAGCATTTTAGAACAGAAAAATAAGTTTTTTTTTTATTTGACTGTGTGACGACACGAGCTAGTGTATTTCCAAAAAAACATGTATGGTCCGAAAAGGGAGAAAGGATCGACTGACTCACCCGTGAATTCCTTGTAAAGCTTCTTCGATAGAAAATGGATGGCTGGTTTCGTGGGCGAGTTGTCTTTCTCAACCATTTATGTTGAGGTGCGTTAATTTTGCTGATTTTCTTATATATGTTGAGGTTCTATGCTTGCGGAAAGGATTGCGGCGAAACAGGCTAACTGGAGCACTATTGATCGGCAAAAACTATCCTTCCTTGGATCCGCGATGTTAACGGTGGCGAACATGGACGCGCAAGACATTGTCGTCATAGGGCATCTGTCAGTCGATCGGGATGTGACGTAGGGAGGGAGGATACGGGTAGGTGTACCCTCACATGAAAAGATTGACGTTTAAGTATGACATTCGTACCCTCCATTTACAAGTTGAATGCTAAGGCTGAATTTACATGTGATTGATGAATTCGTAGGCGTACATTGCACAATAAACCTACCAATGTATTTTTAAATTATAACCTTTTTGCTCTACCTTTCGATACGCATATGAAATCAATGAAACTTAAGCGTAGCTAAATAGAAATAACACCTTCACCTGTTTCATTATTATTTATTTGTTCATTTGTAGGTTTTTATTTTTATAACGTCATCTAGATACAACTTGCATCAGCTTACATCACTTAAATATTTGTAAGGATTTTGGAACGTGACTTAAACAAAAACTTATAAAAAAAAACCAAACATATCTCACAAATGTAAGAATCGTGATCGTCATATCTGATTTCGTGTTTGTTTGATCATGGTGGCCAAATGCGTCTGCATTATCTTTAGGTTAGCGCTTCTAGGCTTCCCCGGTTGTCGAGGACCTATGTTACCTAAGCCTGTTCACTAAAGTTGTAACTTGTATGGATTATTGTATTTAGGTGTACATGAATCTTTCTTTTCTACTCTTATAACTAACCAACGACCCAAAATGAACCCTCCCACTATAATTATTTTAGTAAGGTTGACCACAGAAAACCAAATTTTGTCTTAATCCTCGAATTTATAGATGTAGTTAATCCGTAGAGATCCAGGCCACCTTTTTTACTGTTTGGAAACAGATCGTTGGTAAATTATTTATTTAGGATTGCCTCAGACAGCAAACTCAAAAAGTTGGCTTTATGTACTAGGAATACAATGACTAAGCCGAAAGCCGATACGTTATTCTTAATTAATCCTTAACCTTGTGCTACTTTGATCTAGGACCGCCCATTATAAGATTTAGATAACTCTTGATTACTCTATCGTAGTTGGATTGTTCATGAACATGATAGATAGACTTCTTTCTTCTATCCCTACAAAATGTATGGTTACTCCAAAGCGCAGACTACCTAAGTAAGGAAACTTCATCATCATCATCATCAACCCATAACGTCCCACTGCTGGGCACGGCACTGGGCTCACTTTCGTGAGGAGGGTTTGGGCCCAGTCCGGATTGGTGGATAACATAACTACCTCCGAAATAATTCTCGGGTAGGTATGTGGGTTTCCTCACGATGTTTTCCTTCACCGAAAAGCGAGTGATAAGTAAGGAAACTTACCTACGTAATATAAAATAAATCACACTATCCCCGAAGCATTTTAACTTCGTCATATTTCAAATCTCGGGTACTAGGAACTTGTATTAATTTCAATAGTTTCCTTTTCTTACTATCCATCATCAATTTCAACCGGTTAAATTCCGGATTTAGAATAGAAACTAACTATATTAAATTATTTCTATCTCTATTTAATTTCAGATCACTTTCTTGATACAGCAGCCGCATTATGTAACTCCAGTGAACATGAAAATGGGATTAATTTGACATTTCGCTCATACTAAAAACGTCATAATATGAATCCGTTTTTCATTTTCATTTGTGTTGTATACGGCTGCAGTAAGTTTCAAATTCCTCAAATACATTCAAGGTTTGATCCTAATTTGCGATTAGATTTTATCCTAAAGGATATTTTAAAAAGAATGACACCTAAAAATAAGGAATGAGACTGATGACTAATCTAAAGATATTATTACCTTAACGTCAATCAGTCTAACGGCGAACGCTGCAGCATCAGCCGCCGATAGCTTCAGCGAGCAGGCGCGCGGCGCAGCGGTTGGACGCACCAGCGTCAGAGCCAGCGCTGCGCCGGCGCCTGTGTTGCTGCCGAGCTCGGTGGCGTTGGTCCGTCCGCATAGCAGGCTGGAGCAATGCCCTGGGGCAAAGAGATCTCTGTTAATTATTGCATTGCAGAAGTTCATGGTCAATGTCTAGACAGTATAGAGGGTGAATGTCTGGCCAGACAGCGGGATAATAACGGCAGAAAAGGAAAAATAAAGTGAGGTGGGGGGATAGTTTCAGGAGTTAGAGATTATAGACAAAATTGTAAGAATAATAAATGATACAATAGCAACGAATAGAGTTGAGACAGCGTCCTATAAAAGACATCCTAGTTTGTAAGGGTTTCTGCGAAAAGTCGATATGATGTCTTTGGAACTGGTTATGGAGGAAAGATATATATTTCATACATTTTACGAACCTGCTAAATGCAATAGAAATTTTAAAATAAAGTAACTTTCCCAGTCCTGTGTCCTGTGCTTTGAGCCAACAAAAGCCTGTACCATTACCAACGATTGAGGCTTCAGACATGACATTCCATGTATTTCACAAATCCTCCTGATCTAATAGATTATTGATTAAAAGACCGCCATGTTTGGTATCTATAGGATCATTGGTATTTTTGTCATTTCTAAAAACATCCTTATCCAATTCTAAATATTCAATTTGACACTCACACGTAAATTGCCTATGGAGTCGTGCGTATCGTCACACCCAACGTAAATTAGCACCTTCAACTACGATTTGTTTATTTTGTGCCAAAGCAGTCTCAGAAACTATAAGACCTAGGTAATTTGAAACACATCCAAACGGTGTTCTTTTTAAGGCTTATCATTGTCCATTCTCGTTTTAATAGGCGAAAGATCGACAAAAATCGGAGTAACCCTTTTAATGTCAAAACTTAATTTTATAATTCAGTCATTCGTCAGTCGGTTTAAGTTTGTCGTATGGACAAATCAAAAGTGCTTACCACTCTCACTGCTGAGCCGATTGGCTTGTCTAGCCGCGGGTGCACACTCCATAGTGTTTTCCCATGCAACAAATACAACAGTTGTGTTTTCCCGCGCTCGCGGAAAATTATGAAAAACACGACAGTTGTGTTCTCAGCACTGAACGTGTTAATAAATAACATGTTCTTTTGGGCAGTCGGGTAATAAAATTGTGTGTCAACTCATTCCAAACAGTCAGCCTTCTCTCTATGAACCAAATCTGGTACAACGAAGAAAATTTCTATTTAAACTAGGTCGTGGCTAATTCTAACGGGTTGGCAGCAGAAATAGCCTTTTTATAAATTCGTGACTCAATTATTGATAATTAGATCGTTATTATGGTTTAAATATTGGTAATTACCGTTAAAAGTATTCCGCGTTTAATTTCCTAGCAACGTCAGTTACAGTGCAGTGCCACGCAGGATTATGTAATGCAGGGTTCTGAGCAATGCAGGGTGCTGTGACTGTTATAGGCAGGCGTAGCGCTTACCATCAGGCGAACGACGTCCTCGTCTAGTCACTCAGTCAAAAAAAAAACTCATACGGCTATTCATAAAGGGGTATAAATTATAATATACCTAACGTTTTCTTGAATTGAACATGTCATATGTCCACAAAAGTCGATATTTGAACAATAATATTACCATCGTCATTTACAATTATGTAACTTCATTTAATACTTTACTCGCTTAACTAATTGTGCTTTAAAATGTTAATTTATTGGATTATAGTCATATGAGTCAACCTAAATTACACCAGCACGGATAATGTTTTATTGCTATTTGGCATCAATTAGTGAACATTTAGGTACAATACACTAGTCATAAATTTAGGTACGGTTGGTACCACTGCATTAAAAACCTATGTCTGATAGTAAGTCTAGCGTCTAGATGGTATTATTGACATTTTGACAGCGAGCCTCCACACCGCAGGCCACAGGCTTAGCCAGGCACTTTTCTAGAACTCTATTTTTAGCATCTATATTTATCTTGCGCAAGGCACCCTGCGACCAAACGAAAGCACCTGACTGCAAACAAGTCTCAGCACCACTGTTTGCATTATGAATGAATGTTCCATTTAAATCGCCTCTGTTTATGCTGTGCGATAAAAGAAATTACTTTGAAAACATTGCTGCTGCTTTGAAAGATAAAACTGGTAAACATTTGCATGTCGCCACCTAGGTGCCAAATTTCTTTTTAGGACTGTTTTGTGTCCATGTGTTGTACGTTATTGGCGTTATTGCTACGAAAGGGAAAGGTTATTTAGTTAAATTTATAGATCGTGAAAAATTATTCCAACAACTCCTTTTTTTTGTTCCACGACATAATAATTAGCCTGGCTAGAGACTATTGTTTTGGGGTCACTGGTGGGATATCGGGTCACTTCCTGTCGGCTTGGTGCGCCAGGTCACCTCCCCTCAGGCGTGGAGGCCCGGATACCATTCGGGTCTACCGCAGGAGCAAGATAGTGACTGCTAGCGGATCCCATCTTGCCTCATCTCGACGGAAGACTGCTCACGAGGGTTTTTAGTGGGTTCGAGTCCCACACAACACCTTTCGTCACCCCCGTAGCGGAGGGGATAGAGCGAGGACATTGAGGAACGCTTAGCATATCATAGTTTTTATAGATCCATATTAGTTGTCTGAGGAATGCTATGAATAGGTTTACTTTACCTCATCTATCTCTAATCATAGAATGTCTAATCGATAAATTAACTACTTACAACGTAACAAACAAGCCACACCGCATAGTAATTTGCTAACAGTGAGGCATCTGATTACGTTGCACCTGACCACTTACTTAATTAACTACCACTTTTCTTGGTTAAGCATTGCTTTGTTACATCAGTGGACACATGAACATAACATTACTTACCTAAGTTTAATCAGCTATAAATGAAACATCAGTACTTATGAATTTTGACACAGTCTAGGGTGTCATGCAAGGTCTAATTTTGGGCCCCAATTGCTTTTCGATTACTTTTTTGTGTCTGAATGTTTGTGTTTCTAATAAAAAAATGACTAAAGATTAAATAGAATTTTACTAATAGTAAGTATACTTGAGGGTCGAATAAAATAATTTATACATAGGTGCGTGGTCATTTGCGAAATTACATACACATGTTGCAAAACAAACTTGACAAATTAGAATTTTATGAATGAGCGAGGCTTTTAATGTGATAATTATAATGTTTGGTAGTATGAGGGCTTGAGCATGGATATGTGAAATCAGCGCATATGAAATTGTTTTTGAATTAATTTGGTATTGAGCATGTATGTAAATTGTTTGTTGATGTTTGTTGTGATATTTAATTTGGTTATGTACCAACCCATGCAAATAAACAAAAGTTTAAGTTTAATTACAATGAATTTACCTGCTAACTACTGTCATGTTTCTGTTTAAGTCTGCGGTTCAAGTTAAATTAAAATAGTTATGCCTACTACGTATATAATTTACTAATGGTGCAAACAAGCGTTTCAATTAATCATTCAAGATGTGCGTACATAAATGAGTCCTTGCCCATGAACGTGATTATGTAACTAATAGTGACTATTAATGCCGATAAATACTTGAGAGATGATTCAGTTCAGACCAAGATAACTAATGAGAATTATACTTATATTATAAATGCGACAGTTTGTGTGTCCTTGTAGGCACCTATATTTGTTTGTCACCACGTAGCGCTTAAATGGGATTTGAATGAAAATTTTGCTAAAAACTATGTGTCCTTTGGAACTATGTGTCCTGGTTTTACTTTGGTTGAATCAAACGACTAAATAAGAGGGAAACTAAAATAACATCTAGGTCTTCACGGTATGAAATTTGAGGGTATAATTGAAGCAATTATACCATTGACGGACGGTCATGCGGTTAATATACATTATACCTAATTGAAGCATTGTTATCGAAGTGGTGGCGTGACCAAGGCAGCGCACGTGTAAATCCACGGGCTTCGGAAAAAACTTGATCAGCCTTAATCCACATATTGTTAAATTGAGGAGATAACACGTACCTGTCGCGAATGTGCAATATGACAGAAAATCTAATATTATAATACTTACAGAGAACTGTTGCCGAGAAAAAATCAACAGTACTCATTAGGTGTATTGCAGCTATCACTTGTCTATTCAAGTTTGGTATAGAATACGACAGACAATACACCAACATTTAGTATGATATCTTTTCTATACATATGAGTAGTAAGAAGAGGTACCTATACTATTGCATTATTGTAAGTAGGTACCAATGCTAAAACTATGGTGCTGGCATAGTAATTTTACAATCCACATAGGGAAGATATTATAATTTTATAATACTAGCGCTGCTCTAGCTTTCGCTATCGTTGAGGCTGTGAGGCATTTTAAAGTAGGTATTCCCTGATTGGCACTGCTCTATATTTTACCTGTTTGTAATAAATATACTTGTATTGAGGTCACTAGTCTCGTGGAGTCGAAACCGTTATAAGAAGCCCGTCATAAACAATACTTCGAGTTGTTGAATCATGCGGTTGGGCATTGAGACAGGTTCAATCATCTTTAGTGGTCAAACCGTTAGTTGCTGCCCACAGAGGTTGAGGAAACTAAACTGGACAGGAATCTTGAAAAATTAATAAATAGACTATGTGATATACAAATAAATATAGTCACATAATCGACTATGGCGCATCTCCTCATTCCCAATCTGTCATCGGGAGCGGGCGGTCGTCCCCCTTGAGCTGTGTGCCTAGTAACTGATAATCTGGTTGTTTTACTTTAAGCCCAAGCCTTTTTACTTTTAGTGAACACCACAGAATAGCATAATTTACTTATCACGGTTTGATGAAGTAGAAACACTCTCAGTTCTGCGCATTTGTTCCTCTTTAGTGATGACTAAACCAATTAATAGAATAGCTTAATTTACTTGTCTGGATTTGATTAAGCACTCTCAGTTTTGTTCCTCAGTGTTCGTTTAGTGATCGCTTCATCCAGTCAGTTTCGTATTCTTGGTTTATTATCTTTTCGTCTGTGGATTAGGTGAATTCTGCCAGTATTAGTTTCACTATAGTTTCAGATGCCGGAGTATAATTGGTGTTGAAGGGGGATCGTCGACCAAAATTGTCAACACCAAGAATGAGAAATACTTTGACCAGTATAATGACTATTGTCCGCTGGATATCTGATCAACGCTGTTATCCATCCTGCATCAGAACAAATTGAGCGTTAAGCACTTAACGGTGCTTGCATTACGCGTCCTATACATTAAACTCTTGCACATGTCAAGCACATATTAAGTAACAAGCCTTTGTAAACAAAACAGGCTTCGCATAATAATCAACAGCGCAAACTAACCGAGGAGGTCGACTTGACGTGTCGTCTCATTGATTTACAATAATTACAATAGATTCCGTCTGCAGCACGCATGAAGCTCGCAAAACATTTTCAACTCATTGTTCGCTCCACCATTCGATTGTTTCGCGTCTGAGGCTAGAGCAGCAAGGAATCGTTCTAATTCTACGTGATCAATCGATTAATTCGATTCGAATCGATTAATCGATTTATAACTATTCTTGAAAACTGGTAGTAATGTCCTTATGACGATTTCAACATTTTGAGTTCTTTGTTTAAACAAAGTCAACAATTTTAGATGTATTATAGATCGATAAGTCTTCCAAATGCGGCATGCAGTTGAATTGGGATACGCTACCAACCAACTGATCCGTTAGTCTTAGTGGGTAGTTTGGTGGCAGACTATATTTGCGTACCTAGATGCCTACACTTTAACTATCTGTAGGCATTATTATTATTGAAAGCAGTTGTCAATTGCCTCTCATTCCACTTTTATGAGCTGTTATTGTCATTGTAAATCAATTCAACCTTCTGCAATTTTCCTGTCCTGATTTAAGACGCATGTATTGTAATTCCGCGATACAAAATACAACTATGATAAATATTGCGTAAGTTTAGATGGTTCAGGCGCAGGATTTCCAATTCTTAAAACGGTATATGAGCCCCAAAAGGACCAATTCTCAAATGGATAAGATGTGAATTTAAAAGAAAAGTACAAAAATTAATTTGATTTGACGGCAATTTTTATTAAAAAAATCTCAACTTCGCAGCTAGTAACACTTTTATAATGCACGATTGGTCCGCTTACTCTGGTTGGTCTTTCTAATTGGCCTTGACTAAATTACTCATTAACAGAGCAATTTATTGCAGTTAGCTGGAACAACTTACTAAGTAAGATGCAGGCAGAAGAACTGATGAAAGTTTTTTACAACTTCTCAGGGTAACGAATGCAATGTGATTAAGTTTGGTCAATATGGCAAGCAACCTTGCAATGAGGTAGTGCAAAGTATAATAAGTAATGACTCCGATAAACAGAATATTTCAGTAGATGCTTAATTATAGTATATATTAATAAACGAATTTAAAATTGCTTTTATAAATGCAATGTTACTTAAATAGTCAATGTTATATGATTTAATAAATGTCTTGTTTTCAAAAATCTACCCCTAAAACGCTGAAATAAGATGTAAAAATCGCATTTATTTGAAAAGTTAGACTGCGGGACGCAGCTAGCTCTGAATCAATTCGATGTGATCTTCGAAGGTCATAACTGATATTCATATTTTTATAAAAGTAGCATGACATTGACATTGGTAAAGTGCACGCGACAGTCTCCTTTTATGCAGCAAGGTCGCTGATCGAGACAAAAAAAAACTTATGTCATTAATGAATAACTACCATATTGCTCTGGCAATCTGCATAATTATAATATTTGTGTAGTGTAGACAGTGTGCGATATTAATTAGGTAAGGTACATGGCCATGCTCAAGTCCATATTTCCAATTTCCATGTAATCGAAACTGGAGAGGCATGGAAGATATTCAATGTTCAGATGCTGAACGTCAGGCACAAAAGGGGTTAAACCACGAAAACTGAGTCAAATTGACTTCCAACATTGACACTAAGAATCCATCCATACTAACTATAACTAAGTGATAATAAGTTTTCTTTGTTCTGTGCCGATTCAATGAAACGTTTATCTATCTATCTATATATAGGTACTTGTAGAAATAGCTTTTTCTTGAGCCGCGAAAGAAAGAGGCTTGTTCTCATGGATCAATTGCCCATTGTAGAATCTAAGTTGTTGTGGTCAAATAACGTATCTTCTCGTCTCCACCGCAGACATCCGTGTATAGTATACTGTGAACAGTATATAGTGTGCCAACGAACGGTCGGCCTCAGAGGTAACTGTCCATGGGAACCATCACATGGGAATAATGCCGTCCCGGATACTAGATATAGTTTATACCGTAGTACTTTTTTGCACAATCGAATTAGGAATTTGGGAAAGTGTACTAGTGTTACTTTATATGATGTGTAGGTCCCTAGTTCCTACATTGGTGTTCGTTTGTCGAATGAGGTGGGTAGCGCCCCGGTTTCTGGAGTCAGATATTGTCAGGGAGCCGCTTAAAATCGTCCTACATAGCTCGATTGAATCTTCCAAAGCACGAAACAAAAGTAATTCACAAATAAGTAATGAAAGTAAGTCATTGGTGCGGGGGCCTAGGGTTTGCACCCGGGGACGTAGGATTACTAAGCGCTCAAGTTACCGCTTGGCTGTCACCACATGACCTCTACAATATAATATTTTACCATAATGTACAGCTTGGCTTGTTTTTATGACTAGCAAATTTATTTCTTGCCGAGAAAACCCGTGTCCATATCTTAGCTGTTAGGTAAGATGACCAAGTGCATGCGTGGCTGATGAGGACCTACATAGATACCAGGCTGATGAGATAGGTTCCAGAAAATATAGGTATTTATGTAACGTTAATTGGTAAGTAGGAACGTAGAATAGCTTAGAGGGGAATCAGGTGTTAGTTCGATGGAAAATTTACGCTCAATTCATAGCCTTGCAAATTCATCAAAGATCGTTGAGCAAATTATGCAGTCCCTATTGACCCCGAGATGGTGTCAATTGGCCACAAACACATGCATAAATTACAGTGCACAAATCAGTGTAATCATCCTCCAATTGATATCATGCATCGATTTCGTGGTAGGTTTTTTCGACTACAACGCGCTGTACATCTATGGGAAGAACCCTGTGATAGTAAGTAAATTGTATTATTTATTGCCATTTTCATAGCAAGACTGTAGCATACGAGGCCTAACCTAAATTAACCCGCTCCTTTCATTCATAGCATTGAAGCAAGGAAGTAGTGGCTCCATCTCCGCATAGCCGCTCAATAGTTCCTTCATTGAATCATTGACAATTCGGAACGAGTTTTACCCACACTATTTAATTCAAATCCGTTTGCTTGATTGCAAATATTTTTTATGCTGTGTAATTTCAGTTCAATTAGGTAGGTAGATAATATACGCCATCTTAGTCTGACGTACTTAGTATAGGTTTTTGAGTGCAGCGAGAGTTGGCCGAGTGCTAAAATGGCGACACTGCCCGTACTAATAATAATAATTGACTATCGCAATTGAAGGTCTTGAGTAGGTGGTAGGTACCCATAGAATTGCACTGGATGGCGCTAGGCGCAGCCTTGACTCGCACGTCCATATTCCATAACGTCCAAATTATTATGTCCTTGTATTGTATGCGCGTTTTATTCGTGCGTACATGACGCGCACACTTACAAACCGGGTTTGGTAATTCATTACGAAGCTTGTCTACTATGCCCATAGGGGAATTATTCAAATACTATTCTTGCTGACAAATACTTGAAAGCGCTTTAAAGCGTAGATGTATAGTATACCTATACGTCCTACTAATATCAGGAAATCATCCATCTACGCTTATCTCATTAGCTGCTAGACAGGTGTAATTAGCTCCATACTTTCTCTGTTGGCACTGGAGTGGACAGACTGTGTGTCTGCCCGAAATATCACTAGCCGTGGGATTTTGGCATAACGTAAACATTCTATGTACTTACAACAGAAATAGATCGTTAGCTGTTTATTGTATTGTTTACTCATGGAAGTTTGAACGATGCAGCGTTCCGGCCTTTAGGTATAATCTTGAAAAAAAAAGTCACCAAATTAATGGACTTCTGAATCAACTTTGATGTTTATAGCTAGCAGCTATGGACCTTCTAGGGGTCTCTACATTTTGAAATTGAGAAATATTCAATGAAGTCAGTTAAATAAAGGTAAGGTCGGTAAGGAGTATTTATTACCCGGTTATATGAGTTACACAATGTTATAAATTTAAAAATAAGAACTACTTACCTACCTACCTACTTAGGATAGCAATACAATAACACAAATAATAAGTTTTTAGGTTTGTATCATTTGCCCCCATTCTACGATTATTACAGTCATACACATTGAGACACAAAGGAACTGAAACACAAGTTTGAGATGAAAAAATACAAAAACAACAACGTCACTTTTTCAGTTTCCCGCCGAAACTCCTTCATTTTTTTTCTTTGTGTGTGCCATGGTAGTACTAACTATTCTGTGGCCTGGTACCGTTTACTTGCACATTGTGTCGCTTTCAACCTCTATCAGTTTAATCCTTGCTTGATTGAAGTTTGATTAGGGATAAGTTATTGAGAATGTTCCCAAAGATTGGATTACCTGCTGAGT
The DNA here is from genome assembly GCA_912999815.1 of Campaea margaritaria. Taxonomy (NCBI): domain Eukaryota; kingdom Metazoa; phylum Arthropoda; class Insecta; order Lepidoptera; family Geometridae; genus Campaea; species Campaea margaritaria. The sequence goes on from OU538791.1 coordinate 11,838,918, forward strand.
CAAACGATTGTCAACCGTAATTTCGTAACAGTGATGTGCCTACGTTTGACTGGCTCCTTCCGAAATTCCGTGACAACTGGATATTAGATAATGAACACACCACCATGTTTGGTTGCATCTATGTAGGATCAGATGAGAGCGCTGTCATGATCTAAGCGTTATTTTTGCCTTAATTTTGTCTGTTAATGTAGGTTAGTTATATAGGATTTTCCAAAACGTTATTTTATAGTAAAGTGGGTACACTTAACCAATCCCCCTATTGATGTTAAGGACCCATGCATAGGTAGGAAGTGTAGGACGCAACGTCCAAAACCCGCGTTGTCGTAAAAAAAAACAACGGTTATTAGTTCTTACGGAATCCACAATTAATATATTATTATTAACAACACATTTTAGCTACTTACCAGTTAATATATTTTAAAATAATATATTAAGTATTTATTATGTAGTAACCCTGTAGGTACACTGTACAGGCACCAAAAACTTCTTACGTTGGACTTTAAGTCGGTACGGTACTAGTATCTAATATTGTAAACTTAAAAAATTACTAGGAAAATAAAACTAATTAAAGTATTTAAATATTATGTAGAAAATAAAAATATCTGAGTTTAGTCTATGACTAAGTTTCTATTATACCTATTATGGTATTCGTTTATTTATGTTCTTAATCTTACTTAACTTATTATTTGCGTAAATAGAACGTTATACCTATTCCTACTAACCTTCTCCACACCATGCGCCAGTTTAAAAATAATTATTGTGCATGACAAAACATATATCTGTTAATTATTTTTTATCTATGTATATTATTCTAGAACCGAATTTATTTAATAATATGTAATTGTAATTTATTCATAAATTTTATCATTTACGTAAGTTAGGTATATTCTGTGGTCTTAAATTTAATTTTTGTACGTAGTAACTATACTTTAACAACTTACCCAATGTGAAAAGATGCAAAACAAGCGAAGACACAAGCAATCCTCTCAACATTTTTCAAAATTTACGAAAACATACCCACGACACGTATACATAAAAATTAAAGTCGTTTGCATTGTGCAGGTGTATAGGTATAAAACCTAGCAAAGCCTTACAAAAACACCACACTTGAGTTCACAGATATTAACACTGTTATTTTTTATTCTAAGTAAAACAGAACAGTTAGCACTAGTAAATGTCACAGCTTTAATTGTTCGAAGTTTGAATTCGGATTGGAAGCAAAATTTGGCGCGAAAAGAGACGACGCGACCACACGCTCGCGTGCGTGAAGCAGACTTGGCTCTTCTTGGCTTGGCCGACCGACTGTCGAGTGTCGACTCGCTCGACCGACAATCGCACAGTAGGCGGGCGGTGCGAAAAGGCACTCGCACAACGCGGGTCCTCTCATGGTGGGTACAGACCAACCGAACATAAGCGAGCGAATGGTCACCAATTGGTGGCCACCGAACGGTACAGTATACGCTCGTTTTCGCTGTTGTGTCCACACCAAACGAACGCATGCAGAGTTCGGCGAATCACGCCGAACTAGTGATGTGTCGTTACCATACGGATTAATAACCAAACTATCAAAACCGTGCGATTATTGTAGTAGGTAACAACTATACGATAATAGTGGATTGTACCACAAGGGAACAAAATAATGTAATTACGGCGAGAGCGATTTTTGAATCCAGAGCGAAGCGAAGGATTCTATAGTAGAAGTAGTAGAAGTCAAAGTACTTCGCTCGAGCTTAAATAATTTTGTTACCGTGTGGTACACGATACTTTTCATCCCAAGCTATGAGAAAATATTCATCATACGAGAAAAAATCTTTTGACGTGACAACGTCTAATAAATCGATGAACGCCGGTATGTAGCCGAAAAAGTTGACACATTGTCCCGTTACGCTCATTGTACGCTTGTGCCGCATCTATCTCTCTTCTCTTCTTGACAGGTTAATTATTCTTGCATTTTAGAAATTTGAGTACTTTAATTTAATTTAATAAAAAGTAACAAAAAGAAAACAAAATTTTAATACCATCATACGAAAAAAAAATAAAAAAATATAAATATATAATAAAAAAAAGTGAATAATATTTTAGAAAACAAAATAAAAGAAAAGCAAATAAAATATTTATTTATAATTAATTTTTATTTTTTTTGGCAATAAATTTCCTTTTTATTGATTCATTCATTTATATTATTACCACTCTTTATTGAAAAAACTCTAAAAATGAAGTGCCCGGGAATGACCCACTTTGCTCGCACTTATCCAGAAGCAAAATGTCTCTTTTCGAATACATGGGATTAAAACTTTCTTTCGTGTTTTTCAATTAGTCGTGACATTTAACATATATTGCATTAATTTGCTTGAACAAATGAAGACAACTGTTTATTTGAGTTGTCAAATTCAACTGAACATATTATTGTAGCCTATGGAGTATAGCCCTCCTACTCGCACGCATCAAAACGCTCTATCTGGCTTATTCACTTTCTCCAGCTACGTTGACAACTTCAAGTAGATACTTTATAGTTAGCGGCGATTTATTATAGCGTTCTGACAACAACTATGGTTTCTTATCGTAGGTACATATCAAGTGAGTGAACAAAAGTGAAAAATTATCGTTTTGAAAAATAGATTAGGTAGTAATGCTTTAGTTGAATAACGACTTGTTGTTTCACATCACTAGCTGCTACTAGGTATAATATCCATCGTCTATGCCTGTTTGAGATCAATGTTAGTCATCGTAGTTCACATGCCACCCGCTAGATGGCTCCGTCAAATGAGCCGTCCCGCCTACCTAAGGTCGTTTTAAGTAGCGTTCAAGATAATTGTAAAGTGCGTTCATAAACCTTCGTATTAGAAAATACAAATTATTTTCTCAAGTAAACGGAGTATTATTTTGGGGGATACCAGGGCGACAACATAAGATAGATTACCTGGTCAAGTAGGGGCACTTGACCACGTAATCTATCTTATGTTTGATGCGTATGAATTATTGATTTGATTACATACACAATGAATATTAAAGTCAGTCATTTGTAATTAACAAATGAAAACAAACCTTTTATATTTAGGCTACCTAGATACTATGGATAGTAGAGCCATGCATGCTAGATGCGAATAGAATAACTAATCAAAAAGTTCGTCAATCAAAAACATCAAAAATTCTGGTGGTTTACATTTTCCCTAAACTAATCCTTATGTACCTCCTAAACGCGTGGACCGATTTACATGATTCAAATGGATAAAATAATTTTAGACCTATTCCTTTCATTTGACACCAAAATCATTAAGATATCACCACAAACAAAAAATCGTATTTTCAGGTTGCTCTCGTAATTATATAGGTAACTATTATAATAATTATTATAATATCCCACTGCCACAGCCTAAGTTTCTGCTTATACAGCTCTATGACCATCAGCAGTTTTGAGTTAGGCCATTCCATAGAGTTTATAGTTAACTGAGATTTATTATAGCGTTGTGATACCAACTATGGTTTCGTTTCGTACATAACAAGTGAAAAAGTGAAATATATCGTTTTGAAAAATAGATAGTAATGACTTGAATAACGACTGATTTTTGATTCACATCACTAGCTGCTACTAGTCACACCGTTGCAGTGGGTACAGACCAACCGAACATAAGCGAACGAATGGCCATCAATTGGTGGCCACCGATCGGTACCGTACTCGCTCACTTTCGCTGTTGTGTCCACACCAAACGAACGCATGCAGAGTTGGGCGAACCACGGCGAACTAGTGATGTGTCGTTACCATACGGCTTAATAACCAAACGATTTGAAACGATTATTATAGTCGGTAACTATACGTTATTAAACTTTTCTTCGTGTACATCTATCATGATATTTATATTGCATTTCTGCGATTGCTAGAACAAATCAAGACCGCTGTTTATTCCAGTTGTCAAATTCAACTGAACTAGTGAAATTTTATATTTAGGCTACCTAGATACTAGGGATAGTAGAGCCATACATGCTAAATGCGAATAGAATAACTAATCAAAAAGTTCGTCAAACAAAAACATCAAAAATTCTGGTGGTTTACATTTTCCTTAAACTAATCCATATGTATCTCCTAAACGCGTGGACCGATTTACATAATTCAAATGGATAAAATGGTTTTAGACCTATTCCTTTTATTTGACATCAAAATCATTAAGATATCGCCACAAACAAAAAATCGTATTTTCAGGTTGCTCTCGTAATTATATAGGTACCTATTATAATAATTATTATATCTCACTGCCACAGCCTAGATTTCTGCTTAAACAGCTCTATGAGTCTACAGTTTTGAGTTAGGCCATTCCATAGAGTTTATAGTAAACTGAGATTTATTATAGCGTTGTGATATCAGAATCAGAATCAGAATATTTTTATTGTATAAATTGTGTACATTATGCTGTTGTTATTACAATAAGAAGTTTCAACAATTTGCCCATTTCGGGCGCACAATAATTAACTTACTTATACACTAGATAAAATTGGAAAACAAAACAATTAACCATATTTTAAATAAATTGTTAGGAATTTAAAAAAGTAGTTATTATATAGAAAAGTATTCTTTTAAATTATAAAAACTTTGCGTTAGCAACCAAAATTTTAACTTTTTGTTGAAATCTGGTCCACTTTGCATCTTAACGTCAAGAGGTAGATTGTTATGAACTTTAATAGCTGTGAAGTAAGAGCTCTTATGATACAACGTGTTATGAAGTATTTAAATATTATGCTTGTATTTGGTCCTTAGAATTTCGGATCGGTTGGATTTTGTTTTATAAAAGTACTCGTAATTGCTTTCGACAAATATACTAATTTGATAGATATAAATACAAGTAAGTGTAAGGAAGTTATTCTATATGAAAACATTACGAAGTGTTTCAGTACTATTTAAATTAAATATACATCTTAGACATCTTTTTTGAAGTAGAAAAGTAGTTTCTACTTCTACAGAATTACCCCAAAATATAATCCCATAGCTTAAAAGAGGATAAACGTAATCATAATACGTGTTTATAGCAATTTTTTTTGATGATACGTTTTTTAGTATTGAAACAGCATATATGTATTGAGAAAGTTTTGTGTTAAATTTAGAAATGTGAGATTTCCAATTTAATTTGTGTCTATAGTAACTCCAATAAAATTGGTTTCTGTAACAATATCGAGTTTTGTTTTTTTAACAAGAACATTTAACGGTAATGATTTTTGTCTATAATTTCTAAATTCTATTAATTTCGTTTTATCAACATTTACATTTAGATTTAAATTTTCTAACCAGCTCACAACTGCTTCGATAGATTTGTTAATTTCTATTTCAAACTCATTCGGACTCAGGTTTAATTTACTCATGTAAATAGTTGCATCGTCAGCAAATATAACACACAAATGTTTGATAACAACTATGGTTCCGTTTCGTACATTAACAAGTGAGTGAAAAAGTGAAAGATATCGTTTTGAAAAATTGATAGTAATGCTTTATTTGAATAACGACTGGTTGTTTTTTCACATCACTAGCTGCTACTAGTCATTTGTAATTAACAAATGAAAACAAACTTTTAATATTTAGGTTACCTAGATGCTATGGATAGTAGAGCCATACATGCTAGATAGGTACTAATTATTATTAAAAAGTTCGTAAAACAATAACATAAAAAAATCTGGTGATTTATATTTCCTCCAAATTAATCCTTAAGTATCTCCTAAACGCGTGTACCGATATACATGATTCAAATGGATAAAATGGTTTTAGACCTAGTCCTTTGATTTGACACCAAAATCATTAAGATATCTCAACAAACAAAAAAGCGTATTTTCAAGTTGCTCTCGTAATTATTATATTATATCCCACTGACTAGGCCCTGTAACCTAGGTTTCTGCTTTTATACATCAGCATCTATCATTTATGAGCATCAGCAGTTTTGAGTTAGGCCATTCCATCGCGATCGTAGTATAAAAATCAAAATTATTGTGAACACGACACGTCCGTTCAGTGCAACCGTCGCGACAGAATGAGCATTCGCCTGTCCGTACACACCGCGCTCGTTCGTACGTTCCATTTTTCTTTGATGTACCGACAACCGGTCGGAGCACGGCCGCAGGCAAGCGAGGGCTAGCGGAAGCCACCGTTTGGTTTCGCTCGCTTTCGCCAGGACGTCCACACCAGTATTTTGTATTCGCTCGGTGGCATTCACTCGCGCGTGCTCGCTTGGTCTGTACCCAGCAGGAGCACGGCCGAAGGCAAGCCAGGGCTAGCGAAAGCCACCGTTTGGGTTCGCTCGCTCTCGCCAGGACGTCCACACTAGTTTTTGCATTCGTTCTGAGGCATTCGCTCCCTTATGTTCGCTTGGTCTGTACCCAGCATCACTCGGCTTCAATCGTCTATGTACCTACGTCACTAAGCTTTGAAGGCACTGCATGCAGCAAGCTGAGGCACCCATACAAATCAATCTACTATATACAATAAACTACCGCAGAACTCAGCCAACGGCTTGTGTGACGAGTACCATTTCTTTCTTCTATGAAATTATTCAACTTTGTGCAAATTGGTGCGTGATTCCGAAGAGTGCTGTTGGGTTCGATTCCACGCTTGGGCCCAAATTTAATACTAACTACTCAAAAGCATTTACGAAATCAGGGGTCTTCGTTTATAATCTGAGCGATAAGGTGATCGTTGGGCTGGCGGCGGCTCTGCGATCAAGACGTGGTCAAGCCTTCCGCATAATATACTTCATAAAGCATAGATCTTTCCCTTTCTTTGAAATAAGTAGGTAATCGTAAAAAGTATAAATAACAGTACACTAGTATATAGGTACCTACATAAATTATTTATTTGTGAGAAAATAATTTCTAACTAGGTACATGATAAACTTTCTAAGCGTTACCTACCTACCTACCGGACTACGGGACGTAGTACTATCTATTCTGTGCTACGGGTCTTGGTTTACCTAGAGTAGCACGCAGGTTACTAACGGGTAAAAAGACTAGGCTCACTACGACTACGGGTAAACACTAAGCAAGCAGTCAAGAAGTGTCCTCGCTCGACCGATTGGTACTCGACACTTGACGCTCAACATTTTGACTATTCCAATTTCCAGCACCAATAATTGAGACTTAAGAAAATATACAAAATCAAAGAACCACCACCATGGCAAAGGGTTGAAAGGCCATGAAAAGGTTGCTTAAGCAAAATAATGCAAAGCCAAAATTTAAAAAAATGTGACAGTGACTATTGCAAGAAAGTTGATAATGACATCAATCGACGATACGAGACGTAAGCTGTCGATCATCCCGTCAATGTCAATTTCTTGTACAATGCACAAGTTATGCGAAGCCAAAATCTATTAGAAACGTTATCTGCGATTTGTGAAGCCAAAAGAAAACAAAAAAGTAAATTGTTATGTTTTAATTTGTTTTGTTGATTTAGTTTTTAGTTTTCATTTCTTCGAAACTTTCGAAACAAGTTTATCAAACTCAAAGTAAAGTAAACTCTGCTTTTTTTTAACAATCTGAATGGATTTACATGTAAATTAGAATAACAGCACCCCTCTCTATGTTTAAAATGCAGCCAGCCAAGGGTTTGCTCAAGGTGTTCACAGGATGTTGTATGAGTGCTTTTCTGATGGAGATTTTAATGACCAGAACGCCGGAGTCTGCTAACTTAGTCACTTTTCTACAATTCTTATCTATAACTCTCTATGGCATGGTAGCTATTTCAAAATTTGGCTCGGTAAGTTGGAATATTATGCTCTGAAGCAAATTGTAAGTAAAATTACATTAAATTTGTACGCTTTGAGTGATATATTAAGAGTTTTGTTGTAATATCTGTTTCAATGGTAAGTTTTGAAGTGAACTGTTTATTAAATTAGAGGATGTAAAGCTTTGAAGTTATTTTTGAGATATTCACACTATTCAAAGAGCCAACTAGGCCAAAATTTAAAATTTTAAATATGTCCAGTTGCATGCGCTTATTTCCTTTTCATGTTTACATTTAATTTTCTCTTATAAAATTCACAGCATATAATTTTGTAGTAATAACTAGATTTTTTTCAATAAAATCTATTTAATTAATAAATGGTCATAAAAATTCATGAATATTATATACAAATTATTTATTTAGTATATTTTCAGGTAAGTCCAAAAATACCAATACGGCAGTATGTAATACTAGTTGCTTTGTTTTTTGTAACGAGTGTGGCAAATAACTATGTTTACGCTTTGCATGTGCCTTCGACGCTCCATATGATTATACGGTAATTATTTTTTGGCATTATAAACCTTATTAGTTTGCTATTAGTGCAATACTTAGTAAGCAAGCAAACATGCAGTATGGTGACTGCATCAGTGCTTAACATCAGTTGAACAAGTTAATTAATTACTAAAAAATACTTTAAATAATATTATAATTCCATCCACTGTTTTTTTTACTTTGTATTTGCTAGTCCAAATAATGGTCATGTTCAGTTTATCTGTCACCACATCTTATTATTATAAATGCATATGTTAATAAAGATATTTTTAAAAACCACTTCTCTAATATGTGTATGTCAACATTTCAGATCAGCATCGTCTCCGGCTAGCATGCTTGTCTACTGCTATGCGAAAAAGCAATGGCCAAAGCCCAACAATGCCATAGGATCCGTCCTCATAACCTCAGGAGTGGCCTTGGCAATGTACGGTGGAGCTCCCACCGAGGAGACCCAGGGTAGATTCCTGTTCTGGTGCATCGGAGTCACAATCTTGCTGTCCACTCTAATAACTGGAGCATACACGGGATTGCAACAGGAAATGTTGTATGGAGCGTATGGAAAACATCCTAATGAGGTTTGTATGTTGCATATAAGTTTTTTCACATCACATTTATTTATGCAAAAAGGGTTCCTTTTTTTCCCACTGGCTCTGCCCTAGCAGTGGGGAGAAAGGGAAAATTAAAAATTGTATGGTTTTTCCCCACATTGGAATAAAATGGTAAAGAACATGGATTTATAGGTATAGATAGTCCAAGAGCACTAGCCTGGTACCAGCTGGCAGTGAACCAAACATGCTACTAGCATTGCTTTCTTGGTGGCAATGCCAATTTTAACTATATATATTAGTACCAACAGGCTCTGAACCTTATCACAATTCCCAGATAAAGGTTATGCATAATGTTTTACCTATTTGATTTAATGACTTATATAAACGAGGTACAATTCTAAGTTATCTACACTACGATTAACATTTACGATTAGTTAATTACGATAGGTATTTGATAATAGTGAATTACTTTTTGTTGCTATCCAAACGAAATCTGTGATTTTAGTTCCGGTGATTTCTGGTCTAATGAATGCTCCACACTAGCCGCTACTGTCTATTATCATTAGGCTGTTCCTACAGGTGAAGATTAGTGAACTTTCAAGAAAGATCCCCCATTTTACCCACTGAAAATGTAGCAGCTTGGAATAACGATAATATATATAAAAAAAAAAACTTATTTTTTCAGATGTTGTTTTACACACACGCCCTCCCGCTGCCGCTGTTTTTGGGAATCTACCCCCAACTGCGAAACTCTTCTCTGAACCTGAGTATTGATATTTGGATATTGATACTTCTAAACATTGTATCTCAGTTCTACTGCACACATTCTGTCCATGAGCTAGCTACTAAAGAAACTTCTGTCACTGTTACGTTTATACTAACACTGAGAAAGTTTATATCTTTACTGATTTCTTCTATAGTTTTTAAGAATAATTTGACCACATTCCATGTTGTTGGGACAGTCTTAGTCGCTCTGGGTACATATGTCTACTTTGACTTCTTTAGTCGGAGAAAGCAAAGGCCGGTTAGTTTGAAAGATACTTGACTACGAATTAGGAACTGTTTACAATATGTGTGTATTTCATAGCTTATTCTCTTGTACTATATATAGTTGATATAATTATTTGTATCTTTTGAATATCAGCATTTAGCTAGGTCAATAATAATCCCAGATTTACATTATGAAAGTAATTTTCGTAATTTACACAATTCAAAAGAATATTTAACAAACTTGAAGGACTCTGTTAAATGATTTTATTGTGAAACAGCGATATAAATTTTATGATGTTTTATAATTATTCAATTTTACATTTTGTCCTAAGTTAATAATTAAATTATGTCCTTGAATAATATGCTTCCTAAAGTTCCTAGTACATACTAAATATTTTATAATACTATTTTTGAAATTATACAAAACTATTATTATTCTGAGTTCATTGATATGGATATTTAGTTTGCTGCACTCAGAATCTACAAGTGGGGAAAGTTTAGCGAGATAAGTGTAAAAAAAACTGGTTGTGGTTTTTAGATAAATCAATTTATAATGATTGTTTTAAATATATTTTTTGTGAGAATAATATATTCTATTACTTTTTTGTTTTCGTTTTCTTTCACGAGACTTCCTAATTATTCATAATACTCACTGGCGACTCAAATACATACAACTGATATTTCTTGGACTGTAGTTAGGTAATAAAAAGCTTATTGAGGTCATGTCTAAATCCTAAAATGGTATGGGAAATAAGCAAGATACTATTTGTCAATAAACTTACATAATTTCAGAACCCTCTAGCGAATTACGTGGGAAATAAAATATGCACTTTATCATATAATAATGCCTCTATGATTTTAAATCTGTGGTTTTTCATAAGTCAGTCCGCTGATAACACATGCCTAAAACCTGTTTGACCCATTTTCGTAGTGGTAGGCCTTCTTCTGCAAGAGACCGCCTACTGGGGAAATACCACCACACACACACACCTCTGCCTAATATTCATCCACCAAGCAGTATATTGTGACGAGCGCAGTGCATTACCTCGGAAGACTACGCAATGCAAAGTTCTGGGCAGGCGTAGCACTTACCATCAGGTGAACGCCTTGCTCGTCTCGTTAATAAGTAAAATAAAAAAAAACAGTTTTATAAATTATGATATTTTATTGCCATTAACTTCCTACAATAGTGTACAAATAACTAGTTATGTGCAATAACAACCTTGTAGATAACATAAGTTTATACTACCCTCAGTACCACCCAAGGTAACAAGAAAGCTGCTAGAAAATGAAAAATATAATAAACATTAAAAGTATTCGTAGCCTATTCAATTACTCATACATGCAGACACATTCACTTGATAAACTTAATTATGTATTTTACATTTTGTCCCATAGTACAATTTGTTCGCCTTTTGGAAAAACCCGCTTTAGTATCTGCAAGAAAAAGAAACAATTTATTAGGTACAACATACATCAAGCAACTGGTTCGTGGTACACAATACATTTTGCTTCATTGATAAGTTTAGTATTCATTTATTAGACACCACCCACAGTCTGTTGTGAATCTGTTCTGTGAATCACAAATCTGTTGTGAAATAGATTGCAGCTAAAAAAGTTGAAAAAAATTGACGTAATTTTACAGAATCGATTTGGGATCTGTCAAGCAAGTAGGTTGTAGGTAGATCATTACATTTGTTTTCGATGATGTAATAAATAACTAGACTCAATTTCGATCGTATCTTTTTAATAATATTTTACTTTTCGTGTATTTTGGGGACATGGCAAAGTATTTCCAAAAGTAGGAAATATTATAATTCCCATATCTGAACTTTGCAGGCACTGAATGTTTTCGAAAAACTATGCGAGTCTGTTCTTGGTCAATGTCACAATCCTTTAGTAAGAATTATGGGAACAAACCGCATCCTTTTGTTTGCTTATCTCTTTGTTAGTCACCTGGGCTTGCTGTCAGAGCGCGAGCGCCTGTCGTGGGGGGATCGTGACCGGCGTATGGAAGGCGAGCGACGGCGCACGGACGGCGAGCGGCGCAGGGAGACGGATCGGCCGCGGGAGAAGGACCTGCGGCGGGGGCTTCGGCTGCGCGATCTGTAGATAACCACGCGTTAGCAACTAGTATCAACTTACATGTGCTAATTTAGGGTCTTACTTATAAACTCCTCTTAAAGTTGAGTGACGTTAGCATTGCGCACTTCATTTTTGTACTGTACATCATTATCACAACAATGATAACGGTGACGTTCGTCATATACATTACATTCTTAACTCTAAAGAGTCGTTTATAAGTAAGGTTATTAATTTTTAAGTACGGAGTGACGTCCTTCCATCTTCAGCTTCTTCACAAAGATTAGTTTCAACTGGTGACAAATCCTCCTGTAGGACTTGTGCGAAACTCCTTTTGCTGCTGTTTCGTCAAATTGATTTTATAAAGAACATCGATACAGCTTGAACTGATAGTTGAAGTGGACGTGATAACAATTGGATATAGCTTCAAATAACAACTGAGAAAAATGTGTAACATTTAAAAATATTATCCTTCTTGTATGTTTTCGATATTTGTCAGATAAGATCATACATTCTATAGTACTGTCAAATTACACCTCAATGCCAACAAACTAAGTTTCTAAGTAAGTACAGGTAAGTTTCTAAGTATAGGATTCAAATAGTACCGAGCTATGGTGAGCCTGCGAAGGTTGACCGTTGGCTGCTGTGAGGCCGAAGTGAGAATATCGAGGAGATATCTTCAGACGGTGGCGTTAATTGGAAGTTTCTACAGAGTTTGCAGTTGGGGAGATCGCTGTTCGGTTTGTAGCTGTTGCCGATGCGTTGGAGGAGCGTCAAAGCCTAACGGCTCTCATTATGTCCACGTGAGGACCAGGTGGGGGTTAGGTGACCGCTGCTAGGAGAATAGTTAGGGGGGCGCAGTTGAAGTCGTTTGCTGCGCCTTGTGGTTCGCAGTCGAGCGGGATGTTGCAAGCGGCGTTCGCGGATGTCAGATTGGCAAACGTGCCGTAGTTGTGGTGAAGAGATGTGGTGAGGTCGTTGGTGTGTTGGTGGTTGGTTGATAAAATGGACCTGCAAACGTTCCAACACCCACCACGTTTAATTCCTTCTTACGATGTTTAGCAGATAATTATATCAACAAATACTCTTCAATAGTCTACACATTCATATTTAAGGTCATGCATTTAATAACTCTCATTGTTAGAACTTTTTGCTGTTTGCAGATGTTCCTTCAATATTTGGAATTTTAAGCTATTACAACGGTAAAAATATAGGAATGTGTACACGGTAAAACAGTTTAAAGTAAACCAAGTGTAATCAATCAGCATGCAAGAGACATACCTCGAGAATCTGCTACGGTCACGTCTGGTGCGACCGTTTGACATCTCAACACGGATACGTGACCCACAGCATCGTCTGAAATAGTAATAGTTATACTTCTGTTGCATTTTTACATGACTTATATTTCAAAAGAAAACAGTGAAGACAGTAAGTGTAAGTAATTCTTGGTGATAAATCCTACTTATAATTTTTGACTTGTTTTTTATTTTAATATTAATATTATTACAACGAGCAAATCTTTCACCTGATGGTAAGTGATAAGCCCGCCCATAACAATTGCAGTGCCACCCAGAACTTTGCATTGCATAATCCTGAGCGGTACTACACTGTGCTCGTCACCCTGAGACATCGGCTCTAAAGTCTCATTAGGCCCAGTAATTTTGCTGGAAACAGTGCACTTCAAACCGGAACACAGTAATGTTTGTGCACTACTTAGTCTAATAAAGGTAATTAGATTAGGTCTATACTAGGAAAACTAGGTCTAAGGAAAAGTTGATAAAAGAAATGTTCCCCATTTCGAAACAAGTGTCAATCTCTGAAGAATGCCACATGTCAGTTTCGAATTGGAGGTACTATTCTGTAGCACACTTATGACTCAAGCGTTTCACATCAAGAATGAGACGGATCTAAGGAGTGTGCTTTTAGTAAAGAGATCAGTGACAAAATTGTCAAGAGTAAGTGGTAAATATTAATGTACCGTGGACGGGATTCGAACCCGCACCCTCTGGATTTGAAGTCACCTATGATACCAATAAGCCATGTTGGCAGCTAAGCCAAAGTCTGAATAATTCGACGGTTAGACACGAACCAATGTAATAATAATATGCTGATGGGAAAAGTGTGTAATAAATAGGAGTTGCAGAAGTAGGTGTTTGTTTGGGTTTTTAACTTTGCCAAGAATAACCAAGATGGCGGCTTGATGGCGGATCAATACGCTGCTCGGTTGGAGAATGATCAATGGTAATTTCAGTATAAAAAATTAGATTTAACAGATTACTTACGTTCCATCTAAGCCTCGAACAGAGTCTTCAGCGTCTCGAGGGTCTTCATACTCGACGAACGCAAATCCTGGGGGGTTTCGAGCCACCCACACATTTCTAATACTTCCGTACTTTGAGAAAACCTTCTCAATATCATATTTTGATGCATTTGTACCCAAGTTTCCGACGTAGACTTTGCAGGAAAGATCCCATTCGCGATAACGAGACGACATCTAGAAAGAAATGGGTCATTCGTGGTACATTTTTATGATAAACTTGACGCCATGTTGTAGAATTGTAATGTAATTTGGCTTCGGATTTTAGTTAGAATGTGTACTTACAATTGTGTTCACTCGAAAGGAAATCAAAAGCACAACACTGAAAATAATTAATTTAAATTTTCGTTACTAGAAAATTGAGAAAGAAACGCCTCCCAACTAACCGACGCAATCTTTGAATGAATGAAAATTTAATGTGAGCGAATGGCTGTCGGCTGAGTGATACTAAGTGAGTTGTTCAGTGGTTCAGTGGTTCATTCATTCGAGTGAGTGGGAAAGCTTGACAGATGAAATATTTGATTAATCTTTATTGTACAATTTGACTTCAAATAGATGAGTGGGTAGCGTATTTAATAATTATATTAATTTATTTCTAGCTTTTGATTGCCTATTTTTTTTGTTTTAAAATGATTGTTTTTTTAAGAGTAATTTTAAGACATATCAATGTCAACTGTCAACATGACATAGCGCTTGGTCTGCCAATCAACTGCGCATTCTGCTCTGCGCAGAGTGCGCAGTGAGAGCGTGCGCTGTCAATGTCAGTTAAGTTATTAGAACGCGCAGAGGTAGATTTATCCGATTTTTAAAACGAGTTGCGATTTTTACCCTATTCCTTTTAACAATAAAACGAAAAGCAAAGTATAGTAAAATGGACGTAGTGGGACTACTAAATAATATAAATGACAAGTCGAACATGTTTGCTGTGAAAACATGGACTGCCGAATGGTCCAATAACTTCCAAGAGAATCAGGTAAGAATCTATTGATTTTTGCTAATAGTCTGTAATGCACGATATTCTGTGATAAATCATAACTTGTTTGCTGATAAGTGGCGTTTCAAATTTACTACCGGCGAAGTTTCATTGTCGTGTGATGTTTCGTAATAAAACTAAGAAATCCTTGAAATCAATGATAAAGTTTTGTGAGATCGTCTAAAAATGGATGTTGTGCGGGACCTTGACTGTGGTCGCAAACATAAGTCTGTTTATTTCACTATATCGAGAATAAGGTTTATGTGGATCATAGTTTTTAGTACAATTTATTTCAATAATATTCTACAAGACAAAGGAATCATTAATGCCCCGTTTATTTAGATAGCATTCTTAAAAAATAATTAACAAGAACATAAATATATTAAATGAACATGTTAATTGTTTAGGCATTTGAAACTGCTATGGTCTAAAATAGTTTGCAATCTGTAAAGAATTTGATATTTAATTTGAGACCATATTTTTTCCTAAACTAGAAAATGAATTTAATCACTGCTGTATATTTTTTTAAATAAACTGAGAAATACTATTAGAAGTAAATAGACAGATCAATGAACTCCTTATTGAAATGCCACAGAACAAAGAAAAGTAGAATTTTACATGTAAAATAATTTGGTTTTCGTAATTAAAATTCATTTAACACTGTGCCGAGTAAATAGTTATTCTTACTTACCATCTACACACATAATTCAACACCTATCATTATAAAAAATGTGGAATGAATCAAATGGAGTTGTCAAATGGTACCTTGACATTTAACAAAATTAATAGTTGCAAGGAAACATTTCTTAATCTATACTTGATTAACACTTTACTGCTGAGCCGGTTTTCTTGTCTAGCCACGGGTGCGGCTCTGCTCTCTCCATACTGTCTTCCCATACAGCAAACACAACAGTTGTGTTTTCCCGCACTCGCGGCAAGTTATGAAAAACACTACAGTTGTAGTTTAAGCAGTGAATGTGTACCCTGCTCTACATTTGTGAAATATTTCTATATATATGTGAAAAGTTTGAAAGTAATTATTTGTTGAAAATTCTATTTTTCCATATGTGCTTCTATAAAATATGTATTTATTCCGTACTATAAGCTGATGAAACTGAGCCCACACACCATCAATCCTCTGTTAGCAACTGAGGAGTTTTGTTTATCTTCCATGTCTATCATCAGATCAGCTTGCTGCCACTATAATATTGTCCTTGGACACTAGGTCAAAATTGACTTCAAATATTTCGATTTATGCAGTATTTCGAGTTAGCCCTCTCTTCACGCCGAAACAGCTGAACATATTTTGATTAAATTTAGTACATTGATACATTAAGTCCTGGAATAGATCATCAAATACTTTTTATCCAGGAAAACTGTAGGGTTCCTATGGAATACAGTATAATACAACTCTGTGCCTACTTGCCTAGTAACAAAATAACACCAGCATCAAGTAAAAATATTATTCAGATTGATCTTGCTGCTATAGTTTTAATCTGGTAAAAATGAACTATTTCTTTGGGATAATAGGTAATGCAGGTGAAACTGCGGGGCGCTGCTAGTATGTAAATAAAAAACTAAACAATAATATATTTTTTAGACAAAACGGGTCTAATTTGCCCACCAAACTGACTGAAACAACGAGGTAGCTATGTAAAAAATATTAAAAAAAAAATATTTTGGTACATTGTGTACATACATGTGTTAAATAATAATAGTTTGGTCTAGTAAATATGAATTAAATATTTTCTTGATATAAATAATCCTGATATAATTTCCATATATAAAACATATTTACAACTCCATAAGTCTTGAACTGTTTAACTAAAACAAAGAAAGCTACCTGCCCCAAAATCAAGTATCACCCAATTAAAATGGTTATTAAGGAAAAATTGTATTTAAGCTTATTTAATTTGAAACAATATTAGGCTATTAATATTGATTTATCAGATTATAATTGTTAAGTCATGCTGATAAAAAATATAAGTCGGTCGACTGATGAAACATAAAGAAAATATCTACAAATCAATCAAATATAATTATGATGCCATTTTTGTTGCTAATCCAGTTTTAATTATCAGTTTTGTTATCTAAGAAACTTATTTTTATCATTTTCGTCTGGGCATTGACATAGAGTTCATTTGGGTCCATTGTCCAAAAGCTTGTAAAAAAACACTTATATATGTTCGAGTCAAATCTTGCAAGTAAATTTTGACCCAGTTATCGCTGTTGAATTTGATTAAAATTTTGCACACCTGTCCAGTCCCGATAACAATACAATATTATGATGCCTTGACACTGCTGAGCTGATCTGATGATAGACACGGAAGGTAGACAATGGAAGTCCTCAGTGACTAACAGTAGTTTGATGGTGTTTCGACTCATTCAATCAGCTTGCAGCACCCAATACGTATTTTGTAAAAGCTTGTCTGGAAAAATATTTAATTACTTACCTAAAACTTTCTTTTATTGTTTACTAACTTTAAAAATTTGGTCTGTTTTTTTGTCTGAAATTCGGTGTTGACAGTGTTCAAGAGATTTGGTTCAAATTTCAATAAAAAAAAATTACAATTTTGATTCGGACCTTCCAAAACGCATGTACCGTACTATGATTGCAACTGGTTACATAAAAATTTTAAATTCCTCCTTCATTTCTTAAAATAAAATGATGAAATAAACGGAAATTATTTATTTGACATAAGGTTTAGTGAAAAGTCGTCTTATTCAGTGCTCGATGATACATAACACTAACACAGTCATAGTGACATGCAAATTATAATTAAATAGAGGAATTCGTCTTCTCGGAATTTGATCTGCGCGTTTGACTTTATTTTGATCATTAACTCCTACAACATTATTTAGTGTCGGTGTCGGTGCGAACCCTGGCAACAGTTGTGTCGGCATCGGCATCGTCATCTATGTCGGCGTTGGTATCTGTATTGGCATAGAAACAGGTATTGACGTATGTCGGCGTCGCCGTGGCTTGGGTCTGTCGGCAGCGGCGACACGTTGGCTACAATAGCCCCAGTATTATCCGTGTTGTTACGTATTATATGGTACTACAATACGACGGCCTCTGTAGCATAAGTGGTTGATGAGCCCATTGCTAAGTGTGTGGTAGAGTCCACAGAAGAAAGCCGGAGACGAGGCGCTGCAGTCGCGAGACAGTTCACTAAGTAGCTATTCCGGGTAACTCTTGATCTTCTATTCAGCCCGTATCCACCCACTGCTGGGTATAGGCCTCCTCTGTTTCACGCCATTTGTTCCGGTCCTGTGCCAGTCTCATCCATTCAATCCCGACGTGCTTTGCGATGTCATCCGACCATCGAGCTGGCGGTCTGCCTCGCAGGCGTTGCGCTCCTCTTGGCCACCACTCCGTTATTACCTTCGTCCATCTTTGGTCATCCCGCCTTGCCAACTCTTGATCTTACTTACTCTTATTTACTCAAACGTGTACCCCGAGAAATTCAAAGACATGGAGAGGATCTATGGAGTTTGTTCTTGACTTTGACCGGGAAAAGGTACTTCTTAATGTTAGTTCTTAGTTTTGCAGTGGGATTTATTTTGTGGCGTGACTCTAGCGGTCTCGATTCCCTCTCAAGGTAATGATTTGTGTGAACCGCAGAAATTTCTGGGACCATTGTCTTCGTAAATCCTGATTCTCTACATGCAGGCAATCTTAATTAGGGGTCAAAATGTACGTATGTGATCGCTTGCAATCTCCCTTTGGATGAATTTAAAAGTTATCAATCATCATCGATCACCCTATTCCCACTGCAAAAACATATATTTCGATGCCAAAAAATCAGAACCGTAAATTGTTTGGAGAGAGGGCATAAACTTTAAAAGCAGTTTAAACTGTTTGAGGCAAATCGTTATAGGAAGTCCACACTTTTTGCTCAACACCTGCACGAACATATTATTGCGACAGTACGATACTCTGCCATTTTCGCCACAGTTAAGAAACGCTGCAGTATGTAAAGTTCGATTTCTCTCTAACTAATTTCAGGGTTCCCGATGTAGCTCTGTTTTTGAAGTAAAACTTCTTTACGCACGCTTGACTTGGGGAGTAAGCTGGTGAATGTGTTACGAAAAATGTGATCGGGCGAGGCGAACGGAAGTTGAAAGGGAGATATAAGATAGTGAATATAGAAAGTGAGAGAGAGATACGTTTCGTATTTTTATTTAATATCTTTTATGAATATTTTTTAAAATATTTTTTTAGTTAATTTTTACTTCTACTATGTGTCCCAGCACACATTTAGTTTTTTTCCTTGAGTAACTAAGCCGAGAGTTCTGGGTCTTTATACTCTACATAATTATTTATATTTCTCTTTAATTACATTTTTTTTAAGCGTCCTGTATCTGTGTAAATGCGTAACAAGGCCACTGCACTACATTCTAAAAAAACGTTCTAATCCTTTAAAAATATCACAATGATACGTGATTTCCGTAAATTCTTAATACAGTACAGTTATATAGTTTATAGAGTTCATGAGCCTTCAAACATTCAACGTATGGCTATGCCGATAACAACGTGGTGCTAACAGCTGTTTGTTAATAACAAAGGAAAGCCTGCGTGATCGTGTGACGCAATCGGAACTGTTCGTTCCGACTTGACCCTCTCGCTAATCTCCAAACTGTGGCCTTCAAGGACTTGTTTACTAATCATACTATCAGTTCAGTTGGCTTGCTTGGCTCCTCAGTCCTCAGTGAAGTTGCGGTTGCGACGCTATACGGACGTCTTTTGTGTCGTTTATATTAAATGTTGCGACAAATGTCCGGAATTGAAGTTTTTGTGATGCTTTTTAGCGAATTGACTTTTGAGATGAATTACATTCTGGTAAGTTTGCTGATTAGTTTGGATTTTTTATAAGACATTGTGAAGTTTGTATGCGTTTTTGTTTGCTACAGTTTACGGAGACAAAGAACCTCGGTTTCGGAGCTCGTTTTCTATGTTTTCTTTCACTCGTTCTGCGGAATAACAATCTTTCTGGGAAATATTGACAATACACTATACAGCTTTAGCTAGTAGTGCTCAAATACCTGCTTGCACATAGAAAACAAATATAATTGTAAAGACAAGTGGCCTGGCCCGGAATTGTTTCGGCATGGATAATCATTTCTTTGTTTCTCACAAATAATAACTTAAAAAACTCTAAGATCAAAATTTCATATATTTTTTATGTTAGAAAGATTATTTATTTTGATGAAAACACGAAGTTTCCGCTTTTGAACAATGTATTATAACTTTTTTTAAATTATTCCGGCGATTTCTAATAATTATCCTAATTCACCACTAACCTACATGGTCAACAACTGTCTGACATTTAGAAACGGGATGTCAATGTCATGTCAAAAAATATTGTTCTATGTACTTTTCTAAGCAATCTTTTTAATATTAAACATACATGTGAAAGTTTGTATGTTCGAATGTTTGTTACTCGCAAAAACGGCTGAACGGATTTGCATGAAATTTGGCACACAGATACTTTATTACCTGCATTGACCCATTAATTACTTATTATCTAGTAAAAATGTATGGTACCTGTGGGATGATACTCAGAGCGGGTAAAACCTCAGCCGCAGCTCATTTGTAATAATGATTCCTTATCAAACAGCGGAAATGAACGATGCTTACTTTAATTGCAACGGTTTGTTTGTAATCAATTAATCATTATTATGTTCCGGTTCAAAAGGCATCGTTTCCGGCGAAATTGTAGTCAGGGTGGTGAGCGCAGTGCAGTGCCGCGCATGATTTCGCAACGCTAAGGTCTGGATGGCACTGCAACTGCCTTTATGTATTTATTTAAACATAGATAGGAGGGTTACAGAACTAGGACTAAAGCGCCAAATATTTTTCGTAACGATTTAGATATAAATTAAGGTATAAATAACTAATGTAATTCAGATTATCATTGAATATGAGATAATTATGTTTTGGACATGCAAGCCATCAGGCAAACGACCTGCACTTTGATAATAAATATTATAACGTAGATAGTACTAACAAGATAAGAGTTTAAAAGAAAAAGAACTGAAAGTTGACCTTCTTTCGTTACAGTTGCTGTGGTCATTCTGCGGATGCCTACTGGTATCGCTTCTTGTTGTATTCTTCTATTACTATAGAAGATGGAGGAGCAAAGGTTTGTCCATTTTTGGTTACATTTTGACGTTATTACTAAACTAAAAACGAAAGAACAAACTAAACAAACCGCCACCAATGTCTCAAGGTGACGAGCGCAGTGCAGTGCCGTGCAAGGTTCTGGGTGGCACTGTAACTGTTATGGGCAGACGTAGCGCTTACCATAAGGTCACGTTCTGCTCGTCTCGTTATTCAGTCATATAACAAACAACAAAAAAAGCAAACAACAACAAAACACTGATTTTGAACATCGCGTCAGGCGTCATTGACGTGCGCGTCTGTGACGTCAGTGACGAGCGTGTCGCGCGTCAGTACTTTGCACTATGTACTAGGTACCTTGTCAGCAGAATACTGTTTAACCGACTTCAAAAAAAGAGGAGGTTGCCAATTTTGTTGTATTTTTTTTTAAATGTTTGTTACCTCGATAACTCCGTTACTTAGATATATATTTTTTTATTTAAGTCAGAGTCCCATAGAAATTACATAAAATGTTTTTAATAAAATATTTGAAATGACATAAAATAGTAAATACATTTGAAGTCGGTTTTTTGTTTACGACAGAAATGTTTGAAATTACAAATAGCGGTCAAAATGAATTGACAAAATGCACTGCACACTAACAAGCATTATAGATAGCTATCGCATATTAATCAGATTAATGAAAAATGTATGTAAAATGTCAATGTCAAATGGTATTAATTATGTATTGAAAAAAAAAGGTACCATCATATAATTGTAAAGATTTTGTATAAAGCGTTCTCATCCTATTCTATTGTCAGCAAATATTTTATATAGTTTTGTTGTTGTATTATTATTAGTACCTGTTTTTTTTTAATGACATTTTCTAAATATGATTCCTAGCTAGATCGATTTATCGCCCCCGAAACCCCCTATATACTAAATTTTATGAAAATCGTTGGAGCCGATTCCGAGAGTCCAATTAATATATATATACAAGAATTGCTCATTTAAAGATATAAGATTATAAAAAATGCATGTGACTGTTTGATTCCAAGGTAATTAACGGTAGGATGCGAGCAAACGATCGTAACTCAATTAAACGTGTTTATTGCCATGCGTTGTCACGTTTCTTCCATTTCATAATACAAGGAACTTGTGTTTGATGACAACGCGTCTTGCTAAATATGAAACCGTGATCACTATTGTATTACGTAATTTGGTACAGTCTGCCACAGAAGTAGCTAAACCTTTCCTTACTTCCAATTCAGCAGTAAAAACGAAAAGTAGAAAAATCTCGCTTTGTACAATAAATTGAAATATTGAAAATGTTCAACGGTTTCGTTGCTGACCGTACCTAGTTCGATCTATCGATGCCGACTGAGGTAATGCGATATGAAACTGTCTTAAAAAAAATATTCTAAAAATAGACAGCCTTTTCGATAAAGTAGCGGTCTTTTTCTTTTGTTGGAGGATAAATAGAAATTTATAGAACACGAGGGAATTTATTTGCAATGTTTATGGTCACCACTAGTGTGGAGTTCCTCAACTAGCTACGCCCTGCGGTTTCGCCTTCGGAGTCCAAGAGCTATTAGTTAACGGCGCCATCCTAGCTTAAGGCTTTTTTAGTGGCATGCTAATTTGTTCACTCGTGTGGAAAAATGACAATGAACAAATGAAAGAAAGATTTCATAGTTGATAAAGAAAGGATTCATAGGTGTCTATTATGATGCTTCTTACATCAGAAATTAGCATGATACTGGACTAGAAACGCCCTTATTCCATCTTCCAGAACTGTCCGGCGCAACAGGCATTGCGGGCGCGGCCGGTGAGCCAGCGAAGCGCTTCCGGAAGCGCGACAAGATGCTGTTCTACGGACGGCGCATGCTTCGGAAGGTCAAATCCATCTCCAACTCTGGCCAGGGCCGGAAGCGTCGCGCAGTCATGCGCTTCGCCAGGAAGCTTCTGCAGCTGAAAAAGGAATCGGCCCCTGAGCAGTTGAAGGTAACTTCAGGCTGTTTGGTTTTTTTTTTATGATACTGGTCGTTTATATTATGGTAAGCGTCACACATGCTTACAACAGTTGCAGTATTGCAGTGCTACTAAGTATTTTTGATTATTAATGTTGCATTGATAATATGTCGGTCGGCCTGGTGCGAGTCGCGGGGAGCCGCTGGATGCAAACAGTTAGCAACCGCTCGTTGTGGCGTTCTATGGGGGAGGCCTATGTTCAGCAGTGGACGTTTGCCGGCTGATGAATGCGTCGGTCTGGCTATACCACCTTTATTTAGATAATCTGTCGCGTTCTTCTTTTGGGGTGTTCTGGCAGCGCTAGGCCTGTAACGTACAAAGAAAAAGTTTCTATGATAACTTTTCACAAGAAATAGGTTGTTTCAAGGCAAGCGTATACCATCATCGACAGCATTGTAGTGTAAGGGCCGAGACTGCGTTACGCGGTCGCCCGCACGGTTCATACAAAGTGCTCCGTCGCGCTGGCGCCTTTTGTATGACACCGCGAAGAAGCCAGAGTTTAAACCCGAGCCTATAGATTGTATAAAAAAAAACATTAATAATAATTATGTGGCAACATTTATAAACAAAAAAATTAACTTTCAGTCAAATTGAGAACATCCGACAGTTCAAAAAAGCTTGCATCCAAATAAGAAAAGTCTGGTCTAAAATAAAACCTCTTTGTTACCAGGTACTAGAGCCTCCAGCAGAATACCTAGAAGAGGACCTGACTAGCGACGACCGCGTGCCGCCCGACGCCCTCTACATGCTCCACAGCATCCGGGTCTTCGGCCACTTCGAGAAACCGGTGTTCCTGATGCTGTGCAAGTACACGGAGATATTGAACTTGCCGGCCGGCTCTTTCCTGTTTAAAGTTGGTATGTATTTCCCTATTAGCAGGATATCGATCGTGCGGGCAGTTAGAATCAACCGTACAAACATTGGAAATCAACGGATCGAGCAGTCTAAATCAACCGCTTTACCTGTCATTACTGTGATATTATTCACATTACTGTGTTCCGTTTTGAAGAGCACTGTTTCCAGTGAAATTACTGGGCATATGAGACTTTAGAGTCGATTTGTCAGAGTGACGAGCGTAGTGCTGTGCAGCGCAAGATTATGCAATGCAAAGTTCTGGGTGGCATTGTAACTGTTATGGGCAGGCGTAGCGCTTCCCATCAGGCGAACGCCTTCAAAGTTAACCGCTTAGACAAAAGACAGATCAATGCAGGGCGCAGCTTGCCGCTTAACCACTCAAAATCAAATATTCGACTGCTGAAAATCATCTAGTCGTTTGACACACAGTCAGAATCAACCGTTTGAAAAGAGCAGCGCCAATTTTGCAATCAATAGTTTGGGTCGCACTACAACTGTTACCATCAATTGAACGACCTGCGCGCCTCATTACGCTTGTATAATATGTTACAGGCGATACGGACGAAAACGTGTACGTGGTCCAAACGGGGCGCGTCAACGTGTACATCACGAACACAGACGGCAGCGGGCTGTCGCTGAAAGTGGTGCGGGCGGGGGAGAGCGTCACCTCTCTGCTCAGCTTCACTGACGTACTGACGGTACGTTGACGTAACTAACAAGATGACGCACTGTCATCATTATATCATATTTTATCACAACCCATATCAGCTCACTGCTGAGCATGGGTCTCATTTCACTGGTGAGGAGGATTGAGCCGTAACCAAGCACGAGAGTGTGTTCTGGATTGGTGGATCAGATACCTTCGAAATTATTCTAGGGCATGAAGGTTTCCTCACGATTACCTACACCGAAAAGCGAGCGATAATTACGTAGTAAAGGTTTTTTATTACAAGAAACACATTGGTACTGGGATTCGAACTCGCAACCCTTTGCTTGGAGTCCTATTGAGCTCAGATTTATTGTCAACTAATTAAACAGTCGAAATCAACCGCTCAAGCACTCTAAACTGACTGCTCGAATAGTCAAAATCAATTGATCTGACACTTGAATTTAACCGCACGAGCAGTCGAAACCAACCGCTTGAACAATCGAACTGAACTGCTCATCAATCGAATCAACTATTCGAGCAGTGAAAATCAACCGCTCACCAGTCGAAATCAATTGCAACATTTATTTATTTTCCAGGGTCACTCCCAACCATACAAGACTGTAAATGCCAAAGCTTTAGAAGACTCTCAAGTTATTAAACTGCCGATGCGCGCCTTCCAGGAAGTGTTCAAGGAGTATCCGGATATCTTCGTCAGAGTTATACAGGTTGGTTCCCTAGCGTACATAAAAATAGGACACACTTTTGCAGTGTAAAATGTTGAAATGTTAAAAAAAAACGAGTGTGCTTTAGATCACACGACTGAAGTAAAATTCATTTAGCTCTTTTTTACTTTATCGATATAACATATCATTTATCATCTGTCATCTGTCATTGGTCATCCGTCATCTGTCACCTACCACCTACCCCTACTAAATTACTAACCTAATTTACCTCTCAACTTCCATCCGCCTCGCCCGGTCACATTTTTCGTAACGCATTCACCAGCTTACTCCCCAAGTCTAGCGTCCGTATAGAAGTTTTACTTCAAAAAGTCTCTTGAGCGTTACACAGGTATTTGCTCTGAGTCTGGGTGTTCGTAGGACCATGGTCCTCGTACCTCCTCGTATTGGGATTTGAACTCACGACCTCCTTGGAAGGCAGACGTTCTCCCACTACGCTACCACCGCTTATATAAAAATAATAATTTTGTTTGATTGTAGATTATTATGGTGCGCCTGCAGCGGGTTACATTCACGGCGCTGCATCAATATCTTGGACTGAGCGCCGAGCTGGTCAACCCAGGTGTAAGTTACTACTTAATACTATCCGTGATAATGTTAGAGGCTTGCCGCCCTCGGCCATATCGTCACTTAACACTATCTTTATTAATTTGATTTAGTAACGAGACGCGCAAGTCATTCACCTGATGGTAAGCACCCACGCCTGCCCATAACAGTTACAGTGCCACCCAGAACTTTGCATTGCATAATCTTGTGCGGCATTGCACTGCGCTCGTCACCCTGAGACATGGTTCTAAAGTCTCATATGCCCAGTAATTTATTGCCGGATGAATACCTGGCAAAGGTGTGGTATTCCGCAGTCGGAATCTTGCAGAAGAGACCCAACACTTTAAACGTTCCACGGTAACATTAACGTTCACGGTAACGTATTTTTTTTTAATACATATTCAGGGCCGCGAGAAGCGCCGTCCCAACACCGTGTCCTCGTCTCCCGCCAAGACTGGGAAGGTAGTGCTGGTGGACAGCAGCACGACCATGCACTCGCCTCATCACAGCGAGAGGACAGTGCCGGAGCATGTGGTGAGACTGTTTGACTGTTGGTGTGTTTAACGAGTTGGATTTTACCCGATACCTTTGTAATGGACAATTTGGTTGCGTCGTTTACTACATTACGCAGTTTAGGCATTGTTCACACTTAAGTCGCACTCACAGTCGTCGAATGTGAGAGTGAGCTTTAAGCGGTTTTTTTAATGAACCAGTCCTATGTTTTGCTATTTTGTAAATACGCTGTTTCTTTTTTGGGGAAACAAATGGCTATAAGCAAAAATGTGTTGCCTAGGACTCTTTTGGTACACTGTATTACTAGATGTGAATAAGAGAGCTGGTGCCTTAAATGTTTCTTTTGTGGCTTGTTCTAATCCTATAGTGTGAACAGTGCCTTTAACTAAATTAATGATGTCATTATCATTTAACAATTCTATCAGCAAACACGAAAAAAGTGTTTGAAATTTGAATTTCCCGCCAGGACCGAAACGTACCACCCTTTAAACCTTGTCTGGCGAACCGAATGCGTGGCGACGCGATTTTACTTATAATGCACTTTTACAAGTCATACACATAAAGAAAAATAAAAAATGATCTACTAAAAAAATTATCAACTGATTGTGGTTTGAGTTTGAAAGAGGACATTTTCCTTTCAAGTGGTGACTCATGCCTGAATGTCGCACAGGAATGTTTACGGTGTCGTTTGAATCTTCTCTTTGCTACTATACACTGATCGTTTTGCATCGTATAAAAAGGAGAAAAAATGCCTCGCTACGCGTTTGTTTCGCACACTGTTTGATAACGGCTAACCCTATACTTGGCAATACGATGTTTAGAAACTTCGTAAATACGAACCTTAAAAGAATGAAGAATGTCAGAATGTCTCTAAGTTTTCGGAAAGTTCCACCATGCCAAGAATGGGGTAAAAGCCCTGATTTTCCCCTTCCATGTAAAATATCACCATTAACTGACCGCGGCGTTGCCCGTAACCGCATGTGCAGGAGAGCGCGAACCACTCGGTGTCGTCGCCGATCCACATCCAGGGGCAGGGGCGGAGGCCGAGGCCCGACATGGTGCCCGACATCACATCTAACACTTCTAACACGCCACAGGTAAGGACTAACCACGTGCCTTGAAGTCACTTAGAATAAGGCCTTAAGGATACATTTTATCCCGTAAAAGTTAACGGTTCCTGTGGGTTAATAGTTAGAGCGGGTGAAACTGCGGGGCGCTGCTAGTGGAAAATAAAAAAATATCCCTGTTTATAATAATAATTATGGAACCATTAAGTTGTATCAAAATGTAGTAATGTCAAAATCTGTGCTGTATGTAGGGGGTTTATTCATAAAAATTATCAAAAGTCACCGAGTACTGCGCAGTACAATATTATTGTGCGCAATTTTATGAAACGTCACATAATTTTTTATGAATAAAGGGGTAAGTAGTTATCGACAAAACATGATGCAAAATGTTTACTTGAATTTGACACCGAAAATGAGCATTAAAAAATTATTTAGATTTTAATGGGCGCTGTCCTTTGTACCTTATTTATCGAACTCTTGTAAAATAAGAATTCAAATCTGAAAAAAACTTTCGCTACTGAACTCAAGTAAATAAGAATATAAAAAAATATATTATATATATTTCAAAAATGTATTTATTAATGAATTATTTCCATTTCAGCAGCAGCTCCCTTGTACTTTGTCAAACTCTTGTAAAATAAGTACTTATTAAAATCTCTGACTCAAGTAAAAAAAAAACATGAAAATATATATTTATTTCTGAATTGTTTCCTTCCAGCAGCAGCCGGATGTGCAGCCGACGTCGTCATTCCCGAGGAACAAAGACGGCTCCTCGTTCAAGAAGCAAAACACTGATAATATGGATGAAGAGGTTTGTTTAGTACAATTTATTAAGCCCAATACACATTAGGAAACAAGATGCGATGCAGATACAGTTATTTAATCATTAGTTTAGTAAATCATATGTGACTTATTTTTGAAGTAAAACTTCTTTACGCATGTTTGGGGAGTAAGCTGGTGAATGCGTGACTAGAGCGTTACGAAAATTGTGATCGGGCGAGCGTGAACTGAAGTTGAAAGGGAGATATAATTTAGTGAAGATAGAAAGAGAGAGAGAGAGAGAGTTACGTTTCATATAATTAATGTAATTTTTTTTTTTTTAATATTTTTTGCGGAATATTTTTGTTGGAGAATTTTTTTTTAGATGTAATTTTACTCCCACTGTGTGCCCCGCACGCATTTTTCTTTTCTCTATGTATATGAGACTTTTAAATGTGCATTATTTTTGCCTACTTGCAATAAATGATAACGTTCGTGTATTCCAGGCTCTAATACAAATAGCGACGGAAGCGTTTGTCAAAGAGCTGGGGCTGGAGAGCGACCACGTGCTCCGCGGTAACGTGCAGGTCCGGGACCTGCCGGCCGGCACTTACATCATGAAGGAGGAAAGTCATAAGGTAAAAGTCCTTTCTAAATTAACTGTTCAACGGCTATCTTATCTATGCCTATAATAAAACGACGAAGAACAAAAAGTCTGTAGAATTAAGTAATATAAAAATAATATATAAGCGGTGGTAGCCTAGTGGGAGAACGTCTGCCTTCCAATCAGAAGGTCGTGAGTTCAAATCCCAGTGCAGGCACGTACCAATGTGTGTACGTTATTATCACTCGCTTTTCGGTGAAGGAAACCATCGTGAGGAAACCCACATACCTACCCGAGAATTATTTCGGAGGTAGGTAGGTGATCCACCAATCCGGACCTGGCCCCCGTGGTGGATTATGGCCTAACCCTCCTCACGAAAGTGAGGGGAGACCCGTGCTCAGCAGTGGGACGTTATGGGTGGATGATGATGATGATGATGAAAAATAATATTAACACGTTCACTGCTGAAAACACAACTGTCGTGTTTTTCATAACTTGCCGCGAGTGCGAGAGAACACTACTGTGGTGTTAGCTGTATGGGAAAACACTATGGAGTGTGCAGAGCCGCAACCGTGGCTAGACAAGCAAATCGGCTCAGCAGTGAAAGTGTTAAATATGATAAATCCCGTTGTGAAGTTCAAGTTGGTGACGCAAAAAAAAAAAAAAGTTTAACCCACTAATATACACGTTTTTTTTCCCTAAGCTGTTTTATAATGTTCCCGGTGAGCCAGAAATAAGACAGGTACATAGACGAGCGTGTAAGTGTGATTGTGTCTGTGTGCGTTAATATGTGTGAGTGTGTGTTCATGAACTGTTTAAAGTGTTATAGATCGTGTATACTAAAAACTTCACCGCCATTCTTCGCTGGAAGTTCAGTAAATGTGTGAATTAATGTTTTACAAATTCATAGTTCCAGAACATAATGATAGGTTTTTTTTTTCTACCTTTTAAGTCGTTTTATGATTGTATGTCGTAGAAAGTGAATAAGTATCTTTTAGAATCTGGCAATCTTGCTCCACTGTCGAGCGCGTCGTCACTTACTATCAGGTAAACTGTGGGCGAATGCTCCCTATTCGGCAATAAATTACAAAAAAAAAAACTCTTGGGCAAGACATAGTTTCTTGTAGTGGTAGGCCTCTTTTGCAAGAGTCCGTCTGGGAGAGTACCTACCACACCTTTGCCAGACATTCGCCTGCCAAAACATTACTATGTTCCGCTTGGAGGGCACTGTTTCCAGCGAAATTACTAGACATAAGTGACTTTAGAACCGATGTCTCAGGGTGACAAGCGCAGTGCAGTGCCGCGCAAGATTTTGAAATGCAATGTTCTGGGTGGCACTGCAACTGTTACAGCCAGACGTAGCGATTACAAGTGAACGACTTGCTTGATCCGTTACGCAGTAACATAAAAAAAATTACGTCTTTTGTCCCTTTCTATCATACTTAATCGTTGATAAGTCCGCCTCTATCGTTGACGACAGTTAGAAGTAATTTTACACAATGTGGCATCGATCGCCGTCGATGTGTTTTATCCTTTTCTCTCATACATAATCACAGCTATGTTCGTCTCTATCTATGACTACAATGAGTGGTAATATTACAGGATGTGGCGTTGGTGTACCTGCTGTCCGGCGCGTTGTTGGTGTCACAGAAGGTGGCCGAGGGAGAAGGGGAAGTGCACATGTTTACTGCGTACCCTGGTAAGAACTTACTCATACACTGTAACGACTCAACACCAGCGCGAAGTACTCAATCAATGTCAATATTGTCAATAATAATTGCATTTTCTGTGACGAATAGTACTTACTCTAAATTATGTTTGTCAAAGCCTGATGATGACCCTATCTTTTCTCCTAGGTGAAGTAGAAGGCGGCTTAGCAGTATTGACGGGTGAACCCTCGTTCTTCTCCATCCGAGCGAAGCACTTCTCCCGCATCGGTCTCCTGTCCAAGAGTACAGTGTACAGCATCATGCGCGAGAGACCCTCGGTGGTGCTCCACATCGCCAACACGGTGGTGCGCCGCCTGTCGCCGTTCGTGAGGCAGGTCGACTTCGCGCTCGATTGGGTGAGACTACGACTACGGAATTTGTTTTAACGCCATCTAGCGACAAGCAAAAGAAAAAGTTGAATTCCTTGCCATCTAGCGGGAAAATGGCAGCAAAGTTTCTAGTATGAGGCAGATATCCACTTCGCGTTGGATTAGGTGAGATCACGTGATTTATTTAACGCCATATATCTATGAAAAAAATAAACAATGTTAAACAGGTTTCATCGAAATGAAATGTAGATGCGATACGATTGTTTATTTATCACACACTTGTTATTAGCGGTGTATGTCGTATATAGATGTGATAAGCGGCTTTAAATTGACAACAGCTTTAAGCGTAGCGCTTATTTTGTAAGCACGCTTTTTGTTTAATGTAAAAAGCTTTTTGATTAATGCGTGTCAACCAAAATAAAAGAAAAACATAACATTACGTACCGTGTGAAAAAAATATAGTAACCAAAAACAAAAAACGCGTCGTTGTCGCCGGCGCTTTTATTTTGTTAAACATTTGTCGTTTAAAAGTCCATATCTACTTCTAGAGCTTATTAAGGTCCCTCTTTACCAGGTGTTCTTAGAGTCCGGACGGGCGGTGTACCGCCAGGACGAGGAGTCGGGGTCTACCTTCATAGTGCTGAGCGGCCGCCTCCGCTCCGTCATCACACACCCCAACGGGAAGAAGGAACTTGTCGGGGAGTACGGGAAAGGGGACTTGGTTGGCATAGTAAGTAACTCAGGCAGCTTCCAAAAGTTGTCAAAATAAAAAAAAAAGTTGCTAAATTAGGTGACATCAAATAACTGATGTTGGATACAATTGTTGAGTGTTAACCCATAGGACCCGAAATTTTTACGGGATATAAAGTATCCTATGTGGTAATCCAGATAATAAACTATCTGTGGGCCGAATTTAATCCAAATCCGTTCAGTAGTCGAAACTGTATTGCATGATGTGGTCTCCTATAATTAGAGAAACACAATGTATAATAGCCATACCTAGAACATACTAATACCATGTATAGTGTAATCTCTGTTGGAGATCCAAAGTGTAAATAAATAAATAAATAAATAAATATAGTAATAAAGAAAAAAAAAAAAAAAAAAAGTAGTTTTGCGTGAAAGAGTAACAAACATCCATCCACCCATCCATCCTAACAAACTTTCACATTTATAATATTAGTAGGATAGTAGGACACCCGTCAGAGATGTCAAATGTAAGGCGTCGCTTCCGAGCGCTATACACTTGTATTGTCGCGCGCATCTGTCACGCGCGTCAGTCGCATGACCTGCGACCATGACTCACGAAACCACCTTTCAGCTTTTTTTTATTTGACTGAGTGACGAGACGAGCAAATCGTTCACCTGATGGCTAGCGCTATGCCTGCCCATAACGGTCGCAGTAGCACTCAGAACCCAGCTTCATCATAATAAGACGCTATTTCCGTTCCCAGGTGGAGATGGTGACGCAGACCCGCAGGAGCACCACAGTGATGGCGGTGCGGGACTCGGAGCTGGCCAAGTTGCCCGACGGGTTGTTCAACGCGATCAAACTCCGCTTCCCAGTGGTTGTGACCAGGCTGATCAACCTGCTGGGACATAGGATCTTAGGTGGGTCGCGTGGGGTGTACTGTACGTGCGAACACTCCATACAAATAACTTGAGTTGCCTACTCAAATATCATCATCTGATCATTAACCTATATCAGCCTACTGCTGAGCACGGGTCTTCTCTCACTTTCGTGAGGATTAGGCCCTAATCCACCAAGGCGGCCCGGTCCGCGTTGGTGGATTAAAAATCGCTAATATTATTCTCACGTATTTAATGAATGATAGATAGATAGATAGATAAACTCTTTATTGAAACACCACAGAACAAAGAAAACTGAATGAACTGAATGGCTCCTATGTAGTACAGGAGGCCTACCATGACGTCTTATAGCGATTCAGTTCAGGACCTAAACTGAGCCGCGTCGCATAAGCGTACCGTGACGTCTTATTTTTCATGTTGCTGCCATTTTCAACCTAAACTGGATCCAGTTAAGGTTGAAAATTGCAGCAACCTAAATTGAGTCGCTAATAAGCCAATCTCAACCTAAACTGGATCCAGTTTAGGTTGAAAATGGCAGCAACATAAAAAATAAGACGTCACGGTACGATTATGCGACGCGGTTCAGTTTAGGTCTTCAATTGAATCGCAATAAGAGGTCATGGTATGCCTCCTGTACTGTATGTCTACTGTACTATTAACAAAAAAACTTCAAATATAAAAAAAAATAATTAAATACACTACCCACCAACCACCGTCCCATCTCTTTGTTGCTCTTCTCCATGCATGGTTGTCTGGAAGAGATCGCTCTCAGCGATAAGGCCGCCTATTGTAACACTAATTGTTAAATTTTATTTATTTTAGTTTTTAAGTTTTCTTTGTTCTGTGATGTTACATTAAAGAGTCTATCTATCTACCTCAATACACAAATGAGTGCGAAGTCCAAACCTTGAAAAATGGCTGAGGAGTGTAACCGCTGACCCCCAGGGTCCTGGCAGAAGCCGACGGCGGGGCTGGGCGCCGCCACCCTGGAGTCGCGTCCCTCGCAGCACAACTTCTCCACGGTGGCCGTGGTGCCCGTCAGCGACGACGTGCCGCTCACCGCCTTCACCTACGAGCTGTACCACTCGCTCTGCGCCATCGGTGACTATACACACTTCGCCATCAGCATTTATTGAAACAAGTTCGAAATAAGACAAGGAGTTCGGGAGTAAGAGGTCACAGAGTATAATAAAGGTTTTTTACTGACATCTCTTCTCGATTTGACCATAATCAAAAGAGTACCTATTTCTTGACAGTTTTTTCTACTTAAAGTAAAATTAAAGTACTTAAAGTTTTTTTTTATTTTATGCCTCGACAAGGCCTCGATATAGAACGTTGACGGGTCGGAACGAGAGATAAAAAAGAAGGAATAGTTTTACTTCTTAGGTGTGTATAATTCACACAACCTTTTTACTTTTTATAGGTCCTACAGTCCGCTTAACATCCGACGTGATAAGAAAACTACTCGGGCTCACTATCATGGATCCGAACAACGAGTATAGGCTCAGCTCGTGGCTCGCACAACAAGAGGACAAACATAAGGTAAGTCGAAATATCACCTTCCTAACGCCGGCACACACATTCACACTGTTACATAATATAACCATTCACTCACACACGCACAGCCCACATCAGTCAACACACGCTCACAAGTAAATCTTCCACAAACACATATGCAACCTCCTCTAACTCGTCCCTTAACTCACTAACTTACTTACCATCTTAGGCGCAAGACAGATAGAAGCGGCGTATGCGAGTGGCGTTTCGATCAATGCAGAGCCGCCACGTCATTTCCTTGTTTAAGTAACGATATAAAAATGTTTGAAAACGCTACCCGCCACGTCCAAGACGCTTTTAGTGCTGACGCGCTCCATTGATAATAGGTTGGCAATTTTACGCGTGGACTATCAGTGGGAAAGGGACGCAACTCAGTGTGCATACCTGCGTCCCTCTTTATTTGTTGAATACGCGAATTATGCGTCAGGTGAATTAAGTTGAAAGTTTTGTAGGTGGCGTTGTACCAATGTGACCCAAGCCTGACTCAGTGGACGCAGCGGTGCATCCGACAAGCCGACTGCATCCTCATCGTCGCTTTGGGAGATAAGCAGCCAAGTATTGGCAAGGTGAGTTATTTAAAAAAAAAAAAACATTAAAAGAATGCTAGAAAAAGAACATCACCACATCATTCCCCCCGCGCTTCCAGATCGAGAAGGAGATCGAGCGGCTCGCCATCCGCACGCAGAAGGAGCTGGTGCTGCTGCACCGCGAGGGCGGCGCCAACCCGGCCGGCACGGTGCACTGGCTCAACATGCGCACGTGGGTCAGCCAGCACCACCACGTGCGCTGTCCGCACCGCATGTTCACCAGGAAGAGCCAGTACCGCATCGTAAGTGCGGGGCCTAGCTCGCTTACATCGCGAAAGGGCCGCAAAACTGTCGGGGGTTTTCAGCTTTCTAGCATTTGTCTCAATTCTCAGCTTTCTCATATTTTTGAACGGAACACGACTTGGCTTCTTTCGGCGACATACATAAACAACTCGTTAGAAATTCCACAGGCCACTGGACGGCGGACACCGACGAAAACCTGTTTTTTTTGCATATATTAGGAAATTTACATACTCCGTATTGAAGGCCAGTGCAAAAGAGATCTGTCTTAGATATATTTGTGTACGAAATACCAATAGGTCTCGCCGACCAACAATCGTGATAGAATAGAACAGAATAGAATAAATAGAACATACTCGTGTATTTCTGAATTGGTGTCTCTAGATAGATAGAGACACCAGTTCGGAGATACACAAGGTACATAAAGAATAGAACTTATTGAAATAAATATGGTACAATGTGCGATTTGATCGTTAGAAGCGATCTCTCCCAGTAACCCTTTGGATGGAAAGAAGCAATGGAGAGTCGAAGGTCGGCGGTGTAATGAAATAATACATAAATGCAATTTCCCACGAATGTTGTCCCGACGTTGCAGAGCGAGCTGTACAGCAAGGTGCTGATGTCGGAGGCGTCCGTGCACTCCGACTTCTCGCGGCTGGCGCGCTGGCTCACGGGCACGTCCGTGGGGCTCGTGCTGGGCGGCGGCGGCGCGCGCGGCGCCGCGCACGTCGGCATGATCCGCGCCATACAGGTGCTGCGTCACTGCTGAACCTGTTTAACTCGTTCCCCGCTGAACCTATTTAACTCGTTCCCTGCTGAACCTATTTAACTCGTTCCCCGCTGAACCTATTTAACTCGTTCCCTGCTGAACCTATTTAACTCGTTCCCTGCTGAACCTATTTAACTCGTTCCCTGCTAAACCTATTTAACTCGTTCCCTGCTGAACCTATTTAACTCGTTCCCTGCTGAACCTACTTAACTCGTTCCCTGCTGAACCTATTTCATTTCTTTGGCACTTTTACAAATCTTCATACACCGTATGTATTTACTGTTACGGCGTTGTGTCGTAACTAAACTCAATCAGCTTTGCGGGCGCACACAACTGGTGTGATGAAATTGACAATACGTGCCTTGCCCTTTTCTTCTTGGAAACTTCTTCTTTCTTGTTTTTTCTTTTTGGAAATGCCAGGCGACCAACCCCAACTGTCCAAATCCTAACTCACTTCCAAAATACGAACACTTTGACGCTTTCTGCGGCTAACTTCACGATAGCCTAGATAAATCGACACTACTGTACGTAACAGTGATTTAATATTTGTATAATTTGATTTCCAGGAGGCCGGCATACCGATCGACATGGTAGGGGGCGTCAGCATCGGCGCTTTCATGGGCGCCCTCTGGTGCATGGAGAGGAACATCACCACTGTCACGCAGAAGGCCCGGGAGTGGTCCGAGGTTGTTACCATTCTATGACTTGCGACTAAAAGCCACCCCCATAGGCGCGGTATTGTCAATTGATAATGAAAACAAAAATCATTTACTGTAATCAGGTAATGAAGAAACGCTTTAACAAATCAAACACTTAAGTGTCATATATTTATTTATTTATTTATTTAATACTTTATTGCACAGATTAACTAACTAGTACAAATGGCGGACTTAACGCTAAGAGCATTTACACAGATTATTTATTAGATTATTTTTATACACGGAGAAAAATAAATAAATAAAAAAATCAATTATGAATATCGCACCGTTTACACTGCCTGCTGTCTGGATAACGCAATATCGTCAACAAATAAAAACTTCATCATCATTATCGTCAACCCATATCGGCCCACTGCTGAACACTGGTCTCCCCTCACTTTCGTGATAAAGGATTTCTAAAAATTTGCTGTTGTATGGAATAGTGCTAGCTAACCTTCACGCCCTCTTGTGTGTAAATATTTCTGATTTCTATTTTCCATCGTTACAGAAAATGACCCAGTGGGGCAAGCAACTCCTGGACCTGACGTACCCAGCCACGTCCATGTTCTCGGGCCGGCAGTTCAACACCACCATCCGGACCACCTTCGGGGAGGTGCACATTGAGGATCTGTGGCTGCCGTACTTCACCGTCACCACTGATATCAGCTCCAGCTGCATGAGGGTGCACCGGCATGGTGAGTGGAACTTCTAGTAGAAAAAGAAAAAAAAATGTATTGTTGCACTTAAAGTAAACTTCCATTGGTCGCGGCGCGGCCAATACAACTAATGCGCGCTAGATGTCAAACGTATGGCGTCGCTTCCGAGCGCCGCGCCTTACATTTGTGTTGTTGCGCGCATCTGTCACCCGTGTCAATAGCATCAGCCGCGACCCACGGAATTCCACCTTGAAGGCCGACACACATAAAAACGGTTCGAAACTCTAAAACTCAGTTTGATTAGATTGGCTCTCAGGCGGCGTCGCCTATTTGCCGCTGTAACATCGCATCGCCACGCACCGCCATTATGTGTGTAGGTCCTTAAATACGTTATTAAATTACTTGATAATTCTAATAACAGTATGTCAAAATATGTAAAATATTTGACAACGAACGCGGATGAACAATGCAAAGTATCTGACAAAGGTAGACGCATTATCTGAACTGATTTCTATCCTCACTACTGAAAGACTGGGGATCCGTACGAAAATTAACCCGATCGGACCTTACTTAATTACTAATTATACTATTAAATTTGCCAAAGTAAAATCGACTCTAACGAGCTCCCGTGAAGAGCTACACATTTTATCTACTCACAAAATTAACACAACACATTCATGGACAGGAAAATCAATGTGTTACATTTTATGTTACCTGTGAATATTTAAAGCTTAATTTGCACCTTTACTAACCCAAAGTTCTGTTTAAGTGAAGTCTTCAAATTATACTTTGTGTTTTTCTAACGTCTATAAAATACAAGGGCTTTCAATCTTGGGACAGCTAGGGGCAGATCACGTGATTAGCTCAATACCGCAATCGTATATGGCTATATGCATCCGAGTGCATTGTATCCAAGATTCGCTCCAAATGTTAAAGGCCGTTTCCGGTTTGGAGCGGAAAGCGACGTTGGATCCAAGGAGGCGACTAAAAAGCCTTGCTTTTGTCACTAAAAAGACTTGGCATTGGGTATTGGACGCAATGTTACTCCAATGTCCAAGATATGTCAATTATTAACACTACATGTTGGTGCAAATATAGCCAATGTCCGGTGGCGGTATAAGACTGGTACATCCCTTTTTTTTATTCGACTGAGTGCCGAGACGAGCATTTCGTTCACCTGATGGTAAGCGCTACGCCTGCCCATAACAGTTACAGTGCCGCCCAGAAATTTGCATTGCATAATCCTGCGCGGCACTGCACTGCGCTCGTCACCCTGAGACATCGGCTCTAAAGTCTCATGTGCCCAGTAACTGTTGTTGTCCTTATTCTGTCCAATGATGGTAGCGCATTGACTGCTTTCATATATTGAGCTAATCCGCGTTTTGATGTTATAAGATAGAGGGACCTTGTATTTTTAGACCATGTTTTCTGTTTATTTTTATATGTGTAATATGATTCCAGTATACATGTTGTAATAAAAATATATCGTGCATGCTTACACAAACAAGTATGTATAGTAGTTTGTTAAATACATCAACAAATCTGCCGACCAGATTTGTTCAGATATACAAACACATGTTTATAAAATGTTACATATTTTTGAAGTTATACCGAAAAAATACTATTCTTATTACGAGACATGCATAGGTGGGTGTTGCAATTTGAAATAAACTTTATTCACTTACGAGTAGAGGATATATTACGCGAGCCCGTAGACAACGGACTGTGACCGACGGGCTAGCGTTATTCTACACTCTACTTGCAAATAAATAAAGTTTATTTCACATTGTACTCGCCTGATCTTTGCATTTGTTGTAATGCGAATAATCTAGTACAGATTGCACATCATTTTTGCGGATATGTCTTGCCATCTTACGATTCTATATCTATGGTGGTTGGTACATCACAGTTGATAGTTTGGTACACAACGTTCATGTGTTCAGGCAAGCTATGCACAGACAACCGATCCTATGAAGAAACTATTAGATCGTCTATGGATAAATAACAGACACAATTAACGCGAGAAAAAAAATACTCGAGGTAGCGCATAAATAAGTAAAATAAAAATAAAACTGAAGTATCAAAATGTTACTTTATCAATAATTAATTAAAGCAAGCTGAAAGTAGTATTTCATTAAGGTAACTTTATTAAAATAAAGTTTTTCTTGAACTATCAGATGATAGTTCAATGATGCGCTACTCGTGTAGATACATGAGTAGCGCATAACTGAGTTGGTTGCTGCAGTAGTGGAGAGGTGCGGGAGGTGCGTGGTGACTTTGGTTACTAGATAGATAGATAGATAAACTCTTTATTGAAACACCACAGAACAAAGGAAACTGAAACACTAAAACAAATCAAATTTAACAATTGCAATTGTTAAGTGATATATGTAGCATTACTTGTAATATGTCACTCTTTCTGCACCGCTCCGCTACCGCAAGTACGTAATCAGTTATGCGCTACCCGTGCAGATAACAGCGAATTAAAAAGTTACCTAAATAAGAAGGTACTCTCAGCTGGCTTTAATTGTCATTGATAAAGCTTTTTTGTATTTAACAGATTAGTTATTATTAGCTTTGGAACTTTACTCAGATGTTATGAAACATACTCTCATAATATCTTAAGGGTAGATTTTTGTATAATTATAAACAGATGAAGAAAATTTTACAAAATTTTAGTCGCTAAAGTGCGATTATAACCATGTAAAGATAGTTTTATTTAATTTAGAATCAGTAGTTACAGAGATTAGCTTAAATAAACTTTTCTTTAGTAAATTAACGGATAGTTATAAACTATAAGTAGATTTGATGTTTCTTCTCGGATCGGGTTGTACGATACGTCCGCTACAGTGTTTTTATGTTTCGTCCAGTTTTTGACAACCACACTCACTTGCATTTATATGTGTTGTTAGTTGTGTATTGTAAATTTAAATACACAGAATTTTATGTGTTTTATGTATCCCCTTGGTGTTGTAATTGTACCTATTAAAATTGTTTTTTTTTTAATTATTAACGTCTACAAATCCGACATTTGCTTTTGGGTTGCCATTACTTACCGTAAAAAAGGGATCCTGCGCTTGTGATTGGTTTACCAAATAACGCTTATAAATGGGAGTTTTTTTTTTATTTTATATATTCGAATAACTTTTTTTTTTTAATATTAGAATAACGTTGCGTGCCTCACAATGTCGGGTTGAAAATGAGATTTAATGTTGTATCTTATTGCATCCTACGTACATTCCATTAGCACCCTGTTTTCATACCATGGTACACATTATGCATGAGTGTGGTTCTTAGTTTGTTCATTAATTTCTATAGTAGTAGCTTGCTGCGATCATTGTAAAAATACCCTTTATATTATCGCCGAAAAACGTAGCTGACGATTAAGCATAAAATAACTTAATGCATTTGTTGTTCAACAAATGATTTGAACTGTTGTCGCTGACTGTGTTTCTCGTCACTAGTCGATGCTTGAAGTTATCAAAGCGTATAATGTCGTAAGTGCGTACGCAGTGCGTGCAAATTGCGTACAAAGTGCGTGCGCGCGT
This sequence comes from Campaea margaritaria, assembly GCA_912999815.1. Lineage (NCBI taxonomy): Eukaryota > Metazoa > Arthropoda > Insecta > Lepidoptera > Geometridae > Campaea > Campaea margaritaria. Next base: position 11,879,623 of record OU538791.1, read on the forward strand.
GCCCGTTGCGTTTCAGTTTGCAATAGTCTCCCATCCGTAGCATGAAATGCATGTTTAAAAATACTGTAGCCACGTAAGTTCATTTTAACGAACACTGTAAACAATGTATTTATCATTATAAAGTTTTATTATATTAGTTTCTTATAAATCTGACCTGCATTTGGGTTGGTAAATAACAGAAAGGAACAAAAAAAATGTGTGCTTTCAGAAGTCTACACTGCATTTTCTTACGATAGTTCTCCTCCATGATCATCGATTTCCTTTCCATGGATTGTGTTGTTTAGTTAACACACGCGGAATTTTTACAACATATAACATAGTTTCGAAATTTTAATATGTGTGTCACACGAACAACGGAACATAATTAGCTCTATTTATGTGTTCGCTACTTGCATTATTTTGTGTTCAATTACAGAGTCATCACTCGTCAAACATTGAAATAGAAATTAGACAGTAAAATCTGTGATTCATTATAAAATCTCTCAACCGTTCATTTATCAAAATCTACATCAAATTCAAATTAAGGAGTAATTTGATATACATTGGTCTTAACCTTCTCGCGAATCTATTATGTATCAGTAAAACAGTGCCCTCTATGGTACAAAAGGTGAAGCAAAAGTGTAGTCTGTAAGAGATCTAACTAGATGTCGCTACTGACACAATTTGGCGCGTCGCAGGGTCACTGTGGCGATACATTCGCGCCTCGATGTCGCTCAGCGGTTACATGCCCCCGCTCTGCGATCCCGTAGACGGCCACCTCCTATTGGACGGCGGTTACGTCAACAACCTGCCAGGTAAACCAATCACAGAGCGTCGTTTCACTGCGTGTGTGCGCTTGTAGGTATACGTACGTACGTGCGTGCGCGATTGCGTTCGCGTGCGTGCCGACTGTTCCCTTTCTTTATAGGCTGAGTGGAAATATTTCCTGTATTCGGTAGTTATTTAAAAAAACTTTTCCGTGGAAATGTACATGTTATATAAAAATGTTTCAAAATAACAAATTACATAAAAATATCAACAGTTTCTATCTCTTTCTTGTAGTATAGACAATAACCTCACAGCATCCACACTATCTTCTTCTCTGTTATGAATAATTTTTACACTAGGAAATAATAATTCAAATTTTTTTAAGGAGTTTCTCGATTCGACTGCAAGTCATATCTCTAGGATTTTGCATCGATCAGTATGTTTTTTTTTAAGATAATATACTTCAGAGCAGTCGCATTTAAATTTCACGAAAATAGGTCCAATGATTCTTCACTAAACCTATTTGAAATAGGTTTCAGTTTCAAGGATTTATGGAATCGGGATTTAGAATCTCTTCACCTAAAAATAAAAAAAAAACTGCCGGTTCAAGTCATTCACTCAAAATATTTGCACTCAGCCCTCCAAGGTAAGTGATGGCACCCACTAGCCCACCGCTGGGCTAGCCAGCCGGACCTCAACCCTATTAGCTATTCAACCGCTGCAAATGGCTATCCAAGCGGCAGTTGTTGTCGACTTTCCTATGCAAAGCTGTCGGCAGCTTTGACAGCTATTTGAAGCGGTGCAATAGCTAACAGACTTGAGGCCCTGATGCTGCGTCAGGTATGCTCTGGCGGTACTGCCGCGCCTCCATGAGCATCGCGGGCATCTTTCCGCCGATCTGTGACCCGACCGACGGACACCTCCTGTTGGATGGCTGCTACACAAACAATGTGCCAGGTATGTAGAAAAAGAAAGCTATGAAATTGTAATCTAAGTCGAAGTATATTAAAACTTTTTACTTAAAGTCGTTGCTAATGATATGAGCCTTTCCATTGAGAGACGAACGCGACAGAGAAGCGATACAGTGCTGACATTATGAAAATTGCAGCAGTAACCTACACTTACTTATCTGTATTATATAAATAAAAATTAATGGCTAAATGTGTTACTAAACGCAAAAATCGAGAACGGCTGGACTGATTTGGAAATTTTTTGCTTTAACATGTTCGTGATAGCTTCGATCAGATTTTTAAAAGAAAATATATCTCTGCTTCTTCTGTACCTCTTCACTTCTGGAGGATGGCAGTCAGTTTTTTTTCCATTCTGGCTCCGCACGATTTTTGCATTAAGACAGTGTCAAAGTATTAAAAATATTCAAGCTTTTTTATATTTTCCCTGGTCCGCTTATATGGTGTTGGACCGCTTACTGTCTGAGACTTTACATTTTGACTATTATCAAAATGTAAAGTCTCAGACAGTAAGCGGTCTAGTCAAAGTCACGATTCAGTAAAGTGGTGGGTGATTTTTTGAAACTTCTTAGAGGTTCTTAGAGCAAATTCTTGAAAGGGAGAAGAGAACACGAAATCGCACGTTTTTTTGGGTTTGTATTTGGCCAAATTCGTACATGTTAAGGAACACATGTTACAGCACATTAACAGAAGAAGTATCACAAATTAAAAAAAAAATAGGAAAACACTTCGGCTTCCAGCCAAATTCGACAGTCAGCTATTTCTTATTTTGACTGTCAGGTCCAGTTCTCATGATTTAGCGACGCACAAGGCCCCTTCATTGGTGACACTAGAGATTCAACTTTATAGCACGCGAGCGTAGAACTACATTACTGCGGCCTCAAGTTCCGTATTGTAGGGACAACTGTCATTTGTTATTTGCGTACTCTTTCGCGTAACGTCGCTCCAGTCTCTCACCTAGGACAATGGGTAATGTTTTGCCGTAACTTTCCAGCGGATGTGATGCGCTCGCTCGGCGCCAAGCATATCCTGGCGATCGACGTAGGCTCGCAAGACGATACCGATCTCACGAACTATGGAGACGACCTATCCGGATGGTGGCTATTGTGGAAAAGGTACGATATGGTAACACTTTGTTAACTAGCTGTTGTTGTTTTTACCCTTGACTTCGTTCCTGTTTTACTTTTTGTGTCAGATCAAATGAACGAAGGCTTACAATTATTAGTTAAAAATAAATATAAGTTCGTTTTAAACTAAAAATTGGTTTTTTTTTTTTTTTTTTTAAATACGGAACCCCATAATCAGTCTAAATAGTACCGACACTGCCGCGGCGTCGCGAAACTGTTAACCATTCGACTAAGAAATGAAATGTAAACTATCGAAAAAAAAATACTTTTATTAAAATTATAAAAAAAGTTATTGGTCCTGGTGTACCTTATGTAGTACTTATTTGATTTTATAATTGCAGATGGAATCCATTCACGGCCCCGGTGAAAGTTCCCAATCTGCCCGATATACAGAGCAGGCTCGCGTATGTGTCATGCAATCGACAGTTGGAGGTGAGAATAATATCTCTATCATGTAGAAAATAATGTGAATAGAACTTTATATTGTGTAAAAAGTAAGTAAGTAAGTTGTAAGTCTTCAAGTCGAGAGTGAATAGGTATCTTCTAGGCAAGCGTGCTCCTTCCTCGACCGTGTCGACTTGCCGACTTGCCAGCTGGTGAGACTGCGGTCAAATGCTTGCCTATTCTGCAACAAAAAAAAAAAAAAACTCGGCTTCCAACGGCTTATGTCACTATCGTAATGGTGACGAATCCAATGTCGATACATTATTTACCGAAATCCATCATGCTGTTTAGGCCGTAGGACGCACCGAAAGGCAGTCGGATAAAAGCAATATTATTGTTTATTCTCTACACGTTTCCTGGCGATTGTTTCCACTGTTCATTTCTAATTTAATGTAGGTAAAGGTAGAATTCAGTGGATGGCGACTTAACACTTTGACTGCTGAGCTAATTTTCTTGTCTAGCCACGGTTCTGCACACACCGCTGTGTTTTCCCGTACCGCTAACACAACAGTTGTGTTTTTTCAGCAGTGAACGTGTTAAGCGACTGATGCGCGACGCGTATATGACGCGCGTTTGTCGCTTGAGCTGAAACCCACTGAATTCTACCGTCAGCCTTGTTCACATAAACTATATATTTTTTTTGCTTAATGCAGGAAGTGAAAAAATCCGACTACTGCGAGTACATCAGGCCGCCCATAGACGCGTACAAGACGCTCCAGTTCGGCTCGTTCGACGAGATCCGCGAGGTGGGCTACAGGCACGGCGCCGCCTACTTCGAGGGGCAGCGCCGCGGCGGCGGGGGCGGCGTCAGCGGCGCCGCGGCCGAGGGGCGCCGCCCCGACGTGCAGCCCTCGCTCACTGAGTGAGTTACACCCTTTATAACTTCATATTGAGTGAATACGTCTTTTTTGCTTCCATAGTGGGAGGCAATTCAGGAAATTGATCAGGATGGCTGCTGACTGATAACTGATGAACACGTTGACTGCTGAAAACACACACGTTGTGTGTTCCCAAAAGTGCCAAAAAAATAAAACGGCTCAGCAGTGAATGTGTTAAGAACACGTCGTTCTTTTTCGTATATTTAACCTGTGCGCCCGACACTCGAGGATTATTCTAACATGATCCCCTCTATTCTCCAGCTACACATTCACGGATCTCGCCCAGATGGTGTGTTCAGTGCGCACGGCGCCCGACGTGGACAACGACTCCACCTCCTCCGACGAGGACTATGACGACCAGCGCCACTTCGAGGGATACGCGTCGGAGCCCAGCGCTGGAATACTAGAGGTATAGACATCTATTCATCCACCACTTAAAGTCACTTACTGACTACTGCCTAAGACAACCTAAAGGTAGACTTCCGTGCATCGCGGCTGAAGAATCTGACGCGCGGGATGTCAAATGCGCCGTTTTCCAGCGGTCATACATTTGTGTTGTCGCGTGCATCTGTCATGCGCGTCAGTCGCTTGAGCCGCAATGCACGGAAGTCCACCTTAAATGAGATTAATTAAACTGCATTAAAAACTCGTAATAAGAAATGGAACTGAATAAAAATAGTAATTTTTTAACTTTTCATATAAAATAGACATTTAATAGTAAAAACCTTAATAATAAACTTTATAAAACCACACGTAAATCACGTAAGGTAAGTTTAGAAAATAACAAAATGATATTTTTATAAGTATTTTATATTTAGTTTATACTAAACGTGTGTTGTTGTTTAATTAATTTTGATTTATGGGGTGCCATTAAGAGGGACGTAACAAACTGTAAATAATAAATTGTCTGGAAACTTTTTCCTGTATCAATTAATACAATCTAGTATTTAGTACTATTCTTTAAGACTTAGTTACTTAGGGTTGGACTACACCTTGCCACGCAGAACCACATTTATCATTTCATTTCTGTCGAACGTAAAGCGAGTTAAAGTTTCCTGGCAAGTGGCCGTCTAAACCAAATGTGACCAAGTGGGTCCACCCCTTAACAATATACACCTTACAGTACATTTACATAGATATTTTAGATTAATAGAAAAAAAAAAACAAATAGCTAACAGAAGTGTATTCAACATGGATGCACCTGTGTCTAACATTTATATTACAAAACTGGTCAATAAATCAGAGGAAACCTTATTATAAATTTAATATAGCAGGACATAAGCGTACAGAAGTGTATTCCAAATGGATACACCTGTAAGTCTTTAAGTCCTGTAACGAAGCTAAAATATTGTCACTGGAGTATACTTTTCCATGCCACAAGTGTACGGCTGCCTGATTACGTAAAACTGCAGTAGGAAAGCGACAGCGATCACTACGCGGTCTTAATGTCACTTGAAATCATATTACGGTAAGCGTTCGGCCGCCTATTGCCTCGCGTCATAGAATGCGCTTTGGTTTTAGATACTAGCGCCAGGAATGCAATAGATGGAAACAGTAGAATTTTTTAGTGGCATCTTCTCTAACAGGCGTATTTCCGAAGCACTGGTAGAGTCAATGGAGTTTCCTTTTCCTGTGCGAGATTCAGCCAGCAATCAGCACTTCAAAGGGAAACTTCCTTTTTCAAACTTAAACCATAATCAGTTACTCATTAATTTACCTGATCATAATTATTTCGCTTATTTGCGACTAGAACGTGTTATCTGCTCAATACACGTTCTTGCAAATGAGCGATATGTTTTTTTTGTTAAACTAAAATCATGAGACTGAAGCGTTTCACTTGTAAAGCTTATTGCTTACATACAATAATAGATTTGAGTTATGAACAAATTAATGCAGTTTTTGCAATGATCGCGAGATTTACGACCGTCGCGAGCCTGTCGCTAGATCCGTAATGAGGCAGCCGTTTTGACCTATCCTTTCTTGTGTGTGCCTTTTAGATGTCGTCAAGTGTAGAGGAGGGAGCGGCGTGGATAAGCGACACCGAGCTGGTGGGCACTTACGGCACTTATTGAAGATAGCGTGCACTTTTTTTGGCCTCGAGGGTTTAGAATTTTTTTTTTTATCCTTTTTTGTGGCGTGCAGTGAACGGGAGTGGGCGGGAACTGTCGGGGCTTGGTTCTTATGTTTGTCCTTAATTTTCCGGGGTTTGCATGTCTCACTAAAATTAGGGCGTGATCCACTGAAGTGGAGATGGGTGAAGGGGTGCGTGAATGGTCGGATTTCAACGATGTTAATGGCTATCAAATTTTATGTGCTATCTTCTCGTCACACTCTCCGGTTCAGTGGATTGTTGCCTAACACCGGAATCCACCTAAGTGATTCGCATGTGATTTGGCCAAGAAGTTACTCACTGCTACTCTCAAATTTCACAATCGTTACTGAGGTGGGCTCCGGCCTTAGGCTTCTGGTTGGCTTTAACCGTTCAGCATATCAAGCAAATCATCCGTGCGGTGCCGAAGTCGAACCCATTTTCAATGGGTTGCAAGCTTGCAAGTTACCACACGGCCACCTTTCTTTATTAATATTGTAATGTGCAGTTTTGCTAAGAATTACCTTTTTTTTATTCTTCATCTGTGTCGATGTTTCATGGACCCTACACAGCATATTGGTCTGAAGTTTTAAAATCTAGTAGAGGATGTAGGGGAGTTGGTGTACTGCTTTCCTCTAGGATCTTAGCATGTGGAAAGATGTAGTCTCTGCTTATCCCAGCGGGAGATAGGCGTGACAGTATGTATGTCAATGTTTCAACCATAAAGTGGGATAGTTTCGTTGAAACATTGTGGTGCCAGTTAAGGCTGCATTAGTCTTTTTTTATTCCCGAATAAGCAAGCATTTGACCGTAGTCTCACCTGATGATAAGTGATGATGCGGTCGAAGGTGGACCATGCTTGTCTAGAAGATACCTATTCACCCTAGTCTAAGTGGCTCGGTGGCAGCAGACGTTTCCAGAACAAATTATCGATTCATTTTATCCAATTATCGATTAAACGCAACTCGAGACGGCTTCTGTTGCTTTAATCTTTGTATCGATTATGGATGAACCTTCTCAGACCACACATTACACCTTTTCAGCTATGCTTTTAAACTTATTTACGTAGGGGTAACACATTACATTTAATTTTATTAAGGCCGTAAGCACACAGGGTAATTTTAGCATGGTCACGTGTGTTCAAGTTTAGGCTTTAACACACTTGATCGTACTAAAACTATGGATATTTTCTTATGTAGACCTTACTTAAAATAACCTGTCAGTTAACTAGAGGTTTACCTATTTAACTCACCTATTTGGCCATAATCTTCGCTTGCAACTTTTGTTTATTTTGGTTAAGATTATCAGCTGAATTGAAGTCATATTTACTAGACAAAAACGGGTGTGATTCGTGCAGATATTAATATCAAAACATTATTTTGATAAACCTCGATGTTTCGATCGTGTTATATTGACCGTGGTCACGCGAAGACTGGAGAATGCGGGTATCGCTGTCGAAACCGGTGGGGGGTTCGACCAGGCCCCGATTATCCATAAGGCGGATTAGGCAACTGCCTAGGGCCCGCACCGACTAGGGGCCCAAGGGGACCGACGCGAGCCATGCACAAAGAAAAAAAAACGTTTCATCTAACAATTTTTTTTTGAGAATTTGTATACTTCCCCAATATTATACCTTCTTCTTTTCAAAACTCGGCGAGATGCTTGGTTGGCGATCGACTCGACTTTTGTAATAGAAAAAAATATATTTAAAAAAGTAAGAAAAGGGTAATTTAAAGGGGCCCCGAGAATTGCATCGCCTAAGGGCCCCGTTACGGTTAATCCGGCCCTCCGTTCGATACTGAATAAATTTGGTACTACACTCTCCACCTCGCGGAAACCACGCTCCACCTCCTTTCGCAATCTCTCGCAGCCGATACTTCATGCCTAAATGTAGTAGATTACCGTTTTCTATGAACCTTCATACTATCGGGTTGTCTTTTGTTTTGGTCGCATAATTGTTATATTTGTGTACTTACAAATTTGGCGCATTTCCAAACCATGCTTATTTGTATGCAGTGTCCGGGCTGTGGTTACGGAGCGGGATTATTTTGTCTAGTAAATAAGATTTGCAGTTATTTCACCCACAAACATACACATAGCTAATTCTCTTATACACAATTTTTATACTCCAATGTCGTCCCACAGGAGGGTCTGCGCACGCGTCGCGTCGGTGGCTCCCTGTCTCTCTCTGAAGACGAGATCGACTCCGAAGCAGAGATGTATGACCCCCTGAATAAACGCGGCGGGGGCAGATGAGACCCGACCTTGCACGATCTGTGCAAAGCCCTTTTTGAGTACGTGCAGGCCAAGGAATAGGCCTCCGCTCTGTGAACGGGTTATCCGCGTATGTGCAGTGAATTCCCTGTAAATTTACAAGCAGTGAAAACCCTGTAGATTTAAGTTTACAGGCGTAAATGTTTTGTTATGTTATATGGTTGTCTGTATAACGGCGGTGTTTTGTTTGTTATATGGTGAAGGGATATAGTTGCTTGTAGATTTACGAGCAGTGAATTTTCTGGATATCTATGGACAGCGATTTGTTAGTAGATTTATGAGCAGTGAATTGTAAATATCGGGAGAAAAGTGTAGGCAGTGAATACGTTTTATATGATTGAATGTAAATCAATGGCATAGTTTACAACTAGTGAATTCTATTATTATTTTCACGGCAGGTTTGTGAGTATTTTTTATAGAACGTGTATTAGTAAGATTTTGCTGGTAATAGTAGTGGCTGAATTGGAAGTTTTCAAAAGGTGAGATTAGTAGTTAAGTTTCTTAGGAACGATTACTTCCAAATATTGAATAAATATTGCATCTGAATGATACCACTTGGTTTTAAAGTATGGAATAATTGGATTTGTTCTCTTAGTCATAATGTTGCAATACTCGTAAAATTGTTATATGTATTCCAAAGTAAACCTGTGATTATTTTTAAAGGCGCCTATACACTATACTGCCGTTTTTATGCCGCGTTTAATAAAAAGCTGTCGCGCCGCTTTACCTACTGGTAGTTGTATTTCGGTTGCATAGTGTGTATGGGGCTTTAGATATATGTAAATAGGCATAGCTTTGTTTATTATTGGTTAAATTATAGTGACTATAAAAAAAGGTGCATAGGAAAAAAAAGTCTTGTGCCATGTTCAAATATTTAAAAATATAATTTACATTTATAGCGTCGTCGAAATATAATATATTTTTTTGCTATGTTTGTGTAATATTTCTGCACTATTTATAAATAATTTATAAAGAATGGAAATTGATTAATTCTTTTTTAATTATGTGAGCTTTATTTAATTAGATGAGACACTCATTTCTATTTTTCTAAATTATTAGGCAGCTATTTTTCATTAAACAGAAAACGCACATTTAATAACCATTAAAATATTGTGAGTAACTATCTTAATCCTAGTGAAAGATTTTTTTTTGTGTGTTTCATATAATATTCTGTGTGTGCGTTAGTGTGTACATTTTTACGCGTGTACTCATGCTCTTAGTTAGTTCCAATATTAAATTGTTTTGTTTGAATTATGTGATATTACCAGTAAATGTAGTGTAGTCGTTAATATTTTAAATTATTTCAGTCTGCGTACAATAAAAGACAAATATTGCAATTATAAATTGATTAATTAGTAGGTTAGACTGTAGGAACGCGATGTCTTTCTATATCAATAAAAGTGTATTCGAAGGCAGTATTTGTAAATAATATACATTTTCATTTGTCATTTTTGATACATTTCTGTATTAGATAATTATTGATTATCATTTGTGGTTATCCGTATGTATGAAGATGCTTATAGAAATAACATATTTAAAGTAAATAGTTGTACTTACGGCTTGTTCGAATAAAGCGATGTACGCGCGACTCGACCGCGTGAATTTTCGTCTAAAAATGGCTCTTGATGGTATCACCAAGCTTTAGACTATTATATTGGTATAATAATGATATTATTAGAATAGTTATATTATAATAATGTATAGTGATATTATTATTACAATAATATGTCATACTATAGTATATATAAATACTTTCAACAAGTAGTATTCAGAAACGCGTGACGCAGTTTCTCTATAAATAATTTCTTTCTCCGGTCATAGGATTATATAAAGCAAAAGCTCGCAAAACGTATTAAAATTACCTTTATGAGTGTACCGGAATCTGTGTAGTCAGTAGATTTTGCTATGACTGTTGAAAAATGTGTTATAATTATATTCATGTACTAGCTGTGCCCTGCCACGCGTCGCTGTGGCACATTCGCACGTTCGCTCATATGTCACCGATGAAAAAAATAGATAAAAACAATCCTTGATGCGGATTATATATCATGCTAAAATTTCAACTCGATCGGTGCAGAACTTTTTGAGTTTTTGAAGCGTACACAAACCAACATAACATTTTTATATATATTTATGTATGTGTGAAATTGCTGTCTACCCTTCAAGGCACTTTTAGCTCATTTTATAATATTCCAGTGTGAATGTTGTCCTAAGTACCATTTGTACAAACAAAGATTGCGTTTAAAGTAAAATTGTCGCATGGTAGTCTAAAAACGACTGATACTTAGCTTTAAGTTCGCCAAACGGCACAAACCTTATCGTATTATATGAAACCAAAATGTGTAGCTCAAGAATTGTAAATTTTTTATTCAATAAACGCTTACGAAACTGGAAATATAATTTGATTTCTATAAACAAAGTTAATTATATTAAAATTATGTTATTATGAAAAAACACTTTTAAACTTGCCACACGATATTGGCACGTATAAGTTAGGTAATGATTTTACGATTCAGGTACAAAATCCTCATCCCTATAAGGTTTCTTATTGATAGCTTGGATCAAACGGTCCTTAATCTCTTGCAGTCGCCGCACATAGCTGTGCACGTTGACTACCTCGGCGTTATCTCCCCACTCATTCTTAATCGTCTCGACTCTCTCTATACACATGGTTCTATAGTTGTGTCCAGTTTGGAGACCATAGCTGGTAGTTTCCAGGGTGCCGTCCCATTGCTCGTGGGTCCGTATCTTTATGTTGTTGATGCTGTTTTCCCGATCCTTTACGTAATATCTAATATCGGGACAGTCGCATAAATTGATCAGTGCTTGCATACACCGGAGCTGTAAAGCGGGCAGGTTTGGACAGTGGCACAGCTGGACCAGACGCTTCGTCAGCTCGACGCTGCATTCCTTGGCCCGCCATTTGGAACGGGTTGTTAATGTCGTATAGCCTAGCAGTCCTACAGCGCTGATTATCACTTCTATGTGAGGGGAGTTCAAGTATCGACGGAGTACAAACGTTAGGTCGTTGTTGTCAGCCAAGGTTTGTCCCACCTCGTGCTTGCAGAGTTGTGTCATGCAGTCGATAGCTCCGGATACAATCCGAGGATCCTTGTTGGGGAATAAGCGGAGCATTATTTGGAAAGCGTTTGCCTTCAGCGGCCGCACTGCGTCCCACTCTATAAGATTCGCCAGCGTCTTCAGATGGAGTATCACTATGCCAACGTGGTCGTCTTTAACCATTTTCAAGAGGTTTTCGACAATGGTTTCATTTCTTAGTATTAGTTCGCAGGTGCAGCGATCTCTCGCCAATGTTCTTAAGGTGTAAGCGGCGGCGAATCTGATTTCTTTTCTGTCTCGCATGATGAGCCACATGAGGTTCTCGATGATGGCAGGTTTGGTCATGATACGCTTCCTACCCTGGTGGTAGCTGGCGAGGTTTGTGTAGATCAGGCAGACCTTTTCCCTGATAATGGGGTTTCGGCTCCTCATCAGATCTATGAGTCGATAGACGACGTTTAAGTTAATAAGAAACATTGCGTTTTCAGATATTTGTACCTAGAACATCAGAAAATCAGTAGGTTTGATAACAGCTATTGTCATGAAATCAGAAATCTACGAAGTTGAAAAATATTTGGCTGACAATTTGGCATAAAAAATGGCATTGTTTGGCTCTTGACTTGAGCGTAGATTTAATATCTTTATAGAAATCTACACGATCTAGATCTAGAAGTCCAGAATCGAACTAGCTTTTGCTGAAATCGATTCAATTGTCTTTAACCTAACGCATTTTTTTTCATATAAATCTTGACAGAGTGCCAGAAGTTGCCTGAAAGATCATCAAGCTAAAATGAACGGGGAAACACCCACTTGATCCATGAGACTATGCAAGGCCTGCAACTGAACCAGATTGTCTTCAGAATGCAACTCTCTATTGAGGACCCGGAGGCCTACCCGGCCGTAGCCTAGGCTAGCCCGAGTGACGTCCACGTGGGGGTAGTATAAGGAAGGCTGCATGGATTCCAGGCGCTGGGCTGGGGGCGACTCTAAAAAGCAATGAAACCTGAGCATGAGAACTTTTCGTCGTCGCTGTTTTTTTTTTGTTGACTGAGTGACGAGACGGTCAAGTCGTTCACCTGATGGTAAGCGCTACGCCTGCCCATAATAGTCACAGCACCACCCAGAACCCTGCATTGCATAATCCTGCGCGGGCAATAGTGTGGTACTTCCCCAGGCGGTCTCTTGTAGAAGGGGCCTCCCACTACTTGATTATTAAGCACCTTGGCACGAGGTAAGGCTTTCTTGGCTTAGGTATGATCAGTATTTCGCTAGTGTTACGTGATACTGTAACTATGTGGTTGAAGGTAGTATGCACGCAAAGCCTAGAGTAGAACTGGCTCTCAAGGACCAATCGCGGGACACTGTTTAGAATAGTAGCTGGCTAGAGTGGCCAGGCAAACCAAGGCACTCGGTGGCCACTACTACGGAAAGAGGGAGGCTATTGAACAATTTTGCAATAAGTATGATATACAAAGCCTCTGAAAAAGGACTTTATCTCAGTTGTACAATTATTTTAGGGCAAACATGATGATAGCACGTCTGGAAAGAAGAGAAACCGTCACTTACCGGTATGAGGGTCAAATCCACGTCGTCGCATCGCCTGATCAACAGCCTTGTTTATTACCCTAGGGTTTATAGCGCACACTAGCTGCAAATAAGAGTTCTTATGGGGGCAGAACATGATTGATATAATATATTGACTAAAAAAGAGATAAAATATCTTTGTAGAAATTCAATGTTTTGAATTGGACCATGTTTTGAATGAGCTGAGCTGACTGCGTCAGATATACGTCAGTAACATGACCATAGAAAACTATTTTCAACATTTCGTTGTTTAAAGAAGGTTAATTATGTTTTTTTTTGTCTCATAATTACTTAGTAAACAATTAGTCTAACGATTTTGAGACTCCAAGATTATAGATACAGCTCCTAATCAGGAAAGCCGAGTGTTCCACTTTGCCAAATGTTTACACCACAAGCATCGAGACAAAATGTTGTACAGTGATGAAAAAGCGTTGTAAATAAAATCAATTAATGCCATTATCTATTGATTAGAAATAAAACGATGTATTGTAGACCTATAATAATCAGTGCTTTATTTAAGTTATTTGAGTAGTTGTACAAAATTTCAAAACTTTAGGCAAGTATATAAAATTACTTCTAGATTCGACTCTTCAGCGTTATTTTGAAGAGTAAATACTTATGCCAAGGAGAGTTGCCACAGAGGAGAGGTAACCCAATCTCAATTTCTCAAAAGCCATGACCGAGTTTTAAAGATCCTATTTTTGAAAATATAAAAATCGTTTCAACCCTCCGTCGCCTCCTCTACAAAACTCTTACTCGTATCTGAGCATTGTACACGTTACGAGCGCCTGTAACGAGTTTATCGCCGAGGGTACGGAGTACGGAAGCCCTTCCGTCTGCACTTGGTGTCGACGATCAGCTGCGCCTGCCGCTTCAGATAACAACGTGAGGGTATGTCTTCTTCTTCATCTGACGCTGTAAGGGTAATAGTGTGGACTACATTTTGATTCTGTCAATGAAACAATACTATATAAATTTAGTTTATGGCATGCCATCATGTAATGCACAATAATATGTTATTTAGATTATTGAGTTCAGAATTGGCGGTCTTATAATTAAGACACCCCAGATGAAGCTATAGTAGCTATTTGGAAAACTAATACCTACTAAAATGTGGCCTCTCCCCAGGGTTCCTACTAACCATCACACCAGTACCACTTAAGTCTTCATTAGTTTTCACTATGTCAACTGTGCACTATCATAAAAGAGTACTCACGCGGAGCTTTCACCGGTTCCCGCTGTAGCATCTCCTTGTAGGTTGGAACTGCCTTCTCCGACTCCTTGGGCGTGCTGTGGCTGTGCATGCTGATGCCGGCTACCGAGGCCGCTGCGCTTGTTGGCTGCAAGAAAATATATTTGACTAACTTAGCTCTTCCAGTACGTATAAGTACTTTTTACTCTTATGTCAATCGATGTTTCAAGAGTTAAAATATTATGATTTGCAGCCGTGATTGACGCTAACTTAGCTTAATTCACTTGCGCAAACAGCTATAGAAGCTAAAATATCAGAGTTGTCATCGAAAAATAAAGATTTAGAGTGTTCCCAGTCGAAGAAGCTGATATTCAAGGGTATCTTGGTATCTTGACTACTGTACTGTGCAATCTCGCTGCCGAGACTGCTCGGAATCGTCGGGATGCTCTGGGAGGCTCTTGCTCAGCATCTGTAACACCCTATTCCCCCATGACTTCCAATAATCTAGCATCAAACTTACGTTCGACGGCACTAGGATCACTGTAGTGTCCTTCTGCTTGTCCTTAACTTCCTCGGCTCTGGTCCTTGCCTTCTCGTAGCGCGAGGTCAGCACATTGATTAACTCCTGGACGTCACGGGCTTCGGCCGTCCACTCGGGCATTGGCGGATCTGGAATTATCTGAGGAAGACCATACATAAGTATTCAGGAAGAGGCACCGTGTAGAATCAACCATAGCACGGAGATTGATGGGTAAACGTTTTTTTTTCGCACACCACATCCCAATCTAAACTCACATCCATCAGTTTACACAAATCGTAAAGAAGCCGCTTGATCTCCAGCAGTAGAGTATCCAGGTCTTCCGTCTTCTTCTTCAGCTCTTCGTAGATCTCGTCTTCTATTTGTATCTCTCCCTTTAACTCCTGGATTTGTTCTTGACCCCTATAAAACGAGAATTGAATCAGTTATTACGGAGAATAGAATAGTGTACCTATTAATGATCATTAATACACGAGTTTCAATTTAACATGACGTATTCCTGGATTTAATCCTATAATTAAAATAGTTAATAGAATCAGGCGTTATTTTGCGGAAATCCATAATCAATAAGATAATGTAGAAATATATAGTTTTAATTCCGCCTAAGTTGTCTGATGAGTGTATGATAGGACTTTGTTGGATGACCTAACCCCTATGACAAATCTACCCGTTTAAAAATATAAATCCCTACGCAACCCTTAATTTATCTGAAGACCGAAACAACCCTGACGTGTCACCCCGTACTTAAATTGACCTAACGTAAAATAAATAGACACGGCCTCCGGCCTTATCTACTTATTTTACTCCTAAAGTAAAAGTCAAGGGAAGGAGTAAGTCACGGTTTCTTTTTTCTATGTAGGTAGGTAGGTAGGTGTAAAATAAGTAGATAAGGCCGGAGGTCAATTTAAGTACGGGGTGACACGTCAGGGTTGTTTCGGTCTTAGATAAATTAAGGGTTGCGTAGGGATTTAGATTTTTAAACGGATAGATTTGTCATAGGGGTTAGGTCATCCAACAAAGTCCTATCATACATTCATCAGACAACTTAGGCGGAATTAAAACTATATATTTCTACATTATTTTATTTCCTATAATTCAACCTTATTACAGTTTAGTCATTTTGAGTTGAGTAACCAACAACCACACCCAAACTTTCACATTTGTTGTCATATAGTATAGGATAATAGTGGTTTGACCACCACTTCTACATGCCAACTTACTTACGCACATATTTTCGCATTTATAGTATTACCACAAAGATTGGTAGGCACTAGGCAGGCATCTAGTATCTCCTATACTTAGATATATTTTTTCATGATCACTTAAATAGATCCTGCGAAACCCCTAACTAAGATTCCCTGGAATTACAAATACCATGGTCCAACAAACACGAATGCGTCCTGCGTTTCATACAAATATTTGCCCTGCATGGTATTCAAACACCCAAGCTCATGCTTCGCCGTCAGCTCATCAACCTTTAACTTCACGCTTTTTTTTATTTGCCTGAGTGAAGAGACGAGCAAGGCGTTCACCTGATGGTAAGCGCAACCTGCCCATAACAGTTACAGTCCCATCCAGGACTTTGCACTACATAATTTTGCGCGGCACTGCACTGCGCTCGTCACCCTGAGGCATCGGCTCTAAAGTCTCATATGCCCCGTAATTTCGCTGGAAACAGTGCTCTTCAAACCGGAACACAGTAATGTTTGCACACTACTGCTTGGCGCATGAATATCTGGCAAAGGTGTGTTTTCTAGTCAACTCATCATCAACCTACGCTATGAAAGCCGCCATGATCTGTGTCAGGCACTTACTCGTCCTTATCCTTAACGGAGGCAAACTTGAAAGCCTCCAGTTCGTTCATGAGCGTCGTCTGCGTCTCTTCCAGGTCTAGTTTCTCTTCCTCCGTGGTCTGCTGCAGGTAGGCCAGACGTTTGGAGGTCTCGCGCTGAGCTCTGAATCTGTCGAACACTTCCTCAGCCTCATTCGCTCCTAAAATTAAGTCACATATTCTTACCAGCTTCGATTCTTTTAGTAGGTGTAAGACAAGTGTATCTTTATTCAGGGTTGTGCTTATTGAAGTATCTTCCAAATTTTAAGCCTTACCAGTGAGTTTCATGAGCCTCTGAAATATCTCTTCCATCTGCTGTGAAGCCGAAAGCTCCTCAGGGACCACCTCTCCTTCCGTGGATCTCGTAGACTCTTGTCTTACAACTCTCGCTGGAAATTATTAAGATTATAGAGAGCTTTAACAAAAATCATCCCTCATGCTTTACGCTCGAAAAATTTTGATAAGTAAAACAAAATTAATAAAAAGATACTGCTACTGATATTTGCGTTTTGTTATAGTATAGTTTTGTTTTAGTTTTTGGGTCTACAACTTTCTACCCTGCTTTTTAGGTAAGCTCTGGAAAAGTTTGAGGAAAATTTACTTGATCACGAACAATATGAATTATAATTTAAATGGTTTTTGAATATAGGTTATTATGTATTTATTCCCTTTGGCAGCTGTATCACTTTCAAACTAGAGTCAACCATGAAATGCAAGTGTGGCCGGCTTGGTTCTTTTGATCCGATTTTATATTTCGTCACGTTTGTCTGCCAGCAACAGTGAAAGATTGATGGATAAAAGATTAATTAGCTAGTGTCAGCCTTACACTGCGGCGGAAACACTCTCTTTTCCAACTTCTCTAACTCCCGTTTCCTCTCAGCAAAACGCTGTGCGAAGTACTGGCGCTCTTGTCCTCTCGAATGTTCTGCATCATGAGCCCTCGCTGCCTCCGCCGCAGTGGCTGCCGTCGCTCTGATGCGCATGTCAGCTGCTTCTTCTCTCACATGCTAGAATAGCATTCAGAAAATTAGAATCTAAAATTAATCAAAAAGTTTCATGGCTTTCGTATCTTGATAAAAAACGATTTTTGAGCGAAAATTTTCAGCTCACCTCAAGTTTACCAATTTCTTCTTTCTGCTTGTTCAATAAATCTTCGATGCGAGATAACGAGCTTTCGAATTTTACTGAGTCATCTATCAAAGCTTGTCTGTAATCAAAAATTCAAAATAAACTTCAGACCGTTTATGATCCCAGTTGGTTCTATCAAGATTGAAGACTGACCTAATAGATATGTATTTCTTCTTCACCAGCTCGGCTTCTGTCCACTGGATAAGCACTTTGTGAATCTCATTCTCCAAATGGGAAATATTCTAAAACATAAAAAAACCATTTCGCTTTCTGATGTATTTTGGCCTTCTGTCTAGTTCAAATAATTTCTCTGGTGTATTGGTAGCGGTTAAAGCTATCGTTATTTGTTTACCTTTCTAGCTCGACTAGATATTTTAGATTTCACCAGTTCGCTCTTGGTGTTTTCTATGAGTAGATGTTCGTACTCCTTCTCTAGTGTGGTCAACTTGTTCTTCTTGTCTCGCCTTTCGTATTTTAGTAGATCTAGCATCTTCCTCTGCTCTATTACTTTTAGGTCTAGGTTGTGCACAATCTGAAGTCGTAAATTGATTATTAAGTTTGAAGATTACTTTATTAAGAATAGGACTTCATTCGTAACAACACACATATATACAGTCACGCATTTCTCCCGTTGGGATAGGCAGAGACTACATCTTTGCACATGCTACGATCCCAGCGGAAATCAGTATACCAACTCCCTGACACCCTCTGGTTGTTTTGAACAGACCAATAGGCTGTGTAGGGTCCATAGTGGTGGTTCAGAGCTAATGACAAAATAAGTACCTTTACCTACATTTCTTAATTTGCTATGACATAATGATTATCGAAGCATCAGGTTCAATTCCAGAGTTCCATTTTTTCTATTGAAAATACGTTTATATTTTTACGTCAGCCAGTTACTTGGCATGACTTTGAATCTGTGTCATCCCATTTCTATAACCTTAGATTATTTAAAACCTTGACCAATAGTTTGTGACCAACATAACCAGCCTTACCTGATCAGCAGTCTTGCTCCCAATCGGGCAGACCTCGTTCAAGTATTTCTTAACCTGTGCCTCTTCCTCTCCTATCACAGCCCTGGCCTGCGCCAGTTCCACCAGTCTCAGTTTGATCTCTTTCTTCAGGGTGTCGATCAGGTCATTGTTCTGCTGCTTCTCTTGCTCGTTTTCTTCGTAAGTAGACTTTCTTTGACCCTCTGGAAACGTGAAAGGGTTAGATACCTATGTTCTTAGATGTACGATTGAAAATTGTTTAGCTTACGTTTAAGATTTCGAAATTACTCTATTGGTATTGGTTTTTTTATGAGCAGTCTATTTAGTAAAATAATAAATGACGCAATTATGACATACACAGACTCTGAACCCACCATTAAAGACCTTTCACCTGATGGTAAGCGCTACACCTGCCCATCCAGAACTTTACATTGCATAAACCTTCGCGGTATTGCACAGCGCTCGTCACCCTGAGACATCGGCTCAAAAGTCAGTAATTTCGCTGGAAACAGTGCCCTGCAAACTTCAAACGGGAACACTGCAATGGTGTGGTACTTCCCCAGGCGGTCACTTGCAGAAGAGGCCTCCCACTACAAGATGGTGATGATTGGTGATGAGGAGTCAGTTTACCAAACTAGCTACTTATCTGACATCGTTTTTTTAGGCAAGGTTTACCTTCATTATAAACAGGTAGGATATTCACTAATAACATTCATTTATAACCATGTATTAAAAAAGTCATGTATCAAATTTGGTATAAGTACCCACCGGACAACTGTATTTTCTTCTTAATCTCAAATATTTTTGTATTAATCGTCGTCAGTCGGTCTTCTGTTTCGATTTCGAATGGATGTTTTTGATAACAAGTCGTCATTGTGTTAAATGTTAGTTAATTCTTATTGAGACGTTTTCTGTGAAAGCAACAAAGTCAAAGAATTGTAGTTATGCAAATCACTGAACATTGATATAACTTCTGCGTTGCTAAGCAAAGATAAAAATTACAATATGAGATTCAAAAGCTTTTTGAACTAATAACTTTTAACTAAACGTAAAATGAAATATTATAAATATTGTTTCGTACAGCAATGGAGTTGTTGCATTCAAATTCACCCCTAAAATATATATTTTTTGTCCCAGCGCCATCTGTGTTGTGGTTGCAAAATGATAAAGTTCAAAAGCTCATATGATTGGCTGCGCGCACACAGCGCTTGATTTCTCTCCATTGAAACAACATTCCTTCGCGTACCTTTGCATGTGTGCGTTACTCTGTTCTCACGGTGTTTTATGGACAATTCCACCTATTAATAACTGAAATACCTAGTGATTAGAAATAAATCATCAAAATCTATATCGTTAATGAGCTTTCAAAGCTCAGATAACGAAATAAGTGTACTTACAAGCTGCGCTTACGCACACGACGGCGCGGGCGGCCATTTTGATTTACCGTACACTGTGTATTTACGAACAAAGCCGTCAGACGCGAGCGGGACGCGGCTGCGCGTGATCCTACCGGGCTTTACGTTTTTTTCGAACGTGTTTTACCGCTAAAATGTCCAATAAACAAACGTTCTCAGTTTAACAACAGTTCATAAACAAAATGAAGTGTCAGTTCTTACATTTAGTTCCGTGAGTGTTGATTATTTGGTGCTCAAACGACACAGAAGGAGTAAAACAAATGTGTGTGATCCATGTGTGAATGTTGTGGAACAAAATGTGGTCGAGGAACTTTATACCGGATTATGGGATTCAATTGCTGGCTGTGATCGTCGCGGTGTCGACATTGGCGACCAGGATCCAGGGTGTCGAAGGTGAGTGGTAGTTATTGGCTAGTAGATAGGGTGTAGTGAAGTAGAGCTTACGAAAGCGCGGCCAGCAAGGTAACGCGACCGAGGCAAGGTGGTGCGCCGACCCGCGGAGCTTTCCGCACGTCGATGTCACGCGAAACCGGTCGGTTAGCGTCTCGGTTCTCACACTGCGGACTTGTGAAACGACTCGGTTTAAAAAACTGGAGTGAATTCATCGCTTCACATTTTTAATGTTTTTTAATTGTTCGCGTTTGTTGACGTTAAGACCGCGCTGTAATTCGAGATTCTGTTATGACATCGACTCGCCTTAGCTGCCCGTGCAAATACTCGGACACTGATTGTATTACATACTCGCTTTAGCATTTCCGAGTAATCAACCAGATATACCGTTATGGCTCTAAATATGTAGCTCCTTACTAAACTTTAGCCAATCCTCCAATGGACTAGCCGCCGGATTCTTAGCCAACCGTTTTAAATCATTCATGTGAGATTCTTCTTTGATGACCACACTTCTAAGTTCTAAGCTCTTCTTGTTTCTTAAATCTCTAGCCATCTGATAAATAAAACAGAACCCATCCTTCGACCCTGGGACCATCCAAATCCCTACCTCTTATACGCATTGTAATAATAACACGTCATGGTCCCATACTACGTGGACCTTGAACCCCATAACTGAGATTCGTTGTATCTATCAAATCAGAAACCAAGAGAACCATGGTCTCACAGACACCAGACGAGACACTAGACGAGTCAGTGTAAAAACCTACTAGTGATCTATCACAAATATTATTGGTCCTGAATAAGAATCAAACTTGCAACCCTACATTTTGCAGTCGGCTCATCAGCAACGCCACAAACAGTTACAATAGTTCCTTCAATATCATAGAAATATGAGTACCTACTTGCCGATATTAGAGAAGGCATAGTTCGTAGAAGTAACACGGATAAAACCAAGACAGTAGATGAAAGATCTTCATTAATTTCTAATGGCTAACTGTACACATTCATCATTGCTAACATCATCACTGCTTTGTCATTTTCAAATGTCATTAAAATCTAATACACGCTTTTTCTTATCAACCCTTCTTTTAAATTCTTTTACAGCTTTTACATCCAAGAGATAGAACAGTGAGAAAGTTCGAAGCAGTTCCGCGCAGCTATATTTTCTGTGCTATCACATCAAAGAACATCTACATTCTACTATAGCGTAAAATATCCAAGATCTGATGGAGATAAGAAAGAACAGTTTAATTCTATACATATCCCTCAGCGTGTTCGTCTAAGGCCGTCTAGTTGCATACCAATGCTCATACCTACCTCTTTGTATTCGCTGTGTATCCCCACGATTTCTGTGGCCGGGACCACGATGGGACTTTTGAATGTTGATCAACCATCAGTGTTATTTTATACGGTTAGAGAAACTTTGAACACCAAAGTCTCAATTTTGAGGGAAAGTTATGTTCCTTCATACATTTATATCGAGGGTGATGTGTGAATTTGTATTCGGGTTGTGGCCCACAGTTATTTTAAATGACAAAGTTTAGGTGCTTTGGGAGGTTTTATTTACTTGCCTTGTTGCTTCCTTCGCATTATCATTTATTAACATGTTTTCTAATTTACATATAGTTAAGACGGAATATTCGTTAAATACGCTCAACTGTGTTATACGACTAAATGTGCGTACTATTCCTTGTAAATAAAGGGCAAAGGATAGTTATCATTGTCAGCATACAAGCAATGTTATCAGCTTGTTTACTATCATTCTATTATTAATTAAGCTTTTAAAGCACTTCATTATTTAGGTCAGCGTACAAAAGAAGTCCAACTGACTTATTTACAATGTCTTACCTAATGCGTATTACTAATTAGCGTTTACACGTGTAGTTTATTTATATACCTACACTCATATAGGTACTAAATTTTATAGATATGAACTTACAGAGGCTGTAATTGATAAAACTAATTGGGATTTTGTAATGGTTTCCATGAAATCCGTAAATTTTGAGAAGAATGAAACTTTTTATGGAATAGGCAAGATTAATTGTAATTATGTAATGGTCAAATTTTAATCATCCTTTCTGTCATCTGGAACTAAAGAAACTTTGCGTGAAATGAGATATGCTGATAGTCACGACAGAAAATGGGACCACATGGGAAGCACCAGCTTTCAATTGAAAAAAGAATCATCAAAATCGGTTCACCCAGTCGAAAGTTCTGAGTTAACAAACATTTAAAAAAATACAGACGAATTATTAACCTCCTCCTTTTTAAAAGTCGTCTAAAAAGAATATAATACGTTTATCTAGCTATGCATAATGTTAAAATTATCACTGTGACCATCACATGGATAGTTTGCAACATAAAGAATGAACCATGTCAGCGAACCCTGCATCCTATTTTGTTTAAAAAACATCGTCGCCTCGTTCCAATTTATAAACAAACACAATTAACTGCCAATTGTCCAAGCGATCCAATTGGTCCACTCACAGGTCACTGAACAAAGCGTCGCATATAAATCTCAACTAAAACCTACTCTGTATGAACAATTTCTCACTTGATCTTTATAATTCACATCTGCTACAGACCGATATGAATATCATCAACCTTATTTTAGATAGATTAAGCTACAAATTTGCATAACAAGACGGAAATGATAACTCGGTCTGGTCTCGAGTCAATCGAGTGTCCGCGACAAGAAATTGTTCTGAGAATCGCCTTTACTTATTCGTAACGTCCAGTGTCTGAGATAATGAATATTTGAGTCTATCCAGTACTTCCAAACCGTGAATTTCAAACTTTAACTGTAAAATTATTAGATTTATTAAGCGTTTGTGCGTAGGTATCTCTTACATTTTTCTCACAGTTTTGGCGTGTTTGGGAACCTCTTTGTCCATTCTTTTAACTTCTAACCAGTTATTAAACATTATAGCTAACAATATCTGACTCATAGATCTCAATTTTAAATGTATGAAATTTTATTTGTTGCAATTCGTCATATTTGAAGTTGGGGCTATATATGCCAGCCGTTTACACCGTACATGGTCCAGGCATTTAGACCACACACTATATTCAATAGCCCATTGAGTTTATTGCTAGATATTTAGGTTGTTAGCCTTTTTCGTCTATCGGCGTCCATGTAACATATCCGTCCGCAATAAATTCTTTATAAAACGTGTAGTGTTTATAGTTTAGAAGCGTGTAAGTAAATGAATATATTTTCTAAACGATCGATTATACTTTCAGTATAACTATATTCTACATTTGCTTTAATGACATCGGATTAGGTTCTTCAGCATCTTGACGGGTGATACTTACCTCAATAGTAATGTTTTTGCGATATTGCGTACGGTGAAGTATGGTAAATAGATGGTTTAAAATAAAGCCTACCCTGGCTATGATCGAAGTAATAGCCACTAGTAATCTTTAGCTGTTTTAAAGTGCATCTCAATGACATTGTAAGAAATAGGCAACTTTATAACAGTGTAGTTTAGTGTCATTATCGCCTTTTGCTATACCTGTAAAATGCTTTCGTAATTAACAATTTTAAGGGCTGTTCCTACATCCTCAACATAATCTTCCACTTTACTATCCGCACCTAACTTTGTATCGTCACTTTATAACATAATGACGTCATAAAATAACCTATGCTGTATATTTGATTTAGCGAAATTGGGTACATAAAACTTCACTTTTTTAGGAAATATGGCGTAACAATTATCTTATAAAATCTCTGGTGTTTTGATTGCAATACTTTCAGAGATTTTTACCGTCGTTGTTAAATAATTAAATGCTTGCATGGAAATCATAGCTTGCTTAAAGGATGTGTGGTTTTACGATCACTCGAGTCCTTTCAGTTAATTTTCTTTGCATATTTTACGATGCTGATATAAAAGTAAATATTTAATTGTTAGCTGCGCCCGCGGTTTTAGTGTATCCAGTATACATATATTTAAACTCCAATTTTCCAATTCAAGGGTAGATATTTCGAACAAAAGGTACCTCATCTTACTACCCTTAATGTAGTCTATTACGGTGCTAAAATTAGTTTGAATCCATTCAGCTATATTTATGTGACTGAGTAACGAACAAACCAACATTGAAGCTGTCAAGGTTGGATTGATGATAGTATAACGTAGCAAACGGAAATGTATTTAAAATACCATGAAATGTACAATAGTAAACATTTCCAGTTGAACTTTAACTAGTGGAATTAAGTATCTTGAGTGGTTGAAGAGTTTTCAGTGGCTTCTATGCTTCTAGTTTCCAACGGTGGAATCATGAACAAAAAAATAGTGCGTGGAGTCCCTCCGCGCGGAAGAAGTGAAACTTCGTAATGTGGAAATGAAAATAGGAATGGGTAGAAATTGATTTTTTTGCTTACAATTCACAATTGATCGCATCTTTTAATTATCAAATCTATTACAATTACAATGGGATTATGATAACTAAAGTAACAAACGAAATGTTTGAGTTTTTTTTTCAATATCTCTTGCAAAAACTGCACCCAATCAAATAAAATACAATCTAAAAGTCAAATTGTAATTGTATTGTATACTACGCGCATGCGTTCGAGTGTCACGCATTCACTCTCGCTCTGTTTCTTTATTTTCCCCCTCCCCAGGAGCGTTAAACGTTTAACGCAACCTTGTTGGAAGTCGCATTAGAAGTATCACTTCAAAAATAAATACTAAAAGTGACTAAGCATCTCATGGCCAGGCTTTATAAAGTTGAAAAGGAATTTTTATTGAGCGCTCGCCTTATGGTTGTCTGGAAACTAACAGGAGCTAAGCATGCGGGAGCATTATGTAAAATAATTGTTTTGAGGTTTTTTACATCACCAATGGGCTGAGACGTGCAGTTTTTATTAGATTTTAACTACAGTATTGTATGGGAAATGCTAGTTTCTCATGCGAAAGTTTTCCATTGTTCCGTTGCCGTGTCTATGTATGATCACAAATGGGTGGTTAATTGGGTGACTGTTAAATAAGATATCTATTTTTATTAAGTTAAAGATGATTATTGATTAATTATAATTGTTATAGTTTTTGAGGTTATCGACTGCATTGCCTAACTACATCTGATAGTTAATAGAATCACGCTTTAAGAATCAAGTAATCAATAAGAAAATGTAGAAATATATAGTTTTAGTTTTTTTTTGTAGTCTTAATTACATCTGTTTCTTCCCTTAATTTTATGTTTATTCTACTTGAAATTTGCCATTACGAGTAAATTTTCCTTCTTTAATCCATCTATAAATCAAAGCTATCGCTCAAGTAAACCTTTGTCAAAAATATTCTCGTATCGCTCTATCCGACAAAATACTTGGACTATTTCGCATATTCCCAAATCATACCCGCTTCCAAGAGACCAAACCTGTCTCACATCCGTGGTCTGTTTAACCAAGCGACGCCGGGCCAATGTTTGTATGCAAACAAAGCTAGTAGATAACGCAACTTGGATTATCACGAGACTTGTGAAATATCAACTGGCAGACTCAACTGGTTCCTGGATAATCAACAGCAACTTGCTATATGAGGATACAATAAAAAATAAGAACATAGAAATATTGGTGTGCCGACAAAGAAAATTGACAAGTAAAATTCCACATTAATACCTAAAAGTTGTATTGATTTCAATTTACAAGTATGTCATAGATATTTCAACGATAATGCAATTGAATTGAACCTAAGAACTGACACATGGAAGGACGACAATGTGAACTTTACCTTGGCGATCAAAACTTTCAGTCGTGTTGCTTGAAAGAATTGAAAAATTATCAAAAATTATTAAATGCCAAAGCCATTGTGCTCACCGCTAATTCGATCCAGTAATCGAAGAGCCATGGCTATAAAAAATACAGCTACTAGTAAAATCTATTCTGTGGCCGGTAGATACTAATTTATCATAACAATACCTACCTGCTTACTCCTCAGTTTTATTGACATGCACAGATCTGAAGAATCATTTTGATATTAAAGCTCGCATGATACTTTTAACCTCTTCTAAAACGAATGAGAAGTCGCTGATGACACCTCAGAATTTCTAGGAGCTTACGAAGATGACAGTGAAATTTCACTCGCATGATCATTGAAATAAGGTACCATTTGTAAAGTTTTCTTCCAATGTAAAGAATCCGTCGAAGTCTAGTGTTTACAGAGTATCGCCATGCATATGCACAAGTGGTTATCGGACCGTCCGTTCGTCCGTCGTTTGCTTTAATAATAAGCTGCGCTTGCGTCGATGTCACGAACACCAAACATCGCTGCGGGCTAAGCGGGTTTTGTGTGGGGATTCAAAAATGAAAAAAAGGTTTAAAATGGACGTCCGAGGTTCTCTAATTCGAGGTTTTTACGTGTCATGGTATAGTGGGGTAAGATTTATATTGCTTTTGATTTTGCACTGCTTTTAAGCTCACGACTTCTTTGCTTGCACGATTAGGATCACATTCATATTCGTTATTTCTACCAAGTTCTTTTAAAATGTATTGTAAAAGTCCTTGAAAATAGAGTATGTGAACTGGGTCTAAAGTGAAATTATCTATAAATATTGGGAGACCACTTAAATAATATCCAATGTTTTCATTCTGTCCAATGATCTCATCAATGAAACCTGATGATCCGTAATCCGTTTAAGTGCTTCGTAAATAAATTTATCGATACTTTCTGTTTGTCCGATGCTTTAAGTTTTCAACCAAAGGGTTGTTGTTTGTGGTAGATTCTCTTCCTGTGTATCGTATGTCTCAATTCACTCCCACAGTAACTAACTACATTCTTAACAACTACTACTTTAAGTTCACCGCTCATAACTAAGTTCTTTATTTTAAACTTTATACCTTGGATATAAGGTATATTAAATAATTCAATTCCTATCAATAGCTACAGAGGCATATTTGTTATTGACCTAAATCAAATTTTCTATTCTATACTCGAACTTTAACCATTAATTCTGAATTAAAATGGAATTCATATAACTTATTGGACTGTTTTATTACAACGTATCGATAAACTTCTTAACATATTCATCCTTTGATGTCATTCCATGAATCGATTCTGTCGGTAGCTTTAATAAAATTAATATCGATTAAGATAATAATTATAAATTCAGGTCATGCTCAAGTTATTTCAATTATTAGAATGCTGTCACTATTTAATTTTTTGTCGAATTCTTTGTTAAAAAGAAGATAATCGTCCATTTAAATATGACTTGAACTGTAATTATTCTCTCCAACTATTAACTGCTCTTTTGTTAGAACATCAATTAATAGTTCGTACGTCCCACTCGACGGTTCTTAAACAGCTAGATTTAATGCTCGCCTGTCAATTTAAAATTATAAGTATAGTAGCTTGCAAATAGAAGATCCTAGACGCTCGTGAAAGTCAATCTTATCTACATCTCGAATTATGATAGTTATCATGGCTGTGATCTAACGTCCCGGCTGCGGGCCCGGTCTTTAGTTATGACTATTGTAGTAATTTGCTTCTTTTTTTATTCTAATTATTTATTCTTCTTCAGTATCACAATAATCTAGTTCCACAGCAAGGCCAAAATCATCTATCATGGTTTTGAAATCAAGAAATAAAGTATATTTCTCTGGAAGATCTACAGTTTATTGCCGTAGTGACACATCTTCGACAAATTTTATGGTTTGAAGTCTGCATTAGTGTACCGCTAGGAGTTTCCCAACTGCGTCACAGAATTCTCAAGCCCAATAAATGGAGGCACCGTGGAATTCCGAATGGAACCTAATTGATTTTAAATTATTCGATAACACATTGTGCCTTGTCGATAGACGTGAAAAGCATTCGGATGACCCCCGATAGCTTGTGGGTGTAGTCGTGTGAGACTTACTAGGGTTGCCACTGAAGACAATACAAATTAAAAGTTTGGATATTACTAATTGTTGTTTTAAAACGATTGATCTTTTGAATAGCAGCCCTTTTATATGCTATAATAAAGTTTATAATCAGTAACCCGTTTAGTTTTCATTGAACTATTAATTGATTTTAGTACCATATCGTGCTAATTTCTGAGAATTTACGCGTAGTTTTACCAATGTCTTTAAAAGTGTTCGCAGCTGTTGTGTGTGCTTCCAACTAGACGTTAAAAAACACCTAGATAGCAACCCTACCCTACACTTCGCTTTTATGGTGTTCGTAATATCGCGACACGGCCCATATTGTCAGAACTCGAGTTTTGTGGTTCTTGAATATTCGATTGGGAATGGACAGTTTTATAGGTATGTTATTTCTTATCTCATCTATGTTTCTCTACCTATCTCTGTTTTAATCAAGTTGGATGCTCATGTACATACAATCTCAATTTCGAATGGACTTGATATGACCTCAGTATTGATTTGAACCCAAGTGTTGATCGGAAGTTTATTGTCAGGACAATTTCCCTTTTCCGATTGTTTATAAGTTTCATAAAGAAGACGACCATCATTCACTGGAGGATTACCATTGTGATCAACCGTCCTGCTTTTACTTTATGATCATTACTGTTTCTGCAATCATTAATCAAGTGTTGTTCTGATTTTAATGCACATATTTCTCCTTAGGTACCTTTTGATAAAGCTTTCCAGTGTCTATTTTTGTTTGAAATT
The DNA here is from genome assembly GCA_912999815.1 of Campaea margaritaria. Taxonomy (NCBI): domain Eukaryota; kingdom Metazoa; phylum Arthropoda; class Insecta; order Lepidoptera; family Geometridae; genus Campaea; species Campaea margaritaria. Next base: position 11,908,882 of record OU538791.1, read on the forward strand.
TGTCACCATCATGTGTATTCTTTTCAACCTCTACAGCGTTGTTTGCTTCACTGAGATCTGCGTCTTCAAAGAGGTTTAAAATATATTTTAATAAACTAAAATTTGACATATTCACATCCGCCTAAGTTTACCGAAAACAAAAATCATGAGGCATAGCAAAAAATTGATAACAATCAAACCATTGTTTAATATTAAATGACCTTAAAGTTTTGGTCGTTAGTCATCGAATGGTGGCGATCCAGCTAACGGTCCATAGTCCGCATGTCCGAGAGTAATAAAGAGTGATGTACGAAAGTGGACTGGAAGTGGTTTACTTTTAAAATTATCACAAAAAGCTGGCTAATGACTCTAATGATGCAACAATTGAGTCTCCAATTTAGAAGTTATTATTTGCTTTCGAAAGAACGTTCATTGTCTTTATGGAATGCTCGGGTAGTTTTGCCAATTTTGAACATTTTGCTGACTTTCGAAACACATAGGTACAGTAATACCTTACCATTTTCAGAAATGTTGGGTGTGTTCTTCAAATTGATAAATAACCAACAATTTGTTATCCACAAGCAAAGCACATAAGTATAGTATGTATATCCAGATAAAGTTAGTTACGTATTGAAAACTAATTTTCTAGAATCAGATCGAATTTTCCCAGGTAACTATGCAAATCTTGCTAATCAAACTGTCAAACCTTCAATGTCCCATTGCAGTGCAGGTGCAATAGCAGACAGATTATAATTGGATTATGAAACGCTTCAATGCAAGTGGTGCGTAATGTCTGGCGACCGCAGACACCTATCACAAAAGTAGGTTGGCATTTGGTACTACTTCTGGACCTTGTCGTTATAAAATCTTTTTATTGACGTTCACTCTACAGAGGACATTCTGATATTCACGCTGAGATATAGTTCTGAAGTGTCACGTGCATAGCTTGTAGGTAATCAACTGTATCAGGAGTCAGTGCTGGCTGTTCAGGACCGTGTCATAGTTAGTTTATCTGATGTGCCCCTCTCTGGCTAGTAAAAAGTTATTTTTTTCATTGTGACAGAGTGCCTAAGCGTACCTAACGTTCTATGGCATAGAGGTAGTTGTCTGTTAGTTAAGGGTAGGTATAATCACGCTTCTGAATAAATATAAGCTAGTTTTTACGCCGGATTGGCTAGTCAATACGATAATGTCCGGTTTTTATAAGTGTGAGAATGTGACTGTTTTTTTTACCGAGACTTAGACAATGTGTATAAATACCTAAAAGCATGAGAGAATTTGTAAATTGGCTAAGGTATTATAGCTGCTTAACATTAGGCTATAAACTTGTTAGCAGTTCTTTATGCGTTCCTTATATCTGCCTGTACATTGGAAATGCTGACAAAAATGTCCTTGCCGTTTACGTTAATGGAGAACACTATTAGCTCCACATTTGACAGCGCAAATGGGTGGCAAAGCCAAATCTTGGTGTCAAGCCTTCCTATATAATTCCACTCAATTGACATGCCCTTTAAGACTTCGTAACTAAATACTAAAGGTAGGACCGATATAACAATTTATCCTTCCAATCACATCCTTTACGATTTTGCAAATACCTCCATGCATAATCCATGGTCAGAAATATTGTCTGTTTGTCTGAAGTTTTGTGAGAGCGATGAATGAATGTGTTTAGAGCTGTTAAATTTAAAATTGTTTTTATTTTGATGTTTATATTCTTGTTTCTTGTTTCTATGTTAATTTTGAATGTTATAATTGTTTTGACACGATTATTATTGTGTACTATTAGTTAATATAATTGGTTATGCCGTATTAATTAATTAAATAAGTAAATAAATGCATTTCATAAAAGAGTCACATGCTACATTATAATCAACTCGTATGAATTGCTTTCTCATGAAATCTGTAATATTCGTAACATCCGCAACTTTGTCGCCACGTCACTAGATAATAATGTGCCGGTCGGAACTGCACACATTCACACAGCACAGCCACCTCTGATCCGAATTGTTCTTACACTCTTACCTTTGTGAGAACGTATTGTCCTACAAGACAGACATTACTGTTATCTGATACACACGGCAATTAGAATTGACTACCACCTACCGGTGAAAAATATTGGAAGAAATAGCTAGGTTGGGTATTTCAATCATAGATTCAATTCAGAAATCAGATTAAATAGTTCAGAGATCAGAAGAAATAATAGAAAACCCTTTTTTACACTAAAAAGGGAGAACTAACAAAACAATAAAAGATCCATATGTGGGTTATGGATGTCTGGACGCTTCTTGTTGGTTTCGACTTTAATCATAATGTCTGGCAAATTTATTTTAAACCCGTTCCCATTTTAGAATTCAATAAAAACTTTGGCAGCCAAGTTCCGATGTCTTACATTATATTACTATTACTATAGAGAGCTAATCTGATGAGACGGAAGGTAGACAACGGAACTACCCTGTGGCTTAGAGTAGTTTGATGGTGATTGGGTTCATTTTTATTAGTTTTCAGTACCGAATACGTATTTCATATAAGCTTGGAGCTTGCAGCTTTTCAGTAGGTAATTAACAATAATTCGCTTAAATTACATAAACATCCTCAAATTCGGGATTCCCGGGTCCGATACGTCCAGTTCTCACGGCCGATAGCCTACTTCCGAAGGAGTTTCCGTCAGAGACAGGTCCAGACCTGATCGCACCCTATCGCATCGGCGCCGCTTCCGGCGGACACCGCAATGTTCGGCTCGGTATGAATGGCCGTATCAACTGTTGATATGCTATTCGAATGGTCAACAACTGTTTGTATGCTTGGCCGAGCTGTAGGTATGCTGATAGGATTGTTAGCAGTTGATAACTTTGATTGGTTGGCCGCTGCAGTGTTAACTTGATAGGCGAATTATTGGTCTTGTTTAGAATTATTAGGTACCATTAATATAATATTGGCAGAAATTTTGATTTTGGTCAATAAGTAGCTTTTTTAAACTAGGACTAGGACGCATTGAGCTTAATACCTGAAAAAAAATGATATTTTCAGGTGGCTTGCAATAAATCTAAGCGAAAAGAACTCGGCTAAATGTACAATAAAAACTAATATTCTAAGTAATTTAAAAAAATATAATGACCCAAGTACCCACTCGCAACTAACAGTACTTAAAATAAAGGATGTCGCCGGAAACGCTCTTGAATCCGGCTAAATGTTGTACAAACGTCAGGTGGACCGTTTCCGACGAGTCATTGAGCCACAATGTTGTAAACAAAAGGCTCTACGCCAGCGCAGTAAAACTCGCGCTTAGTGCACTTGTTACCCCATCTACCTGAGATTTATTGTCTTTTAAAAAGCTTGTGGTACTTGAAGCTGTAAAAGCTATAGCGAACTGGGAGTTGGTAGTAAAACTCAAGTTACCAGACCAATAATATGCGGGCTGAAGAGCGACAACCCTGTTAAAAGAAGAATATTGACAATGAGACTAGAAATCCTTGAGGAATAATAATACAAGGCCAATAAATAATTTCATTTGCTGAGACGTTAACATAAATTAAAGCTGGACACAGTAAAATACTCAAAGACTTGCCAGAGAATAGAGAAGTGGCAAACCTAAGCGAAGCAAAAGTTAATGATACGAATGCTCATTCAAACGCCCAAGATCCTGATGAAGCAATAGCCCTTGATTATACGGATTATCCTTCCAACCAGTTCACTCCATGTCGTGATAATAACGGTACGTGAATAAAATCGACATCTGGTCCGCGGACCGCGCAATTACTTAAGTATTATTATAAAGCTACTGAATCCAGAGGCGGGCTTATTAGCTTGACGGTTAAATGCCCATTCGCGAGCGTGAGACCATTTAAATCCGAGATAACGAACCTCAATATTATCAACGTAGAGAATCGTTTACTTTAGTGGCAATTGAACGAACTTAAATTTAGTCATGTTCTGTATTTCAAAATTTCACGTCGCTTATTGCATTTTCATACAGCTATAATGTCATCGATGTAAACCAAACACTTAAAGCTGTGCACGCGAGAACAACAAAGTTTAAAGAATATTTAAATTCATAGGCGTAGCCCCAAGTAACAAACATATTTTCGTTAATGAATAAAATTGCCATCAAGAGAGATTTCTACACCATTGGAAGGAATGGTAATTACATAACACCCGAGTATCGTGTCGACCGCAGTAATTAATACCTCTAACTTATACGCGGCACGTTTTTTGTCCGCTGTGATTTGTGCTGAGAACGCGCTATGTCGTTGGTACAGCAGACTGAACACGCACCTCAGCATGCGATGGAGCTTGTGTAATCCGCGGTACCTTCAGCTCGAGCATCATCATTAAATTCATTACGGATCCATCAACTATCACCGTTAAAAGGCGTGCTCGCAAACCCAAAACTTGAAAGTCCGAGTGGAAGTAATACCAAAACCAGTTTTACGAACGTTACGTTAGAAAAGATTTCCGTTTGTCGTTTGTTGCCATGTCTAAGGGGAGCGTTTACCTGCCGAGATGGCTCCCTTCGCCCGGAGCACCCTCCGAGATTTGCGCCGGGTGCAGACGCAGGTGGGCGACGCACGACGGCCGCGCTAACCGTCTATTTTATAAAAACAAAAACTCTCTCGGCAGCCTTAGCAACCGTGTCATGTTGAATCCAGCCGGCTTATACCATAAAAAAGAACGGAGAATTCGGTTGTTTCCGCTTTCTTGGAACAGTGAATCACCTCGCGTGAGTCGGGGACTCTATGATTTATACGCGGATTATTGTTTGCGGTCAAACTTGAATGTCTTACGCGATTAAAATAAATTATGTTAAAACTTGATTTTTTAATATTCAGCTTTAATATGCATTCAGTATATGGCTCAAGCCTCCTAAAGGGTTTTTAAATTTATCATTTAGATGGTGCTTTCACTGATATAAGTCACGCGATGTCTGAGTTAGTAAATTTAATAGTTAAACAGTTGCAGGATAAGGGAAAGCTGGAATTCATGTTTGAAATATCAGTATAGATGGTAGGTATGAGTAGGTACTCAAGATGTTATAGGATATCTTTTAAGTTTATCGTTAGTGCCAAATATGACTGTATTTGTGATGCGACTGATGGTTATGTGAAGTATATTTTCCCAGCTACAAAACCAATGAATACGTTTGACGAAGAACAGTTGCTTAAGTTATGTGCAAATTCTTTGAAATCATGCAGGATATCGTTAAAATACGCCATGAAATTCTCTCCTTTATTTAGATTAACGGGCTTCTTCCAAGCTCTAAGATTTCAAAAGCTCGATCTAAAGAAGTAATTCAGTCTAGTCGTCTGTAAACCGTTTCCCAGTCCAAATTGCCTACATTACAGTAAAGCGTGAATCCCAGCTTATTGTGAGCCAGACGTATAAGGGATATTAAGCCGATTTCCCGAAGGCTCTTGACCTTTAGATCGCAAAACCATTTCGTAGAGTTAGAGAGGAAACTGAATATAATTAGGTCCTTAAAAGTAAAGCTTTGTAGATTAGGAGTTTTATTGATTTAACTGATAAATAGAACATTTGAAACAAAAATATTAGAGACAAGACTAGAGATTCGCGAAGCTATTTTGATGTAAATAAGATTGTGATAGATTTACCAAACCTAATATACATTTCTTTAAGGCACTATACGAATAATGATCTAAACGCATATGAAAAACGCCTTAGTTTCATAACGTGTCGTTACAATGGAATAATAAAACATTTCACCCTGCGCCGCAATTGGAATCAAGCGATTCACAATTGCTTTACCATGCTGTAGAATATAATTTATGGTCAACCCAGTAATTGGCGTATGCAACAAATCTCAGCTCGGCCGTAAGTCATTTCAGCAAGAATGGCGCGAGCTTGTGGAAAGCCTGTCGCTCGTTGTCGGCTTGTAACCGGTCGTAACTCACATGTCACCGGTTAGCCCGCTAATTACTCGTATGATAGATTTGGAAGTTCAAGGTTTGTAATTGGTTTGTTATCTATAATTCGCTCATTGGGGGAGATCATGTCAACCACGGTGACTTCAATTTGCTATATCAATTCTGTGACATGAAACATTAGTTTGTTAATTAGCGATTATTTTGAATAGTGCAAAAAACTCAGTGTGCTTGTGATAATATATCAAAGTAGCATCAACGCAACAGCTATATTCACTATCAAGGTCAATTCATAGCGATTAGTCGATCAACCTTATCTGAACTCTTGCGGTACGAAACCACAGACTATACATATAACACTGCCCAAAACCGGGCCAGTGTTGGAAGACTGATGGTAGCAACATACGCAGCATATTTATTAGCCACCGACTCTAATAATCCGATTTGGTCATTTCGTGCCTTTTGATTAATTAATACACCACAGATGCCGCCTCTTTCAATTCGACTACCAAAATAAATGACCGTGAGCCAGTGAATGAACCCGATAAATGTGAAGCTACAAAGTATGTAGCTACCAAACTCGAAGCTATTGGTTATCTCGCGGTACTAATTCCTTCTGAAATATGCTCTCTGTTGAATCTCGTAAATAAAGACGTGGTAGAGATTAATGGGAGAATTAAAATGTGTGTACCATTTATCGTGCGGGCCCCTGTTTTAACGCGAGACACTTCTGATGCACTGTAGAAAGGATGCATCTAATTTATGGTCAAGAATGTGTTAAATGATACTGACGATATGGTAATTTAGAAACGTCTTTAAGTAATTCGGGCTATGTTTCATCCAATGGATTAAAAGACTAATAAATTTATTCCTTGAACCAAAAACACCAAATGGAATAACCAAAAAAAGTAATTAACCAATATACTTGGAATTCATAATACTATTATGTTACCACCAAATCCGCAAACCGGCCCAGAAGTGAGTTATAGTATGCAAAAGTAAACCAGTTGGATACAGTAGGTATATTTTTTTGTGACGGACACGACCCTGGATAACTTTAACAGCCTTGACAATAAAGGTTGACGAAGAATACAATTAAGACCCTTGTAAAAGCCCACACAAAGTAGTTATCAAGAGTCAGGCTATAATACTTTTACGGTGTACATTCATAAGCAATATTTGCAAGTATAAAGTATAAAGCGCTGAGCCGCGGACAATCGCAAGGCAATCTAGAGAGTCCCGACTCCCGACGTCTATTAGCGTCATGACGAATCGAAATCGCTATTGGTGGATGCTCTCTTGCTTCAAGTTGTAGTACATAAGGCCGCGTCTTTGCTTCATCTCTCATTTAAATGTGTATAGATCACTTTATTTCTCTCTTGCTTTAGATGAATCTGGTAATAAATGTTTTGGTATCAATGTACCAAACTCAAGAAAATCTTCCTCCTTGTTGTTCTAATTCTAAGGTGGTGGCAAAGTACTGTATAATGTATTCTAGGCCTTTATTGAACTCACTATGTTGTCAATTTGAATGGATGTGTTGAGGTCAAATCTTGGAAACCAAATTTGAACCAGTTTCTGCTGTTCGATTGAGTTGAAATTTTGCATGTTGTCAAATTCCAATGACTTACTTATTTGTATTTCGTCGTTTACGCAAGCATCTCTTTCCCATTTAGTTCCACCAATGCCTCTTTTTTGATTATGACGTTAAATGAAGGTTATTTTTCAGACTTCGTGGATAAAGTTTTTGTTTTGTCAAAAATATTCGCGGTATTCTAAAGCTTAAGCCACACGTTCGATAACGGCCCTCCACGAGCCTATTCTAGATGATAGACGCTATTGTGGAATAAGTAATGATCCATCGTCTGTCGACGTAATATCGACTGCGGTACACTTCCATTTTCCTATAACCGTTCCACGTTCTCATTTCGTTGATTATATTGTTGATGTCGAGTTTATTGTGGTAACGTTGGTATTGCTTATTTGTGAAATTAATGGACATGGGAAAAGACGGGAACGCCATTGAAGCGGTAGACTATCTTATATTACCCTAAGATTCGTTGCTTTGAAAATTACTGAGTAAAATTTCTTCTACACGTTATTTGCTTTACCGTTTTTATCATCATCATCCATATCGGCCCACTGCTCGGGTTTCCCCTCATTTTCGTGAAGAGGACCATTAGGGCCGTTTTTATATGTATTTATTGTAATACTAGCTGCGCCCCGCGGTTTCACCCGCGTAGTTCCTGTTCCCGAGGGAATATAGGGATAAAAATAGCCTATGTTACTCGCTGTCAATGTACTCGCTTTCATACAAACTTTCATCCCCTATTTCAAACCCTTACAATGCTTTTATCGCATTAAAAAGTACCCTATGTCCTTTCTCAGGCTCTAGACTATCTCTGTGCCAAATTTCATTTCAATCGGTTCAGTAGTTTAGGCGTGAAAGAGCAACAGACAGACAGAGTTACTTTCGCATTTATAATATAAGTAAGGATTAGAACGCATTATGAATATATACATACATAGATCATCTCCCCTGACTAGCACTTTCTGTATCAAGAGACTCAAGGACTACGAGGACCATGGTCTTACAAATATTCAAACCACGAGCAAGGTTCACACGAATTCGTCCATCGCAGGAACGGAACCCGTAACTTTACATTTCGAATCCGGCTTATATCTAACTACGCCATGGAGGTTGTCCACAGTTATTGCTTTTATCATGCAGTACTACATTATCTCAAGCGTTCCTTAAATCGAAATCCTCTTCACATTAGTTAATTAGATTTCAACCATCTATTGTTTCCCTATCTAATTGGCATTGAAATTCAACAACTATCGAACAAGGGAAGTAATTAGGGCTTATTTATAGAGCTACCTTATCTCCGAACAGTGCACGAGCGACCACGGGACCATGGGCCAAGTAATTGTTTGCATGCTTTGCTTATCCATTCTGGTATTGGTATTGTATCTACAGCTGGGACCATTGTCTATGCGTTGTCGGAATTCTTATCTACACAAGAATTAGGTTTGTTTGTTAGTTTAGAATTAACAGTACCTCCTTAATGATCATTAGCTTTTTTTTTCTCAACAAAATCTTAAGGCGTATTTCTTGGAATCTAAACTAGTCATCGCGAAATGTAATTGGATGAAAATTTGCCATCACTCAAAACAGTTCAGGAAAACATCGCCTGAAAACTGGCTTAGCGGATAATGAAGCTCAACTTGGACAAAGGTTTTTCGAGGTTTAAGCTTAAATTAGCTAAAGCAATAGTAGGATACACACACATTTGGAAACTTCATTATGTAAAGAAATATTAACTAAATTAGTGCAAAGGTAATTCAGGCCGCAGACATTATTTTTGGTCTCAATATTCTCAGTTACAGATCTGGGGTAATCGAATTTTGAACTCTCTCTTGCAACCGTCCCAATATTACTTGTTGATATAACAAGAAAGGCACACCGACATACGAAATGTTTTCTAGTATGGTTGAGTGGTCTCAATTATTATATCCCTAGACCCTTCCTGACGTAGCGGCAGCTGCAACCACGTACAACAGTGTGTGCTCGCTCTTTCTAACATAGCTATTTGATGCACTGTCTCTTTCGGACAACGCATTTCTGTCATCCGGTCAAGCGACTGTTGCGTTGATAGTGGTACTGTATCGATTTTTGATGTCACTTTTTCGGTTATGATTATTGTCTTTACTCATTTTCATTCTTTTTGTATTACTTGTTATATGATTGTCTTCAGTGAATCATTCATGTTTACTATAATTGTAGATTTGTTTACGATTTCTTATTGATTTAAGATTTACTTATTTAAATTCTTTAGAAGGTAACTAAGCTTATTCGTCATAAAAGTACCACCATAAGCTTCTTATGTCCCTTCTGTCGAATTCCTGTTCGATGTTAGGGCCACGTGTTTCGTATCCAACGTTTTTTTTGTCCGTTTTTTTTTATATATCGATCGTTTTTTGTTTACTGTTGCTTTTGTACATTTTTTGTACTAATGGCATATGAAATGTAACACAAAAGGATAACAAAAACCGCCAAATGTATAGCACGCTGTGCGCACGACCTTATGGCATTTTGTTTTATTTGAACCCGTTTGCAATACATTATCTAAAGTTTCATTTGATAGATAAAGCAAGCGTGCTTTATTGATTTTGAGTTTTAACATAAACCGATTAAATATCAAACTGGAGAATTTCTGCATTGACATGAATTTTCTCAAAATTTTCTTTGATTGTGAATTCATGAGGTCAGCCAGTAAGTAAATGATTTTAGATGCTAATATTGGGATCGCAGAAGTGACGTAGATTATCCGTATTATAAAAAAATCCAACAATGATTCAATGACAAAACCGTAGTGGTATTGTTTGCATGCGTTCGTTTCAATTGTGTTGTAAATTGCTTTGTATGGTTAACCGGATAACTGTCCAACCTAAACCTACCTATTTTTGACCTAAATATGTGTATGTTAGACTTAGTCAACTTAAAGTTCAAGTAATTAGATTGTATAAGTAGCCTGTGCTAGTTTACTAATGAACACAACATTCGCTTATTTCAGCTTTAAGCTCAGAAACTTAGCTACACTTCTCGTTTAATGTTTAACTGTTTAAGAAAACTTATTAATTTTAATACAACTAATATGATAGCATTAACTCTATATCTAAGTGTTGCAAGTTCATGTTCTTCTCAATGAGTTTCTTCATTGTCATTAAAAGCTCATTAAGTAAGCCAAACAGTAATAACAGCTTATAGGCTCCCCTCACGCATTTCCGTTAACCGACACCAGAATCAAAATTTACCCGAGTTCAGTCTCATTCGCCAGCAGCACCATAGATAAGCCATTAGCGGTAGCATTTATTTTTTCTCAGTTAAGCTCTTTGATAGCGATATCTTTTGGAAGAGATTTGGAATGTTATAACATAATTATTATTACTTTACGACCTTCTCTAATACTTTATCTTCCTACTTTAACACACATTAATGTTTGTTTGCCAAATAAGGTAGTGTCAGCCTCTCGGAGTTCGTCATTCCGCTCAAGGGCCTCTGTTACGGCTTAAATTAATCAAATCAATAATCTTTGATTAAATTAAATACTTTCTTTATTTATGTTAGCTGACATTTCTAAACTAAGGTATCTAATTATGATTGGAATACTTGTAATAAACTTTTTAAGAGAGTCTTCTATCATCCTACGTTTACCTTCCTCAAAATTCCTGACCTCTTGCGGCGCCGGCGCACCTTTGACAGACAATCCAGCTTCAAAGTCATAAAAATCAGTTAAATTAATAACCGCTGTTTTAATATTAACTGGTGGATGTTTAATTAGCTAAGATATTTTAACGTCACCGTGAGAATTTACTTCGGTTATAACAATTACGATTTTTAATTCATTTTTTGTTAACTTAATATCAAGTTTTATGTAAATTGACGTTTTTAACGTTTAATTTTAAATTTATGCGCATGCGTTGAACTTTGTTTGTTAAATTCTATTAACGAGTACGTCAGACTTTTGATTATGATTTTGTCTCTTCATTTTAATGGTTGACTTAATAACTTAAAATAATATTCATATATTATAGAGATTAACCGATTCTGTAGAATACTATGAATATTCTTTAATGATGTGAGACGTATCTATCATAGATTCATGCTTAAAATTCCTTTTAGCATATTTTTAACAAGACGTATTAATTCAATCTAATGAATACATAATTAAAATTTATTAAATATGTTAAATTGAATTAGTAAATACATTATTTATATAACAGTGGGATAATTTAGATGCAAAAAATATGTATTATTATAAAAACTACATAGATATACATACTGTATATACATACTTGATAGTTATTTATAAAAAAAAATGTTATGATTCAAATCGTAATCGCAAAATACACAAAACCAAAAAGAGCAATCTGGAAACAAAACCCCAAACAAATGTGCATGAAAAATATAAGGGTGACGTCACAATAATTTTTATATCCTCCGTACCATTCACTAACTAGACGTATTGAATTAACACATGTGATGCTCACCAGATGGCGTGCACTTGAGCATGTTTTGTGAGGGATGGTGGGAACACGGGACCACGTGTACAGGGTACGTCGATGGATTTGGTGGCGTGTGTTTGTGGCTTAATACGTTCATTGACATTTAAAAGGATGGTGTTAGATAGTAAAGAGGAATCTAACGTGTTTGTTTTAGCAGGTTCAGTTTTGAATTTTGGTTTTACTTTACAAAATGGCTTTGCATCTGCATGAGTAATTCTCACGACAATAGCTTTATTCAAATCAAGCTTCAGATTAACACATCGATTATACTTCCAATCTACTACGTTAATTTCATTGCCTTCAACTTTGACACGATTAACCTCATTAGCATCCAAATTATCATCATTATATAGACAACAATCACCTAATTATTCTTCTTCTTCTTCTATTATGACAGTTTTTCTAGTACCATAATCGATGAGCAAATCGTCAATATTTTCAATAATATTGACTTAAACGGCTCTGATGAATGCAATTTACAATTCATTGGTGACAAATGAAAAACTAATCGCCAGTGTAAAGATGCTAAAGACAACGAAACATTCTCACAGCATTTATGAATATTAATAGATAATAAACAAAGTTCGGATAACGGCTACTGTGGCATTGGAAACGTTATTAGCATAATTACCGATGCTGTTGGTGCTGTTATCATAACCTTTCATCGAGGGGCTATCTCTGTTCCATCTGTGTAGGAGGAAGCTATAGCAGGTGTTTTAGGCGGAACAAGAGTAGTTATGAGATGAGACGTTACAAATACTCTGGTTGAGTAGATATTTGGAATATTTAAATGAGTTATTTGGTCGGACATAACTAACGATTTAGCTCCTGATGCTGCTAAATATTTATCGATATTACAAGACTAATATTGGCAGAATAATAAAACCTCATTTTGGAGGATAACATTCTAATGTAGATACACTTAATAACAGCCATTTTTCTTGTATCTAATGTTAGCCAGAATCAGAATCAAATATATCGGTATAATAAACCTTCGAAACTAAACATGTAAATGTATCGATAGAAATTATATAGTCAATACCAACACAATTAACGCTGTCGATCGATTAAAACATATCGATTATTAGATCAGTAAAGTATAGAGTATTATTTTTTATTAAAGCATAAAAAACATCGACGTGTTTCGTAATAAAGGACGGAAAACAATGGCCGCAGGTGCCGGAATCAAATCTGGCCTCAGCGGAATATGTCTGCCATGTAAACTCTATGACAGATCAGCGGCCGTCGCATTGGCCTGACCTTCACATAGTCTAATGGCTGCCCAGTGGTATTGTAGAGCAGTTCTGTTATTTCTAGGTTTAATGATACAACGATTTGCGAATGATGAATGGTTTCGAGTGATTACTGATATTGTTGCAAGGACTTTGGAGGACGGTGATGAAATATGGTGGGACCGTCGACCACCTACGTGGTATGAAGTTATAAAAACTAAGCTATGATTATTTTTGTTGTCAGTTTATGCACTAGTGTTTAGTAGGTATTTTTTTTGTTTTGTGATTTTGTAACTTAATGTGTGGTCTTTGATAGTATGTACAAGCTTTCCACCTTGTCAATGGCTATTGCTTCTAATCTTCTTACAGTTGTTTCGTGTCTATCACGGTTGATTGTTTCAGAGTCTTCCCAGCTAGTAACATCATTGTCTCCATTGCAGTAATTCCTTTGAGTAGAGCTTAACGATTAAGCTGGTGCCTTAAAAACGAGTATAAGAACGTTAACTTTTATCCAATGCAATCGCATTATTCAATTTCAAAATTTAATTACTGTTTCTTAATTATCCCTTTTGTATATTCCTATTTAAAACAGCTAAAACTTTAATCGCTCCCGTATCGATTGCGATATATTACATAACATCGATCAAACTACCACTTTGAACTCCATCTTCAGTACCAATTCGATTAAAAACAATTTACATTAATAGCGTAACGAATTCAATCGCATAGTCTCATACAAAATTGGTCCGATTCGTGTCGGCATCTTTGATCGCTACTTGCTCACAATTAACTTGAACTACTTTTGTCTGTTTAGCTTCCAGCACTTCGATTAACTTCTTCGGTTAATTACTCGTGGTACTCATTTAAAGTTGAGGCCTGTTAATTAGTTTATTGGTGCTATCGTTTGACTTAACTCGACTGTTTTCAAATTTTAACCATCCAAGATTACCCCCTGATACATTTTTATGAGTTGGATATGGAAATTGAATTTTTCTTTCCCATTGGGCCTTTTCTCCTGAAATAGTATTCAACTGTAAATTACAACAATTCTCATCCCAACGTTTGTTCATTGGTGCAATCTCGCAATGATCCCGCAGAGATCTGGAATAATCGTTTTCGACATACGCTGAGATCGATTTATATTTAATAGCATCTATAAAGGTTAGATCGTTAAACGTGCATATATCTTGAGGTGCGCTAGTCCATTGATATGTCGAGTTCAATTGCTGTTAGCTCTGAATGATCCGCAATGTTAGTTTTAAAATATCAATTTTATGAGGTGGTCAAACATGTAAACCGTTTCATGACTAACGAAAATAATCATTAATAGCTAGTGTTGCAGCTTTTCTAGATCTAGAAAAATCGTCACTTAGATTGCTGCCAAATATTTCGTGTAATAAACGCCAACCTGCGTATCACCATGATAATTTGCAACTAGTTGGCGATTCGATAACATTTTGAAAAATGTGACAAGTAAAATGATAGCAAGTACGTAAAGCACTTGCTATCATCTAACGTTGCCGGTCCGGAGCCGTCCCGGTCCCGTGTTCCTGTAATCGCCCTGTCGTGTATCGCCACGGGAGCTATCGTCCGATACTTTATGTTAGACCACTCGGATGTTTAAGAGAAATGCAGTACTTAAACTCTACACAAATGTTAAGTTGTTCTTCACGTGCGTTTGTGATCCGTGAGCGTAGGCTATGTTGATGTATTTTTGTTCCTGGTAATATTAGAATAAAACTTCCGTGAAGTGTTTTAGAGAGATTTTATTTTCAAAAAAAATATTAGGAGATTAAAACTCCGCGTTTTAAGGAAAAGAAAGAAGCGCCATGTATTTTCGATGAATGTTTTAGTTTTAATCTTGAATATGTATATATATATAGCAGTGGTAGCTCTTCTGCAAGAGCCCGCCTGGGGAAGTATCACATCTTTGCCAGATATCATCCGCTTAGCAGTAGTGTAAAAACCATACTGTGCTCCGGTTTGAAGGGAACTGTTTCTAGCGAAATCGCTTTTTATTTATTTATTTATTTTTATTAGACAACATAAAAAATGGCAGCCACAGAAGGCTGTGTCACATTATCTGTCGTCTACAGAGCGTTCACAAAGGTTATGAAATTTGTTTCGACATCACGCACTGTCTATACAGTCTACATTATTAATGTTAGAGCCTCAGTCCGCCATAACAATTTGTCATAAATATCGCCGTGCGATAAATCCGCGATATAGATACAGCGCCCTCTAGCATCTGTGGGCGCAAATGATAGCTCCAAGAGAGGGACCAGCATTTGCATTTTTGACTCAGCCAGGTCGATTGATTGACGATCATTGCATTTCGATTAGCAATATGTATGCAACGCATTATAGATTGAAGCATCCCATATTCAATTGACATTGAGTTTTCAGCAAAAATATCACAACACAAAAGTGACTAACGATAAATTTTGTAAAGCAATCTTCTAGATGGCGCTACAACTATGACATGCGTGACGCTTACCATCAGATGGACGAATTGCTCGTCTTGTAACCATTTACAAGACGAGCAATTCGTCCATCTGATTGTGGAAAAAAAAGCCTCGCCTTCAAAGGCCATATTAATAACCTACTTAACCTAAGAACATTCTACAATGTTGCCATATCCTATAATTTTATCATGCTTGTGTCTCATTACCATAGCATTGCGAGCGAGGTCCCTATATAAGTGTCGCCAGTTCGTTAGATGCCCATTAGTCAGTGTGCCGGTGAAGTAGATTACGCCATTTATATGGCAAACCCACGCTGGAAGTGTGGCCAATGTTGACCTGATTATGAGAACCAAAGGTTGGCCAAAGTTGGCTTGCGTAGTATCAGCCAAGCCCTTTGGCCATTTGACCAGTCTTCGTAGACAGATATGGAAAGATCTTGTAGCAAGATAGATTTGGAAACTTTTTCACTTTTTTTTAGCATACATTTTTTTTTTTTTTAAAAGAGTGATGGTCTACACCTCTAGACGTCTGAAAATAATAAAGAACGATGATGAAAGTTATGTAATTTTAAAAAGCCACGTAGATATTCCAACTATTCCAAGATTACGTTAAAATGTCCATTGAACAAGCCCAGCTTCCGTAATCAATAATTTTACTGACCAACATAATATTTAAAATTTGATTCAAAAATTTCAAAGCGGTCCGATTACGAAACATTTTCTATAATATCACAACATCACTCAAGTCCACTATCAAACCGATTTGGACCACTTCAACGTCTAATCAAAGTTGATTTGCCTTTTTGATTCCCAATGTAATTGCGCACGTTTGGTGATTACTGTGCGTTTAGACCAATAACCGGTTTTGGACGTTCAGAGTGATTGTTGAGGCGATGGAATGTAGAAAAAGACGGACGGTCAGGCCGATTTGCCTAATCGATGCATTTTAACTTGAGCCCATATCCAATGGGCACAGTATACATAGTAGCTATGGGCAACAGTGACGTATCCTACTGCGTTAATATGTTCACTCCTGAATACACAACTGTCGTGTTTTTCATAACTTGCCGCGAGTGCGGGAAAACACAACTGTTGTGTTTGTTGTATGGGAAAAGACTATGGAGTGTGCAGAGCCGCACCCGTGGCTAGACAAGCAAATCGGCTCAGCAGTGAAAGTGTTAATTAATTAGCTTTTAGTAAACAGCTACCTATCCCAAAAGTTATAAGAAACCGAGTCGTTATTCTACCTTTCATTCCTCTTTATTGTAGGTAAACCACCTTTCATTAAATTGTAACAATCTAAAAGACTTGACATGAAACCGGTACAGAAATAGCATTCTCCGAAAGCACACCATCTTGAACTTTCATCGGGCTATCTATCTATACGTTAGAGGTGTACCAAGTCCACCCCTTTTACGGCGGCATAATATGAGTCCGGAGAGAGATTTCACCAGCAATTAAAATTTTAAATATCCGCAACGGGTTGCCGGCTTGAAGTATCAAGTCTGTTAGCTAAAGTATCAAGATATGTTTGTTTTTACTCAAGTTGGTTAACCATTTGAGGCAAATACTGTGACCATATTAGACTATTTCTGGCCAAATATAAGTATCCTTAATGTGTTAACTCGTAAAAAGTGTTTATATACGCGGCTGCTGGTTCGCCACTTTTTGTGTGTGTAGAATTAAGGAAATACTTTTTGATTATGACAATTTCAATTTCAACGTGTACTTTTTAGTAAAATTGCGTAACATGCTTTTAATGATATTTTTTACTGTGTCCGGTTAGATTTCTTTTTACCTAATTCTTATAGTGCCTGGCATAACAGATGCTTGCTTAATTTAGTCCTACCAGTTGTAACAGGTTTTTTGATTTAAACCAGTAACAGGCATATGCAGTTACATAAATTAAAAGTTTTAACAAGTCTTGGGCTTAAAATATACGGGTTTAAAAGGCGTTTAACGTGCTGTCCACTTCTTTCCTTGTTCTCTTAATGAGGTAGTAATTAGAGATGGTGGCCAAATGGTTATCTGTGTTCGTTGCCTACTAATGACTCTGGGTACGAAACCTAAGCTCTGTTTCATAAGTTATGTGTGGATGTCTATCGCTCCGTGGTTCGGAAAGCCTAGCCATTGTTATCGGTTGGTTTGATAGCAGACGTCTGACGCCCTTACACTGCCTGGTAAACTCTGACGCTGGAGGCCCTTGCGCTGCCTGGAAAACTCTGACGCCGGAGGTAAGCACTACCTTACCTCATTCGACAAACAAAACATATATTAGAAATGGTCAGTTTTTTAATAACATCTACTTTTCAACAACTAACTCTTCAATTATTGAAATTTTCACGACTTACCCAATAACAAAGGGCATTTGTCTACAAAGAAAATATTAAATAAACAAATAATAATTTAAGTATCCGAGATGATGAGTAAAAGACGGATTGATGTTCTTTGTACGAATGAGACCAGGCGGAAAGGATGTGACGCCACCACGCATGGACCCTACACAGCCTATTGGTCTGCAGTTCCAGAAACCAGTAGAGGGTGTCAGGGAGTTGGTCTACTGCTTTCCGCTGGGATCATAGCATGTGGAAAGATGTAGTCTCCCAACAGGAAAAAGGCGTGACTTTATGTATGTTTGAAAAAACATTTGACATTTCCCCGACGTTGCATTATCTTTCTTAATATTTCAAAAGCTTTTTACTAGCTACATCTGTTTTACCACGACTGACCCGATAAGCTGACCGTTATCCGTTATTTTACACGCAATCTATAGGAAAGACCATGTAACAACTGCAATTGTGGCAATTTGGCTTGAGCTTGCAAAAGGTTTCCCTACCAAGTACATGGGACTTACATATTTCATTTGTTTTCTCTATATTCTTTTGTTTCTTTGTTAATGGCATTCATTTGTTTTCCATACTAATATTCTTTCTTTTTATTATTTCTGGCGTATAATTTGAATATAGATTAAGCTTTGTCATTCACGTTTTCTTAATCTTGTACAGTTTTTGTTGTTCTTTTTTGGTAATATGTATAGATGGATACGTAGGCACTGCATACATGCTGAGTTGAACAGTTCACGCCTCATCTTCACGTATGAACTCTCATGAACTTCAAGTTGCGTTCACCGTTCACGTCATAAATCTCGGCACTTTGTTAACTTAATTGCATCGCGGTTTGCGTGACAAAGCGTCGTGGCTATTGTTTGGTGATCGATGGATGGGTTGAGATGTAACGTTTGACGTGTAGGGTTGGAGCGGCGGAGGTTTGATTTACGATTGTATTTATTTTGAAATTACACTTACTAAACTTGAAGCACTGAACTTACTAAACGATTGTATTTATTTTGAAATTAAACTTACTAAACTTAAAGAGAGAAGCACTGAAGTCGCACTGCATCCAATTTAAAACCAGAAGATTCGATAATTGAAATTTCAAATAGAAGAAATGTCTATTAGACATGTTAATTTGCTGACTTAGGGGAACCTGTGCCAGTCTTTTGTTTCATCTACTTATAATAATTACTAGATATAGAATTCGCGTCCGAGATGCCATACCCAATGTCCAGCTCTCGCGACACCCCTGTCCATTGTTCGGTGATGAATCGACGGACGATTCATTAACCGTCGCCTGCGCACACAATGCATGACGAAACAACACCGCGAGATGCATCGCCAGTTCAACAAAGACGTTGGTTCCGAACAAAAGTATGGCAGTTATGTCGTTTTGCCTCGGGATGCTGTGGACTATGGAACCGCGTCACCATCAATAACTTTATGGCTTTCTCTTGTCGCGTTTGATTTTTTGGCTAGTTTGTGACCTGGGAAATAATGAGAATGGTTGGAAACAAGGTTAATGATGTTAAAAATTTGACCTACTTGGCGTCTTCTGAGATTTAGGTAAATGACATGGATCTACAAGGTTCTGAAAGAAAGTAGACGGCATCAGGAAATTCATTTTCTAAAATATAAATAGGAGTTGATGAAAAAGGTAAATTTAAAGTCAAAACATGTTCAGTTTATTCAAGACTGTATTATCCAGTTTCTAATACGGACATGAAACATCAAAATTTATGCCAAAAAACTTAACACTGGCTAAAGGCATAAAACGCAAGAAACAAGCGAAAAAAATTGCTACTGATCCACGTTTTCCTTTATCGATCCTCTCAACCAGATACTCTATCAAACAGTATAAATATATCAGTAGGTCTGGATCAAAGGCAGTCGATCAGCGGATGTAACAATACCGCGCCGAGGGCATCCGCAATTACGCTGATTTGAGGCCCCCGTTACCTACTGTTACCTACTGTACTCTACTGGGCCTAACTGATGCCACTAGTAGCTACTAGCTAAGCTAGTACCTCGTCAAATTGATAGTTTGGTTTAGATGCTATGTTCTATTTGTGGAGTACTGGTACGATGGAGAAGGCATGATGGATGTGTTGTGATTATGACATTATCACATCAAATTTGAGGTTGCTGGCAAATATTTGTCAACCCCTGGTTTTGTGCTGGGTGTTACAAACTCCAGCTGTCGCATCAATCACTAATTAATAATCTACTCTAATATTAATTATCACTAAACTCGAATTAATATCGATTTTTTAACGAATTATTGTTTTTGAACGGAACGGAGGTTTTCAAACGAATTATAGTTAATTTGAAAAGAAATTATCTCTATGAAAAACTTTCGTCCCAGATGAACGCTTTTGATTGTTAACACAGACATAAGATCTCATTTTTATAATAAACTTCTTTGATTGGAACATATTCGAATAATCGAAAAATCTCACTAGTAACCATTCTCCACTTCTTCCATAATAATATGTGCGATCATGGTCTTTATTATTTCTGATTCACTGGGAATCTTAGTTAAGGGCTGGTCTATGTATATCTTATATCGTGTCAGTATTATTATAGTGAAATTTCAATTGAAATCTGCAACGAAATCTACACTAAAGTCAAAATTTAAACTGACCTTTATTTTCGTATGGCAACGCTGTAAGTTTGACTTTCCATTCTTCTTTTGAACACTAATAAAATGCCAGGTTTCCAGTATGATTCCACGTTTAATATTATTTTGAAATGTCGAATGTGTGACGCAAAAGATGCGCGCGCGCCGCCCGACACAGAGGGTGAGCACGACCCCAACGTTAACGTGCACAATTGCACACGACCAGGGTCGGTGATAATAATAATTATCGCCAATCGATAATTATTGTGACATCATTGACTTGTGGCGCCTTTTAAAGTAAATTCTAACCTACTGACAAAACCACAGTGACAAATGCATCAGAACCTGTTGGAATGTGATTGTGCTGACTACTTGTTGATCCTCATTTATAGGTTCTTCTAGTTTCTTATGTTCGTCTGGTACATCTCATTCCGGAAAACTTGTTATAAAAACAACTCTTCTGGTTTTGATTCTGTGAGCCGAAGCCTGTCGGATTGTACTGGCTACTGGTTGCTGTTCATTCACTACTAATTGGTATTAATTCATTTATACCCCTATTTTGTTATGAGCGCCTGGTAAATCTCGTGTCTGACCTGTCGTTGGAACAGCTCTCTCGTTGTATTCAAAAATTTTTGGATTGTTCTGCCTACTGGTTGATCCTCATCTAAACTTCTAGCTTCATATGCGCGCCTGGTAAATCTCGTGCCGAACCACCTGTCGTTAAAACAGCTCCCATTGTATTAAGCCCAATAATCGAAACCTGTCGGATTGCACTACCTTCATGTTGCTTTTCATTAATTCTCCTAGTTTCTTATGCGAGGTGAATTTTTCGGAAACCACCTGTCGTTAAACAACTCTTCTAGTATTGATACAAGAGCCGAAACCTGTCGGATTGTACTAGAAACAGGTTTCTTTTCATTCAAACTCCTAGCTACTTATGGGAGCCTGGTAAATCTTGTGCAGAATCACTTGTTGCTTAAACAGATCCTCTTGTATTGATCCCAATTAACTGAAACCTGTAGGATTTTACCACCTAACTAGTTGTTTCTTATACGCTTATAGTATTGTTTCACAAAATACTTATAGTACTTTCAACATAATAAAAAATGAAGAACAAAGATATCCTAATCAACCTTTTGACCCCTAATCACGAAACGGATCGCCCATAAATTGTAAATAGTCACTTTCATTAATTACAAAAGTAATGACAATGAGTAATGACTTCTAATGGCTGATACAGTAGTGATTGGGATTCTCTCTTCTGTGTGTACAGAAATTAATGACGTTGATTGGGAGAGTACAAAGAGAGGCAATTAGGTTTAGGCGTCAAGTTGAAGAGCACTCTTGCGGCAAGGGCTATCGAGGTAAATGGAATTTGGTCTGGTTAAGAAATAACTTGTACATATCGCTTTAATTTTACAAAGTCATTAACAAGAATATCAACTTTTTGAAAAACATTACCATCACTATCGACTGCTTGCGGATTTAAGCTTTCACTACTGCTTACACAGACTACTGCTTCGTCTCCCACCTCAAAAACCAATAATCTCTAAACAGCATAACCTACTCGTATTAGTATAACCAATCCAATCAATCATAATTAATCGCCAGAATCGACAACACTGCTACCCTAAAAGGTAATAATAGATTGTTTAACATTGCTAAATGATCTGATTTTAAGAGATATCGTCTTTTAAATGATATAGGTTTTATATTCAAATTAGTGACATTCCAGAAATAGTTTCGAAGCGCCAACTGAGTCAACTCCTACGCAGTCTAACAGTAGTCCGAGGTCATCAATATAGCACCTAACGGTACTTGATGTTATGGTTTTCTTTCGAACCTCACCTGTTGTGCGGATGTGACTATTTGATAGATTATTACTGTAAGTTTTTTAGTATCCCCTTTTGCAAGAGTTCACCTTAAGTACCATACCTATTTTAGCATCATCATTATCATAGACAGCTCATTCAACCCACTGCAGGGCATAAGCCTCCTCCCGCGGCCTTCCGCGGGTGCGCTTACCGACACGTGGCCACCATTCTGTCAGGGACTTACTCAATCTACCATTGCCACAACCTGCCAAGTGTCCTGCCCATCGCCACTTCAGTTTAATTATACGGGATTAGATGTCTTCCATCTTGGTTCTACTTCTAATCTCCGTATTTCGAACTGGCCATATTATGAGACTCTTGTTAAAAAGGAATGTCTCAATACAATCATCTTTAATATATTGTGTTTACTAAACAAATTAAGATAACGAATGCATTTGACCTTCAAACTCCGATTTATGAACAATCATGTAACGTCTCTTCGTTAGAGTTAATTTTTGTTTTCCTGCCTTACTCCGTTTGGTTATTTTGACACAACCCCGAAAAGTCGAATTCTTTTTACACGCCATGTTTTTTATTTGTTTCGGCTGGTTGGTGTGATATGTTAAATTTCTCAGTTGCGGTGATCTTCACAGAGGCTGTTAACGCGATTAGTCCCACTATACGGTTGTGAGCAAATCATCACTTTCAATAATTAACCTCTTGAGTACCGTATAAGTCACACTACCAATCAAGTTACAATAATTACTCCAAATACCGAATTTGTTCCAAAACACTCATGGGAACTGCTCATTTTTACTCTTTCCGGCGTTTTTAATTCTCTTTCTGTCAAATATACCATTTGCCATGAAATCTTTAATATTGGCTAAATAATTTTACATACGATGATTTGGAACGTTAACGGATGGGAGACACGCGATATGCGGTTATTTAGAATTCGGTGTATACGGTAGTTTGAGATTAAAGTGCTTCGTATGAGGTAGCGTGTTGTTCTTGCTGGTCTATAGTCTTTTACCGTTGTTTGTTAACTGATTAATTTTATCAAGGACATAGAAATTCTCATCATCATCAGCTTGTATTCGTCTACTGCTCGATGTAGGCCTCTCCTAGTGAACGCCACTGAGCCCGATCTTCAGTTCTCCTCATCCAATCTTAGTCAGCCGCTTTCGCAAGTCGTCACTCCACCTTGCTTTCACGCGTCCTACACTACGTTTGCCTAAACGCGGTCTCCACTCTAGAACACGTCTACCCCAGCGGCTTTCGGTTCTTCTAGAGATGTGACCGGCCCACTGCCACTTTAGCTTGCTAATCCTTTGAGCTATATCGTTACCTTGGTTTTCTGTTGTAAAATAAAAAAAAACAAAATATACTTTGATGCGATTGTTTTCTGAATAGGAACTCTTGTATCTTCTGCTGTTGCTTCGACTTTGTCTTCTATTAGAGCGAACCAACTCCATTGGTCTCGTCTATCACTATCGTGACTAATGTTAGTTCTTATCCAATTGACTTTAGATTTGAGTACTGATTTCTATGGATGGATCTCCACTAAAAAGCACGAGTCGAGGTTTAATATCTAAAGCTATGATAATATAGTAATAAGTTCATAGGAGAGATTAAACTGAGCATTTTCTAGAATAACAATAAATAATAAAAACACAATAACAATTGACTATTACAACGCTCGACAGTTGGATAAATCACCTCTTCGCAGTTTCAAATGCATTTGCCCCCATCGCTTCCGCAGTAACATCATTAGAATGCCATCACATCTATTTAACTTATCAGTTCTCTTGCGCCTGATCCTAGACCGCATCGAAATGGTAAACTGTTTCAATTTGACATTTGCCCCATAGTAAGAATTTTAAATGAAGACGTTTACCATTACGATTTGTGTCTCCGCCTGTGTGGCTCGATCGCGCGTTCGATATCAAATATCACTAACTCGCCTAACGCTCCATTTGTTATCATATTCAAATAAAAGACACTTCTCACGAGTTCGCGGAAATGGGCCCAGATTCGTAGGCGAATTTTTTTAATATTTTTGTAACCGTTATCAGTGAGGTTATGGTTACGTTCCCACGGTCCACAGATAGCACTATCGGCCGCTTCCTCCATGATTCAATGTTGTTTCTGATGTCTATTGTAGTTTTTTGATGCGTGTTTGGACTTGTTGGTTATGTAGCCTTATATTTGGAGTGAGTTATGCAAACATCGTTGTAGATGAAGAAGTGACATTATGAGAAGACAAACTTATTTTAGGAACGCAAAAAGGCAATTTTGCGATTAGAAATGTTAATGGATTTACATAAAAAACTGATATGCAAGTACGATACTAAATTCAATGTGTTCGTAAAACGGATTATAAAAATTATAATGTCCAATGGACTGGAAAAAGTTCATCATCAACCCATAACGTCCCACTGCTGGGCACGGGTCTCTCCTCACTTTCGTGAGGAGGGTTAGGCCATAATCCACCACGGGGGCCAAGTCCGGATTGGTGGATAACATACCTACCTCCGAAATAATTCTCGGGTAGGTTGTGGGTTTCCTCACGATGTTGGAAAAAGTTGATCATAGTAATTACAAATATCTTACACACCTAATTAAGGGTAATTACAGATACATTGTTAACTCTTCACAGTTCATACATAATCACATCAATACAGGCAAGAGATAAATGAAATGTAAAGAAACTTAAAAAAAATGCGGTATTATTAAGTCCATAACTGTCTTGTAATGTAGACTGAAAATATGTGTGATTCATTGCTCACTACAAAAAGCTCTTACAAAAATCACAGTTAATGATGATGTGGGCACCTTTTTAAATACAAATTAGCGCAATAACGAAAGCCGCACAAAAAGCTCTAAGATCCCGAAACGTGTTCATATTAAATGCACCTTTCTTACTAAGGAAATATTTATTCATTATGTTCGTTCTGGAAGTCTTTCTTCAATCATTCGCTGACAGCTTCCGATCAGCTTCATCCAGATTCGGTCAAGATTTATGTCGTCAGAGGAATATGAACAAGTGCTTGACATGTCATTATTTAACGTTACCATTCAGGTTCGACGAGCATCGATCAAAGTCTGCTTTTATTTAAGCTTGCTTTTCTTTGGTATCAGAACGGATCGGTAGTGTGTTTTTGGCATCTATATTGTATTTGGCTGTTCTGTGACTTCTATCACGGTAAACAGGTGTCAAGGTATTCTGTTAAGACATTTAGAGCGTATTACCGAAGCACCGGTAGAGTTAATGGAGTTTCCTTTTCCTGTGCGAGATTCAGGCATGAGTCACCACTTGAAAGGGAAATGTCCTTTTTCAAACTCAAACCATAAATAATTGGTTAATCATTAGTTTAGTAGATCATATTTGATAGATTTTTTATTTTTCTCTATATATAAGAGACAAGTGTTTGACTTGTAAAAAGTGCAATAATCTTGCCTACTAGCAATAAAAGGAAAAAAAAATATCTAAATTATCCCAGAAATTTAACAGATTTACTTACTAAAATTTTGCTTCAAAAACGATGAGCACTTCCATTTGTTTATGAGGTAAGTTTGTATGTTATATTGGGAGACGACTCGTTATTCCAACAAAGGTAATCATCGTTCAAACTCGGCGGAAGATAAGAAACCACAGAGTTTCCTAAAGCCTCGCAACCCGCGCCTTCCAACACGCTTGCAAAAACAATGGATGACCTTATAAGGGGGTACCGCCTCGGCCGGTTTTTGTCGAACACCGCCTTTGTGGAAACGAGAAATTGGGAAGTTATGCCAAAAAAGAATGAGATGCAGACTTTGCAGACCAGTCGCCATAATGCCAGGTACCTCGGACTTTTCGCTTTGGGGAATTTGGGAGACATATGCCTACCTATGGTGAGATGTATGGTCTTCCAAACGAGGTTTTTCCCCAGATGTTTCCCCCAATTTTAAAGCAAAAGTTAGAAGAGTCCTTATTAATAAGGGTAGGCAACGCACCGGTAATGCCCCTGCCGTTGCAGGTGTCCAATCTCCATAGGCGGCGGTGACCACTTTACCACTACAAATCTAACTAGATAACACTGTTACCGCGCGAAGGTTTTAAATCCCATCTTACCAATCATCAATCATTAAGGGTTAAAACGTCCGTCGGCACGTAGAACAAGATAAGTATTAAAGAAGACTGTTTCGAAAGGTTCAAATAGAACTATGAATGAATTCACTATAAGTATTTCAAAATCTCCAGAATCAATCGAAGCGGTAACGCCTCCAGACGAGCTCTTGCAGGAGAGGTCTCCCACAAATATTTCGCGGTCTCAAAACTTCTTTATTCCTAAGTTTGGGTTATCATTACACCTAGTAATCCCGCCTAGTGCATTTCAAAAGTAAACCACGTTATTTGTATTATATTTCTCACTTTATTTCCTTATTTCTGATGTAACTTATCGAAGAAATTCGGATTATCACCTCATACTATCAATATTTACATAAGCCCAAACATTTCTTCCCACGCGTAAATGTCAATCAAATTGGGACTTTGGAGAGCATTATAATGTTTATTTTGCTTAGATAGCTTATCACCATTTAAAACGCACGGGTTACCTATAGTAAATAATTTAATGTCTTTCAGATTACCTACTAAAAGAATTTTTCTTGACGCACTTCCACAATTGTGACATTGATCATTTTCCAAATAAATTTAAAATACTTTACACGCAAATCTTCTCGATTTCTAAAGTATTCGGTGCAATTAAAAATACTTTTTGAAATTTACATCTAAAGAAGAATTTTAGAAGTGTCAACATTCACTTCGAGATAAGCTTCTTCCGATAACACTTTAGTAATCTCATTCAGTGTGTCAACTTTCAACGTATTTGCATTTTCACAAGTGCTGTGCAAACTTTCCTGATCAGTTATATTTTGACACGTTTATCTTGGACTTCTTCCTTGTTCAATCTTTTTGCGACGGGATTTAATGTTCACCGAGTAAACAGTTTATATCCAGTTGTAGACTTTTCCCATGAAAATTTGCGCTAGAATAATTTAACGGACATAATTAACTGTTTTTTCGGGAACTCAAAACATTCGCAATATAAATATTCCGTTTTTGATGATAATGTTTAGAACATTTAACTTTACACAGCCTTTTTATATGAATCTAGATATTTTTACGATAAAAAATAGTTATAATATCTTATTTGTATTTACTTTTTTAGGAGAACTATTCTGACTTTATTTTATCTAGCCGACTCGACCATTCAATATTTTCTATTCATCCATCATTTCATTTCCAGTTGTATAGCCTACTTCAAAATAACTTTACTTGTTTAGTAGAAGTTACTCAGTCAAGATATTTTACGATATATTACATTATTTTAGTTTATCTCCTCAAATTTCCCTCACTTTTATGAATGTAACTTATATCTGTCTACTGATGTATCTGCTTACATATCTCTGTAATGTTTGGGTGGTCCCGATGAGGACTGATCGATATATCGCGTTCGCATCTCGATACCGATAGCACGTTATTATCGAATGTTTGTTTTTTACAAGACTGGCGGCACTATTTCTTGTTTGCTTCTTGATACTTTGGGACGCAATGTGCGCGACGTCTTCGGAAGTAATCAAGTTACGCGATCAACGTTTTTTTTACACGGATATGCTTCGATTTGGTTGTGACATTCGTGATTTTATCGTTGCTTCTCAAAAGTATCATTCTCTAGATCTTCGTTTTTCGTACGTTCTTCCCCTTCTCTCAAGTCGATTCTGGTAGGAATAAATGCAAGTTAATAAAATTGCTTTTTCATTTGTTTAATATTTCGATCGCTCTGTTTTCTCATAACTTGGAAACTGCTAAATCTATTTCAGTTTAAGCTTCAGCCAAAATATGTCAGCCGCTGACAGGTAAATGAATACCACTTGATTACGTAACAAATTTGTTCCTATTGCATTAAGATCATTGAAATAGTTGAGTAATAAATTAATTTCCTTTATATCAAATGCAAGCTCCAGCGGTGACCCAAATATCCATTTACGGCAATTCATAAAAGTTTAATAACAATTTGATCTGTAAGTTAAATTTTAATGTTGTTTTCATTATTTTGTGGCATTACGGTGACAACGTTAAATGGTTTATTTAAGTTACCAATCTAAGTAGGCGTCTTTACCATTATATTGTTATTGTTTGGACATATTTACATAATGCTTTCTCTATAAAATTATCCCAGCATGGTTCTAAGCCACTTTTATAAAATGTTATAATTAAAGGTAAAAAAAGGTTTCGAAAAGTTTATATGTAAATGAGGACCTACTTCTGACCTCAAATATATTAACAATTTTTTATTTAATTTAACACGTTCACTGCTGAAAACTCAACTGTTGTGTTTTTTATAACTTGCCGCGAGTATGAGAAAACAGAACTATTGCGTTAGCGGTATGGGAAAACACAATGGTGTGTGCAAATCCGTAACCATGGCTAGACACGAAAAACTTCATGTTCAGTGAATTTTGTCCATACTGTAGCGGTAATTATTTTCAATTTTGAAGAAATAATGTCTGGGGTATATTATTTAATAAATCTTCAATCAAGAATTGTCGATCTCAACTCGATTACAGCGATATTTCCTCTCGTCCTCGCAGATTGTATCGACGCCCCCACATGCGTCAAGTTGAAACTTTTTTCGTGCTTAAGTATCTGATTTTTGTTTCTCTTTTTCAGGTTTCGTGTCCTGTTCCCCGTCCCCATGCAAGAATGGCGGCACTTGTCTGTCGACACCGCGCGGCGAGTACTTCTGCAAGTAAGTTTCATGATAAGTTAGTGTTAAGTTACCTTCATAAGTTGTGGTTGACAATTACGTTTTTTTTATTTGACTTAGTGACGAGACGAGCAATTCGTTCACCTGATTACCGTGCCATTACTACGCCTGCCACAACACTGCATAGCATAATTCTGCGCCGCTCTGCACTGCGCTCGTCACCCTGAGACATCGGCTCTAAAGACTCATATGCCCAGTAATTTAGCTGGAAATAATGCCCTTCAAACCGGAACACTGTAGATAATGTTTGTACACTACTGCTTGGAGGATGAATATATGTGTTCCACAGGCGGTCTCTTGCAGAAGAGACCTAATAATATAGACTGTCAGCTGACTTAATGAATGTCCTATGATTATCTACTGTGTAATTTAACACGTTGACTGCTAAAAACACAGACGTGTGTTTAACGCGCTACTACTACAGTGCGGCTCACACAGTGTGTGCAGATTCGTATCAGTGCCCAAATGTAAAAACCGATTGAAGTACCTTGAACCTCTCAATGTACGAATATTATATTTAAGTTAATGAATATTTTGACTTAATGAACGGAGCTATAAACTCTATTTACAAAACCGTGCTATAGAATTCGTGTATCTATCGTCCATATGCCAAAAAACCGTTAGACATTAATTATTGCAACGCGCCCCTCGCGCGCGCCCCTATGGGATCGCACGTATACATTAGGGGTGCGAATATCAAGTGGGACGGCCGGGGTTATACCCACTTTTGTTAAGGCTTACGGTGGTGTATTGAAGGTGCCTTACATTTCTGATAATTTAGGAAACGTATATTTTCTCATCTTGGAAAGTGGCTGGTAGACTTATAAAACAATTATTCATCATCATCATCTCAGCCCGTATCAACCCACTGTTGGGTATAGGCCTCCTCTCCTTCACGCCACTTATTCCGGTCCTGTGCGAGACGTATCCACTGCCTTCCGACTAACTTGACAAGGTCGTTCGACCTGCGGGCTGGTGGTCTGCCTACCGATCTGCACCCTTCTCTCGGCCACCATTCTGTCACTGCTTTTGTCCATCGGCCATCCTCCTTTCTGGCCAGGTGTCCTGCCCATCTCCACTTAAGCTTTGCTATCCGCTTACCCACATCTTCATCCTTTCTACGACGTCGAATTTCTATGTTGCGGTCTGCAAGAGATATGCCTAGCATAGCAAAACAATTATTAAAAAAATAAATAATACTTTTGGGTCGCGTAGCGCTTAACATCCGGTGAATGAGTTGCTCGTCTCGTCAATCATCATCATCAGTCCACACTGGTCCACTGCTGGACGTAGGCCTCTCCCAATGAACGCCACTGAGCCCGATCTTCGGCTTTCCTCACCCAGTCCTTGTCAGCCGTCTCCCGCAAGTCGTCACTCCACCGGCGGCGTCCTACACTACGTTTGCCTAAACGCGGTCTCCTCTCGTCTACCCCATCGGTTGGTTGGTAGTCGTCACACAGTCAAATAAAAAAAAAAATGCTGAAAAACATAACCCTCCTTGTGGCTTTTGGGTAAAATAGGATATACATACATAGTTACAGTAAAGAGCTAAGTATTTAATTTTATAAATATCTTGACGTTTATTTTGAACGGATAGGTATTTTATGCGTAGTTATTATACGCTCTCGAACATAATAAACTGATACATATAATACTAATTAAAGTTATGTTATTGGTCAATTACAATTCATGAATTTTCAAATAAAATATCCAATAAATTCCAAATGGACAATGGGTTGGTTCGGAAAACTTTGACAAAAAGCTAATCTGTAACATTATCGATGTTGTGTGACAACCCTAACATCTCTTGTGAGTGTATCGAATTGATGTCGAAACGCGTGTGCTAGTGTGTGAGGGTGCATTACGGTTGTAGAAGGGTGTGTCTGTGTGTGTAATGTATTAGACAGATGCACGGCTACCCTCCGATTGTGATCTGAAGTGAAATACAAATTGAGTTAAAAAGTGAATAGTGAAAAAAAAATCCTAATGAATTTTACGATAAGTTACTCTCAAAACGTTTTTGATTACGTTTTATATTCAGAGTACTGTATACAGAGTAGGTACTGAAAGCTTATCAGAATGAGTCCAAACACCATCAATGTATAGCGCTGAGGAGTTCCGTGTCTACCTTCCGTCTTTATCATCAGATCAGTTCGCTGTCACCATAATATATTATTATAATCATCGAAACTTGACGTGCTTATATATATATATGTTTGGGTCAGATCTTGCAACTAAATTTTTATCCAGTTCCCGTTGTTGAATTGAGTTTAAATTTTGGATGCACGTCAAGTTTCGAAGATATAAATATAATAAATAAATAAAATATAATAATAATAGTTAAAATATAATAGTTAAATAAAAGCTTGTAAAATACTCCTGGTTTATTTATTATTCGATTTTAAATACACTTTACTTATTTAAAATTGTTTAGTTATTTTAAAATAATTTAGTTCGACAGTTTTAGACAAATTGGTCCCTCACAAAACGTCAATATAGCTATGTCAGTTTACTTAACAACTTACCTAAAGCTTTTAAATTAAGATAGTTATCATTTACGACTAAATCTGGTCTAGACATCTACAATTTCTGTATTGAAGCATGAGTTAGTTAAGTAACCACTTAAGCAAACAATCAGTTTTTTTTAATTAGACTGTATAATTTGTTTTTAACAGAGACTTAGAGAGCAAACCAGTATTTAAAGTACTTTTTATCAATAATGTATTTGAATTTAATAAGCATTATTCTAATAATTTAGAGCTATATATTATTGCACAGGATATAATTTCAACTGAATAAAAATATAATTTGTTATTCGAGGAAATAAAATATCTTTATAACACATCAAAATCTGTTCGGCAGTTACGGCGTGAAGGTAGAACAAACACACACACACACACACACACGTCCACATACGTACACACACAAATTCTCGCTTTTATAATAATGTGATTGTACTTTGCTTCTGTGTGTTGGAGTGTAGTGAAGATTTGAGTTGTTTGTAACTGTACCTCTAATACGTGTGTTTCTTAATAGATATGCTATTAAGTAAAACAATTGTATGAAATCCTGTTCAGCGCCTCTAGCGGTAACCATTCTGCATGGATATTTTTTTTTAAAACGGCTGTAACAATTTAAGCGAGATATTTAAAGAAAAATCAAATCGAAGACACCTAAAGAACCAATAACGACCAAAAGCTGTTTCAATGAAGAAAAACTAGTTCTGATAATTGACTGACTATGAATAAATCAAGGAAATTATCCTAATTGATAATTATGCGATATGGCGGCGTCCGTGCATAAGTTGGTAATGAGCCGGCTGCGAAGTCTAAAGGTTACGGGTTTATTTAAAAAAAGAGGAGATAAAAAAAGTACAATATTAAAAAGTCCCTAAATCTCTACCTCGTGGTTTTCAGTTATCTGGGTGAACCTAATTGCTTTGAGTCTTGCTGTTTATGAGGTCGTGGTCCTCGTAGTTTCAAATTCCCTTGACAGGGAATCCTAGCCAGGCAACGACACACACATACTAGGTAATAGTGACGAGTTATTAACTCTCCCAAAAACAATACAGGCCATCAGCATTGCAATAACCAAACGAGAAGCTAGAAGCACAACAGTTCCTGAACCGCAGCCTTTTCGCACCCTCCATAATGGGAGACCTTTAATGAGCTCCATAAATGAGAACAAAGCGATCCTTGCGGAACACCTCGGTTCAAACAGACGATTTTAAAGTAAAATGAGACCTGGATAGAACTGGATACTGTTTCGTAGCTTTTGCCGTTTCCATAAGAACTGAAGCTGTTGTTTAAAGAAGTCTAAATATTGATATTGATGCTGATAAAGAAAAATTACTGTACAAATAAGGTGTCAATGAAATAAAATTAGACTTTTTTAACATTTCATTATAATATCCTTAAACTTCAGTGAACGATAAAAAAATCTGTGCCTAAATTAAAGATATATTAAAACTAAATAAACAAGGAGACTTAAATTAAGTTACTTTACTCGACAAGTATATTATATCATTTGGTCAGTTGGTTTGTCAGTTAGTTTTCGCTTCACGTAAAACTATTAATCCGACTGCAATGCAGTATTCACTGTTTTATAGCGTAGAATCTAACTTAATCTAACTTTTCTAATAAATTATAATCTAAATCCCACGAGTAGACACCGAGCCATTAATGTAAAACTGTTTGTAGGCGGCGCTTGGTATAAGCCACTGGGCTTTGATGGGGAACTGTTTTCTAATATCGACATAAATAAAAATACCACCGTGTAGGAAGTCACGGGTAACAGTAAGTCTAGTGATAAATAAAAAACTTCTTGAAACGGAACAGTTTCTCTAAACGAATTGATATAAATTGAATCTAGCATTGTAACAAGAAGTGCAAAGATAAACCTGAAAACAATGAAAAAGATAATTATCTTTCTACGAGCATGAATCTTTCATACCAACTATCTCAAACAAAAGATGCGCGTATAAGATCGACAAATTACACGACCAGTGTCGGTGAACTAATAGAGGTGGGCGTAGCTTCGAACGAGCTGATGTCATCTCGCATGTACCTGCGCGGATCCCGCAGGATCCAGTGATAGATGGTGCAATTGTTAAGTAGGATGACCTGGGGCAAACATAATCGTATGTGATGACGGTTGTGTTTTAATATCTTTGTTTTTAAAATCTTTAGTTGGTGTGTTGGTATGGATGAATGTTTGTTTAGGTCATATCTTGCTAATCAATTTTGACGTTCCGTTATGCCATTGAGTTGAAATTTTGCATGCTTGTCAAGACAACCCGAGCTGGTTTGGTGATAGAGATGGAAGGTAGACTACGGAGCTTCTCAATGACCACCACGTTTGTGCAATAAAGAATTTCTCACCGACCTATCTAAGAAACGTGATGGTGAAATGCTACAATTTGTAAACTTCAATTGTTATTACCAAGATCATCGGAAATACAAATTGTGTCAACAAACATGAGTTGAACCTTTTGCCCCTTCTAACACTCTCTATCTATAATCCATCTTTAGTGTTATTGCGAGGGGAGGACACATAGTTTCAATAACAATTTGTTACCCTCATCAACCACACGTGTCTCGGACATGTCCATTCAAAGGCTCAAATTCTCAAACAATCGATTCGAATTCGATTGAAGACCGATTGTTCTCAATTCGAGTCTTTCATAATCGATGCCGTCGCATTTGAAGTCATTGCGTCCATAAAAGTGGTCGTAAACAATAAGACAAAGGTTTCAAAGTATTTTAGAAGGTCTCCGCCCACGAGAAAGGATGAAGGAATAAAAATGGATTATGGATCTCTCTTTTGACCAATTTCGAAATCATTTTTCAATTCAGTCTTTATTATGTCTTGTTTGTTTTGTTTTATATGGTTTATTTTACAGCTTGCATTAGAAATTGGAATCACTATTGCTTTAGTAATAATAATACACTTGAGATTATATAGGTGTGTGTGAATTGATAATTTGATAGGAAACAATCCAATGTCTATTTACTACGCTTCAGTTTATTTGAGATCGTTTTAGTATTCATTGAATATTAAATTTAATTTGCATTAATATTCTTCATTGGTATCATTTAAATGATTAACGTTGAACTCACGTTTGCCATTGTTTTATGTAACGGACGAGGCATTATTCGTAACTTCCATTTAATGAGATGGTGTTACCTATTCTTTTATCTATATGTTTTCTTCAAGTATATTTATTGCCAGGGTTGCTTCTTCCTGGTTGGCTTTAAATGTACGCTCCTCTATTGTTGTACTTGGTTTACGAGCATCTTGCCTATATGAAACTATAATATGGCCACAGGGAATTACAGTCTAAATTCTAGTCTTACCATTTAGATTTATAGCTATTCCGTTGTGTTGTTTATAATTGGGTTCTAAAACCTTAAAACGATGAAGCAACGTGTTTATTTGAACAATCATTCTCGGAGTAAAATGAGACAGGATAGGTGGAACTGGGCAATAATACTCGTATCTGTATTTGGAATTTTTGTACATACTTACCTTTCCTCATAAGCTTAAGATTTTTTCCTTTTAATTAATAACCTTTTTATACGTTCACCTGTTTTATTCCCATCCAAAAATTTGGGAGTACCTAGTGCTATTTTATTACCAAACTTATTTGCCCTCAAGTACTTGTATATTGCTTAACCTAAAATGTTTGCATTAGCTTCAACAATTTCATAACTATCACGTACTTTATACAGTTTTATGTTAGCCAGAAGCTTAATATTCCCGAAAAGTTCGACATCACAAATTGTTGGTCTGGTGTGTGTAACGTACTGGTATCATGGACGAAAATTGTTTTGTTTTCCGAGAAACGGGATTGAACCCCCGACCCGCGCGCACACGTCGCTCACGACAACATCTATTGTGTTATTATGAAACATGTTATAATCTACAACAACAAACACACACTTTAGGTTTTTGCCGCAATAAAAGAAATGGAATTACCGTTGAAATATGAAGTGATTGTGAGAAATGTTGCTCCAGAAAAGTGCTAAACTGTTTACTGCTGGTTGTGCGGATGACTAATCAGCGAATTGCAGTTAAAAATGGATAACTGTTCAAATTTTCCTCGTTTTTCATGTTTGTTGAATATCACTTGAAAGTTCAATAAACAGTAAAGCGAAATTGAAAATGTATTCCAGTTTATTTTGATTTGTTTTAGAATCCAATAAGATAATAATTATTACTCTTGTAATCTTATCAGGATTCTTGTTTATTGTATTAACTGCGATATAGTATGCTTCGTTTTAATTGCTTCTTTGTTATAGTATTTTTGCTTTTATCAACTTTTATCATAATTGCAAGTAAATTTTGACCTACTTTCAGACGTTCAATTGAGTTGAAATGCTTACTTGTCAAGTTATGATTACGATATATTACGATAGCGACTTGATCTGCGATGGCAGAGACGGAGAATAGACAATGGAATTGCTCAGAGGCTTACATTTGGGCTCAGTTCGATCAGCTTACAGTATATACCAATAACTTAGAGCTTGTGTAATGGATTCCAATAAAAACTTATAGATTCAATTAGCTTTCCCAGTCCCCATTTTCCCCATATATTAAAAAGCTGACAGCAAAGTCTCTAAAAGAAGTTTACAACATGCATAATGTATAGTCGTCAGCAGTCGAGTTTTACGATGCTGAATTACAAAATATTGTAATAGATGGCCACATAACTAACTTTTATGCTTTGAACGTAACAAATAAACATAAAGGAGTTAACCGGTGTTAGTTCTCACGTCGTTTCGTAAGGACAAGTGAACAAGCCGAATGTGTAGCAAGGACTGTCGTAATGTCAACGAATTTTAATGTTCACGGCAGTTTTTCAACAGCATCTGGGCTAACAGCTTCTGTCCATCTTTGATTTGGCTCACTTTGTGAAAGTTAAACTGGTTTCTCTCATTTGTTGGCTCGTTTAGTAAATTATGTTTCTGATGTTACAGCTCTCTGTGTTTTGCTTTGGGAAGAACGGGGGGTAGAGTAAGTCATCCTTTACCAAGAAGGTCAAAATAGTTGGCGTAGATTTCCTTTCCAATTTTCATAAAGTTTAAATTTACTCTAATGTTATCATTATCGTCCAAGTCAAGTTTCTTTAAGAGGATCTATTAGCATCAAATGCGTTTATAATGAAGGATCACGAAGAAATGCATTAGTTTAATAGCACCACTATCCGTCCACCTTGTTACGCTAGAACCGGTACAAAAAGTACTTCTTCTCGGTTTGTTTGACTTACTTCGAAGAAGATAATAGTAGGTACTTCCTCAAATTCGTCTCGAGATGACTCGCCTCGGACCGTGAGAAAATGCTCACTTTTGGGAATTGTTCTCTGTGTAAATGCGAGATTATTATGTCATGCGTAATTGAAATATTGCTAAGCTACTAAATTGAAAGATGGAATTGTATTTTTAGCTCGATCGAGGACGTTCTCATTGAAATTAAAAATTGCGCCAAGATTTGTGAACACCGTTATGACATTTTTTCGGTTTAGTAATTCACAATTTGAGATTTATACAATATCTCTGCTAAAAGGAAATAGGCTGAAATAATTTATCAACAGTCCGATGAAACCTCATAAGGTACGCACTGCCATTCAATGCAATGGGGCTCCTTTTTTCTCTTCCACTTTTCCACTCCCACTTTTTCCAATCAACTTAGTACCTACACGTAGTCGGTCTATTCTTCAACAGTCCTTTTAAGACCCTTTGACACTGAGATATCTTAGGGTGATTATATCTACGGATCACGTGCAACCACAAGTAAGCATTACACTGAACGTTTTTACTGTCATTAAAGTATAATTTAACTGACAAGAGCTGGATGGAGTACATTATGATGCAGGAATGGAGCTATTACCGTTTCGGTAAGGGTTCTTAGCATCAAAGTGGTCGTCGATAGTCTATGATACTGTTGATAAATCATTACGAAAACGGGTCGTTGAACTGTTTCAGCTTTAACCCTCATAGAAATAAAATCAATTTTGCGGTAAACAAAACCATCAGAAGAGCAGCAGCATCTGGCCACGATTAAAAAGAAAAAAGTTGATCCACAACTTACCATAATGATCCATCTACTTACTTGAACACAACACCAGCTAAAATTGACTTCTAATGAGCTTCTGAAAATGAACTTAACTGCTATAACTTAAGTTTCAAAATTCATCGCCTGCGGTAATATGGAGCTTGGATGTATCCTCAACAATTTACGTGTCGGTAGTCACACCAAAAAGATTACTTTTCACAGAGCTCTCGGTACTTAACCTTAAAGAGATATATCTGATTCCAAATTGCCAAGTTAAAACTTTAATCAGTGTCTCCCGGTGACCACCGGAACATTCATTTAGGGAATACCACCAACCGCGGTCATAATGGTCATACGTTTAAAGAAATTATGCAAGTTGTACCTTTGCCGGGGAATGTTTCACAAGATGCTGGACATTCTCTTAATTGGGATTCAGTAGCATCAGACTTTGTCCCGAGACCAAACTTTGCATCCATGATCTCAAAACTAGCTATAAATAAGTCTGAGTCTACAAGTTTTTCTGAATCTGCAGAATGTCTGAACATAATTCTTTTTCGTTTGGAATTTCTCTAAAAGCCCGCGGCGAGCGAGCGTGGACAATCATTTTAGTGCTATTATCTCGGGAACCGGTTGGGCGTTTGGGCGAATTTGAAACAATGGCGTCTGGGCATGGACCATACGTGACCGTGCACGGTTCCGGGCCAGAGGTTTTATATTTACCCTGTATTATTCATCCCTTTAATAAATGCAATTAAAAAAATTGCAACACTTTGTAGATATATATGATATTTTGATGCACGCCTACACCGTCTCTCCTTCACTATGGGTGGTTGACTGGTAGAAAATGCTCTTAGCGTTAAGTCCGCCATTTGTACTAGTTAGTTAATCTGTGCAATAAAGTATTAAATAAATAAATAAATAAAGGATAGCATTTATAAGCTTTACAATTTTTGTTTCCAGCAGTGCCTTCTGGTCCACGATAAGAGTTATTGTTAGATGGGAAATAACGGAGCACTGCTATGATAATACTGTTTTCTACTGATACATGCTTTTGATTAGCCCGCACCACCGCCGCTATCAAAAGCTCTGCCTCTGCCCAACCTAAGATTTCCTATACAACACCAATGAATAATAATAAGCCAAGAGGTATTGAACCATGACTTTATGCAATAAATAACACGATACGATCTTTGCTCTCCGTCTCTGTAACCACTGCTTGTGCTCACACTAAGTCATCTACATGTATGTTACTTTATGAAGTGTTTAATACGTTTCTCTTGAATGGGTATTTAGCATAAATAGACAGAAACGTCGTCCCAGTTAAATCCGAATTTATACGGCAACCAACGGACATTTATTGTACCACGAAGTCCTATAATAAACCGTTTGATCTGGTACTTTAATTTCGCAAGGCCACACACATTCTACTCTGCTTTAGAACTAGCGACGTGGCCTTTACTTAAATGTATCCATTTATCCAATACGATTTCATCTAAGTTTATATCACATGCTTCGTTACCAGCTCCAACTAAATCTGAACATTTGTTAGATTTATCTTTGACTATTGTAAATCTATTTACTTAATTTAATATATTTCCAGACGATGTTTGACAAATTCTCGCAATAATTCAAATGAGATGTACAATGTTGTGACGTTTACATCAATATAACACCATGAATACATTGCTTAGAACGTTAATCCGTCTATTTAAATTTGAAAAAATATTATGTGAATTCAAATGCCACCTCATGCGGGGAGAAATATTAAAATCGTTGTCACATTTGAATTTTATTTGTAAAACCATCTCTCTTGATGTGTTTTGTCATTACTACATCATATTATACACAGGGTTTGGATATTTTAATACCAGTGATATGATATGACTCACGTGATTTTCTGTGATTACATTTTAATGACATTCTCGTTTAAAACAAATAGTATCCTTCCAAATCCCATGTTTGGTTAACGGCTCTTAATCCATTACTGTACATTATTGCTCCAGTTTGAGATAATAAAAAACGTGTTTTATTGAGGTGTGCCAAAGATCGTGCAAAAATGATTACAGCTGGGTGTTAATGTTAAGGGCCTAAAGGCAAGATTAAGGTTAAGCTGAAGATAGCATTTATTACTTCCATAGCGAGGTACCACAGATGCATTCCGATGCCCCACTTTATTCGGCCATCGGCGGACACGGGCCGCATTATCTTTTTGTTTTGCATATTTTTTCTCGGACATCGCCCGAGGGCTTTAGTATACGAATTTAGCTTGGGCAGATGTTATGGCTGCGTTCTACTACCTTTAGGTTTTTCTTATTTTCCGTTCATCTGCGCTTAGCTTATGTGCCACTACTCGCATAATATGAGCTGTTTTGTGTCTAATAATCAAATTGTAATTTACGTGACCCATTTCGGTTAGTACTTGAGTTTTGTAATTCTGTCCTATTGTGCATGTTGTTTCAACCTTACGTATTTAATTAACCAAATCTATTCCTTTATCTTCATCTCAATGCGTCTGTTGCGAAATACAATTCTCATTACCAAAAAGTACTTCAGTAGGGCATTAGAATGGGATCCATTCCACGTCTGAGCTGGAGCATAAGTGTCCTACATTCATTTGCTCAATTAACTTCCTTAATGAATCTGGTTGTTGGTTGCGTAAAAGTTGATCTATGTGTTCATTCAGTTCTACAAGCCTTAGGTTCGGGTGTTTGTAATAATACTATTGTCTGACTGTAAAGTTCTACGTGTCCAATATTTCTTCAAGTTCTAGATTTATCGTTTGATCGTTTGACTTGCATAGCAAATAATGAAAAATTACTCATTTCAGACATACAATCAGATAATACATTAAGATTCTTGAAGTTTTATGTGTTAAAATGATATGTACTAAAATAATTATGCGTTTTGTAAGATCCTGGTCCATAACAGGTCGAACACGCCGTTATTCATTTGTTTTCAATTGATCAACAGCCTTAACATTTAAGGTAGAATATCGACAAAGCAATTAAGTATCTAATAAATGTGTTTGCGATTTGTAGCACTGTTTTTTAGAAATATATTGTTTTGTAAGTATTTGTTTTGACTACATATTTTAGTTATTACAATTTACAAGGCCATTGAGCTACTTTATTGATACTTGTAGATATTCATATAATCATCATCATCATCAACCCATAACGTCCCACTGCTGGGCACGGGTCTCTCCTCACTTTCGTGAGGAGGGTTAGGCCATAATCCACCACGGGGGCCAGATCATGATAGCTTGTCTGTTGTAAATACTTAAATTGTCATTAAAAATTAAATTGTTATTATCCGTGACGCGGTCATGTCTTGACAAACGACGCCTTGGATTCCCTTATTTAACTATTTATCTATCAAAGGATGACACGATCGCCATTACAATCGCATTTATCATTATTCATTTATGTATCATTAAACTATTCATCCATCTCTTACTACAACGAATCCAATTGAAATTGTCTCTTAAATCTCGTCTCATCAAGCAGTAAGCCAAGTCGCACCTTAATGAACTGCCCGTGCACCTTATACGGAGTTCGTTTGTATGGGATTGTATGGCTCAGTAATCGCCTTACAGATATCTGTATCGCATCGCATTTGAACTAACAACGCCGCTGCATCTGTGCCTGCATTATGTATGGCTTCTCTTGTAACGACATGATCTATTGATGTTTTATTAGGACTAGTAACTGTGGTATCCGCGTTTGCATCACTTACCTTTTTCTGTTAATCGGTTTGTTTAAATACATCTCTAATTCTGTTTCTAACATTTCTACACCTAGGTACTTCAGCGGTATCTTTCTCGAAAAGTTTACCTCATACTAAATATGAACAGTTATGGAAAACGATTCCATGAACTGTGCGTCGTTTTACCTTTGTCTTGTAAACGGCTTTCGTTATCATCCTTAATCTTGATGACAATACGAGTAATAAAGAACTTGAACTTCACTCAGCAATACCTCAAGCAACACGATAAAAGTAAAACTATCATTCAATTGACACAAACGAAAATGACCTTTATGCTCATGTGTTAGATACGAAGAAGAAGAATGTACATTGTTACACATACGTGAAAATTCACCTGCGCTCGCGCCTATCTCGATACCGTGAAGCACGTCTCTTGGAGAATAAGACCGCCATGGCTTATCGTCAAGTCGCTATGTCTTAATGGCCTTACTAACTGTAAGACCACATGAGTTTATTCACGAGGGGTTAACTAGACCACGTACCTGCATTTCCTTATGTCAACTCCAAGAATTAGTTCTAATAACTCCAAGAAATGTCGCCAATCACTGCCGCTTCATTTGTGGCCCCTTTTAAATACCCTTTTAATAATATGATAACGTCTTCACCTTTACGGTTTCTAAATCCATTTCATTTGTATATCTTTTCTCTTTTATGTGCTATTAAAGAAAAATCACTCTGAATCGAAATCCATCGGCAGCGGACCAGTTTTGTTGCATTCCAATTTTAGGTCTCTATTTGTTTAATTTGGCATCCGGTCAGTGATAGCCATTGACTATAAGAATCTGGTAGGTACCGTTAATGGTCTCTTTGAGCCTAACAATGAGTGTTTGTTACGAAATGATATATCGATATGCTTAATCACTCATTGAGAATTAAAGAGCTAGTGAAGAGGTACTGATGTTCCTCGTCTGGGGGGCGTACCGTGTACCGCAGACAGCTATTCTAAACTTTGACGCGTTACACGAGCGATCAATCTAAATGATGTTACAACATTTAGAGCTATCAATTATGTGTCTAATGAAATAATAGCGGCATAACATCACGATTCAGTCGATGACGGATCCGTACGACTTCGTGCGAGATTTTATGCTACAGATCGTGAATTACCTGATGGAGATAAACTTCGCCATTGCCAAAGTCAATTCTTCATAGGTTGATGGGGTTCGTACTAGGTTTTATGTCTTTGTGCTTGTGTTGTGGCGGCGCTAAATATCGTACAGTGCCAATATGGTGATCATGGATTAGTATACTCTTATTATGATTTCGATAAATTATCATGTATTTATTATAATTATTAAGTGGGGGTAGTCTAGTGGGAGAACGTCCACCTGCCAAGGAGAGAGTCGTGAGTTCAAATCCCAGTGCGGGCGTACCGATGTGTTTATGTAAAAGCATATATACGTAATTATCACTCGCTTTTCGGTGAAGGACAACATTGCGAGGAAACCCATACCTACCCGATAATTATTTCGGAGGTGGGTATGTTATCCATCAATCCGGACCGGCCCCCCGTGGTGGATTAAGGCTGAAACCTCTTCACGAAAGTGAGGGGACACCAGTGCTCAGCAGTGGGCGATATGGGTTGACG
This sequence comes from Campaea margaritaria, assembly GCA_912999815.1. Taxonomy (NCBI): domain Eukaryota; kingdom Metazoa; phylum Arthropoda; class Insecta; order Lepidoptera; family Geometridae; genus Campaea; species Campaea margaritaria. The sequence continues at coordinate 11,951,987 of OU538791.1, forward strand.
ATGATGATGATGATTATAATTATTGTGATAAAGTCATAACATAGGACAATTATTATTATAGAAGACTTCTATAGGTAGGGTGCCATTTGTTGTAAGAACTTCGTGAACAAGATGAAAAACTCTACAGATTTAATGAACTCTGCATCTCTGGTTTTCGTTGTTGACCTTGTGGGAGTTGTTTCTAGTTAAATAAGACTCCTTGTTGTAGAAAACAATCCAACGAATTTATTGATAATATTGCCTAACTATATACAAATATCTTAAATCTAAACTAGCTGGTATTACAATTAGCTATTGAAACAGCGGAACCAATCAGCTTCAAGATAAATATTGGCTCTGCTAGACAGAGAGGTACTGTGTCTGTGCGAGGGAGATAGCGCACGCGTCTTGCGTAAATACGCGCGCACTCCGCTGTCGCGCGCAGTCGACCAGTTGCTTCGGCGTCGAAGGATGTGCAGCTACAGGGCTCCCCCTTAAGTGAAGCGTACAGTCGGCTTCACGACTCGACCGGAGCGCGTTCTCTGCACAGCGGTGCTGTCTGCGGCGATGACGTCTTCGTTTTCAGCTAGTGTGTAAGCCGGTTTCAGGCGATCTATGGAGATAGCAGCTTGCCGTCCGGGTAGCTGAATGGTGAAAACTTTGTCGCTTCTGCTCAGTACGCGATACGGTCCTTGATAAGGTGGCTGTAGTGGCTTCCTTACTGCGTCGACTCGAACAAATACATTTTCGCACGTTAGTAGATCGCTGTGTACGAAAATAGGCTTGTTGTGGTTGTACGGTCGGTTTGGTACTGGTTTCAAGTTGTTGATTACATTCCGTAGCTTATCGACGTAGGTGTAGTCCATCGTGACGTCATGCTCTGGCGTTGTGACGAAAAAATCCCCCGGCAGGCGAATATTGCAGCCGTACGTGAGCTCGGCCGCGCTCACACCGGTGTCGCTGCGTGCGGCGGCTCGTAATCCGAGTAGGACAGTAGGTAGCTCGTCCGCCCAGGTTTTGGACTTCAATCGTGCCTTGAGCGCTGTCTTCATAGTACGATGCCATCGTTCGACAATACCGTTGCTCTGCGGGTGGTAAGCTGTGGTATGAATCTTCTCAATGCCGAGTGTGCGAGTGAGAGAGGTGAATAGCTTGCTCTCGAACTGTCGTCCTTGGTCCGTAGTGATTTTTTCAGGACATCCGAATCGTGCGATCCAGCCTTCGTAGATAGTCTTAGCTACGATTTCAGCTGTTATTTCTTGCACTGGATAAGCTTCGGGCCAACGGGTTGCGCGGTCTATTATAGTTATACAATAGCGCTCGCCGTTCGGTGTCGTAGTCAACGGGCCAATGATATCCGTGTGAATGTGGGATTGACGTTTTGTTGATGCGAACGTTGATACTGAGCTCGATGTGTGTCGTTGTATTTTAGCTCGCTGGCACGGGACGCATGTCTTGGTCCATGTTCCGACATCAGAGTTCATTGATGGCCAGAAGTATCTTTCTTGCATCAGTCTGCGTGTAGTTCGCACACCTGGATGACTAAGTCCGTGTACAGCGTTGAATGCAGTGACTCGGTAGTCTTGAGGTAGGTATGGTCGTATATTTTGTGTGGACGTCTCACAGTAAATTTTCTTTGTTGATGTAGGCAACGAAACTTTTTGCAACTTGATGTTTGATTGTTGTTGGAGTAGCTGTATAGTTGCATCTCTTTCTTGCGCGTCGGCTAACAAGTCGTAGTTAATTGGAGTGGGGCAGCTAATCGCAGCTACTCGTGAGAGTGCATCTGCTACCATGTTTTCACGCCCGCTGATGTGTCGAATATCCGATGTAAACTCGCTAATAAATAGCAATTGACGAGTTCTTCGTGGTGTTTCGCTGTCACTTCCGATCTTATTCAGTGCGAATGTGAGAGGCTTATGGTCGGTAAAAATGATCAGTTCTCGACCTTCGTACATTTTTCTGAAGTGTTTCATCGCCATGTAGATAGATAGTAGTTCTCGATCGTAGGTACTGTACTTTTGTTGCGTGTCGGAAAGTTTCTTCGAGAAATAGCCGAGAGGTTGCCATTTCTTATCGACTTGTTGCTGTAGTACGGCGCCTGCACATGAATCGGATGCGTCACACATGAGTGCGAGTGGGACGGAGTGATGCGGGTGAGCGAGAAGTGTAGCTTCTTGGATGCATTTCTTGCTGTTTTGAAAAGCTTGTAATGCAGTTTCTGTCCATTTTATTTCGGTTTTATCTCGCTTTTTTGAACTATGGAGATAGTTATTCAGTGGTGCTTGAATTTCCGCAGCGTTAGGTACATTGGCTCGATAGAAGTTGATCATGCCGAGAAATCTTCTTAGTTCTTCTATGGTTCTTGGTTTAGGATAGTCAATGATAGCTTTTATCTTGCTTTCCGGTGGTTTAGTTCCTTCTGAGTTGACTGTGTAGCCGAGAAAGGTTACTTCTTCTTTTCCAAATGTGCATTTTGATGGGTTTATCGTAATGCCGTTTTCTTCTAAACGTTGTAGTACTGTGCGAAGGTGTCTTCTGTGTTCTTCTTCGCTTTCTGAGGCAAGAAGGATATCGTCGATGAATGGAAAAGCGTAATCTAGGCCTCGTAGCACTTCATGAATGAAACGTTGAAATGTTTGTCCAGCATTTCGTAGACCTGGACACATTCTTGGAAATTCGAATAGGCCGAACGGTGTGATTATAGCACTCTTCTCTATATCCTCTTTTCTAATTGGCACTTGTTGGTAAGCTCTGTTCAGATCGATTGTGGAGAAGAACTTCTTCTCTGCGAGACGATAAGTGAAATCTTTTATTCTTGGAATTGGGTAGCGGTCCGGTTTCGTGATCGCATTCAGTCGTCTGTAGTCACCGCAGACTCGTAGTTCGCCATTCTTCTTAGGTACAACGTGGAGTGGACTAGACCACTGGCTCTTGCTTGGTCTGCATAGGCCTTGACTAATCATGGTCTCGAATTCCTTCTTCGCTTGCTCGTAGCGGTGCGGAGGTAATGGTCTTGCTCGGCAGTGAACTGGTGGACCGGAGGTTTCGATATAATGTTCCACGTTGTGCTTCGGATTTATTTTCATTGATGAAAGACGAGTGGTGCCAGGAAATTCAGCTAGTATGTGGTGAAACGACTGTTGTAGGTCGATGCTGCGTACTGTGGGAGTACTGCTAAAACAAGCAGGAGCGTTGACAGCTAGGCTTGTTCTACTGTCGATCAGTCGTTTGTTTTTCATGTCAACGATCAGCTGGTGATGATTCAGGAAATCAGCTCCGATGATGGGTCTGTTGACAGCAGCAATAATGAATTTCCAGCGGTAGGGTCTTCTCAGGTTGAGGTTGAGCTCCAGCGTTTTTTCACCGTAGGTCGGTATAATAGTATTATTCGCTGCATACAAGTTGAATGGCAACGGCTGAGCTGTAGTTCCTTTTTTCTTTGGTATGACGGATATGTTCGCTCCCGTGTCTACCAAGAAAGTAAGTTTCGTGTTCTTGTCGGTGATAAACAGGCGGTAGGATTTTTCAGGAACGCAGGTGTCCGCCTCAGCCAACGTTCTATTTAGTTTTCCTTATTTTTTTCATTGAAGTTGCACGGCGATCTGCATCTTTTTGCTTCATTTTTAAATTTTCGGTGATAAAAACAATGGTCCGACGGCGTAGCGGAGACAGAGCGGGTGCGCGAGCGAGATGGCGCTCTATTGTGCGAGCGGTTCGATCGCGTGCGGTTTTTACTCGTCGCGCGCGGCGCGTGCCGCGAGCTTGAGCGCGAGCGATCGGCTCGGAGCTCTGCGATCTCTTGCGTTAGCTTTCGTATTTCTTCTACTAAACTCGTTTCGGCGCTTTTTTCGTGATAAGCCGTGGATGTTGATGACATTGAATAGACTTCTTGCGATTGTTCAAGCATTTTGTCGGCAAGCAGGGCTAGTTCGTCGAGTGCAGTCGTCTTGCTGATGGTATCGCTGACGGCGAGAACTGAACGGACATTTGCTGGTAGATGATTAATCCACATCAGACGCAGCGTTGTGTCAGGGACTTTATCTCGGGCAAGGTTTCGCATGCGGCGTAGTAGTTGACTAGGTTTCTGGTCGCCTAGCTCCATTTCTGATAATAATTTTTGAAATTGCCGCCCTTCCGACTCTTCGTACACTGAGAGAAGCCTTTCTTTCAGCATTTCGTATTCGCGGTCTTTAGTCGGGTTGTACAGCAGGTCGCTAATCTGCTCGATGTCTTGCTTGTCAAGTTGAGCGATGACCATTTGTGCTTTTTGTTTTTGCCCTTTCTTCAAATCTTCGGTAGCAGCTTCGAAAGCGATGAACCATAACCGCGGACGGTCGCGCCAGAATGGTGGTATTCGCATTTGCATTGCGATGCCGGATACCTCGTTGTGCGGAGGTGGTGGAGGCGGTGGTGGTGGATCTGTGGCCATGGTGCGTTCCAGAAGACGTGCGGTTCACCAATGTGGTTTTCAAGCGTCGGGGTCACCAATGTGGGAGTTGTTTCTAGTTAAATAAGACTCCTTGTTGTAGAAAACAATCCAACGAATTTATTGATAATATTGCCTAACTATATACAAATATCTTAAATCTAAACTAGCTGGTATTACAATTAGCTATTGAAACAGCGGAACCAATCAGCTTCAAGATAAATATTGGCTCTGCTAGACAGAGAGGTACTGTGTCTGTGCGAGGGAGATAGCGCACGCGTCTTGCGTAAATACGCGCGCACTCCGCTGTCGCGCGCAGTCGACCAGTTGCTTCGGCGTCGAAGGATGTGCAGCTACAACCTTTTAAACACAACCACGTTTTCCATCAAAACTTTTACCCAACAGTCTCCAAACAAATTACATACAAAAGCACTTTGAAAGTTCGCTATTGTTCTAACTGTTGCAATACCGTGTCTACACGATCTAATGACGTCCGAAGATCATTAATATGAGCATGAATACATTTGGAAGACAAAAAGCCTGCTCAGCGTTTCGCGAGCATGTCAGCATTATAATGTATGAATAGAAGAATTGACCGCCAAGCCTGTTTCAATGGGAGGCGAAGATGCGTTGAGAATAAAGCACGCCTGTCTTATTGATCAACTGATGAGACACATGGACTTAACAAGCTCAGGTTTTACCACCTTCACATATTTTGTACCTAACTCTTTTGCCATAGATATAGCTGCTTCTATTGTAAGAACTCTTTTAACAAGCATTCCTTTATCAGCAGTATCGTGCTAATTCTCTCTTCCACTAGCAATATCAAGCGCGCTACTGGATCGCATCATATTCCTAACAAACACAATCGAAGAACGTGTGAGGTATATCGTAAATCGTTATAACATTAATAAAATTCTAATAGTTACATAACCTTGCATATTTTCTTCCAATAACAATGTGACATCAGCCATTGTAACCACAAATGTAAATTCTCCGGCATCATCAATAACTCGTGCCGTTCCATCGGATGTCAACACCGCGTAATGATTCATTCAACCACAATAATGTTCGTAACAAAATATCTTGAACTCTCACCTCGGTGGAAACCTCAGCGTTTCATCATTTGTCAAGCGCCGGACATGCGCCCTCGCCGCCGGTTTACAAGAATATAGTAATATTAAGGTTATAGGTTACTGGCCCGCGACCCAATGCATATGGCCACACGTCAGCAATCACCACTATATTATGATCGAGTTTTAAAATATCGAACTCTATATAGCTTAATATAATACTATCTAAATCAGGATCTAATACGATGCGTTACGATTGCAAACACAGATCCTGAAACGCAGCTAGGATTTCTTGCTTGTCTAATTGTCTTTTTGCAGCGTTCAATTTCATGCCTGGATCGTCCACCAATCAGTTTCAAATGATCCACAATTTAAAACAGATTATCCATACGGGCAATATCATAATCAAGTGATATCTAAGTACCTACGAATCTATCTTCTTCATGAGATTCATTTCTATCTTCCATCTCAGTGGTAAATGTTTTATTGATCTCGAGACGTGACCGGCCGGCATTCTCGAGGCGGCATGCGACAAAAAACAAACTAATTTAGGATTTAGATTGAAGCCCGACCGGAACGAAAGCTCTAAACTCTGTTTGCTCAGCGGCGGCCTTTTTATTTACGCACGATCTCGGAGAATCCGTGATTGTTGACGCCTTTGGAATGAGTTGGAGACTGTCTTGTGTCGGAGTCAAGTTGAACATTTGTTCAATTGTTACGCTATTTTCTGCACAACATGGCGTTCATTATTGTTTTGCTATTTAACTATTTCAACATCCATATCTATCTATTTTTGACAATATCTATCCACTCCATGGATGGTATTACAATTAATTTTCTAAATTGAATGAATATTATCATTCGTAATGTATGATAGAGTTGTGCTAGATTAAAAATGGTATGGAATGCACTTTACTGTATGTCAAGGATTAATCAAAGTGATTTAACGACACGAACCGATGCAATACTTTACAACCCCAATCGCTTCAGTCACAATAATTTCCAATTAGCCGGTGGACGAAGAATCGCATGTCAACTACAATGGGGAGACGACACAAAAACCGACGATTTAGTACAGCAATAAACCACATTGTTGTTCAAATACACGTTTACTGCCCTCGAGCCATTTGTGGCTGTACTAAAGGTACCCATAGACGAATCCATAAACCTTCCTCTAACCAGCGCAGTCATATCTTCAAGCGGGCAGACGCTGATTGCATCGGAGTGTTGAGATCCCAGGATTAGATTACCTTTATAAATACTCCGAGCTCCTGTAACGCAGTCAGTAAATCCATTAGTTTCAGTTTGTTCCGGTTGATGGAAACGCATCTCCAAACACCGAAGAAGTTGAAACAGGAATTAACTGTACAGTGATAAATGAACTTAATTAACATAGCGAGGGAAATAAAAACAATTCGTGTAAAAGAGATCGTTGTGAGTGACGGAGGCTCTAACAAATATACGGAGTGACATTTAGTAGTAGTTAACGGTAGTGTCCGTTAAATAGAAGCGTCAGTGAAGTGCGGTGCAGCTGTTAAATTTACGTAATTAGTGGTACTTTAGATGAATGTGTAGAATGTATGGTAATAGACCCGTTGTTTTGTATCATCAATTTCAATGAACAAAGAAAGTATTCTTAACAACAAATTCGTGCTCGCGTGTAATTTCTTCCTCTTTTGATCATTTAAATTTATCTCTTTCAAAGTAAAATTTTCAACAATTGAATACAATGTAGCGAAAGGATTGTTTGGAGGCCTCATCGAGAAATTTACAAACAGACGGACAGTTCGCGATTGTGTGCGCAACCACATGTAGATCTCGTAAACATGAAAACATATTGTTCCGAGATCTGAATGCCCCTCAACCTGTTCTTATTCGTAATGCCTGAACAAGAGACACGCCCAGCCTTGATCGATGAACAAGGCATGGCCAATGAATGCCTTCAATGTTTTAAACATGAATTACGATCTTCTCAAAAGAAGTACTGAAGCTTCTTTCTTCTTTCAGTTATGACAAAAGTTTTATACTTATTTATGCATCAATAGCAAAGTCATATTTTCGTTTAATTGACTCTTTTAAACCCTTTTTACAAATTCCAATGGATCGTGATGTAACCTTCACATTTCTATTTATTTGTTTTATCCTGTTCGTTTAGATGTAGATATTTACTCGCGTGACGAGTTAACAGTCTCGTGAAAGTAAATTACCTCACAATTTCCTGTTTCGGATGCTCTCCTGTCTATTTCATGTTCCAAAATGTTTGACGCCAAACGGATGTGACCGTTTGACTAAAAGTCTTCATCTACATCATAAAATGCAGCTTAGAGTGATACTTTTATAATCTCTTTTACTTCAGCAATTGCTAATAATGAAACAGGTCCAATCAAGGTTAATAATAGCACTCTATCCGCTTTATCATAAAGTTCATTTTTGTCTTTGACCAGAGGTGCCATCAGAAATCGATTTATTCAAAACGGACTGTTACTAAGTAAACACTTCGAGATGAAGTCTCAAATCGATTCCGATCGATGTTTATTTAAAAAAATTCTTCATGCTTTTTTGATGTTCATCCGAGTCCATTGATCGTGTCGATCGATGGGTTTAAGTTTGACTTCAAGTGTTGTATAAGGTTCTTTGAAAATATTATCATTTATACCTTGTAACAATATTATTAGTACTTGCTATGTGAACAAGACAATGTATGGCATCAATAATTTTGTTATTGATTTTCTTTTAGTTCTCCTATGAATCCTACGAATAAGTAAAAAAGGGAAGGAATAAATGAAATATTATTACTATACTCAAATATACTGAATGTATTAGACATATCGCCACCTATGTCACATATATTAAAAGGGATCCAACAAATTTAGAAGGACCCATTAATAGTTACTTACGTATTCTCGCTATCGTTCGGATCGAGTGCTATGGTTGACGATAATAAAATTAAAATGAGATTCAATAAACCAACATTTGGAATACTCAGTTCAAGAGAGGAGAGTACAGCGATAGATGCCCTGTCAGGCTTTCACCTGGATTTTGATGAATGCAAGATCGCCCACCGCTCATGGCTTGAAACCCAACACCGCCTTAAAAAGCGTTAATACTATGCCGACGACCGATTACCTGCCTTCATTTGAATAAGCCCCCGCAATTGTATTGAACTAAAAAAGAAAATAAACAGTGTTTTAAGAAGGAATGCTTCAATGCAGGACACATCGGAGGTAATCGGTGGCCAATCAGATGTGAGAGGACTTTAGGACGTACCACTATTGGAAGAAACACGATCTGTATCTTAAACCATCCCACTCGGAATAAGTATATAGTGCTTCCGAATGATTTAATTATTTTACGTCAGTAATCCATCTATACAAGATTGGAATCCAAAGGAATTTACAGATTTCGATCGGTCGCTTGATATTCAAAACATTAATTCATTTATTCAGATTTCAACAGAGGAAGGCGTCAAGATTGTCTTCTACTTAATTTTGAATAAGATTTCCCATTTCCGGCCCGAGATGGGAAATAGTAAAGAATGGAGAATTTCCATTGGAAAGTTAAATCATGTTAAAATTACACCTTTCCTGATAGCGCTTGTAAAACATCATAATTCATAAATCGCATTCACACAACCTACCGATGCTTTAACGTTTTATAAATCCAATTGTTATTAAAATATTCGATTCATCAAAAGCTTATCGCAGATGTGCTATAAAGAAATTTGAATACGGCTTTGCCTTTTTGTTCGCCGCTTTTATTAATGTTGTTCCATTAACGGACTTTATTGCTAAGGAAAAACCAGTTCGATGCACAAATTGGTCCCCTAAATATAAATGAAGCCTTTATTTGTGATCTTCAGTTTTATGATGAGATTATTTCATTTTTTTAATACATATGTATGAATACGAACTAATTAAGTGCCTTTGCCTAATTATATTGTTAGCCATTAAATAAGACGTTAAGCTCATTTAATGGCGTCGTTTATTAATTCTGTGATATTGTTTACTGTTTCATGTTCCTATCCGCTTAATCAACAACCTGAAAGCCATTTCTAAAAACTAAATTATCGTTAAAACCGATTATCTTATTAAAGGCTTGGAACATTACTTGTGGTTCTTCGGGTACAACTTAACACGCCTCTATAAGAGGTGGATGACCATAATCTTCTCTCAGAGTGTTAGATATACGCTAATTACCATCCGAAAGGTCCGATCCCTTTTAATTATGACAAGTTGAAGGCTCGCCGGAACCGGTCTCACCTGCCGTCGTCTCAGCATCTACTTAATGCATTGCACGTAACCTATTATTTGGTGATTCATACTTAAATACAAACTTAACGATGACCACTCGCTGATCCCAAGCTCCGAACATATTCATTTTATATTAATATTCTGATGCTGATGTTGGGATTTTGTCGAATATATCTTGGGAGTCATTCCGGACCTTGAAGACAGACCAAGGTATTAGACAGTTGGGTTGGAAATGTCATGTCAGATGAAGATGAATGTTACAAAGGAAGTAAAATATTTGCGATGACGATGTCAGAGAAAATTACAATATCATCAATGTAGCGGACACAAGTGATGCAATCACTAGCTATGCAAATTGTCCGAGCGCTGGTCGCGGGTCGTCGACCGATTTGTTTGCCCAGCATCAGCCGGAATGAGCCCCCATTGGTTGAACGGAATCGATTCGTAACTGCGCCCGCGCAGATAAGGTCAATGTCGATACGCCTTTAATCTGCTACCGATTCTGATCTTGTTTTTTTTGCATCTGTTTGATTTGTGATCTATTTGTGTCTTCCTTTAATTTGTCAGTGTCTCATAAATTGGTCTTAATCTTTTGTCGCAGATGTTTTTGTGCTGCTCTAATCTCCTAAGCTTTTGTGAGATCTTGAACTTAAAAGATATTAGCTTGGAGATTATGGATTGAGCAATTTGAACATTCACTTTTCGCGATACTGTAATGTCCAATATTACTAAAACAATTGGCCCAAGATCGTGGATTGGATCGATAACTCCATCGCACCTTGGTGCTAGGCGTCATATTATGCCATTATTCTGATAGCATCTAACAGGTAACCGCCCACGACCTCGACATTAACGCAGACAGACGCGTGCTTTCGAAAGTGAGGGTGAAGAGGAGGTACTGCATTATTTTTCATGATAGCTTGTCTGTTGTAAATACTTAAATTGTCATTAAAAATTATATTGTTATTATCCGTGACGCGGTCATGTCTTGACAAACGACGCTTTGTCGATTCAATATCCGTTTTGAAAATAATTGCTGACTTCCTGCATGTTTTGATTTCACCCATTCTTAAAATAGCTCATAACGAAAACGTTCTCCGTAATCCTTGTAAGATTTATTAAGTATCATGTTAGATGCATGTGCTGAATAAAACATGGCCGGGTTATGCATCTAGTAACCGTTTACCATAATGCATATTTGAATCTGTAATGTGAAAGCAATGCGACCGCATCTAGTCCTGTCTGGATAGTTCATGGTCTAAAACTAGTTCTGTGACCACTTCATTTGAAATCTTATTACCATTACCGTATTAGTTGCCCTTGCTTTCCTTTTAAGTGCTAACATATTTTCAGCTTCCTTTGCCACCATAAATTCATGGATCTTATTTACCTTTCCACATTCTACATAACTTGTCAGCATATAAATCCTTATAAAGATCGCTTGCTATCCTTTTTGCTGAAAAAAATCTGTTTCTAAATATTTGCGTTTATAAATATTGAGGGAAGTTGAACACCCCAAGTACGTTTCTTAGTTAACAACGTACCTCTTTAATTTATATACCAAACCAGTCTAAATCTTTTCAGTTCTCAAATACTTTCTAACAAATCACTAAAGTAACATTACACTAATTCGAGAAACGTACAAACGGCACTGGTGGTTAGGCCAGGTCGAATAGCCGGAGGCTACGACAGGCAAGGCAGGCGAGGCCAATCGCAGGGAACGCAGGCCAGAGGGGCTCCCATGACTGTTTCCCAGTTCCCACAAACTGATGTAACAGCTCTGTTTGATACCGTTTTGAAGAGGCAGGAAGCTATGAGGAAGATCAATTTAGAAAGGAATAGGTTCAAGGTAGTGTGAAAGCAAATACATTGTTCGTGACAGGAATGTGATTTACATGTAATTTGTGTGTGTTGGTGCCTATATACGAATTGCACCATCTTACATCTTGTTCAAATGAGATTACAGCTGCTCGTATAAATAAATATCTTAAGTATGCAAAATAAAAAGTTACATCACAGGCAAGCGGTAGGTAAGATGTTTCTATTTATCTAAAGTAATAGATATCAAAAACGTTATCATCTTAAAGCTTATAGTAATCTACAGACGGAAACGGAAACTATAATTGCGTTTCATTGCATCAAACGAGTCTCGGCGAGTGTTGGTGTTGTTTACTTTACGACAAATTGAATCTGTGAATGCAGCTTTCACTCTATATTCCGCCAGTTATGTCCTTATTTCAAACAAGTTTATATCTTGTAGCATTCGAGCTCAGCCACATCAATTCCAGTGTTTATACTCCTGATATTGTGGAACATTTTCTCTGATTTGTTTGTCTCACGTAATTATGTCCCTATTACCTACGGAATATCTCTCTTAACTGCAGCACCTAATTTCAACACTTTAACGCTAAGCACGCTCGTCGCACCACAATTGGGTGACATAAGTTGCGTAATTGTTATTTATTTTGAGAACCTTTTGCTTGATGGCCTAAGTCACCAACTGGCCGACTCTCAGTCGACGCGACGTTTAGAATATTAAAGTTATTGCTATAGTTTCTAGGAATGTTTTGTCATTTTCAACAAAAGTTCTTGATTTGCTCTTACAAATTGCACGGCGATGTTGGAAGAAATTTATGGATCATGAATCTGATTTCACAACTTAGGAACAACTGTAGGACCATGCTCAAAAGTGACTTATCGCTTATGTTCGGAACTTGCGCCTTTGGAGAACGGTTTCTATTTGCATATAATGCCCGAGCGGCGCGACCACGATGCCAGATCTGGAGCACAGATCGGAAAACGTCGTGCTCGGGACCGCTCCATACATCATCATACTCGCGAACTATGATTCAATTCAACGTTGTGTTTATGATCAAATATTTACAAACCCACTAAGCGACAGTAGCTAACTCTTTCGCAAATAGTCCATAAAACTAACAGTTTATTGACTTAAAACCTCATTAAAATAAAGTTGCATGAGTCACGGAGCTTTGGTCCGGTCAGACAGTCCGAAAACTTGCAGTCATCGCCGTAATGCATCGGCTTACGGCTCAGAATTGGAACGGAACTGGTTATGACAGGGTTACGCAGTGTATGTAGTTATAGACTCGTATTCTTTCCAGCAACTTGTACTCGTACCCGAGTTGTTGCACCGTTTAGCACGGTGACCCGACCCCGAGCGTGCTCCGTAGAACAATCTCATTGATCCGATACGAGATTAAGCGGCGTCCGTGGATGTTTCCATTTTGAATTCGCGGTGATGCTCGCTTGAACTCGCACCCGGATGTCATGTTCGATTTACATTTCGTTATCTCGCCGGCATTGAATAGGAGTCGTGCTCTCGAGGTATTTACCGTCTTCATGATTGACGGTGTGCCGTTCGACGTAGACAATTCGTTTCGTAGCGCCTGCAAATTGGCCAAATTCCTTGAGTGCCTATAAAAAATGGAGTTTGAAATATGTGTGACAATCTTCAGCTCTGTGTTTCCCCGCGAATCAGTATTCGAATCATATCTGAAGCCGTGTGTTTACAATACGGGTGTCGCACGTCTCTGAGCAGCGGATTATGTTGCTGAACTATTCTATTGTTTAATGGCGACCTTGGCGGTGTTGATGCGTTGAACCTCGGCGCCTCAAAAGGACCAAAAGAAAAAGAGCCGTTGCTAAGCGTGCGTTTCGGTGAGCGCCTGAGGGCAATCATGTCTGGGTATAATAAAGGGCTGCGGTCGTCCTCTCTGGCTTTAGATTTATGGGCAAGGCTGGCTGAGAGCCGACGCGACGATATGCTCTATACGTATGTCACACTATTAAAGTCTTCGATTCAAACTCTACTCGCGTCCTCAGTAATTGTTAACATGTGCTACGGCAGGGTATCGGCGCCATCGAACTAAAAATGATAAAAAAATCATTAATCGTTCTAAGTGCAACTTGACAAGGTAACGCCCATATTCATATTTATGCTGATCGAGATAGTCGATATCGATCGGAGGATTTTTGTTCTTATTGATTACACGTTACGTTGGTAACGAAATTCGATTAATAACCGTAATCAATTCAGAACGTACTTTCGATTGATTTATCTTGATGATATTTTTGTTTATGCTAAATTCGTGGGTGTTTTTTTTATGTGTTGGTGTGTTATCTGGGATCTGCTGATCGGGTCCATCTGAGAGCATTTCAAGCTCGGACGCGATTCTTGCGAGCCGTTAAGTGGTCTGATTAACATCGATCTGGTACATTTACGTTGAACAGTTTAGCGTTTATGAAGGCATCGCCTGTTGGTTTATTTGCTTTATTAATCAGCTAATTGGTTTGATAGGTCCGTTTAGTTTCACTGCTATCAATCAGATTCAGTTTGCTCTTGTTTGCGCAAACTGGATGGTTATGATCTGCTTTTGATTTTCTCTTAACTGTTGTTCCACCGCCATTTTATCATTTCTTCTTTGTACAAAATTTTATATCACAATATAAATGGGGCTATAACTCCGCAATCTTGCATTGACATTCAATCCTCACATGACAACACCATTACCTAAGGTAATAACCGTGACAAAACACTGAGGGAAATGTACTCTGCTCCCTCGTATGCACGTGTGTGTAACTCGATACTGCGCAAAGAGATAGGAGTACAAAGAATTGGAAGCGAGAATATAAATGAACAAAATCTCTTTTGAATATGATCCGACGGATATTACGGATATGAATCAATGTTTGAGGATTCTGAACGTAAAAGGTATGAAGAATCATGGTTATTTCGTACAAAAGAACACAAATCACAGATTGACTCTTGATGTTTTAGGTGTAACAGTACTTTTTTATGATCATTGAGCTGATACCTACTTCTAAAGAGATTGTGATATAACCTACACTACTGGTACAATGTGCTGTTCGAAGCAGCAATGTCAAAACGTTTCACCTTGTGTTCTGTCAGCCGCCATCGTCACGTCATGTCAGTTCAATAGAGATCGGCGGATGTACTCTGCGGGCTTCCATAGATTATGCGACAGATGTGATAGATGGTTTCAAACTTGGAGTTAGAAAGGGGTTCTATCGTTGTCTTGTCTCCGTTGGTATCAAATTTGGGATTTGAAATTAGGTTTTCTCGTTTGATGGTTTTAGCAGCACTTACCTAACTACAATGATCGACTGTATCACTATGATCGTTTCTATCTTTGTTAAAGATGTCACGTAGTTGTTTTGTGATCCCTTACAATTACTTATTAACTATTTCCTGATCTATTAAAAGATGATAAACGTTGTCAATAGGCTATGTTTTTCGCATGCTACTACTCCAATAGCTTGCAAAAATCATGTAACCTTCTAACATGCAAAGCTATATCATATTTATCTTGCGTATCTTTATAAACTACCATTCCGTCATTACTATCATACAGTTATTGCCTTATTAAAACTGTTGCATCCCCATACACACCGCTCAGGTCTCGACGTGTCCCGGGACCGTTACCGGCAGATGTCGCCACCTCGCCATCTGCGACACCTAGCCGCTGGCGACCTTGCTTAACTGGTCCCTGTCCTTTTGGTGATTAATTGTACTTCTTGCAAAGTTGCCAAGTTACATTTCCAATTGACTGGAGACATTTTTACTTTTACGTAAATTATTTTTCTTATATATGTTTTGTTTTCAGGATCAGATACTAGTCCCGGCTCTTGGTCTGTATTTAGAAATGCTGAATTGATAACCAGCTTTTCTAGTCTTACCTTAGCCCAATAGTTTGAGAAATTTGGCCTCTAATGTATGTGTTTTTTTTTAATTATTATATCTATTTAAAATATTTCATTTCCAAAATTTCTACCCCGTCAGGCATTACCGGATGTAGGTAATAATTTACAAATTTTCTAATATAAATTATTGTAAAACCGCGTTGACGAAAAAGAAGCGCACGATATACCTACTCTATGAAAGCAAAGCGCGGGCGCAAGCTGCGCGCGCGGCGCTCGCACACACGCGCGGCCCGTGCGCCTGTGTGCGTGCGCGTGGGAACGGGCGCGGCGGTCGCGTGCGCAGTCTGTGACATGCCACGCCAGTATTGTATGTTTAGATTGTTTACCTTTCCGCAAAAGTTTGGGTTAACACCTGAAAGGAGAGTGAAATAATTACAAAAAAGGTACGACATAAAATCATAATCAATTATAATAAAATTAACGTCATTAAAAATCTCGCCACATCGATTATAACCAAACTGCAGTAAACATCATTGTCAGTTGGCAAATTTACATAAAGTTCAATTTTAAGTGGATCCATAAATCATAATTGTGTTAAACCAAGACTTAAAAGAATAAATATTGAACACTGATCGCTTTAATTCTGTGGCGTAACGTTTTTCACCTTGACTTTAGAGCCGACAAATAATTCACACTTATCTTGATTGATAAAAGTTGGCGAGCACAAAGAAACCTTGATTGCGATTTCCTCCCGCCAAGCTACTAGTGCTTTGTTTTGTTCAGTTCGTATTTTGACTCTTTCAGCAACGAATGAATATTATTGTTTCTGTTTTTACTGACTCCAAACTTGAATTTGACTATCATCATTGTCATCTTGATAAGATCGAAACAATCATTAGCTATCTTTGCATCTTCTTCACTCTTTCAAGATACCAATTATTCTTCTTTAATCTGTCGATAGATTTGAATTGTTCTACCGTTCTCAATAGATAAGTCTAAAAAACTATCTAAATCATTTTGTATAGTAATCCTGTTGATTCATTTATGTTTAAGAGCAGGTGCTAGGACCACCCTATAGCTTTTTGAATTAGGTGCCATAGGATGATTCGGTGAAATTAACTCCGTCTTAAATTGATTATTCTTATCCCATATCTTAGTTTTGTTTTATACTTTATGCTGCTCATGTTTATCCACGGAAGTGAATATAAACTTCGAAATGAATAGGCGCTCTTTGAGGTTATCTGGTTGTGTTAGATTTCCACTTATCTTAATGTTATGTTCGACTCGATTGTAGTAAGTTATGTTTTCGTGTTTCCCATTTTGAATTCCACTGTTACTGTCACCTAGTTTTAAGTTAATACATCTGACATCTTCTCCCATCTTTCTATGTGATTTTGGTGTTATTTATTGTTAACTGCTTGTTCACACTATGAATTTTGATCTTGACCAACCATCTTAGCTATTTGTTTCAGAGTTATCTGATTGAGTATACATAATTTTAATAACACCTAATTTGTAAGTATGTACTAAAAAGTTAGTGGTCTTGTACAGTCAGCCTCAGAAGATAATGATTATGCCCTAAATTCCAAAAATACTTGACAAACGGCATTTTTTTCTTAGATGAGGAAATTTATGAAAATACGGAACGGTTTATACTTTTAAAATCTTCCATACAAATACTAACTGAAAAAATCAGATAGCCTTGTTTAATAATATGTAATTTGAGAAATTTCATGTACAAAGTTTTATCGATCTTAAATCATATATGAGTACGGAATTTTTTTAGAGAGAGAAAATATCTCAACCAACGAAAGCTTGTTTTGAGAAGACAATTATTTAATGTCGAATCGTACTCAAGATCAATCCTGAAGTATCTTTGTCTTAGCAATTTGTTTTGCTTTGTCTTCAATTGTTATTAAGGCCTATTGTGAATTATACGCTTTAATTAAAGCCATAGCCTTTTGTCCGGTGAAGTTCCTCTGCGTTATTGTGTCCTGGGGCGATTGCAGGCTCACGCATGTGGTGCTTTATTTCATCTCTTGTTTTATTATCTTTGGTATTGTTTATTGGTTTTATTGCGTTGTGTTGTTCTGTTTGGGTTTCAGTTTTAAAATTTGTTTTTTTTTAAACTTTGATTTGGGATGGCTTACGTTTAATGAAGTTTAATGCACTTCTATAGTTTAATTTTTCCCCGATCCTCGGCTTCGGACTATTCTTACAATTCTCCTATATAATGAGCGGATTTCCATCGTTCTGTGCTTTGGAGGGCTTGTTAAGCTATCGGTTTTGGTTGTAGGACGAAGGGCGGCACTACTTTATTCAACTACATAAAATATTCACGTGAACAAACTCAAAAACTATTTCTTTTTTGAGTTCAGGTGTATCATATTTGAGAATACATTTTCCATACAAGAATATAGCTTCTGCAGTTTGCTGTAGGTTGTTACATTGGACATTGTATATCGCCCTTCTGAACTCCCAACTAGCCAAAAGGTCAGGTGCCCTGTGTAAATCTGGTAAGCTATCCCCCCTTGCCTCCCTCGCCACGCCTACCAGCAAATTGCGCGGCCGCTGCGCCCGCGCCGGCCGCTCGCCCAATCACGTGCCAAGCCAATGCGAATCTTGATGTCCGGATGGCTATCTGACGGCTCTGCATTTTTGGAGATACCAGCTAGATTTTCTGCAATTGAACGGCTGTCGTATTCCTTTCAAACTTACAGCTCAGCTCAGCAGTGGGACGTTATGGGTTGATGATGATGATACTGGCTTAAGTTTTAGTTTAGTCCTGTCAGATGATTTGTTGTCACTTTCCAACTGTGAAAACAAAGGGGACCGTAACAACTTTAGTGCTGTCAAATTAAATTTAAATTTAGTTTGTACGAATAGAAATCGTACTACTGTCAGATGTTGTGCTGATAATAAAAGGATAGTTGTGTATGTCATTTATATTATGGTCGTAAGTGCTATCATCATTATCCACTACTAAATCATCTGAATCACTGAAAGCAATAATATTTATAAGGTTTACTTCCAACTACAAAGCATAGCTTCTTACCTACTTCTCACCATCTTATTGCTAGACGAGAACATAACATAAACTAAGCGTATACAGGGTTAGTCCTAAAGGTTTCTTATTACGTCAATTACTAGGGTCGTGGGCCCTTATCGGCTGTCTCGGTGCTATCGGCAAGATTTACAGGGACCAGGGAGTCGCGGGAGCAAGTTTGTCCCTTAGGCCAGAGTAGACACAGAATTTCTATTTCAACTATGCTTACGCTTAGAACTCTAGGGTTGGCGCTTGTAGGTGGAACTAAGGAATCTAAAACATCGTAAGGTTATGCTAGATTGGGTCTTTGTGCTTCGTCAGTCTTTTGGTTTTTATCTACACCAAAATCTTCTTTATTTTGAGACACATTATGAATCGAAATCATAAAACCCATAATTTGCGTAATTTGTGCAGTTTTCAGGAGGGTTTTGGAAATTTGTTAAAAAATTTCTGTATACAACACAGATAATAAATTGGCTATAATAATATTATGGTAGATGTTTTAAATAACAAATTTAAAATATTTGTCATCTACAGCTGTTGATTTGAATAGTATCATAAATTCCTAAAGTTACAAACGAAATTGCAATCTGATATCAAAAGTGAATATTGATGTAAAGATTTTGAAGATATAGAAGCAGCTGAGTGGCTTTTTGAACAAAATATTTATTATATTATTTCACTTAGTAGGTTAGGTATATGTTTCTGCACTAAGGCGTTTAAAAAGATCGATACAAAATATTTACTTTTAAAAATTTCCTGTTACGTCAACTTTTTTCTTTATTCCCTACATAATGATATCCCATAATCATCAACCTGAACCAGTCTTTACATATGTAGCCATATGCTCATATCCTTGAGAACTGTACCATATGTAACTAACTGTAAGCAAAATGAAAAACAATATTTATGAAACGGTTAACGTTAAATATGGGAGAAACGATGCGTCTCTACAATTGAGCCACTTTTTTCCTCGTCCTGAGTTTGCGGGTCGTATAACTGCGCAGTCCATACTTGCGTCTTCACTAATTAGAACAGGAACTGGTCTAGCGTCATGGTATGAAGCTGTCCATAAATAAAAAAGGGTGCATGTAATAGTGTACGCACGTAAGAAGTGAATCTATTGCTTCTTATTTGTCTCTCATTCCGATCCGTTAATGTTCTATCGATCGAGCCCTTTTCGAGGCATAATGAAAGTAGAAAAAACTTTGATGAAATCCTCTTTTGATAGTATGTGGTCAATTTGAGAATTGTACTCGTATGTGATAGCTTCTTGTTCTCGAACTCTTTGTCTGATTTCAAACTTCTTTCAATAAACCTTCATGTCATAGTGTCAACTCTTATGTGTAAAGTGTGATGCTATAAAATTTCTCCCATAAGTCGATAAAAAAGTTTCACTTCAATTAAAACCCTTTTTCTCGCATAGCTTCTCGCAGTTGTATGGGCCGAGAAGGAGACGGGCGATGATGTTAAGATAGATAATTGAACTAATTTGTTCTGTAGCAGGTCACTTGTTCGCAGATGGCAGGTGAGGATCCTATTTATAGCTTTATTGTAGTGAAATGCGTAACATATGTTTTAGTAAGTAACTTGACATGACAAGATCTTTGCTAGCCTCATAAGTTTGTACTTGTCTGAATTTTCAATTTTAGAAGTAAGAAAATGATGTAATTAATGCTTTAGGTTTTTGTTCCTATATTATTCATAATTATTAATATGAAATGGGTATATTTATTTTGAAAAAACTTTGACCTCTTCCAGTCTGCTTACGGCTATGATCCATGTAACTTGATTTTGATACTGTGCGCAAATAGACCTGAATTCGTGTCTCACAGATGGAATCTCTCTGCCTCGAGGAGTTAAAACATTATACCGCTTCATCAACGCGCATGCATTCCAATATTTTCACCCACAATTCTCCGAATATTTCAACTAAAAGCTCACCTTCGCCAATCACCGTCGCCATGGCTCATCTGCAAGCAGATCCAGTGCCCGATAGCTCGCAGACGCATGCACGCGCACGCACGCCGCGCGCGTCCCCTATCTGATAGTGGGGACACGCTGGGCTGTTCCGAGAACGTGTAGGTAGTAGGTTTAGGTGAGTTAGGAAGATGTGGTTCTAATGGTGGTGTAGTCGTCATTTTAGCGTAGAGACATGGTTGGAGCCAATGACCTCAGCGTTAAGGACGCCAAAGAGCTTAGTTGTTGTATAATTCTGAAATTTCTAAGTTTTAATGCTTGTTTGTTCGATTTCCATCGTTCCGCTGATTGCAATAAAAATTTGTACAGATTGGTTTTTGTCGCTTGCGTAAAAGTGTTTAGTATAGAATGATCATATTTTACTAATTTATGGCACGCCAGGCGTATAAAATATTTTTTTTCCATCGTTCATTCGATTAAGGTTAAACAAATCGTACAAAACTCACAGGAAACCAAAGTGGTAGTTCTAAGCTAAATTTATAATAATATTTTGAGATGAGGCGATTAAAAATAAATCGTGAAGGAATCTATCCGTCATGATAAAATTTTATGTATTGATTTTTAGAAGCAGAGCGCGAACGTAATGTAATGTATCTATTGTGTTAATTAAAGAGCTTTCGTTGAGTACAGAAACTAAAGCAAATTAACACTACCCAAAATAATCGGACAACGAAATGATCACTCATAAAACAAAATAAAACAAAAACCAAAAAGCTCCTGCGCGGCCGCAGATAATTACGACACGTTACACCAAAACAATAAGACATGCGAAACGATGACAGCGGCTACCTGCGCAGAGATTATCTCACAAAATTATAACCGGTCGCGAAAATAGGGCCTTTGTTCGTGCTTCAGACTTTCTAGAGCTAAATCTTCATTATGGAGTAAGCAATAAATTATAGAGCATATCATAGATCTAATTAGTTTTGAAAAAGATCGTCGGTGTCTGCGCGGTGGTGAGACATTTCTCAATTAACAATTGGAATTGCGCGAGCTTGTCCGAGCACGGCGTCGTCTAGGATGCAGTTGAGACCAACCTCGTGCTGCTCTCGGTGGAAGGCAATAATTTATATCGGTGACGGGAGATACCGTGTCTCGTTCGGCAGAGTCCACCCGCGTTAAATAAATAGTGCTGCTTGCAACTTGTACCCTTCGCTCGGTTATACGATATTCTGTAACGCTTGTGAACTTTTAACGAGGAGTGTTACAGTTTTGTTATAAAAGTAAGATCCTTTAAAATAGAATTCACATGTATCAATTTTGTGAAAAGCTACGAGGTCGCTATTAAGAAAATTTGATTATGAATAGTTATATCTGCTTTTAATTTTATTATTGCTATTTTCATTAGCTAGCATAGGATCATTATTAATAACTTAGTTTACAGAAGATTTAAATATTTGCTTAAAAACATTTACGTTACATACCTACAGCCTTGACAATGATATTCTGAGAGTCAACAAACCCTACGACAAAATCGCGATATCATCCATACACCACAAGGCTCGGTGAAGTCGATGTTTGCACCCAACCCTCCATAGAGGTCAGTGCGTGGGTGCCGCAGGCTCCGAGAAACACCCACGCCTCCTGTACAGGTTCCCTTCAACTTTAATGTTGTGAGGCGAAGGCCCGACGCTTCTATCGGAATATGGTGATATGCTTTGTTTAGTTCCATTGTTGTGAAAAGGAAATTCTTCAAATGTTTTTTTAATGAACAATATTCGCATCTTAAAATGTTAAAACTTCGTGGATTTGATTAGCTATAACCTATGTTACATTACATGAGAGAGGTTAGCTATAAATGTTTCCAACAAGTCAAACATCATTCTTTTTAAAGTTACAAATGTAGAGTTATCTTAATAATGTATTGGATTTCATTTAAAATTAAGCATTCTATGACTTTAGTAAAAACCTTCTAACTGGTGGAAAGTATGTTTAAGCACCCATTGGTTTCGAACTTTTATAGCTTTTTAATTTGTTTGATCAAATTAGAAGGACGGTCGGTCCATTTCAGAAAATTAATGCTGATAGATATTATGATAAAACACACATACCAAATTTGAATAAACAGTCCATACGTAATCGTGTAATCAAAGAAACCAATATGATTTTATAGACTCGATTCGATCAGACATGAAAACGGTTCGGTTAGAAATGTTTATTTTCCCACAAACGCCTCAAGTGTTAGTATCGAAACTATCGAACTACAGTAATAAATGAGACTAAGTTCATTACAGTAACAACATTAACATAGACGTGGGTGGGTATTACACTGGGTTCGGTATTGGTATAGGCGTAATGATTAGTTGCATTCGATTTTATTACTTAACTAGACGTCCACCCGCAGCCCTGCTATTGAGAAAATATGAAGTAACTTCTTTCCGCTGCACAAGCAATAATAATGTGTAAAGGTTTGTCAATGAGCTTAGCACCGCTTTTGTTCCAAAAGTTCTATAACATAACTTTTTTTTTGTGTTTCGGCTTCCAGAGATTAGAATAGAATAGAATAGAATAGAAAACTCTTTATTGTACACCAGAAACAAAAATAAACACAGTACAGAAGAATTACAATAGGTAAACAAGAGATTAGTTCATTAAGCCATGCAAGTGTGAAGTTATTACATTATTTTTATTTGTTTATCTTATTAGGATGGGTTTAGAGTCAGTCAGGACACCCAACAGCAAAGGCCTGCAATGTTTTGAAGTCATATGAATAAAAATATAAATCAACGTATACCCAATGATATATTTTACGCGTATTTATTCTTCGGTTATCATGTTTCGGTAATATATTGTGAGATTATGGTAATTCCTTGGGCTTTGTGTAACGCTATAGGTAATTCATGGGTCGGGACTTCCGCTGCAGATGAAATTCTATAAGCATAAACCATAGTCGAGAATACTCATATTTTGTCTATGCTAAAATAATATTTATGTTGACATAAAGTCGGATTCATTATTATACTCGAATGATCAAGTATTGTTTTTTATTTAAATTTTACCATGATTTTATATTTTTAGCTTGTAATCTTGTTTCAACACTAATTTTACAATTGTATGTTTTATTCATTCTTTGAATTAAGCTATACCTGTTATGTAATTCAGTTTTGCTCATTCTATTTGTTTATCAAAGTTTTTAAATCTTATAATAAATTCAATCAAACCATACTTGTAGTAAATGGCATTTTTTTTCCTTTCTAATACATTTTGTCTCAAAACTTTACCAAGAGACTCTAACAAATTCCAATTTCCTTTTCTTCGGCGTACACGGGCGATAGGAGCGTGTGCGCGGGCGCACGTCACGTGGTCGTGTCGCGAGGTATCTGCCTTATTTATGTTCGGTGTCCGGCGTCGGCCGCGATTGTGTGGCCGCCTTTATTGGACGTGTGTATGTGGTAGTCGTGGCGGTTTTGTACAGGCATTGTTAAGAATGCGAGACAAATAAAAATAAATATAACTTTAAGCCACCGTAAATATTCATATCCCAACTGTGGCTCAGTTCAAAGATCGTAAAAAGCCTTACCTTTATTGAAAAGGATGTTGAGCCATTATTCCACGATATTTCTGATGGAGAAATTCCAATTATAGAAATTTTAAAAAAGCAGAATATACAATTAGTGTTTACAATCGATTTAACGATCTGGAGTGAGGTTGTGGTGACTTTTGGTGTCCAAGTTTCACAAGCCGCTCCAGGGCCTCTGCGTAACGACGGCTAGTAATTGAAAAACTACCAGTGCTGACTTTAACGTACCCTCTGAAGAACGGAAGCGCTTAAATGTTTTACTAATGAAGGACCAAGTAGCTCTTACAAGTTTTATATTAGTTCCAGTGCCATATTTTCATTTTGCGGATAACCATTACCGCTCTCATACAAATTTATACGACAGTGCTTCGTACCTATTGTGTGTAGAGATCGGAGGTCTCTGGACCCCCTAGGGAGCGCTCGTATTCTTGTAATAGAATAGGAAAGGCTTAAACGATTTTAATGGTAAACCTTCTGAATGCCTTCTTCTTTAGAATTGTCAAAGGATGTGTGTTTATTTATGTTTTTTTTATTGAATTGGAATTTGTCACAATAGTTTTACTAAAGTAAGGCGTCCTCTGAAATCTTCAGGACGCACTTTTCAATTATTTATTAAAGTCTTCAAAACTCTATGAGCTATGCATTATTAAAATTTAGTATCCTGATTGAGTACTTGTTTGTATGTTTGTCGAATGAGGTAGGGCTGATCTTTTGTGTCAGATTTTGTCAAGCAAAATGTACTTTAACAAGATTTTCTTTTGTTTCAGCTGCACCTCAAGATTTGCCGGGGAGTTCTGTCAGCACCTCAACCCTTGCCACAGCGAGTCCAGCCCACGATGTCAGAACGGGGGGAGCTGCCGAGTACGCCCAGGAGTCGGGGGCGGCCCTCCGTCCTTTGCCTGCAACTGCCCCCTTGGCTACAGCGCGTCACTGTGCGAGATAAGAGTACCAGCGGCGTGCGACTCTGCCCCTTGTTTGAACGGTGCCACCTGCCGTCTGACGTCATTGGATACTTATGAGTGTGACTGTCCACCAGGTTACACAGGTTAGTATACTGACTATCATCCATCTACTTACCATTATCATCATCATCAACAGCCCATATTCATCCAATGCTGGACGTAGACCTATCCAAGTCAAGGACACTTAGCCCGATCTTTGGCTATTCTCGTCCAGTCTTTGCCAGCTGTTTTGCGCAAGTCGTCACTCCACCTTTTCGGCATCTATCTATACTTCAACACTATCTACAGTTATATTATAACGAAGTAA
The DNA here is from genome assembly GCA_912999815.1 of Campaea margaritaria. Lineage (NCBI taxonomy): Eukaryota > Metazoa > Arthropoda > Insecta > Lepidoptera > Geometridae > Campaea > Campaea margaritaria. The sequence continues at coordinate 11,977,215 of OU538791.1, forward strand.
AGTTGGTAAGTGATTTTGTAGAAGGTAATCTCTAACATTTGATCCAAGTCTGAAATTTTTCATTAATACGAAGCTACATTGCACTAGAGTGCTGTAAGCTACGCATTGGCTATTTTGTCACAGAAAAATGCAGAGTTATTCCGCGGGTGAAACCGCGGGTCTTACCTAGGAACTGAATATTTTTTTGTTGGTAGATAAATATCTGATCCAAACTGCAGACGAAACTATTAAATCCTTCAACTGTTTATAGAGAAAAACTAAATTAAAACTTCTGCTTCGTTAGTCAATAAATATTTATCCGGTGGTTAGAAATATAATTTTATTTTATTACTGTACTTCTCAAACCTATCTGTCTATCTGTCCAACTGTGCATTTATACCTATTTAAATCAAATGAATATAAGCTTTGCAGGTGTTTCTTGTAGATTATCCATAATCCGTTTGTGGTCAGTACTTTATAGAAATAATAACGATATTTAATGAGATTTATCAGTATGAATGAACTTACTCAGGACTTTGGAATTTGCTTTAGCAATGCCTTGTGTTCTTTGTTCATCACATATTGTTTTATTTTCAAGATTTATCGGATCCTTTGGCGCACTATTATCGAAGATAACTTTTTTACTGTGCTCATGAATTATATTTACAGCTTCAGCTTTACTCTTCTCAGAGGTTTCTATTTCTTATTGGCTTAAACGATTTGTTAAAAGGGAAATGATATTAGCGGTTAACGATTTTGAAAGTCTTTTGAGTTTTACATATTTTTCAACCTGTATGAAAACTGTCGAAGCTGTCGATTTTGCAGCAATAAACAACAATGACCAAGGCAGATGGCATGGTAAAGGAGGGACCTATGCCCAGCAGTGGGAGGATAAAGGCTGAGGATGATGATGATGATGAAACAGTAATGGGGTAGATCTGCTGATAGAGACGGAAGGTTGAGTTAAAGAAACTTCTCTCTACACAGACAAGTCAGACGTTGAGAATATGATTACTGAATTCGTTCAAGTAAGAACTAGTGTAGAAGTAGTGGTCACGATTGCCTACTAAAAATTAAAAAAATCGCAACAAAGACAAAGATTTCTTAGTGGCTAATGCATGTAATAATAAATATCAATCAACAAATTTACATAAAGAAGGCCAACCAAAAGCAAAAGCGAAATTGACCAAATCACCGCCCCAGGCTACGCTTAGTGCTTGTAATAACGTCAAATAAACTATCAAGGTAATAAATGTCGCAAGTAAGGAAATAATAAAACATGCTAAGTTTGGGAAAGTAGTACGTTTTGTTTCCTTTCGTGATTTCGCGAATCATTTAAGACCTAAACGATTAGGTATAAAGCTTAAATTCGGATGGTATGATTTTGTTGATGTTAAAGTGCAGTTTTGATATACCAAAGTTGTATTAAGCCAACTGGTTTGCTTAGATTGTGTAATTAAATATGCTTTAAATTTTTGTGCCCGGATTGAGTATAATAATTGTTGATAAGGATCTTATGAAACTGTTGATTACTCATATGCAATGTTTCTTTTAAGACAGTAAGTCCTTCGACGTTTCAACACCCATTAGATTTTGAACATATTTGGTACAAAGCACTTTAAAATTTAACGGAAAATTAACGATTGTCACAGATATATCACGAATCCGATTGACACAGTGAAAGCTGGGCTATAGAAAGTTAATCTGAGTTTCCACAATTACGTGCTGTTAGTTATATAGGTACCTATCTACCGTATACTCAAAGCGTATAATTTACTAATTAAATAAATTGGCGGCTAGATCTGTCTGTTTCCGCCTGGAGATGAGTTTTGCCTTTACATTTACGTCAAATATAAAAACTTTCATAGTTATCACTGACTTCTATTCGGCTTTCATCTATCTACGTTTTCTACTCTTTATATCAGTCAATAGGGCAAAAATATCAAAATCCAACCATATAAATTCACTATCGATAATATATCCCTTGATTGATTACCCATAATTGATCGTTAATTGATACTTCCTGTGTTGATGTAACCCAGAGACTTATTTAATTATAACATATTGGTACCAATTCAGTTGACTAAAATAAAACTGGTAAAAATCTTTATAGTAGCTTCGAAGATATTGCTATCCTTTACACTCTCACAAGGTTAGAAGAGGGCAAGACATGGTTTGATAAAAAATAATCCGTCATTGAAATTAATATATTTAGGCCATATCGTTTGCTTGTGTTTGGAACGTTGAGCATAATATCAATTGAGCTCGTTTCGCCCAATCAAACCAAATTATTCTATATCGTTAAACTCCAGTCGATTAGTCAGCTAAGCATTCCAATTGACGATGAATTCTCATATTCAGCTTGCTTCTTTAGTCACAAAGATATTCACTAGAAACGGAACTACTTGCAATGGATAGTATTTATTGTCAGGTTTCAATATTGTGGCATCGTTGTAACCTATTGTTATGGATAAACTTGGTTTATCTGGTACTGACACATTGGAACCCACAAATAATATCACTGGTGTCTATTGTTTCTAGTAAATGACGACATTTAAAAAAATTTAAATCATCATCAACTCATAACGTCCCACTGCTGGGCACGGGTCTCTCCTCACTTTCGTGAGAAGGGTTAGGCCATATACCACCACGGGGGCCAAGTCCGGATTGGTGGATAACATACCTACCTCCGAAATAATTCTCGGGTTGGGTAAAATTAGAAATATGGCTGTTAAAAATAAAATCTATTATGTGATGTTTGTAAGGTTTTATGAAAAGACGAAAATAATCAAAGCAGGAATCCAAATCAAGAATAATCAATATTAATTTATTAAACAAACTCTTATTGGAAATCTTAAATTGGCAATAACATCTTTTTAATGTTGTTGAACAAAGCGCTATGGTCTCGCGAAACATAAATTATATCCTTTCACGGTGCTACAGAACATAATAAAATGATGAACTAGCTACCAACTTGCTATTCTTGTAAACGGTCCGAATAGCCCATTACGGTAACAGATCTCCAGTCCACATCTCGTTATACATCTATGGTAATTTGTAGAAAAACATCTTAGAAATGTATCGCTTAATATTCTTGAAATTAAAATTTTTCACCAAAAGTTTCGCTAATATGGGAAGGAAAGGCCTTGTCAACTTTAGTATGTTTATTTATAGGTTCATGACCTCTATTCAGTGTGTTCACAAAATCAAGTTTTGTCAGATTATTTGATTAAATCTCTTTTATTACTCACTTATCAGAATTTTAATGTGGTATTCAAAATTCAATCTCTTTTTATAAGCGTATGCCATTTTGATGCTAAGTTTAAAGTTATTAAACTTTAATCTATGGTCTATTCTGTACTTTGACTTAGCAAGGTACTTACATCCTTATTCCATTTTTGTCATCATCTATTTCAATTTAAGCCTCATCAACCCATTGTTGGGTATTACGGGCCTCCTCATGTGCACGACACTTTTCTGGTCCTGCGCCAGGCGAATCCATTGCCTTCCTTCAACCTTAATGACGTAGACTTTTATCATTGTCCTATTTCTTAAGATTTACTCAGCATGTCCATAATGTCCTTTAATTTACTATTCAGGACATAATTAGTAATAGCTAGTTGTCTTATATTGAATAGGTTGTAACTCGACTGCAGGCGCTGTTTAAATAATCTGCAACAGACGTGTAAAGCCATGTATATGTAGAAAGGTTCAGTATTCACCAAAAGTCACATTGCGGCATTATCGCTAACTTTATCGACACTATATCATCAGAAATAGGTCCTAAGTCCCCTAATTCATAGTTAACATTCCTAACGTATCTTTCCCTCTCTTCAGGTGAAGAATGCTCTCACGAAGACCACTGCGCGTCTCAGCCTTGTCGCAATGGAGGGCGTTGCGTTGCCGACAACTCCACCGCCGCTGGCTACTCCTGCGCATGCCCCCCCGGATTCACTGGCTCAAGATGCACTGAAGACGTTGTCGAGTGCTCTAGCGGCACCGGTGGCTCCGGCCCTTGCCACCACGGCCGGTGCTTCAACACCCACGGGTCGTACACTTGTGTGTGTGAGCCAGGGTATACGGGGAGGGATTGTGACGCGGAGTATGTTCCTTGTGAGCCTTCTCCGTGTCTTCACGATGGGAGGTGCACGCCGCTGGATCAGCTCAGATACGAGTGTGACTGTCCTTCTGGTGAGTACATTATTATTGTTTCTTGTTAGTTAGGCGTCGTATTTTATCTTGAAGCAATTTTTAAGGACTTCTAGAAGGTGCTGTATTTTTTTGTTAATCTCCGGATTGTCCGGTTTTTTATGATTAAGAAAGGTCTTCCAGGGAAAATCATTTAAATTTTCTTTTTTTTTTTTGTAAGTTTGCAGTAATTAGTTTAGTTTATAACAATTATTTCATTGAAAGAAGTTACGTATTGTACCAGGAATGTTTTGGCCTACCATGATATCATTTTACAAAGCTTGAATGAAACATATTTGTTTGCTTGTCATATTTCCAATAACAAGTTGAAGTCTCCGTTTACGATGAGTTATTAGATACATTGCATTTATAGCATTTGTAATGACGATGTAATTGTCATACTATGCCTTTTAAGTGACCGTTAACAGACAGGTATTTCCATTACAATTTCATCCACTTTTATGATCATTTTATTTATTTTAGTTATGATCTCATTTGTAACTAGATCCTTTATGACGCCTTCATCCTCGTATGAACCTGTAGCGTAATGGCAGTTTGGATATCAGGAGGCCTACCATGACGTCTTATAGCGATTCAGTTCAGGACCTAAACTGAGCCGCGTTGCATAATCGTACCGTGACGTATTATTTTTTATGTTGCTGCCATTTTCAACCTAAACTGGATATGGGTTAGGTTGAATATGGCTTATTAGCGACTCAATTTAGGTTGCTACCATTTTCAACCTTAACTGGATCCAGTTTAGGTTGAAAATGGCAGCAACATTAAAAATAAGACGTCACGGTACTATTATGCTACGCGGCTCAGTTTAGGTCTTCAACTGAATCGCTATAAGACGTCATGGTAGGCCTCCTGTTTTTACTTTGCTCCTTATCATTCAACGAAATATTCTTAAGTAATTTAGTTAGTCCAGAGTCCAAAGCTAGGTTATATTTGAAAGCCACTCCTTGTATACCGCCCGCAGCTTCTACAATCTTTGCTCCGATCTCCAATAATTTGAAGTAAATATCCATTTGGTTAGTAGGTACCGCAAATTGAATTTAGCTTACGGGCATTGCAAATAAAGGCAAAGATATTTTAAATCTCTTTGGCGGTATAGTTTTGCTCTGTATTTGTTTAGTATTAACAATATTGTTCATGGTAAGCTTGTGATTTGCTAAACGTGTTTTGGAACACCATCTTCTAGTTAAATGCTCCGGTTGATTTTAAATTGACTTTAAGATTTTACAAAAGAACGGTTCGCATTTCCGAAGCTAGTTCAACTAAAGAATCCATTCAATTCATGGATAAGGCTCTAAATCTTCAACGATCAGTCGCAAACCACGAAAGCTGCGCATCACCTATATTACATTCCGTCTTCTTGTCCGTAGGTATTAAATTCCTCATACATAGCATAGAATATTTACTAGTTCCATCTAGACCCTCATCATTTTCAACGATTTGAGGCTTTACGTTGTGGAAGTAAGGTTCAGAGTTGGATGTATCTTCGCAAGTCTGATTCATAGTCTCATAGACGAAGGCCTGAAAGTCGACCATGCCTCGAGGCGACCACGACCTGCCCACTTCGAAAGCTGCACTTAGCTCCAGAAATGATGTTTGCGTTTATATTTATAGCGGTGTTAAATGTGTTTGTGTTGTTGTATGTAATGATTTTAAAGATGGTGATAAGATTGGTGAAGCAGAACTTGTTTCGCAAACTTAAATTGATGAGGAAGACATTGTTGAAAATAGACCCGATTATTTCGTTTTTATCAAGGAACTTTGTAGATAGATAGATAGATAAACTCTTTATTGAAACACCACAGAACAAAGAAAACTTAAAACTAGAACAAAACAAATTTTACAATTAGTGTCACAATGGGCGGTCTTATCGCTCAGAGCGATCTCATTAATATTTGTAATTGAGTAGGAACTCTGTATAATGTGGGGAATACATCGAATATTATTATCCTCACTTTTCCATGAATTTCAAAACCAAATAAACTTATATATTTTGTACCTTATGCTTAAACAATTTTTCAGCCCGTTTACTGGGCGTTGCATTTTACACAGTCAAACATTACCTCAACCTAAGGTAAATAAATATAAAACTGAGGCAATATTTAAAGGAATCATTTTGCGGTTCGTCTTGAGGAGGGTCATTTTTTTGCCAAAAAATCATAATTATGACCTCGAAAAAAATATATTATATTTTACAAGAACTTTTTACTTTCACCTTTTGCTAAATTTCAATTGTTCCTTCATATTTTTTTAAGTAAACACAAAAGCTTCGTCTTTTTCCACTTGATTCGTATAATTTGCGAACAACCGCAGAGTTTCAACACGAGCTGTTACATCACATTTTTATTTAGTTCTCTGCCAGTGCTTCATTAGCTTCATTACGGCATTGCAAAACGGTGGTGAACTGTTGCGACATACAGTGAGAAATGGCACATGGAGGAAGTAGATTAGGATGATTGTCTTGGTGTGTAATGATATAATGAACAGCTTTGTCAGGTTCTAGAGGTGACGATGATCAGAGATCAAAATATTATTCTTGTTTTCGAGTTAATGGGCTAATTTAAATTCATAGGATTTCAGTTTGAGTTTTAGCCAACGTCGCCTGCGTTGTCTAAGGCAGCGGTCAGTTCCTCTATTGCACAGGATGAAGAGTACCAAGAGTGTGACAGTAGGTACGAACTGGAGCCTCATAGTTATAATTAAATAATATCAGATCAAACTTTTTTGAGTATCGAAAATGTCTTGTGGTCATAGTCTTGCGTTTGACCACTATCTCACTTAGTCTTATTGACAATACGGTCAAAGGTGGAAAGCTGGCCTAATTCTCAAGATTCTTAGGATTGGCTCTGTTGGTCCTCTGCTGTAATATCGGACTCTAAAGTCATAGGGTCAATATTTGTGGTACTTGTATCAAAAGCAAATTTGGATATTTTATATTGATATAACGTTTTAATTTATCTGCAAGAACAAATAAATATATTTTTGATATGTGCTAAACGATTACTGTTCGCAAATACACCTTTCTAACGGAACGGATATTAAACAATGTCTAGTCCAATTTTTAACCATGATTCATAAACTTGCACTTCGAATACTTAACGCTGAACTGACTTGTATACTGACGCATACCCTTGGAACTTTGGAACTCTGTGAAAATATTTCACAGAAACTGAAGAGTCCATTTGACATTTCAATCTATCAATTTAAAAGGGCCCATTACAACATAGCTCCATGGCTACTTATAGATTTCTCATAGTGACGTCATCAGCTCTTAAGTGTGGGAACAGTAACCACTTAATTAACACCCGATGCTGATGTATTTGTTTATTGCCTACTAAAATAGAATATGAGTGAGGAAAAAACAGCGCCCAATTGAATGGGACATGTATCTTGATGAGCTGATGGCATAAAAAGTGTGCATAAAATATATAATTAAAACGCGTTTATTGGTGATCACGATATAAAGGAGTCACGCTCTTATTCAAAATCTATGGAAGCTTACAATGCTTTGATCATAATGATTCTGGTTTTCTATATCTTATAAATCGGAAGCCAGTAATCGGAAATCCATACTGTATAATAAATGTGTTATTAAAGTGCGATTTGGATTTATCTATTTCCTGTCTTCATCATTACGCACTAATTTCTCCATTTCCGTCCTATTTATAATTATTAATAACATCCCTATCACCAATATTAATAAAGCTACATCTAAAATGAGTAATGAAGATAACACATGTGTTAAACTTGTTAAGGCTATGACACCGACATGTGTTTTAGAAGTTCTTAAAATAATTGATATGGCTGCTTCCGCATTAGAAACAATTGTTGTCAAAACTTCTGGGAAAGACGAGTCGTCTGACTCTCACACATTAGCTACTAATACTTATGTTAATGTTATTGTCAGATCGGCTTCATAAATAGTTTTCGTAGAACCTTTGTGCGGTTAAGCATGAATAAATTCAATCAACCATTCATGTATGGATGTAAATATTGGTAAAGAGGTTTCGGGCGCAGCGTTGGGCCCGATTATTGAATATTTGTTGGGATTCAATCAGGTAACAGTATTTTTATCGCAAGCTTCTCTATTAATATGGTGGTATCTTTCGATATCCGTTCACTTTCTGTGAAACATTATGGAAACCACTTTTTTACTAATCTTGCTCTTTACACCTATTTTGCTTGAGACGTTTTACTTATTATAATCAAGTTATAAAATGTTGATGACCTCATTTACTTTAATATTTACAACGTTTTCGAACTTGTTTATTTAAATAGGTATAGGATTAGGTATATACCTAGTGCAATTTTGATGATCTCGAAAATCTTTTACTGAATCACTTATATTAAAAAACTTTAAATATTCGAAATTTAAATAAGATAATGTTAACAGATGTTTATTTGTTAATTCATGATTTTATCTACTTTTTAAAATACATCTTACTCTGAATAGAAATCTTCCCAAAGTCGTTACTCCAGTGGACCCTCCGAGCCGATACAGCGTAACCAAAATATTTACTCAACTTTCCGCATGTTAGACTAGCAAAAAGGCGTCGAAAGATTCAAGCTCGAAGCCGTTACGTTTTTATATCCCATAAACAGACACATGTGGCGTTCGTGGGAACAGAGGCTCGGTTAATGAAAGGTAATGAGATTCCCCAGTCGCTAATCATTGGTGCTACGTATGGAACTATGGACATAGTATGGGTTCAAGTGATGGTCAACATGGATGATGTTTGTTCCGATGTGATAGGTAGCGGATCATATGGGTTACAAGCAGAATCCCTCAGTAGCAATAAGTCCCAATCCAATAGCAGATCATCCAGTTCTTACAACGTTCCATTCGCAGAAATCACTGCTAATTCTGATACAGAATTTGTAGGAGATGGTGGTGTTCTTATGCGGGACAGATTTTATTCTACTTTGAAAGATAGTGTTTGATCACTATCTCAATTCTTACTAAGTGATGATATGTTTGAAGGTGGTTAAGATGTTAAGCGGGTGGGATACAATGAAGTTGTAATGAGATCTCAGACAAACACGTCAACACACGATTTGAGTTGCGAGCACAATGCAGTTCCGACATCTTTGCGATTCAACGTTCAAAATGATACTACGACTGATATGAACAAGCGTGGCGCTTCTCAGCAGGTGAATGAACCTCGTATCGCCACTTGGTAACTAAAAATTGACCCTAAATAAAATAAGAAAAAGTTAATTAAGATTTTTGATGTTTACATTTCTAGCGAATGAATTATTAAAATTTATGGCACATTTGAAGATAATTCTATCAGATAGCATAAATCAAAAGTCGTCATAAATTGGTTTCAATTTACTATATGGCTTAATATTTCACCATGTGGCATCTATAAAATAGAATGTTAGTTTTTTGCAAAGATAATAAGCAGATGTTCCTTCATTAACGTTTCGTATTTAAGAGACCGTATAGGTGACTAATTATTTTCGTGAATGCTAATAGCAAAGAACTCATCAAGATGATTCATGGCTTTAGATTAAGGTTCTACTTTTCCCATAACTAAACAGTCGTAAACTCTAAACGATTCTTTATTAGACAATAAATTCATACTTCTTCAAATAAAAATGCTTTATTCTTTATTGGATTTCTCTGTTTCTCTCAGGTTACCGAGGTCAGAACTGCGAGATCGACATCGACGACTGTCCAGGCCATCTCTGCCAAAATGGAGCGACGTGTATCGATGGCTTGAATTCTTACACCTGCGAATGCTCTCCTACCTTTACGGGAACGCTCTGCGAAACTGATGTCGACGAATGTGCTTTGAGGTAAGCTTACGTTTAGAAATACTATCAACGTCATACCTTAGTAGCTTAGGTAATTTAGTAATCTAGGAATAAAGTTGGCCCAAAAATAATGCCTTGCGGAAGTCTGGCTTCATCAGACAAGAAAAGCAATGTGTTATTACAAGCGCTGTAACCATTTATGATTATAAACGGTTACGACAATGATTCAGCCGCCAATAAAGCTCCAGCTGCAATTAAACATTCATACGCAAACAATTTAAAGAACAGTTACATCTTTCTAAATTGCATCACGTATCCTTTTCGGACCTCGAAGCAGTATTAAATTTACAACGTCATGTTTGCATCTATCTGTGAAGGAGACATTGCATTTTGAATCTTAATCTTTAGTTGAAAGGACATTATGTTTTTTGGTGTTCGTAGATGGATTTTGGCAGATATTACTCGGTTGTCAAGGAATCGGCGCGGTCCAATTAAGCCGGCATCCCGACGAAACAAAAGACTGGAACGGATCGGATGATTACACATCCAAAAAACAACAATCAACTTTGCAATCACCCTTACCACTTACGAAATAAGACTCGGAATCAGATGAAAGATAACACAGAGAGGAGCAAACAATATGATCGATCCTCGAGTAATTCAATATTGGACGCCATCTTTGATTATCCAGACCATGCGGCAGTGTTCATAACATTTTTTGCGAAACTTGGGAAAGACGTTTCATAAAACGTATTACAACCGAGTATTATGATAAACGTTCTAAAGACATCCAAATCATGTATTGTGGAACCTAGTTTTTGCCGCAATCTGTTCAAATTGATGTATCGGGTGGTGATTAGTAAATAACTCGTCAAGCAGTCATCGGCCTTTGAGTCAACGGATCATAAATGATCTAAGAATCTCTAGTTCTTTAGTCCCATACTGTACTTTTTGCGAGAACTTACAAATCACTTACAATAAATATCCATTCTTGTTTATCAATTCTTCTATACTTTTGTTTTAAACTCTTACTTTGCAAATAATTATCTCTTGCTCACTAACTTGTCCAGTAACTTTGTCGTGTATTAAGCAGTTATTTGATTCGTAATCTTTACTCTCATACACTATATTTATTTGCAGCAAAACTTCACTATACACAGCCACATTTAATACAGTGACCTTAAAGCCTCCAAGAATGTCTATCCTTTCAGTTTTTTCCACAACACGTGTTTTACTTCCCCGCTCGCGTTCCACCCATAACTAGTATTGAGAGCAACGGCCGGCATCACCATATGCGATGCGGCATCTACATTAATTGTTAGCTAATGATTGGGTGTAAAAAAGTCTTCGTTCGCGGTTCGCACGGTAATAGCTGGAGCTGTTGCTAGAGTATCTCCATAATGACTGTTTGCATATTATGTCTAGGCTCTGGCTGTGACAGGGGTACGTGTTTTTGTATTATGATCAACGTTTAAAGTTTCGTTTTGAATTAAATTGACATTGCTGGCGTTATCAGTTCTCATTGAAGGTAACAGCCGAGTCTAATGGTGTCTAGATTCAATTATTCATTTAACATAACTGAATGGAAACCTGGAAATATAAAATGTTATGTTTTTGTTAATTTTTGAACTCAAACTCTAGTTCGTTTATTCAGGACACCGTTATGTTAGCAGCAATTATAAGCTCTCCATGTGATTTTTACCAAAGGAAATGTCAACAGCGGCTTTTGCGTATAAATCTATAACCTGTTACCGCTGATACCTTAGAAGTGAATATCATGGGAAGATAAAGTATCATGCTCATATCCTATATGATCTTCCACAAAACTTTATGGCTTCACGAAGTTAAGAGGATAAGGATATTTCAAAGTAGATATCTCGTATCAAAAGCTACCACTTCTTTTTTGGAGACATTGAATACTTAATCCTAACGATTATGAATTAATATATTATTAATATTACCCGTTTCCTCAAAATTAATAGTCACTATATTATAAACTATTAATATTTCGACCAACCGTGGACAAGCCAGACCGCCCGCTGTACAGACTTCTTTCTAATCAAAACCAAATTAAAATGACTTCCTAATATTTCTTGTCATTTTTATATCAAAGCAATAAAGCTCTATTTTCAGTAATATCCTGCTTTATGGATGCAGAGGTATTACTGTCGGAATATACTTTAGCTGCTTAGTCTTGTTCCTTGGCTCTTATTTTACATGTTCTGTCTTCTAAAAGCTTTCACGAGCTTTATTAAAGTTGAGCTTTATCACTTGGTGACTGAGTGTATATTTGATTGGTGGTTGGTTGTATGGGATAGTGTCATACAATCCGACCCATTGGTTCATGAAACGCAACAGATAAATGCGTGGCCGATATCGAGTTTCGTCTCGGCTTTTTTATTTTGTGTAGACTCTTCGAAGGTGGCTGAGCCGGGAGACGGGAATAATACGCCGAGAAAAGCTATTCTGTCATGTTTATGATGATTTTCTTAAAAAAATATGTTAATATTTATCACGTGTGTGGTTTTAATGAATGTGTTTAATGATACTTTGAGAAAATTATACGATATGAGATATTCTTTCGGAATTTTAATACGATTAGAATATGTGGACCAAATAAATAAAGATACTATCGTGATATCGATGGATGCAACCTATATTTTATTAGAATGTGTTTGCAATAAAATTAAACGGCAAGATAAGGCTCTATTTGTTGAAATACCTACAAATATAACAACAAAATCCAATTTATAAAATTCCAAGTTAGATGTGTATTCATTAAGTTCCACTATAACTTATATTTTATCACCGCTTGTGTGATTTGTGCCGTATTTAATTAAATATTAGTTGAAAATAACGAGTTGTATAATTAAAATTAATGGCATCAAGTAAAGCTTTCAAGTCTCGTAAAATTTACTAATTATTTTCAATCATCTCTGGCACCGTATGTATAGAAAATAAAGATAGTAGACATGCAGTTTTCTTCGACATTTAAAATCATCTTGTAAAAAATACCAAGTATATTTTTTTTAGTTTTGGCTTTACACGATTATTGCATTCACTCGTTTCCAAGAACATCGCCACCTTGTCCAGTCCTACCTTCATGTTCAGAGATTCAATTCAAGTAGGCAGAGTAATTGCATTTTCACAAGCCGTTACAACAAGATTTATTACGTGTGGCGCGACGACTTTTTACGTCAACCGCCTTGTTAAATTTGTAATTTCGTTTTTTATTACTTCACGCTGGGAGTTAGAGATGTGACTTTAGAGAGTGACTAGAAAATTGTCAGCCCTTTTAGCTTCCTTTGAGAATAAGCTACATATTTCTATCTATATAACTTGTAATCATTTCCTCAACGGTTTGTGCTTGCTTTTTATCGGTGTTTTCTTTGATCTACTTGCGACTTTGAGTAACGGAATTTTTGTACCCGACTGCCCAGAAGGCCTCCATATTATATTTCTGATGGTCCAAAAAAATACCAACACCTATCCTATGGGTGGTTGACTGGTAGAAAATGCTCTTAGCGTTAAGTTCGCCATTTGTACTAGTTAGTTAATCTGTGCAATAAAGTATTAAATAAATAAATAATCCCTTGACCTCCCGGTCATATCTCATTTCAGCTTCTGAATGCAATGCATGTCTTGCACTTGTTTTGTTCTAGTTTTTGAGCTTTCTTTGTTCTGTGGTGTTTCAATTAAGAGTTTATCTATCTATCATGGTATATTATGAATCTCAAACTGAATCACATCTTTCAAGTTCTGTTTTGCATTCGGGTTTTTTTCCTTTTTTGACGTGACAACGTCTAATAAATCGATGAACGCCGACTGCATGCACGAAAAAGTTGATACATTGTCCCGTAACGCTCATTGTACGCTTGCGCCGCATCTATCTCTCTTCTCTTCTTGACAGGTTAATCTGATTACTAGTATAATTTCAGGTATTTATTCTTTTATTATTAAAGAATAATTCAATTTTATCCATAAAAGTATGCAATCATTTCATCAATATTTTGTTATGACGTTGTCACGTTAAAATATCGTCCGTAAACCAACTTTACAGACAACCAATTTTTTAATGTAATTTTTTTTATACGCAAATGCAATTTTCTGTCGCTGTGTGTAAATAATTCTCCAAAGTATTATAGATTAAAGTCCCATCTTCACTGACTCTACGCTAGATCGGTGCCTTTTTGTGCATTACCGCTGATAAATCGATTACTAGCAAGATTGATGGCGGCTCGATAATCTCAAATTGAATGGCGGATGCTACCTCACCGCCTACCGGCGATGTGTCAGTTACAAATGACGCTGCAATCATGATCGGTTTAATGAAGACCTGCCCAATAATCTTATCGGATATATGCAAATTGTTGCTTTAGGAAGGTAAAGCGTTTGATGTATTAAGTTTCAATACTATATTCCTGTATTATGTTTCGGAATTTTATTTATTTTATTTTATTTATTTCAGTAATCCAACAGCGTAACAAACATATTAAAAATAGGCTTAAACTAAGTTAACATAAGGCCAAAAAAGGATTACACAATTACATTTTTGAATTTGACTATAAGCCTGGTAAACGAGTTAATTTGCTTAATTTATTTGTAAAATTATGACGATTTCCTATTATACTTATGACTGTACTTTTTTTTACAAAATTTCTAATAGATACACCGAAAGTGCAGCACTTTTTTTTTAATTTGAATTTTGAGGATTTACCACGGAAGATAGACATATATTATGCCACGGTGGACTTTTTTGTGGACCTATAAAAGAGAAATAATTTCACCATACATTGTTTTGTTATATTTGAAAGGAAGGCAGCGTTTTCGATTAAAGTTCTCAGACGGTTTGATTTTTCCGTCATTTTCAACCATCGTCGTCATATTTCAACCAGCTTACAGAAAAAAAACAATCCGTTTGAAAATCTGGTTCAAAATATTGAAATAAGTTTCTTAAAATCCTATCCTACTGATATTATAATGCGAAAGTTTGTGGGAATGAATGGATAGATGAATGTTTGTTCCTCTTTCACGCAAAAACTACTGAACGGATTCGAATGAAATTTGGAACACAGATAGTTTATAACCAGGATTGAGTAATAGGGTACTTTTTATCCCGAAAGCATGTTCCCATGGGACAAAACGGGAACTACGCGGGTGAAACCGCGGGGCGCCGCTAGCGGTCTATATTTTAAGGAAATGACAGAAGTCAGAAAATTTGGAGAATGCCCATCAGAATTATAAGCTTGTATTAGCTAAAACATGTGATTAGGAAGCGTCAAAATTTTATTGTCCTTTATAATTAAATTTACACGTCGAAATTCTGCGTAAATGGTAATATCAGTTATTTAATGCTGTATTTTACGAGTCAATTACCTGAGATAATTTGCTTTGAACGCGGGGAGCCAGCAGATCATTAGGTGCAGCTAAAGTGCGCCTGCGCAGCTACCGGGTACCGCGCCTGTCGCGCAGTGTCGGCTATGTATGATGTGGGTTCGGAGAAGGAAGCGGCGCATTGCTTTACTATATTTTTTCTTTTTGGTGCGTAATAGTTATATAATTATTATTATTAACAAAATAATAATCGTTAAATTCAATTCACAATGATTGGCGGAGTAATCGCGTAAAAAACACAAAAAACATATTACAGTCGAATTTAGAACCTCCTCTTTTTTTTGGAGTCGGTTAAAAACAAACATGTTACTTGGGAATAACTGAAGATCGCGAAAAAAAAAATTTTTTTTTAATCGTAGTTCATGCAAAAATGTCAGAAAAATTCTTTTCCAATTTTTGTCCAACCTTTCTCGGATTTCAAAAAAAAATTGAAAAGAAAATTTGCCGATTTGGTTTAACCGTTCTCGAATTTTGAGCTTAGCAACACATTTAGCCATTTATTTATATTTATATGATTATACTATATTATTATACGAGTAATATACTTCATAGATTTATTTATTTAAACATAGATTAACCTAACAGCAGTAGGACTAAAGCGCCCACTATCTTAGGTAACGACTTAAAAATAATGCCTAATTCAGATTCTGACGACATATTCTAAATCTAAATCATATCAAAAGCAAACTGTTACAAGCTATATTATAATAATTATAGTTAGAATCGTGTTATTACATTTCTATAGGTAAGCATGTTAATCTAGGTAATAGATATGTGTATAAGTTGCTGAATTTAGCAGATTTCCAAAAGATAATCTCCATAGTTTTATTTAAAATAATATATATGTTGCCAACAGCAAATAATCGTAAATTTCGATAACGGAAGCCGGTTTTGAAGCTTTGCACAGGTTATGAATTCAGCCGCGCAACTCAAAAAAGGTTTTAATATTTTTTTTATTTTTTCTTGAATTATTTAGCCAGTGTCTTATCATGTTTTCTTTTTGGTAAAATAGTCACAATTTCGAGTCTCCGTCAGTTAGATAGTTAGTAGTTTTGTTACAATCGACAGTTTTAAATAAACTAAAGGTCATATTTGCCATTTGTTTACTCTATCCAGCGAATTGAAAGCAGTAGTATGAGAAAGAAAGAAAGTTTTTTTAACAATATTGTGTTCCGCTTTGAAGGGCACTGTTTCCAGTGAATTTACTGGGCATAATATTATGACACTTTTGAGCCCATGTCTCAGGGTGACGAGCGCAGTGCAGTGCCGCGCAAGATTATGCAATGCAAAGTTCTAGGTGGCAATGTAGCTGTTATGGGCAGGCGTAGCTTATAATCAGGTGATCAACTTGGTCGTCTCGTTAATCAGTACAAAAAAACTTCCTAGAAGACCGCTTTTTTTGTAAACAGTTATTCGAATCGATACTAACTGTGTTCGTAATTAAAAAAAAAACGCTGGAGTGAGAAAACCTCGCCCTGAGGTGCCCATACGGCTCTGATTTACAGCTTTTCCCGAAATCTTAATATTCCATTTTATAGCGCATTTCACACAGCTATGTCAATACGGCCCGTACCGGTTCGAAGTCCGTATTTATTGGAGTCCGATCGGAATTTACGAGCGAGAGGTGAATCGAGTATTGAACCTTAGTTTTAGTGTTATTGGTAGAACTTTAGGTTCTATGTTTCATAACTCTATGTTATATTTATCTTCACACACATACACACACCACACACAAATACAATTCACAGACAACAAAGTATATTTTTATATTTATATAGCTGTGCCCTGCCACGCTTCGCTGTGGCACATTCGCACATTCGCTGATATGTCACTGATGAAAAAAATAGATAAAAACAATCCTTGACGCGGATTATATATCATGTTAAAATTTCAGCTCGATCGGTACAGAAATTTTTGAGTTTTTGAAGCGTACACAAACCAACATAACATTTTTATATATATAGATTATTTGCTCTGAGTCCGGGTGTTTGTAGCAGCATGGTCCTCGTAGTCCCTGATGCCCTAGATACAGGCAATCCTAGTTAGGGGTCAGAATCTATGTATGTGATTGTGATGCGTTATTATTATTAAATGTTAAATATAGACAGAAACCTGAAACAAAAAAATAATAGTTTAAAATGCTATCTTATGTATATCTTATTTTTACTCTTAAAATGATCCAAAAATACAGTTGAAATAGCAGAAACTTAAATGCATTCTTTTTTCCTCTAAAATGCGTTATTTACTCGAATGAGAGAAGTTCAACAACAGCAATTAGGCGAGTCTGGATTCCGTTATGGTTCATTAAAATAAATAAAAGCACTCAAATTATCCTCTCAAGAGGACGTTTGCAGAAATCCGTTAATCATTCCCATTAACAGAGTTCAAAATGCTTTAGATAACGTAACGTTAATAAGAATTCTTCGACTTAAATTTTCCTCTAAATTTTGAAGACTACAAATTAGTTACTTTAGCTGCAAAGTTTTTGCACGAAAGCACTTTGTTTATTTTGAATAAATTTTTCAATCTCTTAAGCGAGCGTTTGTAAAGTTAATTAATCGATTTTTTATTCGTTTCGAAATCTTTTGTTCCTATTATTCAAAAATTTAAGGTTGAGATCGATTTTGGCTACTTTTTTCGAACCGCCAAAAACACAGTCTCATTTTTTTGTCTCTTCAAATTTTACGGTAACCAAGTGACAAGTAGAATTAATTTTCGATGGTGAATATTTAATTAGATACGGATACTCTATTTCGGGAAGTCCGTCTGAATATGACGTGTATATGCACATTTTTTTAGTGTGTGTAAACTTGGGAGCTCTCAATTACAATGCACACACTGACACACTTATATCTGTCTTCACGCTTTCCTGTCCTCTTTGCTAGAAAAATATATGGTCAAACGAACTTTACAAGCCAAGTTCGATCATTATTATATGAAGAGCTCCATTCGAATCCACCTAGTATAATAAAAGGACTACCTGGAAAAATTACTCATCCTCCTATATCTGAAGAATGGAGCTATGAAATATAATGCTATATTCTTAAATCTTCATATCTTCCACAGGCCTCTAGTCTGTCAAAACGGCGCAACCTGCACCAACTCCGTGGGCGGCTTCTCCTGCATATGCGTCAATGGCTGGACCGGTCCTGAGTGCTCAGTGAACATTGATGACTGCGCTGGCGCCGCCTGCTTCAATGGTGCCACCTGCATTGACAGGGTTGGCGCTTTCTACTGCAAGTGTACCCCTGGGAAGACTGGTGAGTGCTATTTTCTTTGCAGCTATGGATAGTTTCTCAGTAACAGCTAAGTTAGATTGTTTTCTTGTATCTATATTTACTGAAAAAGGGTTAAGTTAGAATCAGCTAGCGTCATCTCCGTCACCGTCACCGCTCGTATCCGTCCACTGTTGTGCACGGGCGTCACCTTGCTTCCGCGAAGAGGATTGATCATTTGCTTTGACACTAGTATCGATTTCAATATTCTGTAGTTTGTTCGAGAAATTATCAAAGCCATTCGCTGCCGTATTTATAAAATTAGCTTCTTCAGAAATACAAGCTTTCAGTTCAGTGATGTCTTCTCCAGCAAGGCTAACTAAGCTTTTATTCCTCAGGTCTTCTTTGCCACCTCGATGACGCCTGCACCTCCAACCCTTGCCACGCCGATGCCATCTGCGACACCAGCCCCATCAACGGGTCCTACACCTGCTCCTGCGCTTCTGGTTACAAAGGCCTAGACTGTTCTGAAGATATCGACGAGTGTGAACAGGGTTCGTATTAGTTTATTCTTTTAGCCATTAGATAATTAGGTATGGTACCAAGAAGTTTTATCTATAGCAACTGACATATATGATTACATAGTTTATATCCTCCAAAAGGTTATCCATTGGGTTTTTGACGACAGTTAAGTTTGTTATTTGAATATTGACTAATGAGTTTCAAGTTTTTCATTGTTTAATTTCGTGTATCTCCTAATAATGTATCTCTATCGGTTTCTTAATCTCATGTTCTATTGTAATAATTTAGTGTTTTAAAAAAAAAAAATTTTTTCTTCTTCAAGTACCTAGTCCTAGTCTTTTTTGTTGCTCCTCTCTATGCATGGTTGTTTGGATGAGATCACTCACAGCGATAAGATCGCCAATTGTAACATTAATTGTTAAATTTGATTTGCTTTAATTTTTAAGTTTCTTTTGTTCTGTGGTGCTTCAATAAAGAGTTTATCTATCTATCTATCTACCAATGTTAAATTGGATGGGAATATTACAACTTACACTGACGTCTATTTAGCGATGCTTGTACGAAACATAAGACCTAAACTCACTTGAGTTACAGAAGACTTCTGGTACGTTCCCTCATTCACTAACTCTCCACAGGCTCACCTTGCGAGCACGACGGCATCTGCGTCAACACTCCTGGCTCCTTCGCCTGCAACTGCTCCGTCGGGTTCACCGGGCCTCGTTGTGAGACCAACGTCAACGAGTGCGAGAGTCATCCGTGCAGGAACGATGGATCCTGTCTCGATGACCCTGGCACCTTCAGATGCGTCTGCATGCCTGGTAAGTAATACCTAATACAGTTATGTAGGTAGATAATCTGGTCATCGTAAATATCCCGATGATGGAAAAAGAAAAATTTGAATTATAAAATGGTAAGCAATTTTCTTTATACATAATTCTGTTTCTGGTAAAAACATAATATGTGTATGTACGTAGTTATAACTCGTTTTTCGTTACGTTTGATAAAATTGTGCACTTCAATTTTGTACTGCCCGGTTTGATAACTTTTTATGCATTTATAAGTGGGTTGATTTTTTGGTTTGATTATTTTCATACTGAAGGTAATTGTTACATTAATGAATAATTAATAAATAAAATTTCAAAAATCTTAATATCCGCCAACTATATTTCCGGAAACAATTTCAAAAGTATTTCCAAGTTGACAATGTTCGCACTAACTTTTTCTTGTTAGCTAGGCATGTACTTAAAGATTTCTCCACAAACGGTAAACTGCGCAAGAGTGGCGCGGAGTTACAATTTGCTCCTTGCCTGACGGCGGAGGCTGATGATCGTCATTAGCATTGGAAAGAGATAGTTGCGAAAGGGATAGATAGGGCTGTGCGACAGGTAACGGAATTAGTGACAATTGTTACTTTAAAATTTTCTTCACAATGTAAAGTTATCATTTGAAGTCGCTCCACATTAGAAGGGCAATCTAGAATGACAGAGCTTCACGACGTTCGAATTTGTGACGACCGAACTGTAAGTTCGTAAAGGAAAGAACAGGAGGCCTACCATGACGTCTTATAGCGATTCAGTTGAGGACCTAAACCGAGCCGCGTCGCATAATCATACCGTGACGTTTTATTTTTTATGTGGCTGTCATTTTCAACCTAAATTGGATATAGTTTAGGTTGAAAATGGCTTATTAGCGACTCAATTTAGGTTCCTGCCATTTTCAACATAAAAAATAAAACGTCACGGTACGATTATGCGACGCGGTTCAGTTTAGGTCTTCAATTGAATCGCTATAAGAGGTCATGGTATGCCTCCTGATGCCCGTAGTTTTTACAGACCTTATGTAGCCGCTATTAGGGTCAGTTATCCATCTATTCACTTCATTATTGTGTTTATTTATTTTATTGAACCCATAAATAACCCATAATAGTAAAAATATAGATCTTATGCCTTACAAATCAGTTGGCGATTGAGAAGCGGTTACTCCATTTTTTTACAGGTGAACTTGTCAAAAATAAGGTTAAAAGTAGAAACGTCAATTCGAAAACCATTTTCCGATAGCTTCTGAATAATTCCTAAGCCTTCTATCACTTCATTTCACGCAATTCTCTGCAACTTACGAATCTAATTACATAAGGCTGCAGTAGCCCTATTCAAAGCGGTTCCCATGCCGATGAGAGCTTGCGCATTGTCTTCCATGCGGAAGCGGAGTCGCTTCTCTAATTTATTCGTTTAGTCTTTGTCACGGTGGAGTAGAGTTCAATTTAGGCTCAGTAGTTCATTTTACTGTGGTTATGATATTTTTTTTAACCGATTTGAGATCGGAAACTTCGATGTGGAATCACTGTCGCTTCTGTAAATTATTTATCAGTCTTTGACGCGGTGGAGTAGCTTCGCTTGTGTTTTGGAGTTTGGAGACAGGAAGTGGAGTTTCTTGTTTGTTAACCGACTGCTTAGATAGAGAGTTATGTATTTCGAGTTTGAAGGTCAACAGTGTTAGTAGGTGAGAAAGCTTAATTCCAACCAACTTTAAGCTTACACTCTACTCAATCGTAAAGTGCCGTAAAAATAAGTACCAAATTAGGTTAATAGAATTACCGTATCTCCCGTCCAATTCATAAACCTCTAATCTTCTTCAGACCATCAAAACAACACCTAAAATTTTTAAGTTAACGCCTGCTTAGGAATAAGTTACCTATTAAACGTAACTTTAATTAAACTTATGATTGTCACCGTCAATCTTCGCTATTAATATAACTGCAGAGTACAAGTTCCAACGCTATAAACCTTATTATTTTAACGAAGTATCGTAAACTCAGTTTAGAAGTACGGCTGAGTGAAATTTTACGGCAGTTTTGATTGAAAATTTTAAACACTAGCTTCAGAAACGTTCGGGATTGAACTTTGGGTACGGCAGATAAGTTGTGTGGCTTAAGTTTATTATTTTAACTTTTTTTATAACATGCTGTGTTTGTTTTTATCACTTAAAACGTATTTAAAAAAAATGGTGTTTCGAAATTTATATTTTTATGAACAACATTTATGTTTGACAGTTAGATATTCCACTATTTCTATATTTATTGCGTGCATTTCAATTTTTTTTATTCATTATGATTCCTTTTAATCTCGGATCAGAAGAAAAACCATGGCCCCAAGAAATTCTTTGTTTCATACAAAAATTAGCTATGTGCGAGAGTCGAACCCGCTCACGTTTCGCAGTCCGCTCAACAACATTTAGACCACAGAGACAGTCTTAGCAGACAATAATTGGATTTTATAATTATAAACCTACCTCACAAACGAATGCCAATCTTTATCTTTATTTACATAAAATTGGTAGTAACTACCTCTCAGAGTCTCCAATTAATGCTAGTTAAAAATGAATTGACGTATTTTAACTACCTTTGGCAGTTTGTTACCTAGCTACGATAAAATATCTTAGGAAAAATCTATATATATATAAATGTTATGTTGGTTTGTGTACGCTTCAAAAACTCAAAAAGTTCTGCACCGATCGAGCTGAAATTTTAGCATGATATATAATCCGCATCAAGGATTGCTTTTATTTATTTTTTTCATCAGTGACATATCAGCGAATGTGTGAATGTGCCACAGCGAAGCGTGGCCGGGCACAGCTAGTATTTTATATTGGTTAGAATGAATAGGTTCGCTTTTGACCCCTATGTTACCTGATGTTAAGTGATAGTGCGGTGGAGCTCGATCACCCAGAAGTAACCTATTCACTTTTGTCATGAAGACTCCCAGGTTGTAACTATCGGGAAACACAGTCTCAGGCAAGGCGTTACACTCCTTTGCGGTACGCATAATGAATGTGGAGGCAAACCGCTTGGTTCGTATGGATTCCACAATTTAACAGCTCCAGTCCTGCGAACCCACTGTTTTCTTTTTAACCCTCACATAATAATTGCCAGTTCATAATCCTCAACTATTATAACCCCATCAAGTTCAATAGTCCCCTGTACTTTCAGCAATCCCATACATTATAAATTATTTCTATATTGTGCCGTATTATAATGCTTCGCTTTACTGGATGAGTGACCACGGACCTGTCTGGCCAGTGAACAAATAAGGGCAAGCGAGGGCTGTCAGTGACGAGTTTATAGTTTTTTTTTATTGGACGCGTAGGTCTTTGCACTCGTTTTTTTTTATTAACTGTGGTTGCTCAGTTGGATGTTTGCTAAAGTTTGCTGAAATTTTACTAGTTTAGTTTGTTGAGGTTCACTATAATAATAATAATCATAAAGGCCTTTATTTACAACCTCATAATTATGTTACATTTCATCTTATATTTACTTATTTACTACTAATATTAAGGTGGTCCGTGTTAATAAACCGTTAATCTGATGATTTCAGTGTTTATTGACATATTTGAGCGATACGGTGCATTAGTGCTAATTATTTTAACATAAAGACGAAAAGAATGATTTACTTTTGGCGCGAAATACAGTCTCGTTTATATTAGTGACCCGGTGTAGTTCTAAAAACGAAAAAAACTGTTAGAAATTTAACTTTCCCGCCGTAACAGAAACGAACCACCTTAAACATGGTTGTTTATGAAGGCAACGTGATTAAATGTTATAATTATTAGACACCGGTTTCGTGATTGTCTTGCTCTTTGGCATAGGTCTTCCAAGTGTTCTCCAACAATCCCTTGCTATTCTCGTCCAGCATGGTCCTGCTACTTCCTTGATATCATCCTCTCAACTACGATGCGGCCTGCTTTTACTCCTCTATTTATATCTAGGGCACCATTCCATCACTTTGTTCGAAATGGGCAAGGCAACTAGAAGTAAGACGGAAAAGTGGAGGTTTACTATACTATGTACATAACATAACCTTACGTCTACGTTGTAGGCTAAATACTTTGAAAGCTAGATAAATTTGGCACTTTTTTTTACTAAATAGTGACACAGAAGCATGCGGCCCGCTCGATGGTAAGTGGTCACCGCCGCCTATGAACATCTGTAACGCCAGGGGCATTGCTGGTGCGTCGCCTACTCTTATTAAAAAGGACTCTTTTAACTTCTTATCTTTTTTTCTGCTCCGGTTTCCATGGAAACGTGAACACGTTCAATGTACAGTGAGGGAAATGAGTTTTGTGACAGTGGGGAATATACCAAACTAATTCTCAGCGTCCCCACTGGTGGGCCACTCAGTGGGCCAGTTAGATAGATAGATAGATAGATAAACTCTTTATTGAAACACCACAGAACAAAGAAAACTTAAAACTAGAACAAAACAAATTTTACAATTAGTGTCACAATGGGCGGTCTTATCGCTCAGAGCGATCTCTTCCAGACAACCATGCACGGAGAGGAGTAATTAAGACATCGGACGGTGGCTTTCTTTATATACATAGAATAAATAAATAGATACATATACACAAAATAAACTTAAATACATAGTAAAGTAATAGATAAACTTAATATATACCCTAATATAATAAACATACATACTAATACAAATATATTATATACCTACTATTAATAAACATACATACCTACGAATACAAATGTATAATATGCAGCAACTAGACAATTAATTCAGAAGATAATAGGATTTGACACGAATTTTAAAAGCATTTAGCGAAGTTAGGAATATCACCTCAACACAAATGAATTCTACAGGACTCCATACGTTCCGTCAGCTGGTCCCATATAGCTTATTTACAATGTTTAGCATTAAAATGTGCGCAAAGTCGGCATTAGCATGCGCTGGACATTGCCATTGTGGCTGTGATATCGAATCGTGACGGCTGGCTGTGGCACAAGACACAGGAGACGATGTATTTAGTAGTGGGATGCCTCTTCTGCATGAGACCGCCTGGGGATGTAGCCTTTGCCAGATATTCATCCGCCAAGCAGTAGTGTGCAAACATTACTGTGTTCCAGTTTGAAGGGCACCGTTTCCAGCGAAATGTCATTTTCGGAATTTGTCATCTTAAAATTGACGAGTTTTAAGATGACAAGTTCTCGGAAATAGTCGTTTTCGGAAGTTGTCACTCTAGGACCTATGAGACGAAATTAAAATAGACTATAAACAATTTAAACTCTACTTCGGTGTAACAGACTATATAGAAAGCTGTTAAATACCCGCATTAAGATTAGTTGAAAACGGAACCCATTAATTTTCTTTAAATTTATAATTTCTGTTACCCTTTTTTGGCATAAGGGTAAAAAAAATCTTCTTTCGAAATTCCAAACTCGCTGGTCTCCCCTGACTTGTCCAAGTGAGGGGCCCAAGCCTCGGGCCACAGTGTAAATAATAGTACAAGTGGTACAAGTACCTCGCACGAAGGCGTGGCGACCCCCCCTTCCCCTCTCCAGTAAACGGCCATAGGTTACCATTCTTGCGTAACCAGCACGTTTTAATGTGGTAATTATTATCATTGCTTTGATATTTTAGTTGGCAAGTTTTTGGTTTGCGCGCAGTGCAGTGCCGCGTGAGATTTGGCAATGCAATTCTTCATTGTGATGGTTATGGGAAGGCGTGGCGCTTACAATCAGGTGAACGATTCGATCGTCACGTTACGTCACGACCGGTTTCTGGAACGTTTGTTAACTTTGACTACTGATTAAATCTATTGATGTCCTTGTCATTAGTCTAGTGTCAGATGGAGACAACGATAGACGTTACAGAAACTAGCCGCTAGACATTAAAAAAAAAAAGAAATGTGTGCTGGGACACAATAGTAGAAGTAAAGCTTTAACCAAAAATAATTTCAAATAAAAATATTTCAAAAAGGATGTCATAAAAGATTTTTTTTAAATATACGAAATGTAACTCTCTTTCTATCTTCACTTCTTAAATCTCCCTCTCAACTTCCGTTCGCCTCGCCCGATCACATTTTTCGTAACGCGTTCACCAGCTTACTCCCAAAGTCAAGCGAGCGTAAGAAGTTTTACTTCAAAAACAAAAAAAGGTTTCAAATCTTTTACAAAAAAGGTTTATAAAATTCCAAATTACTTACATTACTAGATAGTCCAGTCTGTAATATTATCGGTGTGGAAAGAGATTCACTGCACTGAAAATAGAAGCAAGAATTAATAACGAAGGGTGCGCGAGAAACATAGTTTTTGCTTACAAGTCTACATTCCCAATTTGGCGACATTGTGATTTCTGTCCAGATTACCAGCGAGATTTCTCTAAATCAACACACGAAAATCAACCTTAGCCCCTAGAGTTAAAGCCGACCTAGCCGCAGAGTTACGTTTGGATTTATAAAAGGGCAATCTTCAAGACTGGTCTGAGCTAGATGTGTTACCGCAGACTGTGGCATGACATTAATAGTTAACATTAATGCAATAGAAATACGGTTCATTTTTATATGCAATGCTTCTTAGATGCTTGACCAGTCCCATATTGAAATAATTTTCGGTAGAGGAGTTTAAACTTTAACCGGCTTAGAATAGCGTTTAAATTTGGTTAAAAATATGCGTGGTATAATTTTGATGAGTCTGGAAATTCGTCGTCAATTAGCATTCCTGCACGAAGTCTCCTACTTCAGTGGAATATAAAAATAAAGTCGGTTATGTATGTCTATCATTAACTCATAATATGACGTTTTATGGTAAAGAACGATATAAGCGAAATATCTGAGCACTTTAGAGTTCATAAAAGTGATATTTCCTTGTCCTTGTCCTTCTAGGCTGAATGTTGCTTAGTTCCTTATCCTATGTCAATATAAAACAAACTTAATTTTGGCGCGAACAGAAAAAGCTATAAATAAAATCACTGAGAATTCGTCGGTACATAAGTTACTGTCTTATTATTTTTATCTATGTCCCGCTTGTCCTTCTTATCTGCTTAACAGTTCTTGTTCCTTCTCCCCCAGGATTCACTGGGACCCAGTGTGAGGTGGAGATAGACGAGTGTGCCAACAGCCCCTGCCTCAACGGGGGAGTCTGCCACGACATGATCAACGCGTTCAGATGCACCTGCGTTATTGGGTAAGTCCAAAAACATAAAAAAATAACATCATACATCATTAAAAATAAATAAACTTTTGTTCTTTGGGTAAGTTCATATTTCTTCAAGTCAAAATTTGTTACTCATAAGACCTTGGCTAGGAATGTAGTCTATGTATGTGGCTATTGTTTCTATTGTGTAAGAGCAAGAGGCAAGAGGAGTTTGACAGTAGCTGAAGTATGGTTTGTTTTGGGGCTCCACAGTTGCATTGCTCGAGAGATTGGTCTATGAAGCCTCATTAGGCTAAGTTGTGCCCGCAGCGATTGACCTTGATGCAGATACGGCTAGGGATTGGATAAGGTACCAACTCACAAAGAAAATGCCATCGACTCTTGCCGGTTATTCTCGATTTGATGAATTCCGAATCCGGTGGTTATTTCGGTAAACTTTTGCCCTCTTGGGGCACATGCCAATAGAGATGTCTGTCTTTGACTTTGATCCGGGGTGGATGTGAAGGAATCAGATTTTTATGGGCTATCTGCGCTTCTCGGCTTCTTTTATGTAATTCTCTACTTTCCCCAAGATCTCTTCATTTTCCCGGGATAAAAACGCTTTATATCACTCAGGGATAAAATAGTTTTCTATCAGTGAAATAATTTTAAGAATCTGAACAGTATTGGCTTCTACTATTGGTTAAACATCCAAAAACTTTCGGTTGCTATTTCATAATGTGTTTTGTCTCGTCTTGTTCCTCCCGACGAGAAATTTCAAGGACCGGCATTATAACAGCAAATATTACTATGGTTTATAAATCAATAAAATGTAAACCAATGTTTACAGGTTTACCGGGGCGCGTTGTCAAGTGAACATCGACGACTGCGCGTCCAGCCCCTGCCGTAACGGAGGCACCTGCCATGACTCCATTGCTGGCTACACCTGCGAATGCCCTCCTGGATATAATGGTAAGTAGTGTTGGGCCAGCGCAGTGGATTATATATCTAGCTATTCAGCCCGTATCCACCCACTGCTGTCCATCCGGTCCTGTGTCAGTCTCATCCAGTCTATCCCGACGTGCTTGACGATGTCGTCCGACCATCGGGCTGGTCATCTGCCACGCAGTCGTTGCGCTGCTCTTGGCAACAACTCCGTTATTTCCCTTGTCCACCCTTGGTCTTCCAGGCTGATATAAGACTTCCAGAAATTCTTAAGTTCTAAATTCTTCCATCACATCAGACATTTGGCAAGACGTGACGATGTCAGTTGGAGATATATAGATTAAGAAAGGTCTTCTAAACCACTGATTTCTCTTCAGGAATGTCATGCGAAACCAATATCAACGACTGCCTCTCAGCCCCCTGCCACAGGGGGGAGTGTATCGATGGAGACAACAGCTTCACCTGCAACTGTCATCCTGGATATACTGGCAGAGTCTGCCAGACCCAGATCAACGAGTGCGAGTCGAACCCCTGCCAGTTTGGAGGTAAGGGACATTGGATGTGATATAATATTTAAGAGATTAATCATCATAATCATCAATCGATATCGGTCCACTGCTGAGCACTTTCGTGAGTAGGGTCATCAATATACTCGTACCTAACCCAAGGTATATTTAATTCCCAGGACATTGCGAGGACCTGATCGGTGGCTACCAATGCCGCTGCAAGCCCGGGACCTCAGGGCGGAATTGCGAGATCAATGTGAACGAATGCTACTCCAACCCTTGCAGGAATGGCGCCACTTGCATCGATGGCATCAATAGGTGAGGCTACTTGCATTGTTTCGTGTGTATTCTATGCTTTTGATTTAATTTTAACACTGGAGGGCTTAAACTAACTCAGTTCACTTCTAACTTGCCTCTGTTTATTTCCTAACGGTATTGGCTTTGCAAAGGTCACCACTTTCTCATGGCTATTTCTTTTACCTATTTAAAATTGTCTACTCTGGGATATTTTATCTGTGATATTTTATTAAAAAGCTTGCTCTGGCATTTATTATTATGTTTTATGGGCTTCACAAACTTTTTAATCTGGCTTTTTTTATTTAAATATATGATTTTCAAAATTTGCACATTTCTAATGATTTCTTTATTTCTTTCACGTGCAGCAATACTTATTTTGAGTAAGTTTCATTCATTATTTGCTTTTGCACTGCACCCAACAGCTTTTGCTTTAATATATTTTTAAGCTTATTTGGTTTGCGGGGTTGTGTCTTTTGTTGTTAATGATTTTGTGACGTGGATTGATTTGCAGAAGTTATGTTAAGGTTACTAGGTATATAAAACAAACTCAGATGCTTTTGATGGCTACTAATGCTTGCTTGGTTATATTTCCGATACCAATTCATTAATCTACGGGGTTCATAAATTTAAAAGGGTAATCAATTGAATTCAGTTCTGCTTATTGAAAATTATTGTTTGTGAGTTTATTCATAATTCTCAGCCTCTCGTAAATTTATTTTTTATTTATTTAAATGAGGACGAGACGAGCAAGTCATTCACCTGATTGTAAGCGCTACGCTCGTCCATAACAGATACAGTGCGAAAAAATATCGTTCAAAATTAACCAAATATTTCCCGTTGAACTTCATCTTCTTCTTTTGGGAATTATCTTATTTTTAACTCACCAAGTAAGTCCTCCTTATCTTCAACAACCTTCATATCTTCGCCAGGTACACCTGCGAGTGCATCCCAGGGTTCACGGGCCAGCATTGCGAGACCAACATCAACGAGTGCCTCTCCAACCCCTGTGCCAATGGAGGCAAGTGCATCGACAGGGTCAACGGCTTCCGCTGCGAGTGTCCCAGAGGATACTACGATGCTAGGTTTGTTGGAAATGTTAGATATTTCGCGTAATTTAGGGAAAATGTGAAAAAAATCGGAAGATTTTGATGTAGTTTTTCAGTATTGATGGAAAGTTCTATGGTGTCTGGAAGCTATATGGATTCAGTAATTGAAATAATGGAAAACACAACATTTAATTAACAATAATTAACAAAAAAAAGTAGAAGACAAAAACTTAAATATCGAACAGAAGAGGATGTCCATGAGGCATGGTGCGAAGAACACCATCCCCTGCATAGTCACCCTGAAACACCGGGTCTAAAGTCTCATATGCCCGGTAATTTAGCTGGAAACAGTGCTCTTTAAACCGGAACACAGTAATATTTACACACTACTGCTTGGCGGATGAATATCTGGTAAACTCTT
Source organism: Campaea margaritaria (assembly GCA_912999815.1). Taxonomy (NCBI): domain Eukaryota; kingdom Metazoa; phylum Arthropoda; class Insecta; order Lepidoptera; family Geometridae; genus Campaea; species Campaea margaritaria. Next base: position 12,007,421 of record OU538791.1, read on the forward strand.
GCAGAAGAGACCTACCGCTACAAAGATATTAATAATTAATTAATATATAGATAATAATGATAATATACATATTTTAAGATAATACAAAGTATGTTTTTTATGTTACAGATGTTTGTCGGATGTCAACGAGTGTGCCTCTAACCCTTGCATCAATGGTGGATCTTGCGAAGATGGAGTCAACCAGTTCATTTGCCACTGTCTGCCAGGATATGGAGGTATGTATTGGCATTTATTTCACACTAGCTGCGCCCCGCAATTTCACCCATTTGGCTGCTGAATTTGTTTTTACATTTGGGCACCGTTACGAATCTGCACACACCGTGTGTGCTTTCCAGTAATGGCGTGCCGTCTGTGTGAGCCGCACTGTAGTAGCGCCGCGTTGAACACACGTCTGTGTTTCACCGCACAGCACGCAAGCTGCGCTAACACAGCAGGAGTATTTTCCCGCACTCGCGTAACATAATAAAATACACAAACGTCTGTGTTGTCAGCAGTTAACGTGTTATGTCAGGTGGTAAAATATCTATGTGCCAAATTTCATCCAAATCCGTTTTGTAGTTTTTGCGTGAAACTGTCACATGTATGATATTAGTAGGGTTAGTAAGATTTTACTCAGTTCTGGCCAAGTGTCACAAGGTCACAACTCCACGTTCGATTCCAGGCCAGCGCTGCGAGCGCGACATCGACGAGTGCAGTTCCAACCCCTGCCAGCACGGCGGCACCTGCCACGACCGACTCAACGCCTACAAGTGCGACTGCGTTCTGGGATTCACTGGTAAGTACAGTATGGAATTTTCTTAGATTACTAGTGGGTGCATTTACAAATGGTTAAGTCTTTGCGTTTCGAGCCGGCACCGTAAAGTATGTATGTCGTTCCTTTACTTCAGATATGGTCTCCAATGAACAGTGAAAACCAAATGGCTTACAAAGATGTTTCTTGTCCTCTTCATTTTTGATCAGTGCCAACATTTGACGTTCCATTGCGTCTCTTGTCGTCAAATGTTGATTACGTACTTGATGTAGTAAGCACGAGGCAGAATAATACAAAATAAGGTTGATCAGGATTTTCCATATAAATTTCTAGGCACGGTTTAGCTGAAAACATAATCGTGAAGAGTAATTCGCACCATCTCGATGTATGTTGTTATTAATTTGCTGATTTTTAAACCGACATCAATATGTCTATAGCCCCATATCTATACTAATATATAAAGCTGAAGAGTTTGTTTGTTTGAACGCTAGGATCTCAGAAACTACTGGCCCGAATTGAACAATTATTTTCGTGTTGAATAGTCCATTTATCGAGGAAGGTTATAGGCTATATAACATCACGCTACGACCAATAGGAGCGGAGCTTCAATGAAGAATGTGGCAAAAACGGGGAAAATATTTTGCTTTTAAGAGCGTTATTGCGGGAAAACTTGAATTATTCGGGTGAAACCGCAGGGCGCAGCTAGTCAGGTATATAATCTGACACTCCAATCCGAACCCGCCGCCCGTAGCAGATGATGGTCTAGAAAGTGAAGGGAGACCCACGCTCAGCGGTGGCGGATATGGCACCGATTGAACCCCTCGATTGCTTGCAGGAGTGAACTGCGAGACGAACATCGACGACTGCGCCGGCAACCCGTGCCTGCACGGCGGCTCCTGCATCGACCTCGTCAACGGGTACCGCTGCGTGTGCGCGCCGCCGCACTCCGGCCGGAACTGCGAGAACACGCTCGACCCTTGCACGCCCAACCAGTGAGTTTACTGATACTCTCAAAACTAAACTAACTACGAGGGTGTAGTGACCAGGAACCACTCTGAACCGCAAATATTTGCTCTGAGTCTGGGTGTTTGTAGGACCATGGTCCTCGTAATTTCTGATTCCCTATATACAGGGAATCCTAGTTAGTGGTCAGGTTCTACGTATGTGATCGTGACGCGTCAGTATTATTATCATACTCTTGGGCTCCGATACTTTTCTCCATCAAAACGGAACAGAACAAGTGGAGAAGACAGAGAAGACACCATGTTTGTCTTCTCTACTTGTTCTCTTCTATTCTTTATCTATATCAACTTCCTTTCATTGCCTGAATTGGAGTTCTTGCAGTTAAGAACTTCTCCAAGCCTTAGTTAGCCATAACTAGTCTTTAGTTTCGATAGTGAAAATCACCATTCTTTTCTGTCCTGCTCAACTTCTTTTCACTGCTTGAATTGGAGTTCTTGCAGTGATGTCCACTGCGTTTTTTTAATGGCTTCCATGATGTCCGACTGGTCAACGGTCAGCAATTAACACACAAACAACGAGTCTGACAAAAATCTATTTGCCTAAAATGATGCTGTGTATTGATTTTTTGAGCTAACTGTGCTGTAAATTGTGACCAATTTTGGGAACTTTTTGAGCAAAAATAAAGCTTTTTTTTTACCTCACAGTAAGAAATCTTAAAGTCCTGCATTACAAATGACTCAATATTATAATCACTCTTCAGGAATGTAGAGGATACTTAAACAATGTCCTTTTCCCCAGATGTCGGCACGGGGGCCGCTGCATGGCCGAGGCTTCGTATGCCGAGTTCACCTGCCAGTGCCCCGTGGGCTGGACCGGGGCCCTCTGCGAGAGGGACGTGGACGAGTGCGCCGTCACCTCGCCGTGCCACAACGAGGCCACCTGCATCAACACCGAGGGGTCCTACGCCTGTGTCTGTGCCAGGGGGTACGAGGGGAAGGACTGCGCCATCAACACCGACGACTGTGCTTCGTGTAAGTAGTCCTTAGTGGCTAGAAGATAAGGTTTCGAACAGTATGGTCTTTTCAGATGCCTAGGCGCCAGTTTTTTTTTTTTTAAATTAGTCAATGCTTTGATAAAAGATGATCAAAATGAGTCCAATCTCCACCAATCTAGGAGTTCAGTTGTTTATTTTTCGTCTCCATCATGAGATCAGCTCGTTGTTACCGTAATATAGTATCGTAATCCGAACTTGACAGGCATGGATTACAACCTGTGATTACAACTCAATTGACAATAGAAATTGAACCAAAATTAACTCGCAAAATTTAAAGACGATACTAAATAAGACAAGGTATGACTAAAAGCTTGTTGTATCGCTCATTTGCGGAACAGTGCTATTTCCTCTATGTGTTGAACGTGAGATAACGCTTTCTTGTTATATGTTAATAAGTATTGTTGGGTATGTAACTCAAAGGAATAAATTAACAAATTTTCTATCTTATTCCAGTCCCCTGCCAAAATGGCGCCACTTGCTTGGACAGCATCGGCGACTACAACTGCATGTGCGCCAGTGGGTTCGCCGGGAAGCACTGCGAGGTCGACGTCGACGAGTGCCAGTCGCGGCCTTGTTTGAACGGCGCTACTTGCAACCAGGTGATGACCTTCATTATAATCCACAGCACAAGAACTGATCTGTATTTTGAGGGGAGAAAATTCTCTCTCTTTTTCTCTCTCTCTCTCCCTCTCTATCCCTCTCTCTCTCCCCGCCACCATGGGGGTAAAGGAGGTGAATACTGTTGATCAACAATTTTTTTCTTTTTTCCTGCAGTACGTGGCTTCCTACACCTGCACTTGCCCTCTCGGCTTCTCTGGCATCAACTGTCAGACCAATGACGAGGACTGCACGGAGTCTAGCTGCATGAACGGCGGGAGCTGCATCGACGGCATCAACTCGTACAACTGCTCCTGTCCTCCTGGGTATGCCAAATTGTACTTTATGTCAGGTTGATAGGGTAGAATCTTGCGTGTTGAGAATTGTAAGATGATGAAGATTCTATATACTTACTGCCATCGAAGACTAGCACTTATCTGTAAACCAATTAGTCATCTTATCCTTAGTTACTAATCTCATCTTTTCCATCAGGTACACCGGTTCCAATTGTCAGTTCCGCATCAACATGTGTGACAGCTCACCGTGCGACAACAGCGCCACCTGTCACGACCATGTGACGTACTACACCTGTCACTGTCCGTATGGGTACACTGGGAAACACTGCGAGACCTACGTAGACTGGTAAGTCCACATATGGTATCTAGATCCTCCATTGTTCATTTATCTTTGAGGAAGATATTTGCTTCCATTTGCAGTCATCAAGATGTAGCGTTCAATTCTTTGCGGTTCAAAAAAAAGGCTTCATAATCCTTTTGGCAGTCAGGTGAAAATCCTCAGAAAAATCAAAAGATTTTCATCTCAACATCTCGACCATCTTTTTGGAAATTATAAATTAATGTGGAACCAACCCATGGAATCTTTCCCTAGGAGGCATGAACCATGCTGCCTTGAAACACTAACCTACTATAATAATTATTTATTTCCAGGTGCGAAGCAAGTCCATGTGAAAATGGTGCAACCTGCTCTCAGAAAGGTCCTCAATACACTTGCACGTGCGCCCCTGGCTGGTCCGGCAAGTTGTGTGACGTTGAAATGGTGTCTTGCAAGGACGCTTCTATCAGAAAAGGTATTCTTGGCTACTCTAGCGTTGCCCAACTATGAGCTCTAAGTTCCAGCGCTAACGGTCAATTTTCTTCCACAGGAGTAAAATTAAAACAGCTCTGCAACAACGGTTCTTGCGAAGACATCGGCAACTCTCATCGATGCCACTGCCTTGAAGGCTACACTGGTTCCTACTGCCAAAAGGAGATCAACGAATGCGAATCAGCCCCATGCCAAAACGGTGCGATCTGTAAAGACCTAGTCGGGACTTATCAGTGTCAATGTGCCAAAGGATTCCAAGGACAAAACTGCGAGCTTAACGTCAACGATTGCCTTCCCAACCCTTGCCAAAATGGAGGGACCTGTCACGATCTCATCAACAAGTTCTCTTGCTCCTGTCCGTTCGGCACCCTCGGAAAAATTTGTGAAATCAACGTCAACGATTGCAAGCTAGACGCGTGTCACAACAACGGTACTTGCATGGACAGAGTTGGAGGTTTCGAATGCAAGTGCCCGCCGGGTTTCGTCGGACCCAGATGCGAAGGAGACATCAACGAGTGTCTTTCAAACCCTTGCTCGACACCCGGAACCCAGGACTGCGTCCAGCTCGTCAATGATTACCATTGCAACTGCAAACCTGGTTTCATGGGTAGACATTGCGATGCTAAAGTCAATTTCTGCGCCCATTCACCTTGCCAAAACGGGGGTATTTGCACGGCAATCCAAGGCGGACACGAATGCTCATGCAATGATGGATTCTATGGAAAGAACTGCGAGTATTCCGGTTACGCCTGCGACTCCAATCCTTGCCAGAATGGAGGATATTGTCGAACATCAGAAATAGGCGGGTACGTGTGCGACTGTCCATCGGGATTGTCCGGTATAAACTGTGAAATAGACTCCATGAATGACTGCATCAGCAATCCTTGCAAGCATCCAGAAGCGAGATGCATCGACAAACCCGGAGACTACCTGTGCTACTGCCCACGGCAATGGACTGGCAAGAGCTGCGACATTCACGACCCTCATTCCAGAGGAGGTTATGGAAGTCCTGTCAGCGGAGGCTTCAGCAACAACAATCCAAGTTTGACACTGCAAGAACTGGACTTGGCCTTCCAAAGAGAACAGTGCGTAAAACTTGGCTGCAAAGAGAAACAAGGCGATCACCATTGTGATGAGGTTTGCAACACATATGCTTGCGAATTTGACGGCAATGACTGTTCTCTGGGAATCAACCCCTGGGCGAACTGCACAGCTCCAATCAACTGCTGGGAAGTGTTCATGGACGGAAATTGCAATGAAGTTTGCAACACACAAGCGTGTCTATTCGATGGAAGGGACTGTCAGAAGTCTTTGCAACGATGCAATCCAATCTACGACGCTTACTGCCAAAAGCATTACGCCAACGGGCACTGCGACTACGGATGCAACAACGCTGAGTGCAACTGGGATGGTCTGGACTGCGAAAATGAACCTCCGCATCTAGCTGACGGCGTGATGTCTGTTATTCTACTTATGGATATGAGAACCTTCAAAGAAAACTCAGTCGCTTTCCTTCGAGACTTGGGCCATCAGCTGCGAACGACTGTTCTGATAAAGAAAGACCACTTGGGAAATGATATGGTGTTCCCTTGGAAAGGAGCCACCGATGTCGGTCTTCAAGACACGGAATTTGGAAAGAAACACAATATAGTATTCACACAGTCGGGACAATCAGGAGTCCAAGTGTATTTGGAAATCGACAACAGAAAATGCACGACAATGTCTAGTTCGGAATGCTTCTTCACTGCTCGTGAAGCCGCTGAGTTCTTAGCTGCGACTGCATCAAAGCATTCCTTATCTCCTGACTTCCCGATCTTCCAAGTGAAAGGCGTCAGCCCACCTGAAGTTGACCCTGACGTGCCCACTAACTCCAAATATGTCTTCATTGGCGTCATCTTAGTGCTTCTAGCTGGTCTCTTGATTGGAGTCCTGGTTACCGCTCAAAGAAAGCGTGCCGCTGGTATAACTTGGTTCCCTGAAGGGTTTATCCGAAATAACTCATCTACTCGACGGCGCACGCGTCGTCGCGGTCCCGATGGCCAAGAAATGAGAAATTTGAACAAAGGCTCCATGGGCTGTATCGATATGGATATCAATGGGGGCCATATGGGTCCCCCGCATTGGTCTGACGAGGATGATGATGGGTCTGCTCCTCCCAGAGCGAAACGGGCTCGGGGTCCCGGGGACGCTAATGGCGCACCTGGGGGGTATGCGTCTGACCATACGGCGATTACGGATTATGAGGAAGCTGGTCATGATGGCAGGGTGTGGACGCAACAGCATCTGGATGCGGCTGATATCAGAGTGCCTCCTAGCATGATGACTCCACCTGCTATCGTAAGTACTTAATATATCAAGTCCTATAACAAAGCGAGTAATGTGGGCTGGTACTGGACTCAGACATTTTGAAAGCCTTTGGAAAGGTCTCTGCCTAATTTTGATCAAAAAATTGCTGAACTAATTTACCACCCAAAAGGTCTAATTTATAAGGCTAGTGGACGTAATTGTATTTATAGGTGCATAATTTTACTGTACACGTCTAACAAGCTTTATTTTCCAGCATGACGGCCACGTGGACGTGGACGCTCGAGGGCCTCTCGGCATGACCCCTCTAATGGTGGCGGCAGTAAGGGGAGGCGGGCTGGACACGGGGTCCGATGCGGAAGACGAGCAGACCGCCCATATCATATCGGAACTGGTGGCCCAGGGGGCGCAACTCAACGCGGCTATGGACAAGACCGGGGAGACCAGTTTGCATCTAGCTGCTAGGTAAGGACTATGCGATTACTTTGGTGTAATGGAGACAGTAAGGTGGCGCAACATTAAAACAAATTACGCGTATGAAACTTCTTTCAGTCACAAATTTCTTTCTTTTCTAAACTTTTCAATTAATATTCAGGTGTTCTGCTTTTGAGAACCTGTTTTTCTTAAAGCAGTTATATCAGATATACTTCGTTTCCACAGATACGCGCGAGCAGATGCCGCCAAGCGTCTCCTAGACGCAGGCGCTGATGCCAACTCCCAAGACAACACCGGCAGGACCCCCCTGCACGCCGCCGTCGCCGCCGACGCCATGGGGGTGTTCCAGATACTGCTGAGGAATCGGGCCACCAATCTGAACGCGAGGATGCACGATGGGACCACGCCGCTTATATTGGCAGCTAGGTACGATATAAACTTCCCCTTTTCCTGAATAGGCAAGCATTTGATCACAATGACTATATGGATGAGGTTACTGTTTTAACAAAGATAGATTTCATTTTGACATACTCGTGGCTGCATTTTTTAATTTTTTTTTTAAATATTACTAAGTATCAAATTGAGCAAGTCATTCGCCGGATGATAAGCGCTACGCCTGTCTATAACAGCAACATTGCCACTCAGAACTATCAGAACGAAACAAACTAAAACTGCATTGCTAAGCTTTAGTAAAGTGGTTTTTATCACTTTAGCTTTCATAAGATTTCTAAATGAGAACAAATCCAATGACTAGACCAGAGAACTATAACTAAAGCTTATTCATCTAAGCACTAGACGAACGTACAAAAAATGGAGCCATAATTTTACTGTGTTGAGTATTGATAAAACTCAGACTCTAATTTCACATTCACTCAGAACTTTGAATTGCAACATTTTACAATGCACTGCACTGACTGACATTGGTTTTAGCCACCTATTTACCTATCTCCCTACGGTTTCAGGCTAGCAATAGAAGGCATGGTGGAGGACCTGATCAACGCAGACGCGGATATCAACGCGGCTGACAACAGCGGCAAGACAGCGCTGCACTGGGCCGCCGCTGTCAACAACGTGGACGCTGTCAACGTGCTGCTGGTGCACGGCGCTAACAGGGACGCGCAGGATGATAAGGTAGCTAATACTTCTAGAGGTACTTCTTTTCAGCATTTCACCGTATTTCGTCTGGTTGATGGTGGTATCAATCAAATGGTACTGAAATACTCCAACGGGAGCTTACATAGATACTTGGTGCCTCTTCTTCTGGTTTTAGAATTTTGCTATCATGAAGTGTGAATGAAGTGATAAAGTGGTTGAAAGTAGTTTACAGGTTAAGAAGGAAGGGGGTGGCTCTCAAAGCTTAGAAAGGGGGTGGCTCTCTTATTCTGCTGGACACCCACAAAGGGGTTTGGCATAGAAATTAGAACTTTGTGACTAAAATTACTAGTGATAGATACTTTAAGTATACAGTTCATAAAGGTCATAACAGGCCATAAAGTATACAGTTCATACGGCTGTATGAACTGTATACTTTACTTATGCCATCTTAGGATATGGCAGAACAGGCTATTGTGACAGCGTGGGCTTATTTCGAGCTCGTCTGGTAAAATTGGGCGAATTCCAATCTTAATGACCAACACGGCAGTACGCAGATTGATGGATGAATGAAATCCCCACTGCTGGGATACAGCAGGATACAGCAGCACCAACTGGGGCAGGTTTTTTGTAAACATTTTCATTGACTTCTCCAACTAAATTCTTCTTTTTCTCAGGATGAAACCCCTCTCTTCCTGGGCGCCCGAGAAGGTTCCTACGGCGCGTGTCGAGCGCTCCTCGACGCGGTGGCCAACAGAGAGATCACGGATCACATGGACAGGCTGCCGAGGGACGTGGCGCAGGAACGGATGCACGACGACATAGTGAGGTTATTGGACGAGCATTGTCCAAGGCCGCCGCCTCAGCATCATCACCTCATGTGTAAGTGTAGGGAAGGTTCCAGAAGGAGGACAATTCTTAGAGAAGGTTCTGGAAGTAGGTGATAGATCGCAGAGGCAGCCTGCTAAAAAACGTGGGACAGAACGGACGCACGTTTTTTACGGCCCCTTCATCATCATTACCATATGTGTAAGTGTAGGGAAGGTTCTAAAAATAGAGTAGAGATCACAAAGATGTATGGCTGAGGAACTCCTGATGACAGTGAGGTTATTGGATGAGCACTGTCCAAGGTCGCCTTATGTGATGGTATTATGACCTTATGTGTATAAGTAAGGGTTTTTGGTAGCGCCCCTTAAATTAATGATATTGGAATTGAGTTTATATCTTCACCCTTGTGTTTCTACTTGGTTATTCTCTATTTTTTTGAACATCATGTCATTGTTTCTATAAATAGGTTGTTATTTTTTCCCTGCAGCGTCTCCGAACCCGCACCCGCAACTGATCAGCCAGCCGACTGTGATCGCCACGGGCGCCAAGGGCAAGCCGAAGAAGGCGCGGGCCAAGGCCGGCCCCGACAGCCCCGACCAGATGTACGACAATAACAACTTGCAGCACACGCAGATCAGAAGGTATGCTAGGTAGATATGAATTTTTATTATTTTTTGCATATTTTTTTTAAATTTAAAGTTTTTTTTTGACGGCGTATTCCTGGTGGAGTTAATGGAGTTTCGTTTACCTGTGCAAGATTCAGCCACTTCAAAACGAAATTCTTACTGTTAAATGGTTAAAATAAAATACAAAATGTTCCACTTTTCATTGAGGGCATTGTTTTCTGTGAAATTACTGGGCATATGAGACTTTAGAGTCGATGTTTCGGGGGGACGAGCGCAGTGCGCCGCGCAGGGTTATGCAATGCAGGGTTCTGGGTGGTGCTGTGACTTTTATGGGCAGGCGTAGCGCTTACCATCAGGCGAACGACGTGCTCGTCTCGTCGCTCAGTCTAATTAAAAATAAAATTAAAAAAAAACTTTTGTTCCAGGAAACCAAGTGTAAAAAAGAGTAATAAAAAAGTGGCACAAGAAGTGCCACAGAGCGTTGAGAGCCTCGGCTCAAGTCTCAGCCCAGTGGAATCACCGCTCCAAAATTTACAGGTCAGTAACATGTCGAATTCTTACGGTTGTGGAAGAAACTATCCCTGTAATAAACAATCTATCCTTTATCGAGAAATGTCAAAATCAAACTATCCGTCCGGAATCTTAGGGGACTGTTCCCTTCTAGACATGTCTTCATTCACAAGGGCAAGCAAAGCAGACAGAGTAGTGAGTTATGATTGTCCATCCCAATGAGAAATGTCTGATATGTGCAGGAATTAGATCGTCTTGTGGTTTATTCCAGGACTTGCCGTCGCCGTACGACGCGACGTCGTTGTACTCGAACGCCAACGCGATGGCGCAGTTCGTCGGCATGGAGCCGCTGATGCAGCACAAGCAGCCGCCCAGCTATGAGGACTGCGTCAAGGTACGCACACATATCCCTCCACCCCTCCTCTCCATCGATACATTCACTGCACAACACGTGAACACACTTACTGTTGGGCAAACGTTTAACATGCACACACACACACACACTGATACACACGCGAGATACATACGCTCTCTCTCACACACAAACACAAATAGAGAGAGAGATAGAGAGTGAGACAACACACACACACACATGCAGATATAGAGACACTCACACACGGAAAACACACAGTTGTACACACATTTGTAACCCGTATGATTGTGATTCCAGACGGGTCAGACGCTGCAACAATCGTACGGCGGCGGCGCTCTCGGCGCGTCGCTGTCGCCGCCCTACTCCAACCACTCGCCCACGCACAGCGCGCACACCACGTCGCCGCACGCCTACATAGGTGCGTACCTACATCTGCACTGGCCTTCTCTTACGTTAGTGGCAGGCCTCTTCTGCAAGAGTCCGCCTAGGGAAGCAAGTACCTCGATGCCAGATATTCATCTGCCAGCCGTAGTGCGCAAACATTACTGTGTTCTGGTTTGAATAGCACCGTTTTCAGCGACATTACTGGGCGTATGAGACTTTAGAACCGAGGGGGAAAATGGTTGCGGGGCGTCTGGGTGGGGTTTTAATAAAGCATCCAAGGAAAACCCGGACGCTCCGACACGAAAGGTATATTTATATAAATAAAAAAATTATATTTGCTCGTCTCGTCAATCTATCAAATAGAAAAAAAGTAGCGGCGGATGCTGTTGCGATTGCCTCGCAGCCACTGCAGTAGGGAAGCGACTTTGGGAGTTATTAAAATCCCCTTTTCCCACAGGTTCCCCCTCCCCCGGCAAGTCGCGGCCGTCGCTGCCGACGTCGCCGGCGCACATGGCGGCGCTGCGCCACTCGCACCACCAGCACCAGATGGACGCGTACTCCGCACTTGCGCATCTCAGTAAGTATTATTTAACATCAAGTACAAATTTTAATAAAAATATCTGTTAATAATTTTGAAAATAACAAAATATTGATGAAATGCCCGGCCACCGTCTGTTTACAGGATAATTTATTTATTTATTTATTGAATACTTTATTGCACAGATTAACTAACTAGTTAGTACAAATGGCGGACTTAACGCTAAGAGCATTTTCTACCAGTCAACCACCCATAGTGAAGGAGAGAGGGGTGCAGGCGTGCATTAATACACCTTATGCAAAAAAAAAAATGGAAATAAATTGAGCTCAGTTTACATATAAATAAGCAGATATATGGATAACATCATTATTAAACCCCCACACTCCTTCAGTACTCTAAGATGCTGCAGAACAAAGAAATTTAAAAAATCAAGACGCAAAGTGAATTAAATAGGTCTTTCTATTAGGTAAGCGTATCTACTAGGAGAGGGTCGTGGTTCAAATCTCAGTGCGGGCATATACCAAAGTGTTTCTTGTAAAACATAATTATGTAGGTAATTATCACTCGCTTTTTGGTGAAAGGTACGAAACAGTACGCGGCCAACTACTACGTTGACGATGATGATGAAGAGAATTAAATCTTCTACGAACCTAGTCAAAATGTAGTCGAACATAACGTTAAAACACGAAAACAAAATTATCTGATAAATTTATCACTATATCGTCGTTAAGCTGGAATTCCTTGCGCCCCCCCCCCCCCCCCCCATATGTTCCCTGGCACTAAACGAACCCCTCTTCCTCCAGGTGCCAACGGGCAGCACAACGCGCAGCTGCAGGCTGTGATCACGCACGCGGCCGCACTGGGCCAGGTGCAGGGGGCGCCCCACCCCGCGCTCACTAACATCATGTCTGGTAAGTGCTTAGGGCTAATATTAGATAAACTAGCTGCGCCCCGCCGTTTCACCCACGTAGTTCTCGTTCCAGTGGGAATACGAAGATTAAATATAGCCTATAGCCTTCCTCGATAAATGGACTATTCAACACAAAAAGAATTGTTCAATTCTAATCACTAGTCCCTGAGATTGTTGAGTTCAACCAAATTATATATTAGTCTAGATACCTATCTATAGGTAGATAGATAATTCTTAATTGACACCCAAATTTATTTTAAATTAAAAAATACCATTTTTTTTACTGAGCAACAAAACGAGGAAGTCGGTAGTGGTAGCAATTTTGTGTTTTCACTTCAGTGGAAAGTTTCCTAACCGCTAATTAACAAAGCTTTCATATATTTTTTTCGTAATGTATGTTTGAATGCTTTAGCTGTTTCTATGTTCTCTCATCATCAACCCATAACGGCCCACTGCTGGGCACGGGTCTCTCCTCACTTTCGTGAGGAGGGTAAGGCCATAATCCACCACGGGGGCCCAGTCCGTATTGGTGGATAACATACCTCCGAAATAATTCTCGGGTAGGTATGTTCTCTAAATGTGGATAATTTTCAAAGACAATTATAAGGAATAAGTTTAACAAAATTGCTAACTTTCTTTGTTAAAAGCTTGATAGTAACAAGAACAAAGCGTATGCTGGTGATATTTCCTAGGTCAGTCACAGTTTATGGGCAAAACATAAACTTCCAAGCTTAGACGTAAACTCATATTTGAAACCCTCTTCCCCAGGTCTCTACGGCGGCTGGGGTATCGGTGACACGTTTCCGACCCCCTCCCCCGAGTCCCCGGACCACTGGTCCACCCCCTCGCCGCAGACCCCCCTCACGCAGTCCCCCCACTCGGACTGGTCGGACCGCGCGGCTCTCTCCCCCAATGAGATCCAGCAGACCAACAAGGGAGGGACTGAGGCCATCTATATATAGAACTTGTTTGTAAACTTGTTAGGTTATTGAGCAGCAAGAAAAGACATTGTTGTTTCGTGAAGCGGAATCGGGGCCCTGTCAGTTTAGACATTCCCAAAAATCAGCTTTTTTAAATTAATTTCGTGGCAAATGTGAAGTGGAAACGTTTAAAAAAAACAAAATGAACACAGGCACAGTAAACTGTATAAAAAGACAATTTTGTATGTATGTTTGTAAATTTGTAGTAAAGCGTACTTACCTAAATTTTCTACAAATTGATGGAAACCAATTCAATATCAAAGCGAAAGTCTGAAATTCGACTTTATATTTCAATAGCGAGGTTATACAATGGATTGGTATCCAGTCCATGAAATGAAAGGTACAAGCATTGCAAACAAAAGAGCGAAAACGAAAACGCTCGCTTCGCTCAACAACTAAATTCGTCTCGTATAAAGAACAATCGCTCCTTTACGTCGCTCGCTCCGCTCAGTGTGCTGGTTAGTTATTAGGTATGTTCAACTGACAGAAGTTTTGCTTCGCTCGCTTCGCTCAGCAACTAGGGTTGTCACAACTCATGTACAGAACGTTGGAAGGAAGCACCTTGTAAAGTATTGTAAGGACACAGTTGGAGTAAACTCGAGGTGCTAGTGTCGTAGATATAGACTGATGTACAGCCATGACTCGATGTAATATAACTTAGTTTAGTGCGCACTAACTCTGACAATCTCATGAGGCAGGACTGGGAAAAGAAAAATTCGGTGTTTGTCAGAAAAAAAAAAAAAACTTTCAAAAAGGAATAGAAAAGAATATCTTTTTTCTGTAAACTAATTATTGTAAACCTTAAAGAGTGAATTTGTTTCATTTTAAAGGTATTAAAAAAACTGTCGTAAATTTTGACCAATTTTCTATTAATAATATATGACCAGTTTTGAAATATGTTAAAAATATACACCGAATTTTTGAAAAGAGCATTTTACATTTTATAAATGAATTGTTGCGTTGTTGATTTTTAAATACTTGTTTTTAAGCCTGTTTTGAAATAATTTTAATTAAAAATAATGTATTTGAAATGAGATTGTTAAAGTACAGTCGGCCACATAACCATTGTGATGGAACGTGTGTGACTGTACTATTCGTGAAGAGAAATTATTTATGTGTGATTCTGTAACGCTAGGTAGTGTATTGTATTGTATACTTTAGTGTATAGCTTTTTATTTTATTTTTTATTGTAGCCGAGATCAAGGTACACATATTTTTTTTTATAGATACTCTTTATTGAAACGCCACAGAACAAGGAAAACTTAAAAACTATAAGTTTTACAATTTGTGTCACAATGGGCGGTGTTATCGCTCAGAGCGATCTCTCCTAGACAACCATGCACACATTAACAAATTTTAAGTAAAATTTTACATTTTTATATACTTTAAAAATCTGGAACTTCACCTAATATTACAAAAAATTTTTTTAATTAAAAAAAATACTATGGAAAAAAAAACGGTTTAATGTCCTTGGTCTCGGTACACTTTTAGTTAAATATCTAAGCGAAGCTAACCGAGATTGATACCTGTTTGTATGGGTCGTGATTTTTTTCCTATTTTTGCAATACATATTTTATTTTATTCAATTTTGAAAACAGGCATCAATTTCGGTGGAACTTTTAGTTGTATTCTTGTTACGTAGTTTTCTTCCGCTTTATAAAATATCATTCCATGATTGCTTCCAATTATGTAGTATAAATAGCCATGGTGGACAGAGGGAACAATTCAAAATTTTAATACTAAATAATTACCAGATACTAGAATTTTTATTTAATTTTTGGTTGTAAAAAAATAATTTATATTTTTTTTTTTAAAAAGATGTTAGCTCACAAATTTTCTGACTATCCCTGAACAAGCGTGCATAATAAAATGCAGTTTTTTTTTAATTTTTACGTTTACCACATCTTATTAATACAAATTAGAAATATACCAAAAATTCTAACCAGTTTTTACTATAGAATTCTTTTTAAATTTTTGTGGACTTGTGTTAATTTTTTTTTTTTTTTTTTTTTTCAATCTAAGTCTTGCATTAACCTCTGCCACATGTCGGCTAATCTCCATTGAGTGTTATTGTAAGAGATCTCATCATTCCATTTATGTCGCTTTAAAACTAAAGTTTGCTCGTCAATCTTGGGACCACAAATTAAATGCTCAATTTTAAATATCCCCAAACATACTCCTGTAAGATATTAAGAAACAAAGTTTTAAAAACTTAAGCCGATTCCATACATTTTTGTAAATATTTTTTTTTTTATCATTTTAAAAATATTTAAATGAGAATAATGATCTTCGTAGATATTAAATATTAGTTTTAATTTTATAGTTTTTTTTTTCTGTGTCATCGTTATGTGCCAAGGAGCAAAATTGATCAAACATTCTCAGTACCGTTTCGATTACTTGATAAAAAAAAGGTTTTAGTGATAATTTTGTGTATTACTAGTTGTTAGTTTATAAGTAGGGTAAAAGTTAAGCGAAACGCGTGCTTCCTCTAAATGCATTCTTTTACTGTAAGCTCGAATGGTTCTCAATAAAATATAACTAACGTTCGAAAGTACAAAATAATTCAACGGCTCATATCTGGCACAAAAGTGAAAATAGCAATACATGTAAAAAGGGATAAAGTTAAAACTGGTATAAATTTATAATGAAATACTTTTTTTTTCAGTGCGTGCCTTTAAATTTAGTTTTAATTGTAGAGAACTGTAATTTAAACTATTCAGCTTAGAAAGTAAACTTAGTTTTAAGATTGTAAATATCTTTTTATCATTATCTTTATGAAATGCATTTCTTTGTAAGAATCTAAATCTTTTTTGAGGAGAATGAAATTTTAAATAATTTTCCCCTTATCTGACAATAAAGGAATAATAAAATTCAAATCTTTTATTGAATACTTCCATAGGTAACCCAAAAAAACATTTTTTTTTATTTATTTCTTTTTTATTCTTTTAATGTATGGCTTCGCATAATTAATGCGTTTAACGAAACTAGTATCAAGAATGATTAATTTTAACATTACTTATAAGATAAAGAAAAAAGAATACAATATCGACGTCATATTTAAAATTATCCGCCGAAAAACCCACATCAGCTTAGGTATCTTCTGTCTACCCACATAATCTAACTTTTCAAGCTGTCAAAGGTCAAGTTTTACGTCAACCCCCAATACTCCTACTTTACAGTGGGTTGTGATAACTTTGCTCTTATTTCTAATTAAATTCAAAACAAAGTAAACTGAAGTGTTAATTAGTTAATAGTCAAATATTCAATAAGTGAAAGTTAAAGAATGTTGAGAATATAACTTTTAGGAAAGTTTTAATTTGAATTGGTGAGTAAACA
The DNA here is from genome assembly GCA_912999815.1 of Campaea margaritaria. NCBI lineage: Eukaryota > Metazoa > Arthropoda > Insecta > Lepidoptera > Geometridae > Campaea > Campaea margaritaria. The sequence goes on from OU538791.1 coordinate 12,024,206, forward strand.
CTGGCTGGTACTTAGCAACTTACTTGAGCTATTCAATGTTTGGACAAAGGACAATGTAGGTGCAGCGAGAACTTACAATAACTAAGTAGGTATTACAATAGCTTACTATACTAACTTCGGTTACTACCGCTATCCAGAGCTGTTTTACTTTGAGGGAGATTTTTGGAAATCGCTGTTTTACTGATTGATCAATTAATAAGACTGCATTTCCTAGAATAAAATATAGACAGAAGCATTCAGGGATAACTTAGCTTACTATCATTGAAATAATTTTCGTAATCGTATCAGAAATTCCGGAGATAGCTTCCTCTAAAGAAACAAGTTCACAAAAAAACCTATTTGTAAAGATAGAAAAAGAAGATTAAGTACTACTGTACTGTGTGTGTGTGTGTGTGTGTACTGTGTGTACTGTACTTTGTTTATTTTTGTTTCTGGTGTACGATAAAGAGTTTTTCTATTCTATTCTATTCTACTACGAGTAAAAACCTAAAAAATACAAGCTTGAAAGTTCCATAAAATCCTAGAATAGTGGAAGGGTTGCAGCCCCGCTACGGAATGACGGCGGTGTGGTGGGCAGGGGCACTCGGCAGGACTGCTATTGGGGTGGCCACCATAGCCGGCAACGGGGCAGTACTAGGGGCCCTCAGGAAGGCTCGCCGCGCCCCCTCGCACTACCCCCTGGCTAGCTTGGTGACGGCTGACTTGCTGGTCGGTCTGTTTGTCGTGCCCATCGGCGCCGCGCGGGAGCTTTTTGTATTTCATTTGAGTAAGTTTCTTTTTGTTTTGTTACTAGCCGTGTTCCTCAGGTTTTTTTTTTAATTATTTTTAATAAATAGGTTCGCGTTTGTCCTCTATCTCACCTGATGGTAAGTGACAATGTGGTCTACGATGGTACGCGCTTACCTAGAAATAATCTATTCACTCGTGCCTTGAAGACTGCCAGGTTATAATTATCGCGAAACACAGACTCAGGCAAGGAGTTCCGCTCCTTTGCGGTACGCATAAATAAAAAAAACCTTATAATTATGTATAATTCAGGGTACTGTCTTATATCGACGCCAAATTTCATTCAAATCTGTTTAGCGGTTGCGACGTAAAGGGACTAAACACACGCCAACTTTTGCATTTATGACATTAGTGTGATCTAATCATAAGTACGTAAATACACTCGATTTTCGGTGAAAGAAAAGGTCGTGACGAAATCCACATGTCCGAGAATTATTTCGGATATGATACTCTAATCCGGCCCGGACCTCCGTAGAGGTTTACAATTCTAATCCTCATCACGAAAGAGGTGAGTCATTATCAGATGTCATCATTATAATCGAAACACTACATCAATACACCAACATACAATTTTACATCCAATTTTTGACTACTTCAGACTGGGCTCTGTGCTCTTGCTGGAGCACCCTCGACGTCCTCTGCTGCACAGCGTCCATCCTCTCCCTCTGCGCACTTGGGTGGGAGCGCTGGTGCGGCATCACAGCCCCGCTGGCGCGTGCCAAGCGTTTCAAGAAGGCTAAGGTCTACGCAGCCCTGGTCTGGCCTACTGCGACCCTGGTCGCTCTACCAACAGCCTTCATACCTTCTCCGAAACACTTCCTACCCGGAGAGATCGCCAAGGCTTGTACAGTTAATACTAATGTGGGGTGAGTTATACGAGTTTTTGTTTTTAATTGGAGCAGCACCACAGAAATTGGTGTAGTATATTATGTGGTACTTCATACAGAAGGGCCATTCTTTACCCCGCACAATTAGCTTCGTTGCACCTCTATCTGCAATCGGGTGGATAATTGGGAGGTCAGGCAATATTACAAGCAATTTGTTTTTTATTTGACTGAGTGACGAGACGAGGAAATCGTTCACCTGATGGTAAGCGCTACGCCTGCCCATAACAATTACACTGTCATCCAGAACTTTGTATAATCCTGCGCGGCACTGCACTGTGCTCGTCACCCTGAGACATCGGCTCTAAAGTCTCAAATGCCCAGCACACCATTGGTTGGCGGATGAATATCTGGCAAAGGTGTGGTACAGGCGGTCTCTTGCAGAAGAGGCCACCCACTACGAAAAATATATAGCTAATGTATTAGATAAACGGTGTAGAAGACGCAGGTCTCTCTCGAATGAAAAACAGCTTATTCAGGAAGTAAAAATATACAATCAGAAAAGAACTTAGACTGGCGAAAATAAAACAACGACCAAAACGATGTGTAAAATAAAGGCCAAGGCCTCCCGCCTTTTGTTTCTCCTCTTTTTTTCTAATTTTAAAAATAGAGTTTTTTGTACCTAAAAGGTTTTTCTAACTAAAAAAAAGGTTCGTTACACTAAAAAGGTTCGTGTCGCTTACAAACTGTATAGTATGAAACTTCATACTAACGGATTGTGTTGGGTTTTGGTCGCCTAGTATGTTTGTGTACACACATTATTTGTATTGAGTGTCTGGCGTGTGCTTACAGTACCAAGCTAGGTTTCAATTAAAGCTGGATATATTATATATAAAACCTATTGCTATTTGACTAATGGATCCTGTCTTCTAGGTATGTCTTCTTCAGCACATTTTCCTCGTTCTACCTGCCAGCGTGCGTGATGGTGGTGTTGTATGCGAGGATATTGAGCGCTCTCTCGTCGCTACCTTCGATTCGAGCTCATCGGGGTCGGACCCCCGGCGTGGAGACTCAGGTGGGCATAGTGAAGCTGCTAAGCGACTCAGAACCTTTCGATATCTCAGTTATCGATCGATTAGCTTTGTTTTCGGCCGATTTTGCGGAATTCCTTAAACATAACAAGTGCTGAAATCGATTGGATTACTATTTATGTAGTTAATCGAATAGAATCAGCAGGTAGATTGTTCTGAATAGCTCGAAAATTAAAGATTCGATACGCGACTATATTGAATCGAATAGTTTTGATTTTCAGGGGATTCCCGCTACGCCAAATAAAGTAACCACGACAGCTCCACAGTCGTTCTTCAGAGATAAAATTAAAAAAGTGACAGTGTAAGTCGATAAATAACAATTTATTACTATTATTAATACCATAAATACAATTGAATAACCAAATAACATCAAATTTTTCTAAATTAATTTCAGATTTTTGTCTCCAAAAGGGCGCCATCTCAACGCTCCTGGTGCTTCATCAGACCACAAACCATCCCCAATCAAAAACTCCTCTTCGCCGTGAGTTGTCATTAATTTCAGGCTACACGGTACACAATAGAAAAATCGAAATGTGTGCTGGGCTGGGACACAATAGTAGAATAAGTAAAACTTCAAACTGAAAATTAATTAAAAAAACATTTAATAAAAATACTTTTTTAATTATTTTAAAAATATACGAAACGTAACTCTGTCTCTTTCTATCTTCACTGACTTATATCTTCTTCTCGACTTCCGTTCGCTCCTCCCGATCACATTTTTCGTAACGCATTCAATAGCTTGCTGTTTTTTTTTATTGCCGGCCAGGATTTTATTGAAGCGAATTGCGTTCAAACTTTTTAATTAAACATTGTTCCAAATTCAAAACTCATTTCGTCACTGTTATTAAGTGCGCGGAAAAGAACCACTTTGCTCGCACTTATCGGGGAGCAAAATGCCTCTTTTCGAATACATGGGATGAAAATATTTATTTATTTATACTTTGGATCTCCAACAGAGTTACACTGTACATGGTATTAGTATGTTCTAGGTATGGCTATTATACATTGTGTTTCTCTAATTATAGGAGACCACATCATGCAATACAGTTTCGACTAAACTATATATATATATATATATATATACTATATATATAGTTTAGTATAGTGTACTATATACATACTATAAACTATATCACGGAGGACACACAGATAATCAAAGATTACTGGAAATTAATGGGTTTTTAGCAAAATTGCACAAAGACTTTGTGTTTATATGGTACCAGTACAATTCAAATACTAAATTGCTTTGTTAACTTCCTATCGAAGATAACATAATACAGTGCAATGTTTTCATTTGCAGAGGGTACATCCGGTCTCGACAAAGAAAAGCGACGCGAGCTATTATAAGGTTAATGGCACTGTTTCTCATTTGCTGGACACCATTCTTTGTCATGCTTCCTATTGGTAAGTTCTTTAAGAATAATGAATAAACAAGTTTAAAAATAATTTTATTTACAGAACTTAGAAAAAAACAGTTAAAATTAATTTGGAAAACTAAAACTAAAACTCAACCAAATAAAATGTTTTAATAATCAAACAAACATTTTAATATTACGAGTTGAGATCAGAATATATTTATTGACAGAACTTAAATAACAAAATAAATAAAACTAAAAACTTAAAAATTTAACAAAAGGGGGTGTCCATGAGGCATGGCGCCAAGAACACTGGCTGCATTTCCACGTTGAATAGCAATAATAGCTTAAACATTTTTTCGTACTTGGACCAAAAGTTTCGAAGCCAAGCGGTACAAGTATCTACATATTTGTACCGCTTTTAACGCAGTAACTACTTACTGCGTTACGTATTTGAGTCACTTGGCCTCTTCTGCAGCTTGCATGATGTTAGCGCACAGTCGGAGACGGACGGCGATGCGGAAACTGCCATTGTCATAAGGAGTTCCAAGGTTGGCAGATGGCAGATGGCGTGTCGTGAAAGTGTCCCGATTCAAATTTAGAGACAGCTTGCAGTCTTGATCACTAGAGGAATTGAAGTGAGCGAGTGAGTGAACGAAAGAACGATAGAACGAGTAGACGGAAGAACGAATGAACGAAACCACGAGTGATCAAAAGAACGAGTAAATGAAAGAACGATTGAACGAAGGATAGAGTGAACGAAAGAACGAGTGAACGAAAGAACGACTGAACGAAAGAACGATTGAACGAAAGAACGATTCAACGAAAGTACGAAAGAACGATTGAACGAAAGAACGATTGAACGAAAGTACGAAAGAACGATTGAACGAAAGAACGATTGAACGGAAGAACAAGTGAAGGAAAGAACGAGTGAACAAAAGAACGAGTGAACGAAAGAACGATTGAACAAAAGAACGAGTGAACTAAAGAACGAGGGAACGAAAGAACTAGTGAATGAAAGAACGACTGAACGAAAGAACGATTGAACGAAAGAACGAGTGAACTAAAGAACGAGTGAACGAAAGTACGAGGATCGAAAAACGAGTTAACGAAAGAACGTTGAACGAAAGACAGAGTGAAAGAAATAACGGGAGAACGAAAGAACGAGTGAACAAGAGAAGAGTGAATGGAAGAAAGGGCATTGAAGTGCCGCGCAAGGTTTTAGAAAGTGTCATAATTATGACAAAATCTAAAATCTATTTTCCAAATATATTTTTTTCCAAATTGTTTTCCAGATTCGCTCTGCGAGTGCGTCTCAGACGTTGCCTGGCAGTGGTGCACTTGGCTCGGCTACGCCAACTCAGCGATGAATCCCATAGTCTACGCCGCAGCGTCGCCCAGTGTGCGACGCGCCTTACACGCCTCCCTTACCACCACTAGCTCCACTAGGAGTACAAAAACTGCAGATATACCCATGACTCCAGTTGTTAGAACGGCATCTTAGACCTTGCACCTTATAAGGGCGTATTTACTCTTTTCCTGGCAGTTGGTACTGACGTCCGTATGAAAACCGTGCGTGGATTTAACAACGCGTTGACTGCAAACGTAAGCGAACGTACTAACTAAAACTAACGTTAGAAGTGACCGTCAGGATAAGACTCAATACGGCATAACTGTAGTTCATAACGATTTGACAATATGGCGGGCCATGTTGTCGTGGAAGAATTGGCACTCTCTCAAATTTAATGACTCAGGGGAGAGTAGAGAATACTCTACTCTGGTGAGTGGAGAGTAGTCTTCTTACCCTATCTGACCATTTTAAAGACTTAGCGACGATTGCTCAGGTAGTGTGGTCAAGATGGTCCAGATCCTGGGTTCATATAAAACGACCTAACTTGCAAAAATGAGCACGCCCCTTAATGGACATTATAATTAAAACCTTGGTCGTAAGCCGGTCTAGCTTCCAGTCTCAAGCAGAAAAACTGTAGCCAAGTCGGAGTGTTCCAGCATTCGTTGATTTTTTTTTATTTGACTGAGTGACGAGTCGAGCAAGTCGTTCATCTGATGGTAAGCGCTACGCCAGCCCAGAACAGTTACAGTGCCACTCAGAACTTTGCATTGCATAATCCTGCGCGGCACTGCACTGCGCTCGTCACCCTGAGACATCGGCTCTAAAGTCACATAATGCCCAGTAATTTCACTGAATTCCCATTCTGGACTTTAGACACCGGAACTTATATCAATAAAAACCCTTTATAATTACTTAATTCTTCATTCAACACTGATCAAAATAGCTAAAAAAATACTTTAAAATAACATTTCCTTTTTTTTTTGCTTCTCAAACCTTTCTTTTATATTATTTTCTTTCTCTATAATCTTTTAGACACTAACTATAATATATAATTCTTGAAAAGACAAACGGACACATTTTTCACCATTGGCATCCTCTAGTCTCTATTTACCAGGATGCCTAAGGGCCTCTGATATGACTTCACGACTGGTACCGACAACGACGGAGACACGGCAACGCTCAGGGCCTTTATTCGCTGCGTCACATGAGATGCCTTGCCGAAAACGCGTGATATAACGCGCCTTAAACTAATCCAAATAAGCGCGTTACGTGTCTAGGTAGCGTATAGCGGCCCAGGGTCCTTATTCGCTGTGCCACATGAGATTCCTCGCCGAAAACGCGTAATGTCTTACCACGCTCAAACTTATTTGGAACATTTTACTTTACAAAACGTGCCTGAAACGCGCTAGCTTCCGTCACGTTATTTTGACAGTTCAAAACGAACGCGTTACGGCTGGTTCTGCCACTAAATTGTGTGCCACCGGGTCTGTTGCTTACTTTTAATGATCGGTTCGCACTTCTAGCATTTTAGACATAAGAATAAAGTACAAAGGTATAAATAAAAGACAGCTTAAAATAAATATTCATTTATTTACACAAGGTATCTTAGAACTTTTGTGTACAGTTTCTTTGGCATGGTCTACTCGTTCTGTTCACTTTATAAATAAATATCATCAGAAAAGATTGCACTCACAAAATACTGTTTCTATAAATATGGATGATAAATCTACGCTTAAATAATAAATTTTAACAACAAACAACAATATTATTTTATTTACAACTTACTTATTTATAAACTTTGCAATAAACTACAAACGATTTAACAACCTATACACTATTTATTTGTGCAAAAATATATCGTTACTGGAGGCATACCATGACCTCTTATAGCGATTCAATTGAAAACCTATACTGAGCCGCGTCGCATAATCGTACCGTGACGTCCTATTTTTTATGTTGCTGCAATTTTCAACCTTAACTGAATCCAGTTTAGGTTGAGATTGGCTTATTAGCGACTCAATTTAGGTTGCTGCAATTTTCAACCTTAACTGAATCCAGTTTAGGTTGAAAATGGCAGCAACATGAAAAATAAGACGTCACGGTACGCTTATGCGACGCGGTTCAGTTTAGGTCCTGAACTGAATCGCTATAAGATGTCATGGTAGGCCTCCTGACCTCTGATATCAATAATTTCAGTTGTAAGGCATTGTTGGTTTTTATCTTCTATAGTTTTATTTTTTTTGTCTGGCGACATTTAAAGTTAAGTAGATTTAGGCATATCAAGTTTCTTGATATGGACAGGCTTTGCACTGTAATCTCCAAGGTTTATTAGGTAATACATGAGGTTTTAATTTATATTTGGAAATTCACCAACATTATTTGATAAAACTTTTATACTTTAAGCCTCTGTAATAATATGGCGCGAGTTAAAAAAGGTCCTTGGTGAAATGGCGTCGGATACTTCAAGATGGCGCTCTCTGATCAACATGGCGTCTGATACCGCAAAATGGCGGCGAGTGGCAAAATGGTGCGCCAAGACCAAAATGGCGTCGGCAAGCCACGATGGCGCGCCATAGTCAACATGGCGTTTAATACATCAAGATGATAATGAGTATTAAAATGGTGCACCTATACCATGGCATCTGGAATGCCAAGATGACGGTAAATGCTACAATGGCGCGCCATAACCAACATGGCGTCTAATACCTCAAGATGGCGCCGAGTGCCAAGATGGCGGCGACGAGGACGTGTGGCTGGGAGAGAGTGCTGGCGCCGCCAAAGTCCCTCGCGTCGGGGGAACAAGTTTTACAAGTGCAGCGTCCAGAGAGACAGTAGCCGGGCTCGTCCTCTTCTGATACGCATTCCTGGAAATGAAGATATATTTTATAAGGACAGATGTTTTCCAAAACACTCCAAATTCACTGCAATTTTTTTATGATACTTTTTTCGGATCTATTAAAATAAAAATAGTCTAAACTCTAAAGCTCTAAAGTCAATAAGCCCAGTAGTTTCACTGGAAACAGTGGCCTTCAAACCGGAACACAGAAATTCTTGCACACTACTGCTTGACGGAAGAATATCTGGCGGCGGTGTGGTACTTCCCCAGGCGGTCTCTTGCAGAAGAGGCCCCGGGAGGACACCCACCTCGTCCCTGCGGCAGTCCTGGCCGGGGCGGCGCCGGTGCCAGCACCGCGGCGGGGTGCCGGCGGCGCGCGCGCTGTAGGAGCACGTGCAGGCGCCGCCGAGGCACAGCGCGGCGCCCGGGGACCGCGCCGAGGCCACGCCGGCCAGGAAGTCGCACTGCACGTCGTACTCACACGCGTCATCCAACGCTTTGACGGCTGCGGAGGAGATGAAAACGAAGATAAGATAACAACTCTTTATTCAACTTTCTCTTCTTCTTTCTTTTCTTAAACCTTTTCTCCTTTTCTTTATTGCACTCCAAGACATACAAGATCGGTGTTGTTTAGCTTCTATTTTGGTAGTTTTCTTACAATATCACTAAAACTATATCGTCATTAAAAGGTACCCAAATCGATGACCTCTAATATTGAAAGACCAAAAAAAAAAAGATATAAAAAGAAGATTAGAGAGAAGAAAAAGAATAGAAGAATAGTAGAATGGCCTATTCATAAAATGGCACATAAGTCTCAAGAGGACCAATTCCTAGAATACCTTATTCTCAGAAATCTTGATATTTTTATCTGGCGCAGTCTTTGACTTTTCTCCCTCTCATCTTTACTCGAACATTACCCACCATATTATACTCAGACCTTTCTAAGTACTGCCTCAATATAACCCGAGTACTTTGTAGTACAAGAACATGTCTTGTATTCTCCATAGATTTCAGCGTAAGAAATATGGCACACATAAATCCATACTGACAACATATTCTTAACATTAGCTTAGCTGTACCAATATTACAGAATAAATCATAGCACTACGCCATACGACCGACATTTCGTATTATGAGACGTGAAAACTAATGTCAAATTGTCAGATTTCGTAACTAACATCTAGTGGGTCAAGAATGCACCTGTATCCACAATGCTGTTGACAATAATCGACATGCATAACGGTAAAACAGCCCGAGATCACCCACCCGATTCCGTAAAGAGCTGTTGGTGTCGGTTCGGTGAGTTTCACCAGCTTTGTATGGATTTTATAGCAGTTTTTTTGTTTGCTTACTTAACTGAGTAATGAAAAAAGTCTTTCGCCTGCTGGTAAGGGCTACGCCTGCGTATAACAATTACAGCGCCACCCAGAACTTTGCGTTGCATAATCTTATCTTATGCACTACGCTTGTCACACCGAGACATTGATTCTGAAGTCTGATACGCCCAGTAATTTCGCTGGAAACAGTGCCCTTCAAACCGGAACACAGTAATATTTGCACACTACTGCTTGGCGGATGAATATCTGGCTAAGGTGTGGTACTTCCCCAGGCGGTCTCTTGCAGAAGAAGCCTACAAATACAACAGTTGCTGCAATCAAGTCACAGTTTAGGCAAAGAGAGCCAAAACGTCGAACAGCACTCTACGATATAAACTTTGGTTATGGTATTAAAAAAATCAGGAACTCCAAATTGGGTCTGACTCTGCTGCACTGCATCACAATTTCCTATTAATAATATATTTTGGTTTCCTATGCGCCAGTTAACCCTGTTCCTTGGAACTCCAATCCAGGAACACCCAATTGGAACTAATTATTGTGCACTGTACCACAATTAGAGACTTTCCAGAAGGTTCACTCACATTCAACACAAGAGTTGGTGTCGTTATGCGCCACCCAGTTGTCCCTGCAGCGGCAAGTCCCGCGGCACTCCAACCCTGGACCGGCGCACTGGAGCTGGTCTTCGCAAGCTTCACCCAGAACCGCGTCTCGGACGCATCTAGAACAGGACATGAAGGGATGAGATAGTTGCCTTACGTTGGCATGCAGCTAGCGATGATGATTGCTTGGTTTGTAATGGTTACCTATAATTTTCGGTGAAGAAAAACAGTGAGAAAACCCACATGCCCGAGAATTAGTTCGGGAATATGTAATCCACCAATCCGGACCGGGCCCCCGTGGATTATGGCCTAATCCTTCTCATGAAAGTGCGGGGAAACCCGTGCTCAGCACAGCACAGCGTGCAGCAGCGTGTGTTGATGATGATATAATATCTATTTTGAAACCTTAAGCACCAAGCAAGAGCTTCAAAACCTTTAGCATAGATATCGTGTCATTGCCATATAATTGGATAATCCTGACAATGGACAACTGACCTGGTGCCATTGTCCCTGGGGCTGTACTGTAGTTGACACGTGCAGTACCCTCGGACGCAGAACGCTTGCCGCTCCAGCGTCGACTCGCCCAAGTAACAGTTCATGTCGGTCTGGCAACGCTCACCGATCACTGAAATCACGAAGGACGTTTCGGGTAGATTAACACACCGTATGTATCGGTACCCCGTGGTGGATCATGGCATAATCCTTCGCAAGAAAGTGAGGGTAGACCCTTTCGGATCTCCTAACTCCTTAAGGATCTGCTGTTAGATACGTCTTTGGCCCTGTGATTGGCGGAAAGTATACTACCAAGCTGTTCTGCCATGTGGTAAGATTGCTGAAGGAAGTCCCTTGAGGGGAACGAAGTAGGCGAATGAGATAGGACCAACTTAAACCCTATTACTACTTAATATTCGCCTTCTTCACAAACCAGGACCTTGAGATTAAATTTCTCCACCAAAGTGGTCAATTCTGTATCAAAATTGAGCTAAAGATCCTGTCAAGGTCTCTGAGAGAGCGTGCGTAAGAATTTCGTCAGTGTGGAGGAAGATGTCAGGTTGTTCTTTAACTTACCAGCAGTCTCATAGCACCGGTCATCCTCGAGGTGGGCTGAGGCGACGCACGCGCATACTCCGTTTGCGCACTCCGAGTGGACACCCATCGTGGAGTGGCACTGGATGTGCTGCACGCATTCCTCTGCGTTGCGAGCCTCTGTAAGAAGAGAAGAATCACAGATAACACAAGGATACTATGGATGGGAAAATTTGAGCAGTGTCTTTGAATAATTTTAAGGTAATTCCGAAAAAATGGACACTGAAGCCGCTCACAAGGAGACCTATCGACTAAAATAGAAGTAGACCAAAAAATTAGATTACTTTGAAACTGAGTAGCCGGGTTTTGATAGTTTTTTTTATGAAGTAGGTGGCTAAACACGCATGCGTCCCACCCGATAATAGTGGTCACCGCCTCCTATGGACATCTGCAACACCAGGGGCATTGCTGGTGCGTTGCCTATCCTTATTAGTAAGGACTCTTTTGCATTTAGTTTTGGACTTATGCTTGTTTTTACCTTTTAAACAGCCTTTGTGCGTGCTGTTGATTGCGGCGTAGACGAATCCATCCTTGCAGACGCAGTAGCTACTCTGTCTGCAAAACGCGTTGTCTGGACAGTCCATGTCCACGCCACATATGTTTCCAGTCCGCCCTAAAACAAGGACCAATATGACGTTACTGCAAATCCTTGAAAACTCAAATTATTTATTGCAAGTATTCAAACACTTATGTCTCAAATACATGGAGACAAATTAATCAAATATGAGCAATTAAACTAATGAGTAACTGCTTATGATTTGAGTTTAAAAAAGGAAATTTCCTTTCAAGTGGTGATTCAGAACTGAATCACGCACAGGAAAAGGAAACTCCATTAACTCTAGCAGTGCTTCGGAAATACGCCTGTCAGAGAAGATGACACCAAGAAACTCTACGGTGATGCTATCTTTTTATCATAATATTCGCGAAGAAGGTCCTAAAGTATTTTCAATCAATGATTATTGTACTTTGTCTACTTAAGCTTTATGGTGTTCAATAAAGAATTAGCCCCTTATTCATAAAAAAAATGTTGAGCGCAATTTTATGAACCGTCACATAACGTTTTATGAGTAAGGGGTTTATTGTATTGTAAACGTGTGCGTTTAGCCTTTATAAGTATGGGTTGTGGCCTTACGTCGTCGCTAGGGACGCTGGGAGAGTCATCGTGAACCCAAACTATCTACGTAGATCTCTACGTAGATAGTTTGGGTTCACGATGACCCAATGATATAAATGACCGTTAATTATTTAACCCATCTGGGTTAAATAATTAACGGTCATTTATATTTTCATCGCGTTGACTTATAAGTTTAGAAAAGTTTAGTTTAAAAAACTGCAGACCCGCGTATTTGATATAAATTTCCACTTAGTACCTCTACGCATTCCTGAGAATTCAATTCTTGATAGACAGACGGACAACGTGATCCTATAAAGGTACAGAACACAAAAAAAAGATGGCGGAATCGAAGGGAAGGGGTAAGCAAGAAGAGAACCAAATATATGACTAAAAATAAAGAAAACATCGCAAGAACATTGCATTGCAAAGGCTTCCTTTAGTCTTGTCAGGGGTGGTGAGTAATGAAGCGTGCCTCCAAATACGATTTCCGAGTCTTAGATATTCATACTAGTGGGGTAAAATGTTAGCTATCTCGGAAATTCAGGCAGTTTTCTGTGCACCATAATATATCTGTATATATAAAAATGTTATGTTGGTTTGTGTACGCGTCAAAAACTCAAAAAGTTCTGCACCGATCGAGCTGAAATTTTAGCATGATATATAATCCGCATCAAGAATTGTTTTTATCTATTTTTTTCATCAGTGACATATCAGCGAATGTGCGAATGTGCCACAGCGACGCGTGGCAGGGTACAGCTAGTTGTTATATAATTATTTTACATTATTTGTCAGATTTTATAAATAAATTAATTTATTATTTTTCCTTACCGTATTTTATTTCGGATATCCGATAGCGTTGGTTATGGATATTCCACCCTTACAAGAAGCTTTAATTAAATATCATCAGTAGCTTTACTTGCTGGTTATACTTAAAAAGCTATGAATGAAGCCATGAAGTGAAACTTCTAATGCGACTTCCAACAAGGTTGCGTTAAACGTTTAACGCTACCATGGATAGGGAATAGAAAGAGACAGAGCGAGAATGAATGCGTGGCGCTCGACGCATGCGCGTAGTATACCAGTTATAGACCAGCGCGAGCGTTAGCAACGAGTAGCGTAAACAATATATGATTTTACTAAACTCAATTTCTACCCCTTCCTATTTTCATTACAAAGATTCACTTCTCCCCGAACAAATTTTTATTACATTATTATTATAAAATGTGAAAGTTTATTTTTAAGAACAAGGGGGTCATGGGCACAAACCAATTAAATATATTTTTAAATAGTATATGATTATATATTTTTTTATAGTTTTGTACAACTTTGTAAACATGTCAAATGCCAATGACTCAAGAAGTATCGCTAGACATAAATATTTGCTAAATCTCATATCGCTTTGTTTCAATACAATGACTTGAACGCGAAACGTATGACGTTAGGTTTGCACAAAGATTTGTGAAGATCTAGATTGCGGTATCTACTTCTAGGTTATTTGCTGGAAAGAAATGGAAAAGAAAAATTGGTTATCTGTAAAGTTGGTTTACGGACGATATAAAATATTAACGTGACAACGTCATAACAAAACATTGTTGAAATGATTGCATATTTTTATGAATAAAATTTAGTCATTTTTTAATAATAAAAGAATAAATTATACTAGTAATTAGATTTTTAAAATGCAAGAATAATTAACCTGTCAAGAAGAGAAGAGAGATAGATGCGGCGCAAGCAATGAGCGTAACGGGACTAACGGAACAATGTGTCAACTTTTTCGTGCATGCAGCCGGCGTTCATCGATTTATTAGACGTTGTCACGTCAAAATTTTTATATTTTTTTTTGCATTGAATTATTTTCATATTGCATCTCTAACAGCGTTTTTTTTAAGGTAATCGCTCCAATAATGAAATAACTATAGAGAGAAAAAGTTCTAGCACTGAAATAACACTGAAAGGTACAATGTCACCTTTGTTTGGACACATTTGTTTGTTAAGTAACGAGTTAACTTGCGAAACTGCCGAGTGAAGTCCCTTATCGTCGCGTGGACAGAAAGTCAAATAAGTATCAAGTTGACGATTAAGTAACGTCTGTCGAAACGATGGTAAGTACTGATAAAGCCATTTTAGGAGATTTGTACTAAGAAATAAATTTTATTTTCAAAATTTCAGTTACGCAGCTGTGGTTAAACTGACTGACTGGGAACAAAATGGACCTATGGGAAGGACCCAACATGATGAGTCCCAGAGACTTCTAATTTCATCATCAACAACCCATATCGTCCCACTGCTGGGCACGGGTCTCCCTTTACTTTCGTGAGGAAGGTTAGGCCATAATCCACCACGGGGGCTCCGTCCAGATTGGTCGAGTACATACCTACCTCCGAAATAATTCTCGACTAGCTATGTGGGTTTCCTTACGATGATTTATTTATTTTACCGAAAAAGTCTTTCTCATTTGATTGTAAGCGCAGTGCAGTGTCGCGCAAAATTATACAATGTCGGTGGCACTGTAGCTGTTATGGGCAGACGTGGCGCTTACCATCAGGTGAACGACTCGTCTCGTTACTCAGTCTAATAAAAAAAAATAGATTGTTGCTACATTTTCAATCTGTTTTGCAGCACTTTCAGATTAGAGTGTAAATATTTCAGTTATAAAAAGTACAATCAAATTAGGGCCAGCCTTGAGCCCAAAGCTGCGGCTATAAAGCCTGACACAAGATGTATAGGTTTACTTTGCACCTATTTGTACTCGCTGTGGGTAAACAAATATTATCTTTAGGAAAATAATGATATAGCGATAAAGACGTTTAGTAACTAGATAGTACCTGTGCGTTTTAGCAGTGAATTAAAAAAAAAATTGGTTGTCTGTAAAGTTGGTTTACGGACGATAGTTTAACGTGACAACGTCATAACAAAACATTGATGAAATGATTGCATACTTTTATGAATAAAATTGAATCGTTTTTTAATAATAAAAGAATAAATACTTGAAATAATACTAGTAATCAGATTTTTAAAATGCAACAATAATTAACCTGTCAAGAAGAGAAGAGAGATGGATGCGGCGCAAGCGTAGAATGAGCGTAACGGGACAATGTGTCATCGGTTTATTAGACGTTGTCACGTCAAAAACAATACCCTACGGCTAAAATGTGTCCTATGTCACTTTCGTGGTTGTGACAAATCACACACATATTTTGCAATATTACATCTAGAAATAATTTACTTAGGACAGTAGTTCCGAAAATCAGTATTTTTCCATTTATGATAGTGAGCGTGAATTCGCCAACAAAACAATTTAAGCCTTATAACAATAGACATAGAGTTCAAAATAATAAGTGCGGCTTGATGTTTTTCGACATCTTCATCAATCTATCTATCTATATATATATCTAGATAGATAGATAGATAGATTTAACATTTATATATATATATATACATAAAAAAATTTAAAAAATAATAATAATAAAAAATAAATTTATAAATAAATATATAAAAATGTTATGTTGGTTTGTGTACGCTTCAAAAACTCAAAAAGTTCTGCACCGATCGAGCTGAAATTTTAGCATGATATATAATCCGCATCAAGGATTGTTTTTATCTATTTTTTTCATCAGTGACATATCAGCGAATGTGCGAATGTGCCACAGCGAAGCGTGGCAGGGCACAGCTAGTAATCGATAAATTTCAACCAAATTACATTAAAAATTCCTCTTGAATCTCTCCGTGGATTGGTAAAAACCGTAGAAAATCTGTTTGGTAGTTTTTGAGTTTATCGCGACAGACAGACTTCGTTTTATAATACATAGTGATACAAAACTCATAAGCACTGGAAGAAGCTGCATCATCTCTTATTGCGATAAAGTACCAAAACACGTTCTAGTGTCGACTCAACCAATCCCTGCACTCCTTGTAACCGAAACTTTGCCGCAATACAAAACTAGTCACTACCATTGGGATTAAAAGAAATGTCAACGTCTCTCATTGTGACAAGGTACGAAAGTGTATAGTAAAGACGACTCTATTATGGGCAATGGGGCGAAAACGAGACGAATTGCCGCGATGCTCCTAACGGTGATGGCGATTATTCGAAATTCCCGTGGCTTTGTACAATCGCGCGAGATGCCAAGTTATTGCGCTGATTTTGATGGACAATTTATGATTTTATGCTTTATTGGTACAGTTTATCTATACCTACTGTTAGTAAGCCTGTTAAGGTCCAAAATTAACAACTTCTGAGCGAAGTTCATAATCATCATCAACCCACATCGTCCCACTGCTGAGCACGGGTCTCCCCTCGCTCTCGTGAGGAGGGTTAGGCCATAATCCACCACGGAGGGCACATCCGGATTGGTGGATCACCTACCTGCCTCTGAAATTCTCGAGTAGGTATGTGGCTTCGCTCACGATAATCATGAAAAGCGAGTGATTATTACGTACATATGTTTTACAAGAAACACATTGGTACGTGCCTGCACTGGGATTTGAACTCACGACCTTCTGATTGGAAGGCGGACGTTCTCCCACTAGGCTACCACCGCTAATTGCGAAGTTAAAGTTAACAATTAACACGTTCAGTGCTGAGAACACAACTGTCGTGTTCTTCACAACTTGCCGCGAGTGCGGCAAAACACAACTGTTGCGTTTGTTGTATGGGAAAACACTATGGAGCGTGCAGAGCCGCACCCGTGGCGAAGCGTTAAAAAACGTTTAATTGTCACTTCATTTTTGAGTCTTCATTTTATGGGCTCGACGTATCAGCTCTCAAGTTGTTTAAAAAGCAATTTATGGTAAGCACAAATATATGTCAGACCTTGTCCCCAATGTGTTGGATAAGGTAATCCGTCTTGCTCAAAAGTCACTCTACCGACACGACGACGGCGAAGGCGACATGCGCATCTACCGTGTACAGTCAACGACAAAAGAAAGAAAACATTTCTTTTGACACAATTGCACACAGCAACGAACACGTAAACATCGAAAGATGAAGACGCCTAGCATTTTTTTTTGGGAAGGCACACCGTCTCCATTTTGAAAGGTAGCGGGCCGGTTGGGAAAATTTTGATTCCCATCATCCCAACGGGTAAAATAAAAAAAAATAAAGTGGTGGTAATAATTTTGACAACTTCAGTGGCTTTAACATTGACCATGGTCACAGATAAAAAAATATATGCATAAATCATATTGATGATGATCCACCAATCCGGACCGGGGCCCGTTGTTGATTATGGCCTAATCCTCTTCATGCAAGTGAGGGTAGACCCATGGTCTGCAGATGTGAGTTGATGCTGATAATTTTTGTTTTTTTTTTGACGTGACAACGTCTAAT
The DNA here is from genome assembly GCA_912999815.1 of Campaea margaritaria. NCBI lineage: Eukaryota > Metazoa > Arthropoda > Insecta > Lepidoptera > Geometridae > Campaea > Campaea margaritaria. The sequence continues at coordinate 12,041,914 of OU538791.1, forward strand.
AAATCAATGAACGCCGGCTGCATGCACGAAAAAGTTGACACATTGTCCCGTTACGCTCAATGTACGCTTGCGCCGCATCTATCTCTCTTCTCTTCTTGACAGGTTAATTATTCTTGCATTTTAAAAATCTGATTACTAGTATAATTTCAAGTATTTATTCTTTTATTATTAAAAAATGATTAAATTTTATTCATAAAAGTATGCAATCATTTCATCAATGTTTTGTTATGGCGTTGTCACGTTAAAGTATCGTCCGTAAACCAACTTTATTTTATTAAATTTTATGTTTCTCATAATTATATATTTTGTGCGCGAATAGACCCCATTTAGTGTGCTAAAATATGATTTAAAACTTTGATGTTTTATGTGTATGTACAAAACCAAACACGACGTTAAATCATGGTTAGGTAATTATATCGTTGACTGTACCAAATCAATGGTAGACTACATGGTCTACGGTTTTAGGAAGGACGACCTAGTTACATAGCTTTTATGCGATTAGGTACTATTTTCGTTACAGTTTATTTTTAACGCCACGCCTGCCCATAACAGAGGCCAAAAAATTTTAAACAAATAGTTCCAATGTTCATTTCGATTCCAATAATTACATAATAACAAAAAGCGGGAAATAAGCAATTTCTCGCTCGATATAAAAACTGGAGAGGAACGGAAACGTGTCGTCGTCGATGGATGAATTTGTATGGGAACCGTGAGAAGGCGATGTAAGTCATGTAACCCACATACACGAGAGGCCATGATCTTAAACGATCTAACCGAAGGACCACGCATGCTCGTTCATTTTTATCACGCTTTGATGAGCTGCACCTGTATATCTATCAATCTATGTAGAATCTGTATCTTTGAATGTAAATTTCACCAACTTCAAGACGTTCGATTAACTTGAATAGAGGATAGATTGCATGGAGGACAATACAATTAGTTTTTTAAACTATAATTTATTCAAACGCAAACCATAATCAGTTACCTACTCATTAATTTAGTTGATCATATTATGTATTTGTTTTATCTCTATGTATATGAAACTTTAAGTGTTTGAACTGTTAAACGGCTGTAATATTGTCTACTTACAATAAACGACTTGAGTTTTGCTAACGTTAACCTCTCTGCCAAAGTTATATGATCGACTGTTCGTATAACGGTTGTAAACTCGTAATCTCCGACTATTTTACTCGGGCTTTATTTATTGAAATTATAAGTGTAATGTGTCTTCCTCGTCCTCCGCCACCCCCGTTGAAACTGACAGATACTTTTGTTCGCAAAGTTAGATGCGTGTCGGGTCCATAGAGTAATATAAAACGTCCTCGATCATGATAATTGTCCGATCTCAAGATAAAGGTGGTGATCATTAATGCACATATATCTGTATAATCTATTTTTACTTTTATCTCGACTTTTATGTTCTTCGAGATTAGCATCTACATGTATAAAATATCGACTCGATCTGTTAATCTCGAGTGATTTAGTAATTCACAAAATCTTATCAGATATCTACCTATAAGGTAATAGACATCACAAAGCTTACATCGCTTAAAGTATTTTAAAGTCTCACTCGCGTCGATCCAACGGCAACTTTAAATTTTTCCGAAATAATAAAGAATCTATCCTATGTATTTTATTGAGACCTTAATTATCTATATACCAAATTTCATCCAATTACGTTCAGCCGTTGTGGCGTGAAGAGCGAACAAACACACAGACACACAAACTTTCGCATTGATAACAGTAGCTGCGCCCTGCGGTTTCACCCGCGTTGAATATAATCCCATGGGAACCGTTTATTTTTACGGGATAAAAAGTATCTTATGTGGTAATCCAGGTAATAAACTATCTGTGGGCAGAATTTCATCCAAATCCGTTTAGTAGTTTTTGCGTGAAAGAGTAACAAACATACATCCATCTTCATAAACTTTCACAGTAGGATAGTATTAGCGGAATAAATGGGATAAGATTTCGTATAGAAAACATTCAAAATTAAATATCTTTATCCACATGCATTCATAGAGGATGCACGAAATTTAACTGACTCTTCTCGGATTCAGAATACGTCCATTCAAAAAGAAGCGCCAAGAAACTCGATTTTGAATGCCAGGAACGCACTGAGAATACGAAATTCGGATGATCGAAAATATACTACAAGCTACTGGACTGGGGCTACTCTATGAGTTACTGGCCTCTAGCTTCACGGCTACATTCATTAATTATATAACAAATCACATGACTTTACTTTTAACCACGAAGGACTCTATTCGCTACACACATTTATATCAAACTATTATAATATAAACAAACGCATAAAACACTTACGTTTCTCGGGACCCTGCGCTATCGCCGAGCCCAGAAGCGCCAACAGGCACAACTCCCATCCTCCCATCGCGTGACGTCGCCAACAACCGGGAACTACAGCCTGGTAACAACCGGTAACAACCGGGGCGGCCGGTAACAACCAGGGTGACCGATAACAAGGACGGCCGGGAACAATCGGCCAGGAATCCAAGCCGTAGCACGCTCGCGTTCGTCTACAACAAAAACCTCTATTTTAATAAGGTAGTCTTACGGTGCGATAAGATAAAATGATTAATTAGTGTGATAGGAAAAACACTTCGTTGTCACGAGACAAAGGGAGCCGGGGCTATCTCTGAGAGTTATCAGAGATGGTTGTTTTTCTTAGAAAATAGGCCGTTGATTTATTAGAATTCGCACTTTCGTGATAGCGTTACGCACGTTGGATTCCGCAATTGATTTTTTAATCGATTTCAATGATGCGTTACGTAATCTATCTCTTCTCAGCGGGGGGTAATTTAGTAGTTGTGCCCTGCGGCTTTAACTGGTGAAGTATCGCCATAAAAATTTAAATCGGAAGTTAGAAAAAAAAAACAAAATTAAATGGAAAATTCAGCTATAAGTAATATTGCTATCCAATAATCTTCTTATTAGTGAATGGAAGATAATGAGTGACAGGACATACCTACTCCACGGCATCGCATGAAGTGGATTTTTGTATGGCACAGGATAATATAAATCATTTATATCTTTTCCAAAAGGTCCTTAAATATTTCGTTCACAAATGAGACGTTGTCTATGGGAATACGCAATTTTTTTTTATTTGACTGAGTGACGAGATGAAGAAGTCGGTCACCTGATGGTAAGCGCTACGCCTGCCCATAACAGTCACAGCACCACCCAGAACCCTGCATTGTATAATCCTGCGCGGCACTGCACTGCGCTCGTCACCCTGAGACATCGGTTCTAAAGTCTCATATGCCCAGTAATTTCGCTGGATAAAGTGCTGTCGGTTGGTAGCCTACCCTGTTCCTAAGTATTTGTGTAAAGACTCGACTGACTACCTTAAACTAAACATAAAGCAGGCGCTATACATGATTTTTCTCACGAATCAAACACTTATTCACAGTTGAAATACCTACATAAACTCTCCTATTACTCACTCAAGATACAAATCTGCAAAACTATCATAGTTACTATCAGATTAACGGCTAAATAACCAGTCATTGATGTTTTACAAATCGTCGGTGCCCGGGAACAAAAGAAAGCTGATGGCTGCTATAATTTGTTGGAAGGTTCGGCTCTAGTGGACACGAGGGGATTTAGTTCTCACGGCGATCGTAGCGATGAAATTTGAAGAGAAATGGAACTCGCATTGCAGGAAGACTCTCTATGTAGAGTGAAGGTTTTTATGGATATCAATAGATAGATAACCTCTTTTATGAAACACCACAGAACTAAAAAAACTTAAAAACTAAAACAAATGAAATCACTATTGTAAAGATTTTGGAAATCGATATGTAATAGGTATGTTGTCTCTTAGTGTATAAGGCAAGACACCTAGACTGCCAGCATACAACAGAAAGCTTTTTCTTAGGCGCTTTTTAAAGGACAGGAACGCTAAGTTAGAATTTTGCTCACGGCCATCTATCTATATTTAAAAATGAATCCCTTTTTACGTTGGCCACGTCTTACTTAAAAACGACTACACAAATTTGGATATTTTTTGGTTTTAAGGAAAAAATAATTGGTAAATACTGAAAGTGATTTTTTCTTTGTATGAATTTTGTATAAACTCGCGATTTGGCACTGACTTTTTTTCTTTTTTTTTCATGTACGTCAGTTTATTTTCCTGTGTGACACGGGCTTTAGAGTCCTTGCGGGAAAACTGGAATGACACGGGTAAAACCACGTGCGCAGCTAGTTTAATATTATAAAAGCGATGTTTTTAATATGTAGATATGAAAAAGTATTATATACATTAATAAAATATCCTATGATATATAATTACAAGAGGGCGATGCGCACGTACAAACTTACGGGTAGGTAGGAAATAGTAGAAACATTATCACAGATCACCTAATAGTTCTCTATAGATTACTTCTATTGAAAATAAGCGACAAATTGAGAAAGAACATTTATTCTTCAAAACCTGCTAAAACCAATTAGAAGTCATTACTTCACGTGCAAAAGTATCATTGTACCACTAATTCAATAACCAACTTTCGTCGGAATGCACGCGCATTATCCATTTCAATGGAAAATTCGTGAATCGACGCTTGTGCAACATGTTACGCAAATACGTGAACGGCCTCAACAGTATCGATGAGGAAAGTGTTCACAATGAAGAACTGCAAGGGCAGATTAATTGAGAATACATTAGGTTAGCCCCCCCCCCCCCCCATATGCACAGTCCCGCTGCTTGATCACGTAACTTTGCAGTAACTCAGTGGCAGCAATAAATACGCGATTGGTCGCAAAACGTAACGAAATTATGTTACAAACTAGCAGCGATCCGCAGTTTCACCCGTGTTATTTATTATACCACAGGAACAGGTAATTTTTACGGGATAAAAAGTATCCTATGTTCTATTCCAGGACCTAAAGTATTTATGTACTAAATTTCATCAAAATCTGTTCTGCTGTTTCGGCGTGAAGAGAGGACAAACACACTAATACACAAACTTTCACATTGATTATACAATCAAGATACGATTAGTGAGAATAGAGACAGAAAAATGACATTCCGGATTTGTGGGTCCGGCTCTAACTGATCCATAAATGTGTATAAAAAGTTTTCTTTGTTCTGGAACCTTATCTAGCTAGAATTCTCTGCATTAATACCTAGACTTAGCGCAAATATTTGACGAAGTAAAAACACTTAGCCACCAATTAAAACACGCCTTAACCGGTCACATGTTACATATTATGTGGAATCTTTTGAAAGCGACATTCAAGGGTTAACGAATTATTTGTTTTTAAAACTGTGAAATGCCAATTCGCTTTAACTAAGATACATAATGGCCAGTGGCGGATTCAGGACTTTGGTTAGGGAGGGGGCTTGACCAGCGGGGGTGTTTGGTTTGTCCGCATATTTTATTAATAAACTATCTGTGCTCGGCATGCGTTGCAATGCCATATTAAGTTTAAACTAAACTGTAGAACTGTAAATAAATAAAGAAATAATAAAAAATAGGGTTTCTAGACAGTTTCAGACGTCGGGTCGTCTTCAGAGACGGAGGCGTGACGACATCGAGTCTTTTAAAAATGATTGGAAGGAACTAGCGCTGGATCAAGACAAGGGGAAAGAATCGGGGAGATCTTTGCCCAGCAGTGAGATGTAATGTGATACTATAGGTAAAAAAAAATCTATCCTGAAAATTGCCTGAAAAATTCATCAAAATAGGTCCATCCGTTTTGGAGTCCACAGGGAACATAAATAGATAGATAGATAAACTCTTTATTGAAACACCACAGAACAAAGAAAACTTAAACACTAGAACAAAACAATTTTAACAATTAGTGTCACAATGGGCGGTCTTATCGCTCAGAGCGATCTCTTCCAGATAACCATGCATGGGGATGAGTAACTAGGAGATAGAGTTTGGGCTCATTTAGATCAGCTAACATTAACTATGTCAAATAAGTACGTATATTATGAAAAATTATCTATAAAAATACATATTCTAAAATAAAACCCTTTAAATTTCTGTACTTACCTTCATCTGTAAGATATAGTAGAAACTACAAAAAAAAAACATCTATTTTATTCTTTAGCTCCAAAAATGGCCAATTGGGTGGCAATGTCACAGAATAACCATTAGTACGCAGAGTGGCAAACCCATAAGCACTGTGATTACTTGATTAGATTAGGCAATGTACAAAACTAAACCACCATCCTATAATAATAACTAACTCCCCAACACCTCCAAGGTTATACACCTATTGACGTACAATAATATAAGTGCGTACAAACTTAACGATTTGTAAAACAGTTAAATGTACATAATATATGGAACATAGCATACTTTGCCATAGGGGAAACAGAACAGTAAGTTATCTTCAACAAACGCGCCCTGTATTATAATTATGAGCATACACGCACACATACAGCTTGCACATAGGGACAATAATGATTATTCTAGCGCCTGTGGCTACATTACGCCGCTCAAGGAATCTCACTTATTTTATAATCGAGCAGCGCCCTGGTATTTCATACGCGTTCACTATTATCCCACAGGAACCGTTCATTTTTTTACGGGATAAAAAGTGTCCTATGTTTTGTACTAGAATCTAAAGTATAATGTACACTAAATTTTGTTCTGTTTTGGACTGAAGAGAGGACAAACACAGAAACGCGCAAAATAAAATACACAGCGCACCTAAAAAGTTTTCACTTAAAATAAAAGATAACTTACTTCCTCATTTCCACTGTGACTTGGTTGTTGTTTTGTGAGTTTCAGGGTCAAGAACGCCTTCAGACGAGTTTTTGCTCCGTCGTAAATACGTTCTACTGCATATTACCTATTCTGTGTACTGTTTGTCACGATTTTTATGAACAGTACATACTATGTTACGTAACCTTATTCTATGTATTAACTTGCTTAAGTTATATGCAGATAATATGCGTAGTAAAATATTTTACATGTTTTATCATTTGTAAACTGTGCTTGATTAGGTTTTTTCCCATAGATCCATAGACCCATAGACTCATTGTTGTCGAAATTTTAACTTTCATATAAGTACATACATTTGGTGCCTAAAATAAACTTACTACTTACAGCTACTAACAACGTTATAATTGGCAAGGTGGCGTAATTGGGTGATGAGCTGACTGCGAGCCGTAAGGTCGTGGGTTCGATACCACAGGGTCGGGATCTGCGTATGTGATCATGTCGCATTATTATTATTATATGTACCAAGTACCTATATAAAAATTATATTATATGTAGGTACTTGCTCGTACATGAATACATGAATTTTACATAAGATTCCCAGTATTATAATAATATTTTAACTCATAACTAGCAGCGCGAAGCGGTTTCACTCGCGTTATCTTTTATCCCAAAGAAACCGTTAATTTTTACCGGATGAAAGTATTCTATGTTCTTTGAAAGGAATTAAAATATCTATAATACTAAATTAACAAACTGTCGCATTTATATCATTAGTAACATATTATTGAGATAACAATAAGGCTAGGTAATGCGTTAAAAATCATAACAAAAGCAAATATTTCAACGCAATAATTCATGCTTTTCATTCAGAAATACCGGCAACTTACGCAAGAACTAAGGACAATCTAAGTTCATAAAAAAATAAACCGTATCACGAGATCGTGACCGGATAAGATGCGCGTGCGCCTCTCCAACACGATGCGATCTCGACAAAAAGTCGCCGCCGGTGTTGCCAGCTCCAATTAAAAGAGTAATCCAGATCAGCTTTAAAACATTCGAAAAAAACAATACATTTAATTGTATTTTCATCAATCACGTCGACTGTTGAAAACACACAATTTAGTATTTTTGTAAAAATTAAAACGAACTTTTTTCGAAAACATGCCTGTCGTGAGAACCGCTGTGCTGTATTGACAGTTTTATCACAACAGTTGTGTGCTCAACAGCGGATTGAGTTTAGTTACGACGCAATGCCAGTGCTAGTTAACACACACGTTGCGTGAAGATTCGCAAAATTGCCAAAAATCGGTTCAGCGGTCAACGTCCTTGTTAAATTTCAAGTTAATCGGACGTCTTGGAGTTGGTGAAATTTACGTTCAATGATTCCGTTACATAGATAGATAGATAGATAGCTAAAAAAAGCGTGTTAAAAATTTAGATTAGTTCAAAAAAGCCAAATGTTTGATTGTTATTTAAATCACTAAAATATTATATTATTATGGATTTGTTCCATGTATTTTCTGTTAGTTATTTCCTGTATTGTGTTTCCTTTTGGTGCACAATTAAGCCATTTTCTATTCTATCCCAATTTTGTTTTTCACTTATAACAGCGGTACCTACTCATGTTTATGTTACATTTGTGATAAGGGCTTACTATGTGCCAGGAATCTTAATCAATACCCAAGCCCATAATTTTGATGATGTTGATTTAGAGCTAAATGTAGCTATAAAAATTCGGAGCTGGCAACCCTGCCGGCGAGTAATCGACTGTCATCTCGTAAATGGAACTCAGTTTTGTACGAGTTGATGGAGTTAGTTCCTTGAGTCGAGTAACTTCCTCGATTGAGGTTTGAGATAAGTTAAGTGTATTCAGTTCTCTATGTATAGCCTTGTTCATGCATGCACTGTACTATATATTTCTAGAATCAAATATTATATTTTAACCGCCATCATCAACCCATATCGTCCCACTGCTGAGCACGGGTCTTCCTTCACTTTCGTGAGGAGGATTAGGCCATTATCCGCCACGGGGATCCATTTACCTACCTCCGAAATAATTCTCGGGCTGGTATGTGGATTTCTTCACGATATTTTCCTTCATCGAAAAACAAGTGATAATTAATTACAGATATTATCAAGGACCGATGTTAAAACAAAAAAAAAATACGCTAATAGCAAGCCGAATTAAAAAGTAATTAAATTTATGGTAAAAAAGCGGGGGCGCTTCTTACTTTATATTTTTTATATGTCATTACCGTCACCCTGGCATCCCCACTAAAATGAGGTTCTATAATAACATGGCGGTGAGTTTAGTCACAGAAACTGTCATTCCTCGGACTGGGGGCCATTTTGTCACTTAATTAAAATACCACAAAAGATTTGTCACGCATGTTTCCTCCATAAAACCGTTTTATAGCCCAATTCCACAATGGCCAAGCATCAAATCCGTTCGACATAACTTGACAATACTTCCTTTGTGCGTCTCTCAAACTCTCAATTTACATAGGAAGCCCCTTTTGACATGAAGCTATAAGTTTGGACATATTCTGAACGCTTTTTCGTAAATAACGCTTTGTATATTGTTTTTACAGTGGGAGTATTTTACAGCTACTGAGTACCTACCTAACAATTTTTTTGACGTGACTACGTATAATAAATCGATGAACGCCGGCTGCATGCACGAATACGGAATAGTCCCATTACGATCATTGTACGCTTGCGCCGCATCTATCTCTCTTCTCTTCTTGACAGGTTAATTATTCTTGCATTTAAAAAATCGGGCTACTAGTTTAATTTCAAGTGTTTATTGTTTAAAAATTAATTCAATTTTATTCATAAAAGTATGCAATCATTTCATCAATGTTTTGTTATGACGTTAAACTATCGTCCGTAAACCAACTTTACCGACAACCGATTCTTTTTAAATTTTACTGAGCGACAATGTGAGCAAGTCGTCACCAGATGGTAAGTGCTACTCCTGCCCATAACAGTTACCTACAGTAAGTTTTACTATAGCAAAAGGAATCCATACTAAGTAAATTGGCAACTTCTAGTTAGTTGGTTAGTTAGTTTAGTTAATTAGTTAGTAAGTGGTTAGTTAGTTTTAGTTGTTCTCTTGTTTTGTTCACCAAACCGCCCACAAAGCTTTCAAGCCATGACGTAATTTAGTAGCAAATCCAAAACCAGTCTGAATGAAAACATACTGCCGGAATGCCACCGACAAAGACTACGGGTTCCATAGATTCACACCCCATTGCCAGGGCCGGATTAACCCTATCAGGGCCCCTAGGCAATGCAATTCTCGGGGGCCCTTTGCTTTACCCTTTGGTTACTTTTTAAAATATTTTTTTTTCTATTACAAAAGTCGAGTAGATCACCAAACTAACATCTCGTCGAGTGTTGAAAAGAAGAAAGTATAATATTGGCGAAGAATACAAATTCTCAAAAAATTCAATTGTAAGAAACGTTTTTTTTTCTTTGTGCGCGGCCCGCATCGGCTGCGTCGACTAGGCCCCCGTGGGCCCCTAGGCAGTTGCCCAATCCGCCTTATGGATAACCCGGACCTGCCCATTGTTATCGAGGTCCTCCTCAAGGCCTCGGTCTTTGCCACGTTCGGAAAAACTCAAATTATAAATTTTCCCGGTAATTTTTCCGCCAGCCATACAATTTTTTTGCTGTTGTGGTATAACTGACAGTTACCACAGCTCTCCACGATCAATTTCACCGTTTTAGGTGACAGCAACAAGGCTGCAAACAATAAGGCCCTCTCCACACGTCCGCAGACCCCACCACTGAGTGGGCTCAGACAATCAGGTATTGTCCGTATGAAGCAGCCGTGACGAACGCGGCTTTATTTCCACGTGTGTTATTCTAGAATCTACCACTTTTAAGCTATTGATACTGAATTAATTGATAATTGTATCTATAGCCTAATCTCTTACACTTTACCACGCCTTAGGACATGTAGCTATTATTGTGTCCCTGAATTGTTAGGCTATGTCTGATGTTGTTAAAAAACATACACCTAAAGAAAGAGCCTAAAATACTAATAATAAATGGTAAAGTCAAAAAACTCCAAAAACTCCTTTCGCTTTAAAAAAAATCCAATCCCCAGGCGGCCTTTTACTACATATCCTAAGGCCCTTTTCACATTTCTTGTGAATCACTCCGTTATGTAATTCTATGCGAAATCATCCAGTAGTAGCTCCTGCCAATACAGAGGCAAATAAAATCGCGATAATAAAAAAAAACAAAAACTAGTATTTAGATAATTTGTTTTAAAAATCTTCTGACACGCGATTCAGCTCATAAAAAAAGTGTCGTCATACACCTGACTCATACAAACTCATACATTAATGCACCTGATACTGAACACTGACTCATTAGTTTCATTACTGCATTACAAAAAAAAAACAAGATAACATCAAAGTTATTTCTTGTTGTTAGCTAACGTGAAGATTTATAGAAGCTGAAACTGAAGGAAAACAATATTATATTGCAACTAGCTGCGGTCCGCGGTTTCACTCGCGTTGACTATCATCTCTAAGGAACCTATAATTTTACGGCATAAAAAGCATCATAGATGGAATCCAGCTAATAAATTCTATCAGTGTATCAATTTTAATTCAAACCGCGTTCAGTCATTTTTGCATGATTGAGTAATAAACATCCAAACATATTATAGAATCTTTCACATTTATAATATTAGTAGAATTTCAACTCGAATATGGGTCGTTCCCACGGATCCACAGCCCATTGTTGGCTAAAAAAAAATAGGGCAGTTTTGACACATCTACCTACATTATATACAATTCATACAAAATTCTTAGGTCCATGTATAAAAATACACTCAGCCCACTGTAGTAGAAACGAGCATATCACATTGTCCTATATGACAACAATAACATAATCACAGAATATAGAAACAGTACCATAGTGTTATAAAAACATAGTACGTACATTAGTGAAGCCTTACTTGTTGTGCTTCCGATGTAAAGTGCAATGCATGCATCGGAACCGCACATAAACTGTATTCCCATCTTTATGATGTCTTTGAGTTCTTTTTTTTTTTTCAAAAAGCCTAAGCATGGCTTTGAGAAAAAAATCATGGACTTATAGGAAGGACCCATTGTTACGTCCCACGGTCCCAACTCCTTTAAAAAGTTAGTAGAAAGGCTTTTCATTATTAAAACGGGGCCATATTTTATGGGTTTTTTATAGAGCCCGGAAGCATGGAGTAACTGTTATGGAAAACAAATGAATGTCATTTGTTATTGCTTGGCGTTGCGTGTCCTCGTGTATATTATCTACGTAGGTATATAATAATTATAAATGTTCGTCCTATTTGGTGATTTTAATGCCTAGAAAAAAACAATATCGAATCTATCGATTGATCTCGATTATTGATTATGATTGGGGCGTCCTTTGGCGTCCGTTTGTCACGCTATCCAAGGGTCTAGGAAGGTCTATCTTCCAAATAGTTCCAAATAGAGCTTAGATGTCATGCCAATGAACGGTTACCCATCCAAATGGGTGCCGCAAAGGACATTGCATCGGTTAAGATCATAAGTCAAACTATTTTAACGAGCTGTCATTTTAAAATAATATCTAAGTACAATCCATGTCTCATACGCTTTGATGTAAGTCATCTGATTTGTTACCTAACTTTAAGTAGAAACATTTTCATTCAATTAATAATCAATAAAAAAAAGAGAACGTTAATCCTTTAAATAATTCAATTGTATATTGAATTAATTACCTACCAATAATTACCTAACAAAAAATTTACAAAAAAGAGAAACCTAAACCGTAAAAATCTAACAAACGTCGGTGTCCATGAGACATAGTTCCAAGAACGCAAGCATTATCAATCCAATTAAAAAACTATCGACCATAGATTCATTAGAATTTGACACTCACTTTCCAAAACGAACCGTGCAATATCCCAGACACAACCCGTGTATCACATAACTTAATTGGCAATAAAAATGCATCGCGAAACCGCAAAAGTGGACCGAAAAATCGTAACACTTTCTAAAAAAATGCCTCTACCGTCTACCGTGAGATTTCAGCCGGAATCCGAGCCTTTTATTATGTTACGTATGTGTTCACATGACACTGCAGGAATGTAATAGTAATTGTGATTACTTCATCTAGTGCAATTTGATATTTTGCGTTTTGAACACAATCTAAGTTAACATGCACGTCAACACTTAATAGCTCAGCATAATAGACGTGGAAATGTAGACAGTACCTAATAATAATAATCGTGTCAATTTTGGAGGCATATGTCATCATCATCATAGTCATCAACCCATATCAGCCCACTGCTGAGCATGGGTCTCTCCTCAGGAAGGCCACCACGGGGGCCCGGTCTGGTTTGGTGGATAACATACTCGTATCTACCTCCGAAATAATTCTCGAAATAAAACCTGTGAACTATGCCGTATTATATAAATTATTATATTATATCACGCAGGTTCTTAGCGTGTTGGTGTCCTAGCGATGTAGCTAGTATGAAAATCGGACAATTTGTCATTTTGCCCATACTAAAAACATTTAATGAATCCTATTTTAATTTCCATTTGCGTTATATAATAGGGCTGCCAATGTGTATTGATAGACGATGCGATCGAAGGTGGTAAACACGCTTAGGAACAGTAACTAAACAAAAAACAAGCAAACAACATTGTTCGACTTTAAACTGTAGAAACAATGCCAATTATAATGGAAATATTTGTCTAATTCGGCATCGGCCGTGACGATTTTTATCTAATTCAATGCCACTAAGGACAGAAGCCGTGGCATTAGCTGTCACAATAATAAGGTAAGCATAATTATTTATGGGATATTTGTCGGAATACCAACCATGTGATGGACGTCCATCGATTAGGTAAGGCTTTTTCACAAACTTTTGTTGTTTCGCGCATAATATTATTCAGGAAGTTGACCAAATTATCGAGTATCATATTTGGGAATAAATTTTACATAGGTGCCTAAATAAAAGCTGTATGTCTGCAGCCTTATTATATTTAAAACAAATTAAAGTAAAAATCGGATTCATTTGACGATTTTAGTACAAGGAAACATGTAAAATGAATCCTAATTTCATTTTTATTTGTGATATACTACTAATAGGTACGATTACTGGTGGTCATTAAATTATGAATATCGGGAAAAACCCGGAAAATTATAAAAACAAAAGTCATATCATGGTCTCCCCAAAATCTTCAGGAAAAAAGCATCTACCAACATTAAGCATCTATCAACATTACAGAATCGTGACGTTATCAACTAGACCACAGAATATAATATAATAAATAAGTATGACCAACCTGACGGCCTGAAAGTCGAAATTTTATAATATATAATTAGGTAACTTGAAATGTTTTAAGACGTTTCAATGGCTTAATGCAACAATAATGCGAAGCCAAAACTTGAAATAACAACAAAATTGTTACCAAGGCAAAACTAAAAAAGATTATTAGATATTCGTAAACCAAACTCACTTTAAATGGACTTTCATTAAAAACTAAAGTATAATATTCACAAAGTTAAAGACTTACGATTTCAAACAAAAAAAAAATAATTATTCAAATATTTTCTAAAATCCTAGATATGTTATGAGTTAACATAACTATTTACATAAAAAAGTTGAATTGAGGACTTACTTTATTAAGAGTTAGTTAAAACTTAACAAATAATTAATAATCGTATTACCTAGATCAACATTAAAAAAGAAACCGGTATTATACCAACAAAAAACTCATTTAAATAAAATAGCGATACTTCTCAGTTAAAATAACCACCAAAATATGTAAATACGCTAAAAATATTTCAGCAGATTCAAATAGGCAAGACACCTGTATATCAAATTGATCAATTACTAGAAAAAAATTAACAAATCAAACTAACCTAATTCCAAACGGCACTCCAAAACAATCACACGGTAATCACTATCAGGACACGTCACTATTAGAAACAATCATCATTATCACTGGAACTGTATACACCGGTATCACTCGATATATTTGCTATTGCGTTGCAATTGTATCGTGTGGTGGAGGCGACCTACGATCGCAGTGGTCAGCAATCGACTGAGTGAACTGTTTGTACGATTGTCGATTGTTTGTTGTACGCAACAGGGAAATCGAGTTGTGAAAATTGTTTTTCACACGTCTATTAATAGTGGTTGCTGTGTTTATTATGTGATTGGAATTGGATTAGTTTTTACTAAGCAAGTGGTGGGATTGGTCACGGTTTTTAACTTCTTTATTAGTAGACTTGAAGTTAGAATTTTGTTATTTAGATTAGGATACATTGGAATAGAATTAATTAAGACATATTTTTTTTAATTTTTATTTATTGGGTTTGGCAGGTACCTAATCAAGATACGAAAAAATGGGGAAGAGCTTTGGTCAGCAGTGGGACAGTAAATAAGCACTTTATTACATTTCATTTAACCACAGCGTAATGGTTTATTTACGGCTCATTTTTTATCAATCAACAACTTAATCTTATCAATTAATAGTTTTCGAATACGAATAAAACATTTTCAGAAAGACTACAAAGTCTCTCTACGATATAACATTTCATCAAAATCCGTTTAGCCGGTGGTAATATAATTATGAATATACTGGGGGTCTTTTTTTGAAATTCTATCCATTTGGTGACAAAATGGCCGATTCTCGATGATTTCTTGTAGAAAATCGGCCATTTTGATTAAATTTACCACCCGATGAGATTCAAACACACCTTAATCGTAGTGATTAACACATAATTATTATACTTTCGTATTTATAGCGTCGTGGAATAACAATGCTGCAAGGTACATCTATACAAACTATATCGGTTATCGCATTTTTCAATCGAATTCGATATCGAGTCGTTAACTGATTGGTATACTGTGGTTACAACAAGTGGTTGAATGATAAGAAAGTTAGATACCAGTGATAGGAATTTGATTCGGTTGTTTCGTGCATCAATGTAATTATAGGTTACTTTTGCTTGTATATTATAGCATAGGTACCTACGCACCCAAAGATACAAAGGTTGTCTTAAAAAAAATTGCTTTAACCCTAAAATAGGCGCCTATAACCAATAAACAAGAGTGGGCGAGTGGTTACCATTTTGTCATTTAATACAAAATTCGTGTTTTGTGTACCTTTTATTGTATGATTTTATTCTTTTTTGTTTTTTGATGTAAGAGTTTGTTAGTTATCATTTATCAGGGCTCTAGGGCGGTTCGCACTACAAGCAGTTCGAGCCGTGGTGCAAATCGCCCCAGTATTCGTAATGTATGAGTTTTTCGTACTACATTTGAACTTCGGTGCGGAACGCCCCACGCAAAATGAGTACGGATCAATTAGGATCAAAATCGAAATTTATATTTCTATTTTGAATATTATTATTATTATTATTGTTATTGTTATTTATTTTCTATTTTTAATTTATATTTCGTTATTTTTGATGATAAAAGTACAAAAATAAGAAAATCAGAAGTACCAGGGGAGCATAGAACACAAGGAGGCCGCCCTCTCCTATAATGCCCTGACTACGTCCACTAACAGCATCACAATGCGGGCCGGAGCAGGATGCGTACACCGGAACGCTGCACTGACCTTGAACATTCGTTCTAGAAACATCTATAGTGTAATGTTATCTTACGCTTTCTCTGTACGGGTGTTTTTATTATAGACGAGCAAGTTGTTCAATTGATGGTTAGCGCCACGCCTGCCCGTAACAGTTGTTTACAGTGTCACCCAGAACTTTGCATTGCAGAAACTTGCGCGGCACTGCACTGCGCTCCTCTCCCTGAGATATCGGTTCTCATACGCTCAGTAATTTCGCTGGAAACAGTGCCCTTCAAACCGGATACTTCCAATCATTCACTCACTCTTCTTTGTCACTCTCCAACCGTATGAAAGCGAATGGGACACCAATATTTTAAGAGGTGTCAATTAAAGTGTTTAGTTTAGTTTGAATTGCCACCATCGTATCGCTTTCAAAAGGTGAAATCTAAAGGAAAAGCTAGTCAGTCTCCGAGCGTTATTCAGTTCGCGTCGTACCTCCGTAATTGGGTCGGCTCCCTCCGGGATGCCGCTGCATTCTTTACTCGTCACTAGAATAGTTAACATGTGAGAGCAGAAAGGAAACATTCCTCGGTCAGCTCTAGGTAGGGTTGCCATCTCTAAAGTTTGGCAACCAGGACAAGACGCGTGAAAACCCCGGATTTTAGAGCCCAGAGCCCGGACATGTCAACAGGTTTTTTTAAACATTGTAATAAAAAACAGTTCAAAATGTCATAAATCACCTTTTTATTAATTTATTGTTAAACCCGGACTACAAATGAAGCCCCGCCCGGACGCTTCCCTAATGCCCTCTAAACTAGGATGAATCCCGGGAAACCCGGACAGATGGCAACCCTAGCTCAAGGGAATACAATACCGGGATATATACTGACATCCCGAAATACTGAAGAACATAAAGGTGATGACAAGCTGTCACGCTTGGTGTCAAAATATGGTCTATGATTCATTCTTTAGTGCGAATTTACGCCCAAGTCATTTTAGTTTCACGTGGCTTTTTTCTGGGACGTTCAGTGTTCTGCGGGATCTTGCAAATACCATAATCCAAATACTGGGATTGAGATTTCGATGCGGGATTGCATTCTAGTATTGAATAGTCAGCTCCTAGATCAGGACTTATTTCCTAGGGGAGCAGATCGTTCACCAGATGGTAATTGTCACCACTCACGTCTTTTCATTTCAAAGTCTGGCGCAACATTGCACTGCGCTTGTCACTCTGAGACTGGGACGATCCAACCAACCCTGACACATAGATCAGTACTAATTACGCTAAAACAGTTAGCTATTAGTAAATTAACCAGGCTATGTGAAACTGAGAAGCGGTGTCGCCTAGCGGCACGAACCAACACGCTTCTTGCTAAAAACCACATTGTCACTCGCTTTTCGGTGAAGGAAAACATCGTGAGTAGCTTCACATGCCTTATCATATTTGATCAACCTAATTAGACAGAGCCCCTGTAGTTGATTAGTTTCTTCTCGCCAAAGTGAGGGGAGTACGGTGCTCGCAGTTGGTGGATAAGGGTTGATGAAGATGGTTGAGCCTCCTCAACCCCAAAGGACCTCGCGTACTATTAGACAAGGCAAGACAAGAGTAATCGCCGCTTTAGACCAGATGTTCTATGAAACTGTGCATTTTATCGCGCACTTGGTCGCTTAGTCCAGTTGAATCTATATATATAAAAATGTTATGTTGGTTTGTGTACGCTTCAAAAACTCAAAAAGTACTGCACTGATCGAGCTGAAATTTTAGCATGATATATAATCCGCATCAAGGATTGCGGATTGCGAATTTGACATATCAGCGAATGTGAATGTGCCACAGCGAAGCGTGGCAGGGCACAGCTAGTAGTTTTATAAAATACTTAGTCTTGGTCTTGATCTTGGACGAATATTTTTTTTTTAATAAGATAGAGCGGCAAACAAGCTGACGGCCCGTCTGATGGTAAACGGTTACCGTCGCCAATGAACAGCAAGACTCGGGGCGTTGTCGATGCGTTGCCTACTCTCTAACCCTCTTTTGACCCTTCTCTTGAAGGGCCCCATATTACACTTTACCGGAAAAACGTATGATGGTCCACATTCCGCAGAGGCAGAAAACAACGCGAAAAGCGGACAATGCGGGACTTCCACAAATCCACTATAAGTGGGTAGGTTTTCACTATAGTATGTGCGTGGGGTTCCTGAGAGCAGACCTCATGCCACGAACAAAGACCCGGCGAGAGTAGAATTAGACATTCTCACTGCGTATCAGCTACGTCAGAGAGTTATTTTCTAAAGGTCACTTTTATTGATTCGACCTCCGCACTTGGCACGTACGATACTTGTAGTAATGGCTACGTATACTAGCTGGCCCCGCGGCCTCACCTGCGTAACAAGAACTCTACTATAACATTACTATTATACTCTCTTATATGTTTTTTTTTATGTAAGTATCGACATTGTGGCACTGTATTGCGCTTGTATGGTTCTAAATTCTCATATGTTCGGTAATTTCGCTGGAAACAGTGCCCTTCATACTGAACACAGTATTGTTTGCACACTACTGCTTGGCGGATGAATATCTGGCAAAGGTGGTACTTCGTCAGGCGGTCTCTTGCAGAAGAGACCTACCACTACAAAAACGAACCGAACGGCTGAACCGTAACGTAACTAAAAAAACTAAATGTGAGCTGGGACACGTATAGTAGAAGTAAAACATCTACCAAAAAAATATTTAAAATAAAATATTCCAAAAAAATTTACATAAGAGATATTTAAAAAAATATACGCAACGTAACTCTCTTTCTCTCTTCACTAACTTATATATCTCCCTCTAAACTTCCGTTCGCCTCGCCCGATCACATTATTCGTAACGCATTCACCAGCTTACTCCCCAAGTCAAGCGGGCGTAAAGAAGTTTTACTTCAATAAGCACTTAAGCCAGTTTCTAACTAGGTCCGCAGCTAAATAAATCAACAAACCATCCATCCATCGGTGCTATTCAACTGCCGGTCAGTTAATCGAAATTAGGAACGCGATCAAGCTGTACAATCCCACCAATTTGTCTTTCCTACAGTTATGTGAAAAACTTTGAACTGAGCCATTCCAATTTAGCCCATCTCGCTGTAGCAATAAGGTTCGCGTAACACACAGATTAGTTTATAGTGTGTATGGTAATGAGTGTAAGGTGGTTGCATAGTATTTTTATCTCGATATAGTCGATTGACCGACTGACCCACCGATAAGAACGGATGTCGGTAGAACGCGGCGTTTGTAACCTGATGGAGCGGTTTAAAAAAAATAATGTCAAGAAATTGCGCGCGAAAGTGGAAATGTTTAATACTGGTCCTTTTGGCTCATGTTTGGCCAGTATCTACCGACGGTAATGCATTTTTTTTATTTTGTTTTAGTAAGAAATAAAAAAAAGACAAAAAAAAAGAGAACAAAAGAAAAAACTAGAAGTTATAATTGCCTATTAAGATTTGGATTGAATAGTTTTTCACATATTTTCATTTAAGTTATTGAGGAATGTATTAAAACCAGTAAAAAAGACAAATCAAGTGCAAAATGCAAAAACAAGATAGACATCCCTGGTGGGGATCGAACCCACGACCTTTGGATTAGAAGTCCAACGCGCTATCCTCTGCGCCACAGGGACGGACGAAAGGAGAGTCGAAACTACACAACGAACACTACGTATATTATGTTGACGTGCGTCACACACACATTGACGTCACAATGTATTTACGGAGATATTGATTTTAGTGTGGGTGAAGACTAAACGTGCTAGGTAGTTCACTACGGAACTGTACCTAGGGAATCGGGAACTTCGAGAACCATGGTTGCTACAAACACTCATATTCAGAGCGAATTAGAAAAAAAAATTAGATCAAAATTTATGTGAACCACCAGTATTTGGTGCAAGTATCAATTTTCAGAACCAGGAAGAGATAGTTAGCAGTGAGGAAGCTTTCGGTGTTGTAAAATTGAGAAATTAAAAAAAAAGATTTTATACGGAACCTCTTTTATTTGCTTAATAGGTAACCTTAATACGATTGACTAGGGTCTAATATGCCCTTAAACCATTTATACGTGTTAATTGTATTACCACTTACTTATTTGTAATCAAATTAACACCTGCAGTCTTTAATTGAACTGAATTTCGTGTGTAAAGTAAGGTAATTTGAAATTATCAGCCCTACGACCTTAGCCCACTATGTCCATAGCAGAAACAGGCACATGCCCTGTCTGGTAGAAAATTTAAGGTAAAATAACAATACTTAAGTATATTGTATTTGTTTGTTTCGGCTTCGCGCTATTTGTGCAAATGCAAATTCTCTGTCTAGTCAGTACTGGCGGCCTACAAAGAGGAAAAAATCATCATATTCGTTTTCCCGCCAAATCTCAGGGACGACTTTTACGAGACTTTATTATTAGAAGCAACAGCAGATCATTCGGAATGTTTTTTCACTTTTCGACCGCAAAACTAATAAGAAAATCACTAAACTCTAGTAGGTAGGTACTCACCACATTTCAAACACCTTCTGCGGGAAGTCATAGAATCTAAACCATTGTTTTTCTCACACAAATTGTGTTATGTTACACCGCTTGTTTATTTGTTGTGTTTTTGTTTGCAAGTCGCGTAACCATAGCAACACGGCAAGATGGCCGCTCGACGCATGCGCGCTGCGTACCGGGCGCGGGCAGACTGGCGCGCGCCGGTTTTGGCGCCAAAGTGTACCACCTACATTTGAAGTTGAATTAAAAAGTTATAAAAAAGAAATAAACGATCGAATGCGGCGCCGGAGGTTGTATTGTACCTACTTTATCTATTTACGACATTGAATTCCTTCCGCGAACATTCCGGAAAAGTCTCAGTGTAGTAATTTACTTCCTTTTCTGCAAGAATACAATGGGTAGTTAGAATTATGACTCTTACACCTACCTAGTTGTATTGATTTTAATATTTCCTTTAAAAAACTATTAGGTAGGTAGGTATATACCTAATATGTATTATTAATTTAATTATTAGGTATTCTTTATTTAATTTATAAAACTTCATCCCTTCAGAAATCGATTTTACGAATATTTTTTTTACCTGATGTTACACACAGTCCCAAATACTGACTTTTACATACAATTTTCCTATTAAGTTTATTCATCTTTTGTTATTTTTGACCACATCGTCACTTTCAGATCAATGGTCAAACGATTTTGAAAAAAAAATGCCGGCATCCAAAATCATTCGTACAAATTGAATAGCACAACGCCTTACAAAATCACATTCGTCAAATTGAATCATTCATCTCGTAATGGAAGTCGATTGTTCTCTAATATCGATATTTCAAACATCGATGTTACTGCTAAAGTACGAAACATAGCATTAGTTAGATTCGCCTGGAATGTTACCTAAACTTGGTAATCATCATTATGTGGTACATAGTTATTACATACAAAACAGTTCTAAGGACCATGTGCCCTTCGTGGTTTCTGATTCCCTAGATACAGGGACTCTTAGTTAGGGGTCAAGACCTTTGTGTGTCATTAATAGATAGGTACATTTTCTGTTGTTTGTAAGATCCAAATAATCTATCTATATATATAAAAATGTTATGTTGGTTTGTGTACGCTTCAAAAACTCAAAAAGTTCTGCACCGATCGAGCTGAAATTTTAGCATGATATATAATCCGCATCAAGGATTGTTTTTATCTATTTTTTTCATCAGTGACATATCAGCGAATGTGCGAATGTGCCACAGCGAAGCGTGGCCGGGTACAGCTATAATAATATATAATAGAGAAAAGACGGTTAAAGCAAGCAAATAGAAAATTATGAGTACCCAAAAGTAGAGATCCTAATTTAATTGAGCTGAAAGAAGAGACAAGCATGGCAGTTAGTCATGTGAGCGATGATCTATGCATCGTATAGGAAGTCTTACATGTGCTTAGTTTTTAACATAACCTGTAACATATTTCGACAAAGAACCGGAACGCACCTCTATTTTACTATTAGTACTTAATCTGTGTCCACTCTTCTGCAGTATTATCTAGCGATGGGTCAGTTGGAGATGTTAATACAATCGAGAGAATCGAATTCCGTGCAAAATTACAATCGAGCATTGACTCGAAAACATCTTGAAAACATCTCGATGCTTCGGGGAGCGAATGGTTTCAATAAACAACTCGCTCCCCGAAGCATCGAGATGTTTTCGACGATTGATCCAAGTCGACTGACTCGCCGCTGCCTTTATCGCTCGCTGTCTATAAACTCGAAAGCATCGCGGTCCAAGTCCAAGAGTCGTCAGTGACAGGGATAGTTTCCTTCAGGGTGTTAAATAAAACTCGGATTCACCTAAATTCGATTGCCATAGAAAATCATCGAGAACCATCGAGATGTTGGAACAATCGAAACAATCGACTAGAATATCTCGGAGTCGTCTATCGCTAAATGGCCTACGTAGACGGTAAGTCCCAAGTCCCATACCAATCGGTGGGTGTTCGTACACTATGGCCATAGCGTTGGAAGTAAAAGTAGGACTCGGTAATGGATAGTTCAATTAGTAAATCGATACAATGGCTCTTTATGCCGTAAAGTAAAAATGGATATTGCATTATGTGTGTGTAGTTAGGTTAGGAAATAAGCTATCGGTTAGGTAACTATTGACATTTGACGTGGTTTGCGAGAAAATGCGAACATAATAGATAGAAATTATCTTCTGTTTGTTACAATGTAAAGATTAATTATAACTGGCAAAAATTAAGGCAAAGGCCAAATGGCACTCCACAAAGTCGAAGATTGGAGCAGATGGAGACGACTGGTGACCTTGGAAGAAGTCACGATCCTGAACTATGAGGGAAAGATGGAGGAGTAACGCGAAAATACCACAATACTTGAAAGCAGTTTCATAGAGCCACCACGCCAGGCTGTCGCGGTGCATGCTAACGTTTCCCAATCAATAGTCAATAAAATCTTCTCGTTGGATTGAGACGTAATCGTAAATCGTAACGCAATCATAGTTATCAGTTCTACGATACCGAACATTGTAAACAGCATTGCAACCGCAGTTCAGTAGCTTAAGTCATGCTAAAATAGATGAACAGATTATAGGTACACCATTTTGCATGGCAAAGGTTTTCCAGCCCTTTTTACGTTACTGAGCAGCAATTCGACCATGTCGTTCATCTGATGGGAAGCGTCACGCCTGCTCATACCAGTTACAGTGCCACCAGTAACTTTGCATTGCATAATATATTTCTTGTGGCTGTTGCGCTTACCAATATGCAATAATATATTTTATGCTTAAGATATAGAACCAATACGTTCTAAAAATAGGTTGGTACCATCTGACGGCCAACTCCACCACCGCGGGCGCTCATTGGTCCAATCAAATCGCGCGCTACACACTTATCCTCCCTCCCTTCCTCCTCCTACCCTCCTCCTCTCCTCTCTTCTCTCTCTGTCCTTTCTTCTTTATTATTATTTTTTCTTCTTTTTTCTCCCTTTTTTAGCTTCTTGTTACACACTTCCGTCCCTTATCACGAAATCACTCCTACAGATTCTTCGTCGATGTGGGTTCTTTTAGAAAGTCCCGGCTACAAACAGTCCATTGCTAACCTACGAACAAGTACAACGCAAACGCATGTAACCATAGACAAGGTAGAGTGGTGGAACTTGTAGAGCATTCGGCAGCGCCTCCGGGGTGTGGGTTCGAGTCCCGACCGAGGCGCAGTGTGGGAGGGTGTAGGAAGAACCTTTGTTGTGGATTGGAAAAGATGAGGTGCCTTCAAGACGTCAGTTTATAGCCTTTTTGGAGATAATATTATGCATTATCCTGCGCGGCACTGCACTGCGCTCGTCACTCTGAGACATCGGCTATAAGGTCTTATATGCCAAGTAATTTCGCAGGAAACAGTGCCTTTCAAACCGGAACACAGTAATGTTTGCACATTACTACTTATTTGAATTGTCATAATAATACGGGTTGACGGCGTAGTGTACCTTGTTTTATATGTTTATTACCTACCTTCTTCGAGGCTAGGGTTCAGAGTCCTCCAAAGGATCTGAGGTCTCACAAAAGGAGCCGAAATATCTTCATTATAATCTTCAGTCCAAAAACAAAATACAAATTACTTCTCGCTCGACGCAGCGAAATCGTATAGTCACGAATTTTGGGAGATGGAGACGGAAACATACATTTAGTGTAAGTTAAAAAGAGACGGAGAGATATACCTTTCGGCGCACGAGTGTTCCCACGGTGTACAAAGTTCCTTGTGATTATTATAAGTAAATGTATAGTTAAGTATAATGTTTTGATGGATAATTCTGTATTGTCTGGGAAAGGTCTTTTCGTTTCATAATAATATTACAACATAATAAACCGTAAGGGCTTAGTTGAGTGAGTCATTGAGCTCATGGATAATATTAGGTACCTATCTACCAAAAAAAAAGCAAAACAAAATTATTTTTATGAAGTACTAGCTGTTAAGACGAGTGGACTGTATCTAGGGGTTGTTGAGGTTATGAAGAGGAAAATTGGTTGGAAAAAAACTCACCGGTGGTCGGCACTTAACTTCCTTTGGAGGCGTCGTTGGGGGCCCCCTTTTGCTAATTGTTGATGGTACACTGATGGTTATTCACTGATTATATTTTATTTCATGTTTTTGATGGAGCGACGCACCGTGTCGGTTCGTTAGAGTTTTGGAAGAGTGTCAAAGAATGAAAAGGATTGGTAGAGTGAATGTGTAGAAAGGACTGAACGTCCATAATGGGAACGAATGAAAGGGCGGGAAGGTTTTAATTTGGAATGGTTGAATAAGAGGCTTTAACATTTATCTTCCCCCCCGCTGGCGAATTGATGAGACAGAAAAGTCTAAAACACATTAAAATTTGTTCACAACCACCAATGCAAAAATCTTGACATATGATAATTGTTATAAAATGATGTCAAGTGTTATTATGATTTAATGATCTGTTTTGAAATGAACTTAATGAATAATTGCTATATTTTCACACACAAAAATAATAATAAAAATTAAAAAAAATTATGAAATGATGTCTACACAAACTAGTCATTATTTGGTAGAGGACACAACTTCACAAGAGGTCGATCGAAAACACCTTGTGCAGTCCTGACTGAGGCAGATCGAGGGATACCGTCACGCCCAGGATGTAGTTTAATTATTCTACCAAAATGCCATCGCAGTGGGTGAGTAGTTTCATTTTTTATGATAACGAGTTGATCAATGTTTACTGGAGGTGATGCTTTAGTCCATTTCAATCGCTGTGATAAAGTGGTAAGATACTCACTATGCCACCGAGACCAAAAGTCTTGGTGCATTTTTTGCAACAGTTGCCACCGTGTAAGTCTGTTCATGCTTATGTTGGAATAATCAAGAGATGGCACTGTTGTGAGAGGCGCTAATGTTAAGAAATGTCCTGGGGTTAAAACTGAAACATCTGAAGGATCTGAGCTAAGTGGACAGAGGGGCCTTGTGTTCAGGATTGACTCCACTTGAGTCAAAAGCGTGTTAAGTTCCTCATACGTTAGAATTTGTGTGCCAACAACGCGATACAAATGTGTTTTTACGGACTTAACACCCGCCTCCCAAAGTCCTCCGAAGTGAGGTGCTCCTGGTGGGTTGAATTTAAACTCAATACGCTCCGTTTCACACGCGGCGCGCATGAGGTCTATCAGTTGCGACTGTGCGCCCTTAAAATTCGAACCACAATCGCTGTGGATCACATTACACCGACCACGTCTTGCTACAAACCTGCGTAGGGCAGCTAAAAATGCTTCTGTTGATAGGTCAGAAGCAAGTTCTAAATGTACTGCTTTGGTAGCGAAGCACACAAATAAGCACAGATACGCCTTCACAGAACGCGTACCACGATAACGTTGAAAAGTTATGTTAAACGGTCCAGCGTAGTCACAACCTACAGACTGGAATGCTTTGATCTGAGTAACACGAGAACGTGGCAAATCTGCCATTTCAGGTTCAAAATTATGGGGCTTTACACGAAAACAACGGTAACAATTTGATATAACTTGACGAATTGCTCGTCTTGGAGACAAAATCCAAAAATTTTGAAGTAGTAAGAACTGCATTGTTTGTAAACCAGGATGAAAATTTTCGTTGTGAGTACACTGAATGATAAGTTGTGTCAAACGATGCTTGCGAGGAAGCAAAGCTGGGTGTTTTGATTCGTAGCTAAGATCTGACTGAGAGAGCCTACCCCCCACCCGCAAAATGTGATTTTGATCCAAAAATGGGTTAAGTTTTCTGAATGATTTTTCAAATGATGGTGGTGATTGATCACGAAAGGGCAAGTTAACGATGTATCGCCCAGCAACATCCCGTTTATGAGTTGATTGAAATATATCTTCACATTGAACATCTTCCACGGAGTGAGATTGCTTGTTATCTCCAGTAGGTATGTTGTCTAACTCCCAAAATTTCTGAACCGCAATGTCCAGGTTGGTGTCCACTGACACATGATTGATTGATAAAGGAGTGGGGAATGATGAATTTGTCAACGTTTTTCCCATAAGAATAAATCCAAATATTGTATTGATAGCCGTCGCAGCATGATGTCCACCGTCAATTTTTCCTGGTATTAAAATTTGTGGGAATATCTCACCACCAATGAGGATATCCACCGGACGAGAAGAATGGTAATTTTCATCAGCTAGTTTCAGATTTGCTAAGTGTTCAAAGTTTTGAACATTCACCGGATGGGTGGGCATGTTACCACAAATTTTGTCTAAAGTCACTGCTTCCGTTGTGAATGTGGGTTCCACTTTTCCAACTGGTCTAATTTCCAGAAACACTTTGCTTGTAGAACATGCAGGAACCTCACCAATTCCAGACATAGGTGTTTGAGTCTTGTATTGGGACAAGCCTAAACGACGGGCACATGTTTTGGTAATAATGTGACTTTGACTTCCTGGGTCCAGCAGGATGCGCACCTTTTGGAAAGTACCTTGGCCATCCTTTACCTCCACCTCTGCAGTCGCAAGCATGACAAAATGACTACCTGATGATGAACCTGAAGACATATTTGACAATGATGTAACTGGAGTGATCACACCTTCCTTGACATTAGAGTAGGATGACGAAGATGTTTGATGGTAAGCAGCACTTGCTTGTTTATGTTGGGGGTTGACCGGACCACCAGTCTCTGTCCTCTTAGGAAAATGCAACAGACTGTTATGTCGCTGATTGCATGTCTTGCATGAGTGAGTTGAGTTGCAATTTGTTGTTATATGATTGGAACGCAAACAATTGAAGCACAATTTGAATTGTTTAATCACTTGAGACCTTTCTTGTGGGGTCTTTGATAAGAAGTTTGGACATGAGTAAAGAGCATGGCTTTCTTTACACAAAACACATGATTGATTGTTTGATTGAACCAAAAGCATTGTTGGTGTTGACTTTGGTTGATTGGTTGAATTCACACGCTTGTTATGATAATTATTTTGTTGCTGAACTACTGATTTGTTATTCTCATTTGAGAATAATGAGCGTTCTAGTGCACTGCATCGGTCTAGTAAAAATGATTTTAATTCATTAAAGCTTGGGAAATCTTTGCCTGTGCTAGACAACTCAAAGGCTTCACGAGATGCTTTATCTAATTTTGTTAACAATGAATGAAATAACACAAAGTTCCATTCTGAAGTTGGTAATCCCAGTGAACTAAGCATCGCTATGTTTTCACCGTAGACATCAAGCAAGTTCCGCAAGCTCTGGGCTGAACCAGAAGGCATGGCCTTTAAATTATTAATTTGTTCCCAACACATGAATGCTAAATACCTTTTGTTGTTGTATCGATTCACTAAAGCTTCATAAGCGCTCATATAATTAGCCTCAGACACATGAAAAGCACGAATTATATTTATGGGTTCCCCGGACAATGTTGTGATTAGGTATTGAAACTTTTCTATGTTTGTTAAATCTGTTCGCTGATGAACAAGTGTGTTAAAGAGGTCAATGTACCCCGGAAAATCTTTGAACTCACCTGTGAATGTAGGTAATTTAATCGGTGGAAGTTTAGTCTTTGGCTTGGGTTGATGACACGGTTGAGAAGGAGAAGCGAACTCCACTTTTGATTCTTTCAAGTATTTACGTTTTGCTTCGAGTACTTCGAAATACATGTCATCAGCTTGCTCTTGGAACACGGACTGCCCTTGCAACTCTTTATCATCTACACCGGCCTTTTGTAATTCACAAACCAAATTGATGTGGGCATCGTTAAAGCCCTCCAAGATAATGTCTAAACGGGAACACCATGTCTCTAACCGCGTTATAAGTTTCGGTTCGGATTCACAATTACGTGCACACAAAAGTGCATCGCTGAGCCGCTTGTGCGACAGGCTGCGTTTCGACTCCCAATGCGCAATCACGGTCTCACTCATTTTGAAATTTGATAGTTGTTATCACTTTTAGCAGAAATTTTACGCCTAAACTTAACTTATTATCGCGCAAACTTTTATAAAACACACTTTACGAAAGTTTGATAGTTTTCAAACAGAAACGAACACGAAACTGTCACTTGTTTGTCAAAAGTCACAGCATAAACACTATGAGAATGACCGTATGAAATGATCGAACGAACATCGACGAATTTGATTCGGTTTGTTCGTATTGCCGGCACACAAACGCAATTTGTCGGCACACAAACAAACACAATCTTTGCTTGAGTTACTTAGGCGCTGTATGTTACACGTAAGTATTAACACAATTGTTTAATGATTTATCACGATAAGCTGTTATTATTAAGTGTCGCATGTTACACATAAAACAACGATTGAAATGATAATTAATGTTCAATTTCACAAAATTGAATACACGAACACAAATGTTTTGATTAAATGGACTCTCCCAATGACACGATATGAAGTTGGACTCACCCACAGAACGAACACAGGTCAATACTTCCAACCTACCTAAACTCCAGCGCGTGTGCGCAGATCGGTGAAATACAAAGTGTAGGTATTTTTACACCAACTTTTTGCAAAGTTCCTCACACAAAATGAATGACTGAGTTTGTTTGATGAATTAAACACAAAATATGATATGCGTTGTGATCGATATGTTGATATGATGCTAATAATTCGAATTATAGGTTTTGCAATTTGGTTGTTGTGTGCAAATATGGCGGCTTGATGACGCTAAAATTTTCACAAGTTGAAACGAGTTTACGATTTGAGCATAGGAAACCGATTCTAAGTCGAAATCCGGTTCGACGAGGACCAAAAATGATGTTAAGACGAGTGGACTGTATCTAGGGGTTGTTGAGGTTATGAAGAGGAAAATTGGTTGGAAAAAAACTCACCGGTGGTCGGCACTTAACTTCCTTTGGAGGCGTCGTTGGGGGCCCCCTTTTGCTAATTGTTGATGGTACACTGATGGTTATTCACTGATTATATTTTATTTCATGTTTTTGATGGAGCGACGCACCGTGTCGGTTCGTTAGAGTTTTGGAAGAGTGTCAAAGAATGAAAAGGATTGGTAGAGTGAATGTGTAGAAAGGACTGAACGTCCATAATGGGAACGAATGAAAGGGCGGGAAGGTTTTAATTTGGAATGGTTGAATAAGAGGCTTTAACACTAGCTGTACCCTGCCACGCTTCGCTGTGGCACATTCGCACATTCGCTCATATGTCACTGATGAAAAAAATAGATAAAAACAATCCTTGATGCAGATTATATATCATGCTAAAATTTCAGCTCGATCGGTGCAGAACTTTTTGAGTTTTTGAAGCGTACACAAACCAACATAACATTTTTTATATATTATATATAACGTTAACGACATACCAAGGAGGTAATATTTGTAAATACTTTTTGGTACATTTATAGAAAAATTAAAAATGTCTATTTTTTTTCACGGAGTGACGAGACGGGCATGTCGTCCACACTGGTGGGTCAGTTAATGGGCCCGTTGGGAATATACCAAAGCTATGCTGGAAAATAAAAAAATTGAAAATGATTTATTCTTGACTCTGGCCACTTAGTGAAACTTCCTTGCGTCCGACCAAAGAGCATAGAGCGAGCGCAGTGCAGTGCCGCGCAGGATTATGCTATGCTAAGTTCTGGGTGACACTGTAACTGTTGGGGCAGGCGTAGTGCTTACCATGGTGAACGACTTGCTCACCTCGTCACTTACTCGAATAAAAAAAAAACAGTGTCATATTTTGGTTTTCCCGCCTAAAATCCTAACAGCTTCTAAAAAATGGAAAAATTGACATTTGACATTTCATTATAATCTATACCACAGGCTATACGTAGGTCGTAGATGTTTACATAAATACGTAAGTAAGTACCGATTTCATCCATCCAACATAACTGAACTTAATGATGAAGAAAGAAAGACAAATTACAGAATAAAAGGGTCGGCAGTCGGCATATAACAAACAAAAATATAATGCAACAAGCACAAACAAACTGACGTCTCAGTTGTATTCATGCATCTTCTATGATTAATCTATAACTTTTACAAGCCGATGCCGACAGCGTATGCACTGTTAAAGTGATCATTGTGACCTTTTTAGGGTTTCGTACCTCAAAAGGAAAATGAAATACGCGGGTATATTATAATAGTCTCTTTGAGATGTGAAAAAGATCAACCTGTAAGTCAACGCGATCAAAAGATATCACCGTTTATGTCACATATTTTACCATTTCACAAGAATAAAAACCTAAGGGCAAGCAGTGTCCTACAATACAATATGCTAAGGGAAAAAATTTAAAACCGTGTATGTGGTGTCTAAAAAAGCGATTTTTCAATTAGAATCTTATTATTTGCGGTTTTTGTAATAATCGTGTCTAGGGATCGAACGACAAAGTTATGTTTGTCATTTAAGCTAGTCTTTGTCTTTAAGTTACTGTAAGATAAAACCATATTTAAAAAAAATAAAACAAATAAAATAAAACGTCACATTATTAAGGTTGCTTATTTGTTTCTTTTAATAATAATATACATAAATAAAAATAGAACCGAATTCAATAGAAATTAAAAAGCTCTTAATTGGTATTAAAATTAATTATTTTCACAGATCTCTTCAAAAATAGCTAGGAGAATTTCATCTTAATAATTAATTTGTCTGCAAGCGCCACCTAGTTTAATTACTTGGTACTACATGAGGTTAAATATTTCGCTTCATGTTTATATGCATAGTTCTAACTACCGCTCAGAGATGGCGCTTAAACGTTTTTCACTTTTGTCAGCTAGGTTTCTGAAAGAGGGCGCTAAAATCAACTCTTAATGTACCTCTTTTTAAAGACTGTCTAAAAGGAGGTCGTGGACATTGTTTTATTATTTAACAATTACTTGTTACACAGTGTTGTTGTTGTTGCTTGATAGTAACATCAACCAGAGAACGTATAGTAACTTAATTAGAAAGATTTCGTTTCATACATATACATGTATATGTATCTATGTAACGTGCATATTTGAGATAGAGCAATTTTGGAAATATAGGTAAATAAACAAACTATATTTTATAGCAAGGGAGTTAGGTGCGAAACCGAAAATTAAACGTTATTGTTTTTGTATGACCTTTAAACACAATATAAGTACAATATACACTTCTTAACCCTTAACTTTGACCCAGTCGAAAGGTTTTGAAGAAAATATATTTTTTAATAGAAAGATAGAATTAGGCACCAAAAATCGGCCATTTTATTTTTTATATACCCAGTGTCACCCTCACAATGTTTATAATAGAATAAGTATCACATCATTAACCCATAACGTCCCACTGCTGGGCACGGGTCTCTCCTCACTTTCGTGAGGAGGGTTAGGCCATAATCCACCACGGGGGCCCAGTCCGGATTGATGGATAACATACCTACCTCCGAAATAATTCTCGGGTAGGTATGTGGGTTTCCTCACGATGTTTTCCTTCACCGAAAAGCGAGTAATGAACATGCATGCATACATACCTACATAGGTAAACTGAAAAAAAAAGCATAACCCTCCTTCTGGCACACTCGGGTAATCTGTGTGCAAACACCCAAACATAAACACATAAGTTACACACAGCGATAAGACCACCCATTGTAACTATTTTATTGAGTTTTTTCTATCTCTGTGTTTTATACAATTTGGTGTCAATAAAGAGTTATCTATCTATCTACACACAAACTTTCACATTTCCAATAATATTAGGTATAGTAAGATCTTCATAATCATTCATTTATCTTCATAATTATCATTTTCTCGACACTTGTGTATAAATTTTTACCCTATTTACCTACTCTAGTAAGTAATTAGGCACCTACATAATAAGCAAGTGCAAAAACCATATTAGCAATGCATATGAATATCAACAGCTTAAAATATAAATGCTGACAGATCAATAAAAAGTCCAATTTATGAATATTGCCATCTAAAAAGCGCTCACTAATCTTTGTTTATTGGGATTTAGCAACAATACCCATCCGACCATCTATAGACAGTATTTTAACATTATAAAGAGGTAATGACCGATTTTGCGCTGAGTTACCGCTTTTAGGGTCCCGCTTAGTCTTATAAAGAACCCTTGTTTGAAGGATTGTTCAGTGCGTCCGTCTGTCCATCTCTCACAGTCCGTCACAGCGTCATAATTGAAAGGTTTTGTCTTACTTGATTTTGTGACGAGACGAGCAAATCGTTAACCTGATGGTAAGCGCTACGCATGCTCATAACAGTCAGCACCACCCGGAACACTGCATTGCATAATCCTGTGCGGTACTGCACTGCGCTCGTCACCCTGAGACATCGGCTCTAAAGTCTCATATGCCCAGTAATTTCGCTGGAAACAATGCCCTTCCTGCGTATTTCTTCTAGAAGAGAGAACTTTCAATCAAAATCATCTTAAGTATCCCGTAATATGAACTTTTTAAGTTATTAAGAAAAAACTTACTGCGGAACCCGCTGCGCGTCCCGCCACGCATTTAATTTTTTTTTAACTTTTTTAAACGTGACGCGGCATAGAGGGCCGCACGGATTATGCCAGGATTATTTTGCGGCATAATAGAAATCATAGAAAAGCTCAGGGCATAATAGTGTAGCGTCACTACTGTTTAGGCAAATGCATTGTTTGCAAGAGCTGATGGATCGGGTATGATAGGATAGTTTTAGAGCTGTCTAAATAGATCATGATAGCGATAAATGTTAATTACATGGGTGGTTATTGTATTGGGTTATTAAAGTACCTTTTTTTGAAGTGAAAACTTGTTTAGGCGCGTTGAGCACTTTTTGGGTGAACAAAAATCATGGATTATGCAATGCAAAGTTCTGGATGGCGCTCTAACTGTTATGGGTAAGCGTAACGCTTTCCATCAGACGAACGACTCGCTCGTCTCGTCAACCAGTCGAATAAAAAAAAAAACATGGAACTCGCGTCATCGCCACCGAACACAAAAATTAAAAAACAAAAGAGTGTTTAACAGAAAGTTCTTATTGCGAATGAAAAATTTGTTATAAATTAAGCCTCATTAGAAAAGGCTGCCGACAGTGTTTATTAATCCTTGATTATAATATTTCTCTTTTTTTTTGGGTTTGCGCGTTTACGGTATTTTTTTTTTATTTTTACCTACTAATAATATTGAAGTTTTATATATTTTTAGAATAGTCTAAATGTCTAGTCCTAGTCAGTAGGCAGTCAAGTAGGCCTGTGCGGGAGTCGAACCCGCAACCTCACGGTTAGCAGTCGGCTCATCATCCACTACACCACGGCGGCCCTCAAACAAAAAGGTTTTCCATACAATAAGGTCATACTTACAATAAGTATTTGGTCAGCAAAACATTCGCTTCAGTCATGGTTGTTCATTATTCGTCCACCCCCTTCAGTTTCAACCCCTAAAACTATATTAAAGTGATATTCTAACGACAATAGAATAAGCCTCCGGCTATAATGACTGAGCATTTACTTTGAATAGAAGGGACTATGAAGTGATTCAATTTATACCCAACTGCTAAATAGAGGGTTATTCGGACGTGTCTATGTATGTATTTTTTAAATTTTTATTTTACTGAGTAACGACACGAGCAAGGCACCTGATGGTAAGCGCTATGCCTGCCTATGACAGTTACTGTGCCATCCGGAACTTTGCATTACACAATTTTACGCGGTACTGCACTGCGCTCGTCACTCTCACCCTGAGACATTAGTTCTAAAGTTTATTTCTTATAATTGCTAAGTTACGAGACGAACAAGTAATTCACCTGATGGTAAGCGATAGCGCTTACCATCAGGTGAATGCAGTGCTCGTCTCGTTTACTCAGTAAAATAAAAATAAAAAAGACCAAGGCTAGACCTTGGGTGATAAACTGAATGCGAAGCGTGAATTGCGGGTTCGATTACCGCAATATTTGCTCTGAGTCTGGGTGTTTGTATGACCATGGTCCTCGTAGTTCCTGATTCCCTGGATACAGGGAACCCTAGTTAAGGGCCAGGATCTGACGTGATCGTAACGCGTCATTATATTATTATTATTCACTTTACTTATTTTACTTCTTTTTTTTACAATAATTTTACAAAACTAACAATGATAAAGTCAGTTAATAATAGTACAAAAGAAACTTAATCCTAGGATACCACCGGTAGCGGAGCAAGGCCCAGGCTACCGATGGTTAGGGCTGCAGAGAGAGGAACCTCCTGACAATACGCGCCGTGTCGAGGAGTACTGCCGCGTGCATCCGACCCTTAATCCAGCCGTCTAGCGAAAGCCTCTTAAGGTGTTGGTCGAGGCTCTTCGCTACTTTCTTATTAATGACCACTCCATAATACCCCTTTATTAACCCCAAACGGTGGGCATATCTCATGGCATCTTACACCCTTCAAACAACCCAGCGGAGCGTACGATTAAGAAAATGCCGGCGATTATTCTATGATACGTTTTGAAGCAAATTTTAAAGACATTACACTCTAAAGGGTGCCCACCCACTGTGGCCAATTATACACTGCAAGACGCTATAAAATGGTCTATGCGTGTTCGGTAAGTTTATGGTTTTAATGGTACAGATCCGTGACTTAAAAAAGTCAATGTATAATTGTATTTTCCACAAAGGCTAGCGTTTGACCGACATCCGTATTGTGTGCTAGCTCTGCCTCGCGGTTTCACCCGTGTAGTTCCCGTTCCTGTGTAAATACGGGGATAAAATATATTCTATGTTACTTGCTGATAATGTAGCTTTCCATTGGTGAAAGAATTTTGCAAATTGGTTCAGTGGTTTAGGCGTGAAAGCGTAACAAGAAAACGAACTCACATTCTCATTCAAATATTAGTAAGGATTAGTATGTATCACAAATGAAATTGAAAATCGGATTCATTTGTCATTTTTTCTTTATAAATTGTTTTTTTTTCTACGTCTAGTAAATTTGCTAGGCAAAGACGAGTCTTAGTTGCACACAGATTAGTTTAAAAAAAATAATTTTGACCATCCTCGACGTTTCGATCAAGTTACATTGACCGTGGTCACAAGAAGTCTGGAGAAGTTATATAGTACATAATATT
Source organism: Campaea margaritaria (assembly GCA_912999815.1). Taxonomy (NCBI): domain Eukaryota; kingdom Metazoa; phylum Arthropoda; class Insecta; order Lepidoptera; family Geometridae; genus Campaea; species Campaea margaritaria. The sequence continues at coordinate 12,077,681 of OU538791.1, forward strand.
TACCCCAAAAATAACGTGTTTTAAACATTTTCTATAAAAACCATCAGCCTTAAGAAAGGGGTGTCAAATAAACGTTTCCTTAGGGTTGTCGCACAAGATACTTACACAGTGGTCGCTCGGCCTAATTGATATTGTACCAAAGAATCATAAATGTTGGATAGGCATTTTCAAATAATAATTGTTCTCAGTCTAAGTACAGCTAGATTATGACAGATATTTTATGGAACTCTATCTTATCTATCTATATATATAAAAATGTTATGTTGGTTTGTGTACGCTTCAAAAACTCAAAAAGTTCTGCACCGATCGAGCTGAAACTTTAGCGTGATATATAATCCGCATCAAGGATTGTTTTTATCTATTTTTCTCATCAGTGACATATCAGCGAACGTGCGAATGTGCCACAGCGAAGCGTGGCAGGGCACAGCTAGTCCTATGTAAATTATAATCGATACATCTGTCTATTTCCCTTAAATTACAAAAGCGAAGTGTGTGTATTTCATCCTTCTTCACGCCGAAACGGCTGAAAGAATTTTAATGCAATTTAGTATACAGAAACTGCAGGGCGTAGCTAGTAACATATGTATATTATAAAATAGATACTTAATTACCTGACAGCCAAAATGTGGCTTATATTTTTATTAGTAAACTAGCTGTACCCTGCCACGCTTCGCTGTGGCACATTCGCACATTCGCTGATATGTCACTGATGAAAAAAGTAGATAAAAACAATCCTTGATGCGGATTATATATCATGTTAAAATTTCAGCTCGATCGGTGCAGAACTTTTTGAGATTTTGAAGCGTACACAAACCAACATAACATTTACATAGATATAGATTAGAAAGACAAAAACAACGATATGACAAAAAAACATACATTTACGTATATCTATTATTATATGTATATGTGTGATAATAATGAAATGCCCTATCCACCCATACACTAATCCAAGACATTCTCACCACGTGTGCCCTCACGTTCATAATCGAATTTGTCGCAGACCGCCGATGAGGGTCATAGCCCACTGCACAGATAAGATGGAGTCATCAGCGCCCCTAATTACGGTGTTCTATGGCCGAAATAATGGCTTTCAGATGATTGTCTATTAAATTTTAAGGCAAGGGGGTGTGGTGGTGTTTTGAACACTTATGAACAGTATAGATAAGCGTAGGCGCAGTATGCCCAATTCTCAATATGTCTTATAAGGATCAATTCTCAAAATGGCATAATTATTATTATGTCTTAAAATAAGCAATTCTCAAAATCGCATTTTACATGTGCCAAAACTCAACGGTGGTAGCCTAGTGGGAGAACGTTCACCTTCCAATCAGAAGGTCGTCAGTTCAAACCCCAGTGCGGGCACGTACCAATGTGTTTCTGTAAAACATATGTACGTAATTATCACTCGCTTTTCGGTGATGGAAAACGTCGTGAGGAAACCCACATACCTACCCGAGAATAATTTCGGAGGTAGGTATGTTATCCACCAATCCGGACCAACCCCCCGTGGTGAATTATGGCCTAACCCTCCTCACGAAAGCGAGGGAAGACCCGTGCTCAGCTGTGGGACGATATGAGTTGATGATATCTCTCAAAATTACCAATTCTCAAAATGTCATATTATTATGGGTCTCAAAATGAGTGATTCTCAAAATGGCATATAATTATTATTTATCTTTAAAAATGCCCAATTGGAAACGGGATATTTAAAGATCTTTTTTTTTCATTTGCTTCACCTATTGTGCCTTCCAGTACGTATGACTATGGAGCTATTAGATAAACTCAGCCCTTAGTTTTCAATGCAATCGACGTCCCACAATTATAAAGTAGAAAAACGATGGCACTCGTTAGAACAACATTATTTTATAACACGTTTACCCCATAATAAATAGCGTACATGTGGGCATATTGAAATATAAACAGATGTACAGACCGCTCGAACGGTCAATGAGCCGTGACTACTAGGGTAGCAACGATATTATAATGGTAAGCATCAATGTTGGCTTTGTCCAATACTTATACTGTTATCCCAACAGAGTCATTAGGAACAATAGAGGAGACCTCCTTCTGTTCTATGCCACCCTGGTACTTATGGCATAAATATATCGCTTTTAAGAAACCAAGCTCCCCCTTAACAAACGTCTAGATACACAAATGAATTCCTACGTTATATTCCAGGACCTAAAGCATCTATTTTATCATCATCATCATCAACCCATAACGTCCCACTGCTGAGCACGGGTCTACCCTCACTTTCGTGAGGAGGGTTAAACCATAATCCACCACGGGGGCCAGATCCGGATTGGTGGATAACATACCTACCTCCGAAATCATTCTCGGGTAGGTATGTGGGTTTCCTCACGATGTTTTCCTTCACCGAAAAGCGAGTGATGATTACGTACAAATGTTTTACAGAAACACATTGGTGCGTGCCTGCATTGGGATTTGAACTCACTACCACCTTCAGATTGGAAGGCGGACGTTCTCCCACTAGGCTACAACCGCTTCTTTGAACTATCTATATCGACGCTAGAAAGCGTAAACGCTGTAACCTTGAAACGCAAAATTGTTCACCAGAGCCAAAAAACTTTTTGTTTTTGTTGAAAGAAAATCATAACTTAATATCTACTCGACCTAAAAACGTAAATTTTGGAGATTTTTTTGTGTTTTATACAAAGCCTCAATACTGCTACCTCGGTTATATCCTAAAGTTCCTAGGGGACGTTGAAATGTGGGTTACAGCGTTTGTTTCCAAATATGTAAAAAAAGTATTTTCGGGTCGGTCAAAGGGTTACAGCGTTTACGCTTTCTAGCGTCGATATACTTTTCGTTAACATCCATTCAGCCGCTGTGGCATGAAGAGAGGACATGTACCTGGGGGGTCCTGTCACTTCATGGGGAACCAGTCTCGTCAAGCTGGTCGAAATTGTCAGTAAGTTGAATGAATGTTGAATATACACTTTCGCATTAATAATATTAAAGGACAACTTTTTTTCTTGGAAACCAGATTTGCTGGAAAAGTTATCACACAAACACTAAAATTGTAGAGTAGTCTCAGATAATGTACCTAATGCATCTCCAATGCCAACGAGACGGTTCAAAACTCGAGCTAAGCTGCAAGCACTGGAAAACGAAACTCAAAAACGATACATCTATAATAATTTTAGAACTCTCAACTTTATATCAAAATCATACGGCAGGTTTTTCCCTGAAGTCACGTAAGGGTGTACGCATGCGTTCAACCCCTTGAATTCAAATTAGCCGGTGCGGTACTTGCATCTGTTCGGTAGGTACAGGTTTGGACAGAAGTGGTTTGTATTATGTATGAAAAAAATTTGAATGGAGACATTGTAAATCATTCAAGACGTCTGTTTTGCAAACATGGTTTAAGCTAAATGCTGCACATTTTTGACTGCTCTTTTATCTCTGAGTGTCACACGATCCGTCTCATCAGCGTCAACCTATATTCGCCCACTGCTGAGCATTTCTCACATCACTGTCGTGAGGAGGATTAGGCCATAATCCACCACGAGGGCCCGGTCCGTGATTGCGTATTGAAGGGCACTGTGTCCAGTGAAGTTGCTGGGCATATAAGACTTTAGAGCCGATGTCTCAGGGTGACGAGCGCAGTGCAGTGCCGCGCAAGATTATGTAATGCAAAGTTCTAGATGGCAAGGTAACTGTTATGGGCACGCGTAGCGCTTGCCATCAGGAGGCCGATATGCTCGTCTCGTCACTCAGTGAAATAAAAAAAGGCCATATTTTTGCAAATAGTTAAATAATCCGCCGTCACTTTTGTCCCTGACATCACTTAACCGTGAACCGCTCGCGCGGTATTTCGATCCCACTTAAGATATTACAATATTTGCATACAAAATTATCGTTTAACATACGCACGTCCGTTTGTCTGTCACGAACACGCGGCATTGTGCTGCGGTTATTTATTAGAATGAAGTTTACAATGGTCGATTGATTTCATGATATTTGGGTGAATATATTTGTTGAATAGCTACTGTTCTTTTGGAAGTCCATAAATAATTTGTTGATAGTAATATTGTTTTAGCTCAAACTAGTGGACATGATTGCAATAGGCTTCAAAATTATACGAGAAAAGCACTTATTTTAATAAGTCTAGGTTTGTGCTCACATGCTTATTAATCATACGTAAAAGTGCAAATTTGTACAATATTTATATGTATTTGTTGGCAAAATTAGTATAATGGTTACCATTTTTTTTAATATTTTTGTAGTTGTATCTATTGAGTTACACGTCTCGAGTTTGAGTTGTATCTTTCTAAAAAATCTTCAAATATTTATTAGCTATAATAAATGTTTTTCATATCCTAAAAATATTCATTTATTCAGAACCCTGTTATAAAAATCAAATTGCATCGTAAAATTTAATATCACTGCTTGTTACAACCATTTATCCACACTCCACTAATCTTTTACACGTGACCTAATAAATATCAAACGCTAACATTATTTTTGACCACAACAAAAAGAAAACTGGTCCACCCCACCGCAAAATAATTTCATAACGCAACTGGACCATAATTATGCTACAGAACGCTGAACCACAATAATTATGGACCAGAATGCAGTGGCACGGCTGTTATTGTCATCTGGCGATAATAAATGTGATCTAACTGGCTTATATATCATTATTTTAACGAAATAATTAGGTTGCACTTAATGCATGAATGGTCGCGCTTGGTCGTGTATTGTTCACTTGAAATGTTTAAGCTAAAGTGGTAACAAAAGGCGCGTGTCACAGAATGCGTGGACCGAAAGTGGACGCGACCATCGGAGGGTTAACATTTGTTTTGTTTCGACTTTTTGGAGGCATTGAGTAGTGATTTGAAGAGATACGGTTGTTTAGATAGAAATAGCTGCATCTGGCGTGTTAATGTTGAATATTTTTTCATAATTATACTTGAAAGATAGGGTTTTTCCTTCGCAATGTTTTTCAACGATTGAATGAATAGGTAAATTTTGTATTATCTATAATGCTTTTAACATACACGAAAATTTACGTTATAATCATGTTTTGATCATCGAAAATCGTTGAGCCGTTTCAGAGCCTACTCCAGAAAAACTTTGAAACTGACGGACACAATGACTTAAATTCTAAACGCCAGGCGTTTTTTCGCTTGCCGTAAAATTATAAAAACACATACGTGTGTGCTTTCAGTAGTCAACGTAAAAATAAAAAGCTAGTTAGTAAAATATCCTTTAGATACATGGAATAAATACCATTTGGCATTTATTTTGAAATCACAGACGAAAGCTTATAATAATTAGTACCAAGATACCTAAATTCCTACCTGCAGATACTAAAGTTGGATGGTCTATGCTGGTTATAAAGTACAGACAAAGTAAGTACCATCAAATGAATATCCGGGTACGACACGGGTCGACGGTCACAGCGCTGTCCCTTAGCGATACTAGCGCAGGGGTGTACGTACGGCAGAAGGGGTTGGCAAGCTCGCTGCAGATGGCACAAGTTGAAATCTCCAATGGAAAAAGAGGAGAAACAGACTCCGTCTCTGTGTACACTATTATGTTCATCGTGTGTTTTCATTTTCTTGTCTTGTCTCTAAATAAGTACGTTGTTCGCTGTTGTGTGCAGTCGTGTAAGAATAAATGTTTCTTTCTTTTCTTTTTTTTTTCTATGCATGTTTCATTTGAACTGATCGAATTTTATAGATTTTTTATTTTATTTGACAGAGTGACGAGACGAGCCAGCCAGCCTGATGGTAACTGTGCCACCTAGAACTTCACATTGCATTATCCTGCGTGGCACTGCACTGCGCTCGTCACCCTGAGACATCGACTCTAAAGTCTCATATGCCCAGTAATTTCGCTGGAAACAGTGCCCTTCAAACCGGAACACAGTAATGTTTATGTGTGTAAGATACAGGGTATCCTAGTTACGGGCAGGATTTATTTATGGTCTGAGTCTGGTTGTTTGCGGAACCATGATCCTTGTAAATCCTGATTCCCTAGAGCCAGGGAACCCTGGTTATGGATCAAGATCTATTTATGTGATCGTGAGTCACTATCATTATTATAAATGCTGAGCATATGATGATAAAGGTTGTCTGGAAGAAATCGCTTTCAGCGATAAGACCGCCCATTGTACTACCCTTGTTTACCTATTGTAATTCTTCTGTACTGTGTTTATTTCTGTTTCTGGTGTACAATAAAGAGTTTTTCTATTCTATTCCATGATCAATCATGATTATATTCATTTTGAACTCAGCTAAAAGCAGAAGCACCGAAACTGCAGCCACAAACTAGTAAACGTATGTTTTAAAACATCAGGAGTGAGACGTACATACGTAGTTCCATGAATTATTTATCCTCGGAGGTTTGCGGCATCCCAGACTGTACAGAAAGACATTCGTTAACTTTGCAGACCCTAGTATTAATGGATATTCTTTGAAGCGTTCGCGCCCGTACCTTTACACGGGCTGAAAAGGAAACCAGGGGTGAATGGGGACAAAGTGCAAAGCTTTGGGGATACTTCCAACTTCCACATCTGCTATCAGGTTCTATTGAAAAAGAGGTCAAAGTAGCTGGCCCTTGAAAATCTAAGTAATGTTATTATTCCTTTATGTAGATGTTTTGTCCAGGCAACACTGAACGACTGCTCATCTTGTTCCTCAGTAACAAAAAAGAAGTATCATGATCATCATCATCATCATCAACCGGAAGAGGTCCACAGCTGAACATAGGCCTCCCCCATAGAACGCCACAACGAGTGGTTGCTAGCTGTTCGCACCCAGCGGCTCCGGTCGACCTCGTGGGGGCCGTCCTACGCTACGTCTTCCGGTCCACGGTCGCCATTCTTAAACCTTTCTTCCTTTACAAGTATTCCCTCAGATAGGTAAGCACATAGCTGTCCTTTCAGTGGGACGGGTAATTATAGCGAAGCTACCCAGAGTTATAATCATACAACGATTTTATTCGTTACCTTTAATCTAAAGGTCAGACAAGGACGTCTGACCTTTGTTATTATAATAAGCAGGGTATTGTAAATGGAACGTGTAAAATTAAGGTAAGTATCGTTATATTTTAAAAGTATAAATGAATATAAAAAGTACCCTATCATAAAGTGTGTAATTCCCCAAGGTTCAAGCTATATTAATAATAAATTTCACCAAGTTCGGTTCAGCCGTGACAGGCGCAGATTCCCCAATTCTCAAAATGGCATATGAATCTGAAAATTGCCAATTCTACAAATGCCTAATTGTCATAAAGCCAACTTTTTGAAAATTAGTGAGTAAGTATAAAAAATATTTCAGTTAGGTTCTTTTTTTTATTTCAAACTAGCTGCGCCCCGCGGTTTCACCCGCGAACATTGAAAGACAAAACCCTTCTCTGGTACCGACCAGCCCTCCAAACACAAACGGTATAGCACATGCCATCTGTTCATTGTTTAATTTAATGCCGCTAATTACGCACACAGTAATGACAAACAATTTGTCTACCTATGTCCTTATGTCACTATTGTCTATGGTTACCGAACTATAATGAACTGCGCGTGCACTTTGATGAGCTTTTAAACGTATGCGTGCGTGTATATTGTATATGCTTGTTACTGAAAGCTAACCATAGGCCAGTCCGGAACGTTTTTATCGATTCGATGAAAACTTACTATCGAGTCTCAAAGTCTCTCTCCCCTAATCAATCATCGAGATATTTTTCGATAGTTGCCAGTAAATCGATTCGCTGCTGCGTTTTTCACTCGCTCTCGTGAATCTTCATAATTATGCCCATCAATTTCGCACAATGTTTGCACATTACTGCTTGACAAAGATTATCTGGTGAAAATGTGGTACTTCCTTAGGCGGTCTCTGCCTCCCAATACAAAACTATATTTATATCATATCGAATATTAAAAATCTCAAACAGAAGGTGATTTCAATAAGCCTGGGTCGACCAATTCAGAAGTGTTATAAAGACTAGAAATACACAGCTAAAATTGAAAAAAGTAAATACTGCACCCGCCGCTTGTCTCCACGCAAATTAACCCTTGATTTTATGCAGCAGATTTAAGCTTAAATTACTTCCGATTGTTAGCATTTAGCAAATAAATGGCGTGTGTTTGGTGCCGAAGTATAATATTGTTAAGGGGCAATCTTATCGCGAATCTCGCACGCGTTGCAATTTTATTTATCCTGAGTACGACTCTGGCAAATTATTATTAAAGTCTGTTACTATGGTAACTAAATTGTAAATATATTTTTTGGTTGTGAAAATCCATCGAACGGAACTGTTGAATTAATCACCGGGTAAGATTTTTTTTTTAATTTTGACTTTACGTGGATTTTGTTTCTAGCCAGTGTGAAGTGTGTATTGATATTTTTTGAGTAGGTAGGTGTACGAGAATAATTGTTTTGAAAGTGTTAAGATTTAAAATAGAAAGTCAGCGTAGCGATTTTTTAAAGTGTTGCATTACTTGTGTATAAGTTATTGACTATCTCCCAGGGCAGTTCAGTTTAAGGCCTTAAACTGGTTGGATTTAACTATTTGTGGTGAGGCCCCTGCTCGGTCGTTACTAAATAAAAACTCAATTTGCTAACTTTTCTATTGGAAAGTTGCTTGCCACCACAAGCCGCGGCCCTCATATTATTTGTTACCTATAAACATTACTATATCCGTATTGATGTGTAACGTAATAATTATTTGATGCGTGCAGATAGGGGTGGCAGATGCTGTTCACTATTTGTGTACGGGTGGCCTCGGTACTTTTTTTACGTAACTAAGTAATGAGACGAAAGAATCGTTCACACCGTCATCACCGTCGGTACCGGGTATTTTTTTTTTTTTTATTTTTTTTTTATTTGACCGAGTGACGAGACGAGCAAAGCGTTCACCTGACCGTAAGCGCTACGCCGTGCGCCGCCCATAACAGCTACAGTGTCACCCAAAACTTTGCATTGCATTATTTTGCGCGGCACTGCACAGGGCTCGTCACCCTGAGCCATCGGCTCTAAAGTCTCATATGCCCAGTAATTTCGCTGGAATCATTTTCTTCAAACCGGAACACAGCACACAGGATTATCAGCACACCGAATTATGGGTAAGCAGCAGTAGCGTGGTCTCTGATTTCCTAGGTACTAGATCTGTGGACGAAATCGTGACGCGTAAACCGAGGCGAATCAGATCATCGGCTGAATCGGAACACCAATAAGAACGTCGGCGTCGGTCGTTTTTCAAAATCCGCGGCTAACTAAATGAAACCAATCAGCGCAACACATTGCGTCTCTCCACTGGGACGCGCCGAGAATGATATAGCTTGACATTTCCTCACGGGTCAGCCTAGGCGACGCTTCCCAAAGTACCGCTCTTTTCATTAAAAGTCATCATCATCATCATCAACCCATAACGTCCCACTGCTGGGCATGGGTCTCCCCTCACTTTCATGAGGAGGATTAGGCCAGAATCCACCACGGGGGCTAGATCCGGATTGGTGGATCACATACCTACCTCCGAAATAATTCTCGGGTATGTGGGTTTCCTCACGATGTTTTCCTTCACCGAAAATCGAGTGATAATAACGTACATATGTTTTACAAGAAACACATTGGTACGTGCCTGCACTGGGATTTGAACTCACGACCTTCTGCTTGGAAGGCGGACGTTCTCCCACTAGGCTACCACCGCTTCATTAAAAGTGATCGAAGCAATTCGGCGTATCGATTTACTATACTTATTTTTAATTAAATATTAGGGACAAGTACAAAAAATATGCCTTTTCACAAAGCTTAAAAAAAATGGTGTAACCTATCCTATTTCTAACACAATATTAAACTAATTACAGCCCCAAACTTATATTGATACTGTAATTAAAACTAGAATAATTAACCGTCTACAAGCCTTTGACCCTTTCTTCACCCACCTACATTGATTCCCTTTTTTAACAAATTCAAAAGACATTTACACCATTTTTAATTCAACAATAAAGACCGCAAATAAACGATTTAACCCTCTGAAATAAGATATTCGACTTTTAAGAACAAGTCAAGTAATTTGAGCACTAATTCTCAACGAATGGCCTTACAAATTTTACTTCGGCTATGAAATCGTAATCTATTTAGAACACTCTTATACCAAAGGGATAAGGTGTGAAATTCTAAAGGTTTTAGTCTCCAAATGTCGGTTTTATTGTGGTATTTCGATTGTAAAAACGAGGAATCAGCTGCCGTTCCTTTTATTTGCTTGAGACGAATAATATATGCTTGAAGAGATTTGCAGAAACGCGGCTGAATGGTTGTTAGAAATAGTTTTAGGGAAGGGTGTCATATCGATGGAATTTTATCGACATTTTTAGTTTCTTAACATAAGTTCTCTAACATTAGTAGGTATTGTCATTAGAAACGGGATATTTACTATACGTTTGTTTTAAGTTTTATCGACATATATTGTGTTGCCGAAACTCTCGTTCGAGTTTAGGTAATGGGGTAAAAATGGAACTCATGTTTATTAATGTGGAACTTTTTAACTTTACTTTTATTTTGAACTTTAACTCATTTAATGTGGAGTCAGGCCTATAAATAATTTATATACTATGTATATAATTATTATCTTGATACAGGTTGAATCAATCTAATACACGTAAATCTTAATTGACTACTTCACAATCATGAATAGTTTCCTTTATTCCTCTCCGTGCCTGTTTGTCTCGGAGAGATCGCTATCAGCGATTAGACCGCCCATTATAACATTAATAGTGAGGATTGTTTTTATTCTAGTTTTCTTTGTTCAATTAAGAGTTCCTATCGTAAAATCCGAGAATTATTTCGGAGGTAGGTATGTTATCCACCAATCCGGACTGGGCCCCCGTGGTGGATTATGGCCTAACCCTCCTCACGAAAGTGAGGAGAGACCCGTGCCCAGCAGTGGGACGTTAAGGGTTGATGATGACTGACTGACTGATCGTAAGACCCACATTTTTTAAATAATATGGTGTTGTTACACTATAGGACACTGTTTCCAGCGAAATTACTGGGTATTTGACATTTTAGAGCCGATATCTCAGGGTGACGAGCGCAGTGCAGTGCCGCGCAGGATTATGCAATGCAAAGCTCTGGGTGGCACTGTAACTGTAATGGGCAGGCGTAGCGCTTACCATCAGGGGAACGACTTGCTCGTCACGTCACTCAGTCATATAAAAGAAAAACCCAGATCTCAAGGTCTACCCAAATATTGACTGTAGGTACACTGTCAACGTCTATCGATAAAATGGAGCACACCACTAGCGTCCAGGTGTGGCACGTGTTGGGAGGACATGTTTGCTCTTTGTCGGGCTCCAGTTGAAAAAAAACGACTTGTCAAACAACCATGTTATTTACTTGATTTAGGTACATCTAGGGTTGCCATCTCTAAAATTTGGCAACTGGGACAAGACGCGCGAAAACCCCGGATTGTAGAGCCAGGTCAAGATGTCAACAGGTTTTTTTAAAACATACTTTAATTAAAAACAGTCGAATATGTCATATATAACCTCAACCGTCAATTTAGCGAGTCAGTTCGTCGGTTATGAATGAAGCCCGGACGCTCCCCGGATGCCTCTACACTAGGACAAATCCGGGGAAACCCGGACGCATGGCAACCCTAGGTACATCCATGTTTGATTTAAATAACGGAATCTGTAGCGTAGAATATGTAGCGGGTATACAAAAATGGCGATCTAAAAATCTTCCCATTTCTGTAAAATTTCGTTCCCCAGCCGATACAAAGTAAATAATTTCAATTTTATATACATTAGTAAAGTAATACTGACATTTATTTTAACGTACAAGAAGTACAAATTAGTACATAGATGTTTTATTAATTGACTGAGTGACGAGACGAGCAAGTCGTTCACCTGATGGTAAGCGCCACGCGCGTAAAAGGTAATGTACGATGGAAACAGAATCAGAATCAGAATATTTTATTGTATAAATTGTGTACATTATGCTGTTGTTATTACAATAAAAAGTTTCAACAATTTGCCCATTTCGGGCGCACAATAATTAACTTAGTTATTACACTAGATAAAATTGGAAAACAAAACAATTAACCATATTTTAAATAAATTGTTAGGAATTTAAAAACATAGTTATTATATAGAAAAGTATTCTTTTAAATTATAAAAACTTTGCGTTAGCAACCAAAATTTTAAATTTTTGTTGAAAGCTGGTCTTCTTTGCATCTTAACGTCTAGAGGTAGATTGTTATAAACTTTAATAGCTTTGAAGTAAGAGCTCTTATGATACAAAGTGTTATTGGCCTGAGGCATATAAATATTATGTTTGTATTTGGTCCTTAGAATTTCGGATCGGTTGGATTTTGTTTTATAAAAGTACTCGTAATTGCTTTCGACAAATACACAAATTTGATAGATATAAGTACAAGTAAGTGTAAGGAAGTTATTCTCTATGAAAACATTACGAAGTGTTTCAGTACTGTTTAAATTAAATATACATCTTAGACATCTTTTTTGAAGTAGAAAAGTTGATTCTACTTCTACAGAATTACTAACATAAGTAATTTCAATCTAACCATATTTTCGCTTCCATAAACTTACCCTTTGCAAATCTTTTATTTATTCACCAACGTCTATTCCGGAACAAGCTGCAAACTAACTTTGCATTCAAACTTTATGAAATGTCAATTCGCATTGCGTTTCTCGAAAAGCAAAGTTAACTTTGCTGCTACATTTCAAAGTGATTCCAAAGTTTCCCAGGGCGGAGATGTTTGCGAAACGGCAGATGTAAGTTGGTTTATGCTCTAAGTTTGTACGTCTTACATAGTGGGTGGAGGCTTGGATGCTGCAACAATAGAAATTGGATCATTTTTTAAGGCACGTGGCACAGCTGCCGTTTTTATGTTCAGAAAAAAAATATACTGCACAAAACATTGTACAAACATCATCATCATCATCAACCCATAACGTCCCACTGCTGGGCACGGGTCTCCCCCACTTTCGTGAGGAGGGTTAGGCCATAATCCACCACGGAGGCCAGATCCGGATTGGTGGATCACCTACATACCTCTGAAAATAATTCTCGGGTAGGTATGTGGGTTTCCTCACGATGTTTCCCTTCACCGAAAAGCGAGTGATAATAACGTACATATGTTTTACAGAAAACATTGGTACGTGCCTGCACTGGGATTTGAACTCACGACCTTCTGATTGGAAGGCGGACGTTCTCCCACTAGGCTACCACCGCTGCTACAAGGCTACAAACATAATTAATAAATTTTTTTTATTGTACTGAGTGAAGTCGTTTACCTGATGAAAAGCGTTACGCCCGCCTATAGCAGTTAAAGTGCCACCTAGAATATTTCATTGCATAATCCTGCGCGGCACTGCACTGCGCTCGTCACCCCGAGACATTGGTTCTAAAGTCTCATTATGCAGTAATGTGGAGGTGTATCAAAGCGAATTAATGTAAAAAAAAAAAGTTTTTTTATTTGACTCTGATACGAGACGAGCAAATCGTGCACCTGATGGTAAGCGCTACGCCTGCCCATAACAATTACAATGCCAACCAGAAAATTGTTTTTTTTTTTTAATTTTGTGTTTGGATGTATGTTACTCAATCATGCAAAACGGCTGAACTGATTTAGATAAAATTTGATGCACAGATAAGTAAAATAGTGAATGGAGTATGATGTACTATGTTCCGGTTTGAAGGGCACTGTTTCCAGCCAAATTACTGGGCTTTAGAGCCGATGTCTCAGCGTGACGAGCGCAGTGCAGTACCGCGCAGGATTTTGCCATAGAGGGTTCTGGGTGGCGCTGTGACTGTTATGGGCAGGCGTAGCGCTTACCATCAGGTGAAGCCGCTCGTCTCGTCACCCAGCCAAATAAAAAAAAAAGTAAAACGTATAAAAATGGAATTAATAAATGTAGTGTCAAATAATCAAAAATTTAAAACTGACGTAACTACACTAAAAGTAAACTATCTATATATATAAAAATGTTATGTTGGTTTGTGTACGCTTCAAAAACTCAAAAAGTTCTGCACCGATCGAGCTGAAATTTTAGCTTGATATATAATCCGCATCAAGGATTGTTTTTATCTATTTTTTTCATCAGTGACATATCAGCGAATGTGCAAATGTGCATTATAAAAGTGCATAATATATACACATGAATGCACAAAGTCGTAAGTTCTCACAATAAGTGCGACCGGGTGTGGCGTGATGAGTGACATGTCGGCTTGACGGGTTGACGGATACTGATAGTGTGCGGACGCCCTTATCGTGTTCGAATTTTTATACATCTTTTTGCATGAATTTTGAGTTTGGTGAAAAGTTTTTTTGGTATTTTTAGAAGCAGAGTACCTACGTTTGACCGTCCAAGAGCTTCTAACACAATGAATTATGAACATACATTTATAAATATCTGTCCTATCCTATCCTACTAATATTATAAATGCGATAGTTTGTGAGAATGGATGGATGGATGTTTGTTCCTCTTTCACGCAAAAACTTCTGAACGGATTTGAATGAAATTAGGACCACAGATAGTTTATAACCCGGATAGGTTACTGTTTAAAGCGAAAAAAGGGTTGTAAGGGGCAGAAATAGGGGATGAAAGTTTGTATGAAAGTTTAGTCATTTTTGAAGCTATCTTGAGAATTATTTTTTAGGCTTTTGACCAGAAATAAATTAATATGACACTGAATATTTAACCCTTAAGGGCGTGAAATAAAAATAAGGAATGAAAGTTTGTGTGTAAATATGTAAGGTTTCGGCTAAACCGCTGCACCGATTTTCAAAATTCTTTCACTAATGGAAATCTACTTTAGCGAATAATTATCAACGAGTAACATAGGCTACATTGTATCCCCGTATTCCCACAGGAACGGGAACTACGCGGGTGAAACCGCGGGACGCAGCTAGTTATAACATAAAAAAAAAACAAAATCCTTTACATTTCAAAGCACTGCCAGTGTATATTCAAACTTTCTTATTAAATCTACAATAAAACTCCTGCAACTAACAATACCAATTCAACTCTAAATCTTCGCTTAAAGTATCTTCTCGAAAGTATATAGAGTATGTTTCAGCTTTCTTTATCTGAAATTTCCACCTATTTTAAACCTTAGCATGAATTAAATAAGACTCAATCGCCTAAAGATAAACCTTTGCAGCACTTAAGGTATCAGTTGCATTTACAAAGAAGCGGAAATGAGATCTTTATTGGAGATACGATGATGTTCTCGGTAGTTACATCTTTTATGATAAACTTCTTGTGTTTTTTATATAAAAATAACCTTAAAACCTCTTTACAGGATTGAATCTATCAAAATCAATCTACGGAGGTTGAAGTGTTTCATGAATTAGAATATTTGTTTTTGGCGGGAAACCGAAAAAGTGTTATTTTTGTTTTATTTTCTCTAACCTGTGTTTCTTCATGTGATGAGATTTTTTAAATTTTTAATAGACTTAGTAACAAGACAAGCCAGTTTTTCGCTTGATGGTAAGCGCTAGGCCTGCTCGTGACAGTTCCAGTGCCACCCAGAACTTTGCATTGCATATTAATCTTGCCCGGCACCGTACTGCGCTCGTCACCCTGAGACATCGGCTTTAAAGTCTCATATGCCCAGTAATTCCGTTGGAAACAGTGCCCTTTAAATCGAAACACATTATTGTTTGCACACTACTGCTTGGCGGATGAATATCTGGCAAAACAATGCACATAGCACGCACACAGCTAAACAATCCTTTTTTCTACCAGACAATAAATAAAGAAGCAAAACTCATTTCTTACTAACTCCTTGAAACACGACAGCTATTGCCTATAAATTATTAAAAAAATAAAAATTATGGTGTCATCGGATGGTCGTTAACGTCGTGGGACCGACAGGGCCTTCAAAGGGCCTCAAAGGGCCTTACGGGACGTGGGACTAATCCCCTAAACCTATGAGGCCATAGGTCAAACAAAGTTGATTTATTTGAAAGTATTGGACCCTGTCCAATGGCCGCTTTCGTACTGGTTTTACGGTTTAGCAGGTTTTTTTTTTAATTTGTGGGTTTGGTGTTTAGTCAGTCTTTATTATTTAAGTTTAGAACGATGTTATAATCGAATGTTTCTTCTCATATCACCGACTTTGCCAATGCATTGATGCTTCCAATAATATAAATGTGAAAATTTGTGTCTGGTTGTTTGTTACTCTTTCATGTAAAAATTACAACGGATTTGGATGAAATTTGGTAAACAGATCGTTTACTATCTGGATAATGCGAATAATACTTTTTATCCCGTAAGAATTAACGGTTCCTTTGGGATGATACTCAACGCGGGTGTAACCGAGGTTTACGCTAGTCACTTCATAATTTAAAAAAATAATACACTTGTCAAAGTTGTAAAAGTAATTGTTATAATATTTGAATTCAATATTGGAATTGACTAATATGTCTAGGTTCTACCCATCTCAATGGGTGTTGGAATTAGTCAGTCTATGGTTTTTTTTTTCTATTGATCTAGTGTGAATCCCGTGTCGATTCGATAACATAAGTTTTCATGAAATTCAATAATAACACTAGAATCAACGACGTGTATGCTCAAAATCTTTTTAAATTTCTTTCTCTTTAGTTTTAGATTTTGTCATGTTTTTTTTTGCATGCCATGCCATTTTTTTTTTGTTTTGTCATTAAATTACTATCTATCTATCACGCTGTAATTTCAATCTCTGTAATATCTTTGAAGGTAAATGAGGCTTATGTACAAATCCAAGATATTATATTTATTTGTCCACTGATTAGCTAACAAGGAATTTTTTTCAATGTACTAAAAAAATCTTATCTAAGAAAAGGTCAGTTCTACAAAAACCGCGGGGTCGGCAGATGCATCGCCCATTCTTAAGATGGGTGCACACTGCAGACTCTCGTAACTCACACAAAAATTGGAGCAGCCGAAAAGAAAATAATTGGGAAAAGTTAAACAGCCGTTACATGTCCTTTGAAAACAGAACGCGCAATCTTAGAGATCAGCTGCTCCTCGAACAATAAGGTTGCTCTCGTTCGGAACCACCCCATTGTCAGTGTTACCATTGTAATGCTATTGTGACCCTAAAACGTCAGCTTATTCGTAATTCAAACAGGAACTTCCGTGTGCGAAAACTGAACGAAGACGTTTGACAATAGGCCTTCGCCCTTCTTATATTTTTTTCGTGGTGTCCGCGCGAAACCAGTTTTTTTTTCATGTAAATTTTGATTTATTTTCGTCAACAATGCATCGTTGCTATGGGAATTTACGACGTACTTAGTATTTGAGATAGTTGTGTCGGTAAGGGCGTTGTATGACTTGTACGCGGCCAGATTTGTGTGAGTTACGAACTGTGAGCACACACCTTTGGAATAATGAATTTCATGTTTTGATAATAGGGTTGACGATGGGTGGAATGTAGTGGGGAAATTTGCAAAGAACTTGATTTAGAGTGAGTGTCTCGTACCACAACATTTCGTTGAGACGGTCAAGGGTTACATTGGAGGCAATTTCTTTTTAACGTTTTAACTAGATACTTCACAAATGCTTAAAATTAAAAGATTTTAATTCCCTTAAACAATATTTTCCTACACCTGGCCCAAATTCTTCACAATTCCTACCATAATATCCCAAAACTTTTCAGCGAGATTACTGGGCATGTGAGACTTTAGAACCGATGTCTCAGGGTGACCAGCGCAGCGCGAAGCCGCGCAGGATTATGCAACGCCAAGTTCCGGGTCGCACTGTAACTGTTATGGGCAGGCGTAGCGCTTACCATCAGGTGAACGACTTGCTTGTCTCGTCTGTCAATCAAATAGAAAGGCTCAAAGGTAACCAAAACATTCTCATCTTCTCACGCATTACCAGTTCACAGTATACCCATCATGATGGCGGCATTGCCCTGTTAAATGCTAATCCGATAAGCCAATTAAGTACCAGCATTTTGGTCACATTTCATACTAATTAGCAGTTTTTTTTTTCTGACAGTAGGTAAGGACAACAATGTGGTTCTCGTAAGGCTGCTTAACCGGTGCAAAGTTTCGTGAGAAATTCACTAGCGCAGTGTAGCATACTTTCTAAAGCAAAAAGCAGATAAAAGTGCGAAGAGAAAAGAAACATTTTTGGTCATAACAGCAACACAAAACACTTTTGTATGTCGACGAGGTGAGCAAGTTGTTTACCTGATGGTAAGCGCAAGCCTGCCTGTAACAGCTATAGTGTCAACCAGACAACACAACAATCACACAGTTACATTAGTTAGAGTGGTAGTATTTTCAGTAACAATTTCATCATCATCATCATCAACCCATCACGTCCCACTGCTGGGCACGGCTCTCTCCTCACTTTCGTGAGGAGGGTTAGGCCATATTCCACCACGGGGGCCCAGTCTGGATTGGTGGATAACATACCTACCTCCGAAATAATTCTCGGGTAGGTATGTGAGTTTCCTCACGATTTTTTCCTTCACGTTTTTTTACGTACATTTACAGAAACACATTGGTACGTGCCCGCACTGGGATTTGAACTCACGACCTTCTGATTGGAAGGCGGGCGTTCTCCCACTAGGCTACCACTGCTTAGTAACAATTTAAAATAAAATATTTTTTATTAGTCTCTCGAATTTATTTCCAACCGAAAGCGGTACGCCAACTCCCTGACACCCTCTATTGGTTGGTTATTTTTCATTATACTTACATATTCATATGTATTTATTGTTCTTGTTGTACTTATTGTAGTTAAGAATCCTACAACATGGAATACTGGCCGGCACTACAGAGCTTTAGAAAAAAATATAGGTTTTAGATAAACTTCAATTTAAATTACACGTCGAAAAAAAGTTGATTTACGGACGATAGTTTAACGTGACAACATCATAACAAAACATTGATAAAATAAGTGCATACTTTTATGAATAAAAATCATTTTTTAATAATAAAAGAATAAATAGTTGAAATTATACTAGTAATCAGATTTTTAAAATGCATGAATAATTAACCTGTCAAGAAGAGAAGAGAGATAGATGCGGCGCAAGCGTACAATGAGCTTAACAGGACAATAAGCGTTACGGGACAATGTGCCAACTCTTTCGTGCAGCCGGCGTTCATCGATTTATTAGACGTTGTCACGTCAAAAATAATATTACTGCTTTTACCACTGGACAGCTAACCTAAGGTAAGTGGTCACTGGTCACGTAACCTGCATGGCACGAGCCATTCATCTAGACATTAAGTTAAACCATAAAAGGTCTAAGCACCTAGTAATTGTGGCGGTTGGCAGATGTGCTGCGCACGCGCCTGGCCTTTGCAAATGTCAACCAGTAGTAAAACTGGTGGTTGCAACTGAAAAATAGACTTAAATTATAAATAGCAATATTTCTGCCTTATCTTATTAGCGGAATATCGATGATATTTTTTTAAACTCTTTCAACGTACTGGGGCATAAGCCTCATCCCTCGAACGCCATTCATATCGGCTTTGAGATACATTTTATAAAGAATTTACACTATATTTAAATATTTAGCAAAACCGACGGTTACACGTAACTAAACTATAACACTTATCACGCTTTTACATTTATGCTAAATACCTATTAAAATTATCCTATCAATAAAATCCTTCAGAAACCTTCTTAACCCAACAAACGAAAACCATTTCGCATTAAAATAGCTTTAAACTTTATTGCCACTACAAAAGAGTTAAAGTTATATCAAAAGTGGTCGAGTGAAGTTGTTTTATTTCTAATTCTTTTATACTCGTTTATTGCAAGGGCGTTTTTGAAGATTCCAACATAATAGATAGAAGATCTTTGCTCCATATAGATAACTGTCAAATTAATTCATTCTGTCTGTCTATATAAAAAATGTGCATCACCCCTCTCTGTATAATATTTTTTTTTATTAAAAAAAAACGTGGGTAACACAAAATAAATGTAAGGAAGGATGACTTGTTTTTTATGAGAAGCGAAAAAATGGCAAACTTTTGTTGTAAGACTGCTTAGAAAATGATTTAGAGAAGAAGAAAAAATGTGACGAATTTTGTATAATGTTTTAGGTAAGAAGGTATGTTTTTTAAACAAAAATATATTCGTATTTCTGAATCTAGACAAATATATACAAACACCTACAGTTTTGGAACATTTTAGAAGACATAATTTTTTTTTAAGAATGTTTGTACGAATGTTTAATTTTCGCTCAGCTTTTGTACAGCATAAGATAACGAATATCTACTTTAAAAAAAAACTTCTAGGAAATATTTAATAAATAGTCTTCCCAGGCTAAAAAAAATCTGAACGGAAATTGAGCATTCGTACAAAATAACATAAAACCTATTTCCGTAACGCAACTCCTAAAAATTAATGAGTCTTTCCAACTTACCACCCCTAGTATAAAGCAAGAAAATATTCTTGTTCTCATTAAAATTCTAGCAAAAACTAAAGGTCAGAGAAGGAATGTAACGTCCGAGACCTTTGCGCTTACTATCGTGTTATACAGATGCGCGGGTGTCTGGGACGTTAATTATGAAAGGGTATGAACAGACACGATATCATCCTACTTCTTACAATATACATATATTTATATCCTTTGGAACACAGATAGTTTATAACCTGGATTAAGTGATAGGCTACTGCTTAAAGCGAAAAAAGGGTTGGAAGGGGTAGAAATAGGGAAAGAAAGATTGTATAAAAGTTTCGTCATTTTTGTAGCTAGAAGCTCGAAAATGATTTTTTAGGCTTTTGATTAGAAATAAATAAACATGTCAATGTCAATGTCGGGTAATATGTAAGGTTTCGGCTAAACCGCTGCACCGGTTTTAAAAATTCTTTCATTAATGGAAAGCTACTTTAGCGATTAATTATCAGCAAGTAACATAAGCTATATTTTATCCCCGTATTCCCACGGGGACGGGAACTACGCGAAAAAGAGCTAATGGTCTTCCAACGGCTGAACATTCTTGAAACATTACTAAGAACACTCTCGATAAAGTCACCTAAACAGATAAAATTTGAATCAAAATCGGTTAATCCGCTTGGGACGTACGATGCTACAGACAGACACACAGACGATGATGCTGATGATGATAAGTCACCCCTATTTAATAAGATATAAACACTAGATAGACCATACATAAGTCTTAAATTGGTCAAAGAGAAAATCTTTGCCAGCGAGGACAACTCAAAGCAATCTCGCAAAGAGGTATGAAGTTGCAAACACCCCCGGGTCGTATTGTCGCCCAGGGGTAGGAAACAAGTCACAATGTACGCGTGGCGAAAATTTAACAAAATAACGCACCGTGCTCATTACACGTCCATTCTTTTAACCCTATTGTGCCCCGTCCCTTACTACAAGTTCTCACGAAGGTACGATGTCGAATCTTTCTCACCAGGTATAGACAGACCTGACTGCATTAATTCTAAAGAAAAACACATTAGAGATAAACTATGCATAGGATTTCTTTTTTTTAATTATTTTCACTAAAACATTGCGCTTTTAAAAATGTGTCGAAGCTTATCAGGCCACCCATGTACCTCTGACATGGGTTACGACTGCCTACGCTATTCATTGATAACAACCTGGGCCGATGGCTTAGCGTCGTTCAGAGCAACGTTGGAAATTCCGCACATAAGGGGGTTTTAGGCGATTTTTCAACCCCCGCCTCCCCTTGGTGAGAAGTAGTGAGATTTTGCTTGACCCCCCTACTTACGTGAAATTTTTAAAAACTTTTTTTTTTAATTTATACGTTAATCAGGGCTTTAGTGCGTTGGACTTATTTAAAACATTTTTTACATAATATAACCTAGTTTACTGGCAATTTTACACTGTTTCTGACAGAAAAAAAAAATTACTTGATATTTGCCGTGACCCCCCAGATTAGGTGAGGTTAAACCCCTGCCCCCGAAACAACTCACGTAATTAATCGACTCACGTAATAAATCAAGTTCTCAGTAATTTTGTATTAAGTCGAAGTTTCAAACCCGCTGCGATTGGATTACAAAACGGACTACTATCACCACTGGATAAACACGTTGATGCCTGATTTACACATATCAGGTGCTGCTGGCTATTCAAGAACACTAGAAAGCAAATCACTTTCGAGTACGAAACCCTTTGTAGCAGTGGTAGGACAAGCATCAGTCGTCCAGCATTGGGGCACACGGCTACCCGCTGTGCCCAGTGGGCTGTCACACCCCCGACTGAACAAAAGGTAGCTACCCCTAAAGGGTGAATGCAAATCCATCAAAAGCTCCATGAATGGACTTGGACATCGTTACAGGCTCGATAATGAGTTGATACCCGATTTTAATTATAAGGACGTGATTTTGTAGTGCTTAATTGATCGACAGCATATAAATATGCCTGTTGGGAAGTATTGAATTAATTATCTACCATTGTATTGTAGTTACTTAGTCATTGTTTACGTCACTGTAGGTACTTTAACAATGGTAAATCCGGTTAAAATATTATTTTGACCTACACCAAAACAGGAGGAAGGTTATCAATTCGGTTGTATTTTTTTTCTGTTTGTTTCTTCGGAACTCCGTTATTTATCAAGGAATTTGGAAAGATGTTTGTTATTTGAAAGGAAATATGTGCTTTTTGAAGTAAAACTTCTTCACGTTTAACCTGGGGGAGTAAGCTGGTGAATGCGTTACGAAAAGTGTGATCGGGCGAGGCGAATGGAAGTTGAGAGGTAAATAATAAATAATATTAAATAATTTAAGTAACATCGATAAATAAAAAAAAAAATTGTATCTGTCGTGTGGTCTAAACCATACTTGTTTTTTTTATTTTGCAAAGCCATTTTTTTGTCGAGTGAGGAATTGTCGGCCTATGGCGTGGCTTAAAAATTAAATTTATTGAAGTAGTAAAGGATAGGAAGTTAGTTTATTAAACCTTCAGTTAAAATTAATGTCATTATAATTCTCCTTTTTTGGCTTTTCACATAAAATTACCGTAACTATTAAAATGCGGTTTAAGAGCATGACAGTTTAGAATCAGATACACGCTATATCTAAATTAAACAAAAAAATATTCGGGAATAAAAAAAAATAAGTATTTGGTCACAACCACCGTGACCGCCACCGCTTTGATCTATTTGTATGTCTAATTCATAAAACCTATAAATATAATTTAAAAGCTTTTCAAAGCACTATCTACGCCATTTTTTGTCCACATTTACTATTATTTGAATACGTTTTATTTGAAGAAACAGTTTGAAGTTTGAACAACTGTTAGGTCGACATCTGTCGTTCTGAACTTAATCTAATTTGGACAAATCGTTTGTAACCTCACCTTTATTTATACATATATAGGAGGCAAGGTCCGTCTGTCTGTCTGTTTTTCTTCTTATTACCTAACTGAGCGACGCAAAGGAAGGTATTGTGTTTATATTCTTTGTTTTTCATATATATAATAGAGCATATTTATAAATATATTAGAAATAAATTAATTTACAAAGGCGAGCTTAACACTATGAAGAGTTTTCTTTCAGAAAACCCTTGAAGAGCATTCAGTCGAGTGTTCTATCGTTTCTTTGTTTCAACTAGTCTGAAGTCTGGCTGCGTCTGCTATCCACTCATAACTAGTCGCATCCCGCGGTTTCACTTGCAATTTCCTTGTTTTGTAAAATGAGTGTGTGTATGAATATGTTAAATTAAAAAGAACCCAACTAGTTCTTGATGGATAAAAACATAAACACTCTCTCAGCAGTCGGGTAAAATAAAATAATGCCAAGATAGATCCGCAGAATATAGCTATACAATAAATTAAATTACAGCTCACCCTCGATAAGCGGAAGTCCGTTTAGGAAAAAGGATTTAGTGTGAAGCGTTAACAGTTGTAGACGCCATAAAATAAATGGGATGGGCGTTTAATTTGATTGCAGTAAAAGTAATAGACTTTTAGAAGAAAGTATTATTGGGGAACAATCGGATCGACGACGCGTTGACAGCGGCAATAGTGACAGCGAGCTCTTGTAAATAATAAATTGTACATAATTGTCATTTCTTTTTGTTTGAGCTTGTTTAAACCACCATAAATATAATAAATATAATATTGTATAGATTTACAAACATGTTTATATATATTACTAGCTGTACCCTGCCACGCTTCGCTGTGGCACATTCGCACATTCGCTGATATGTCACTGATGAAAAAAATAGATGAAAACAATCCTTGATGCGGATTATATATCATGCTAAAATTTCAGCTCGATCGGTGCAGAACTATTTGAGTTTTTGAAGCGTACACAAACCAACATAACATTTTTATATATACAGATTATTATGTTGTTCATATTATATGTTGTGTTTTTTGTGTGTTTTATTTATTATTGTTGTACCATAGATGATATTACAAGTAAGAAAGTTAGTGAGCGTATGTTTTACCCTTCTTTACGCCGCAGTGGCTGGACGGATTAGGATAAAATTTAGTTCACTAGGAAAAAATAATAAATAGGATACATTTTATCTCACCAAAATTAACAGGTGCGGGTGAAACCGACGGCGCGGCTAGTTTTGCACAATTATGAAAGTTTGCAGATTCCTTTCTCTATTAACATAAGAATTAAACATGACTTTCGCTGTACTTAACTGTATTTTATAGCATTGTTGTGGGATATTTAACATAAAGATGGATCTCACGAGAAAGCGCTTCTCATTGTACTCATTGAGGTTAATATATCTTGACACAGATTATGAATTTGAACAGTAATTGCCAGTTAATATATTCCACTGTAAATTTCTGTCTGGGTCCAGTTGTCCAATTTACTGGGTAGGGAAGTGCTCAAGCACCTCTTGGAGACTACTTACCATGGTACTTAGGGTCTGTAACATTAAGGTCTTAGAATAATATTCATTCATCGTCAACCCACACCGGCCCACTGCTGAGCACGGGTCTCCCCTCACTTTCGTGAGGAGGATTAGGCCTTAGGCACGGGGCCCGGTCCAGATTGGTGGATAACATACCTACCTCTGAAATAATTCTTGGTGTGTGGGTTTTTTCACAATGTTTTCCTTCACCGACAAGCGAATGATAATTACGTAACTACAGATGTTTTACAAGAAATACATTGATTCGCACTGGGATGTGAACTCGCGACCGTCTACTTGGAAAGCGGACGTTCTCCCACTAGTCTACCAACTAACACATCGAAAAAAAAAATGCCCTAACAAAAACAAAAATAATCATCAAAATCAATTCACAATTGGCGGAGTAATCGCGTAACAAACATACAAAAAAATAAAAAAAAATACAGTCAAAATGCGAACCTCCTCCTTTCTTGAAGTCGGTTAAAAACAAAAACTAGTATCAAAATCTATTTATTATTTTGTTTGATGAAATTCGAACATTACTCGATAACATTAAATTTAGATTCTATAACGATAATTTTATGTCAGATACTAAATAAAAAAAAAACATAGATAACCTTTGTGTCGATTTATCTAGGCTGCCGTGAAGTTAGCCGCAGAAAGCGTCAAAGTATTCGTAGTTTGGAAGCGAGTTAGGATTTGGACAGTTAGGGTTGGTCGCCTGGCATTTCCCACCTACTAAGATAAAGGCAAGGCACACTAAAACATTTCTTCGTGACTGTGCATGCGCAATCTTTCCGAGGGCCTGTGTTCACGTTGACGGGCCTAGATCCGACACTACTATCCCTAGCTTCATCGTGACTAGACAGTTTTTGAGCTACCAAATAGCCAATTACGCGTAAAATAGATTTCGAATAGCGAATCGGACACACTACTGAATGCATTGTTGGAAACTTTGTAATGAAATCGTCTATGAATAGGACAATTACCCCTCCAGAGGCTGATTTTATTGACATCAATCTCTGACATCCAATAACTTAACTAAATGGTCTTTATGACAGTAGAAATTAGGTTCAAAATGAAGTTTCTTGATAGTTTATACAGATGTTCCAAAAGTTGCAAAATCATTACATATAATAGAGTTCGGTAGAAAGATGTGATAATTTACTTTTGTCGATTTTACAGTGATATTGTATTGGGCAGCTTTGTCCACTCGGCAAGGGTTGTTCAAAAGGATTCCAGGTACTTTGAGAATATTGAGGATTTGCGGATGTCCCCTCGAAATTTAGTTTGACTGAGGGATTGAATCAATTACCCAAGTTAAGCAATATCCCCAGTGGCAGATATTTGGATGGATGGCCTCTTAGTAGTTAACGTCTAACTGATCAATTCATCATCAACCCATAACGTCCCACTGCTGGGCACGGTTCTCTCCTCACTTTCGTGAGGAGGATTAGGCCATAATTCACCACGGGGGCCCAGTCCTTATTGGTGGATAACATACCTACCTCCGAAATAATTCTCGGGTAGATAATGTCTACTTGAAACATACATACTAACATCTAACTGATACATATTTAAAATTATTCTGTATATACAAATATATTTAAATATGGTTTTTGATGGATGTAATGGCCTCAAAAGGAATTTTTTGACACAACTTAAATAAAAATATAAATTAAAGGAAAACTAACTAAAACTAAAACTTAAAAATCTAACAAAAGTGAGTGTGTCCTGTCCATGAGGCATGGTGCCAAGAACACTGGCTGCATTTCCACGTTGAGTAGCAATAGCTATTCTCTGTGCGAGAAATGAGCCAGCCCTCTTGTCACCAGCGGCGTCGACTAAAAAATAAAAATATCATATCACATCTTATCACATAATTATGATTATAATTTATTGTTTTCATATCATTATAAAACTATTATTTTAATATAGTTTTTCCTTTCATTTTTCTTCTTTTAATATTAAAGTACACGTAACTTTAATGTACGCCAAAACCATTATTTTCACTATGGTTGGTTGGCTGGTAGAAAATGCTTGTAGCATTAAGTCCGCCTCTTATACTAGCTATTTGAGTTTTGTAAACGAGTGGCACATAGACAGTTTATTACTTGGATTGACACAAAGGACACTTCTTTAGATTTATTAAAGTCAGCAAAAACGCCTTTTTTACCCGACTGCCCAGAAGGAGGCTTAACTTTTTAACACGTTCACTGCTAAAAACACACACGTCTGTGTTTTTATAACTTTACGGCAAGCGAAAACACGCCTGGCGGGCGAGCCCGCACTGCTGTATTGAAAATTTTATCACACCAGCTGTGTGCGCCCGTGCTGATGATTGAGTTTAATTACGACACGACGCCAGTAAACAGTAAACACGTTGTGTGAAGATACGCAAAAGAGCAAAAAAAAAAGTAAAACGGTTCAGCATCTATATATATATAAATGTTATGTTGGTTTGTGTACGCTTCAAAAACTCAAAAAGTTCTGCACCGATCGAGCTGAAATTTTAGCATGATATATAATCCGCATCAAGGATTGTTTTTATCTATTTTTTTCTTCAGTGAAATATCAGCAAATGTGCGAATATGCCACAGCGGAGCGTGGCAGGGCACAGCTAGTAACATATAAAATCTGTTGACAAATTGTCCACACTGTTCTGACGCGATATCGCGTGAACATATCTTATTGTTAAGCTCACGCGACAACGCGTTGCGTGCGCTATGCACTAATGCAACTGGATATTTAATTAGTAGATAAGATCTCTACTGATTTGCCATTAGACACCTGTTTGACCAATATGGCGCGTTAGAAAACTGTTTAGTTCCGTTATTAAAAAAAATAGTGCGTGGTGGAAATGAAAATAGGAAGGGGTAGGAATTGATTTTAAAGGAAATCATATTGTTTCTTTAAGACAAACTTTATTAACATTGCTTACAATTCACAATTGATCGCATCTTTTAATTATCATTTTCGAGTGGAGAAATATCCAAATCTATAACATTTACAATGGGATTATGATAACTAAAGTAAGATACGAAACGTTTGAGTTCTATTTTTTCAATATCTCTTGCAAAAACTGCACCTAATAAAATATAATACAATCTAAAAGTCAAATTGTAAATGTATTGTATACTACGCGCGTGCGTTCGAGCGCCACGCATTCACTCTCGCTCTGTCTCTTTCTATTCCCCCACCCAGGAGCGTTAAACGTTTAACGCAACATTGTTGGAAGTCGCATTAGAAGTTTCACTACATAAAGTGTTCAGAGTTTGCTGTCCTATGTAATAAATTAGCTGCGCGCGGTTCCATCCTCATTAAATATAATCCTGCAGGCTCTGTTCATTTTTACGGGATAAAAAGTACTTAGATACACACAGTCACGCCTTTCTCCCGTTAGAAAGAAAGGCTGGGAGATCGGTTTTAGAACCGATGGCACCGATCGACGGTGACGAGCGCAGTGCAGAGCCGCGCAGGATTATGCAATGCAGTGTTCTGAGTGGCGCTGTGACTGTTATGGGCAGGCGTAGCGCTCACCATCGCGTGAACGGTTTGCTCGTCTCGTTACTCAGTCACATAAAAAAAAGTTGAAATAAATGAATAGTAAATACGGATCTCGCTTTGGTTTCTTGTTCGACCCTCACCATCGCTCACTGACAGCGATGCCAACCGACAGTTCACGGTGCCCGCGCGCAGGTGCCGTTCTAATTAGTGACGTGAGAATGGTGCCAATTTGCGACCTGTACTGAAATTTGTGTAAAATGAGGGTAGGTGCAAGGAAGTAGGGATTTTAATGATTCTGATAGAGACATTAGCGCGGCAGGTGCTTTTGGGACGGTTATTATTGATTTTATATTTGTTATTTGCCATTTTTTTAAGTGAAAACTCATTTAGGCGTGTTAGCACGTTCACGGCTGAAAACACAACTGTGGTGTTTACTGTATGGGAAAACACTATGGTGTGTGCAGATCCGCACCCGTGGCTAGACATGAAAAAAGTGTTAAGCACTTTATTCTGTGGGTATTGAATGAGACTCGGAAATATTACACAACGCGGGTGAAACCGCGGGGCGCACCTAGTCAACAATAAATCATTAAATTTAGACAATATAATGATGTGGACAGACTACAATAATACTATTTAAATGTGTTATAAATACGATAAAATAATTCAAATTCACAACCAAAACATTCACCATCCCTCCATTAATAAAAACGATTCGATCAATAGAAAGTTATTAAGGTAAAACAGTTCCACCTGTCTACAAAACTGTAATTAGGAATTCGTAAAAACATTTTCGACAGCGTCAATGTTAAAGAACAGAAGTGGACGAGAGAGGCTGTCAAAGTTTTCTCATCAAAACTCAAATCATTTATTCTAAGTAAGCAAACATAAAGCACTCTTACAAGTCAAAAGTTTGTCACTTATATAGAGAAAAATAAAAGCAAATCAAATGTGATTAACTAAACTATTTCTGGGTTGATATTGAAAAATGAAATTTCAATTTTTTCTAGTTCAATTATGTATTTTTTTTTTAATTTTTCGTTTAAGTCTTAAAAACAAAACCGGATATATATTATGTGAAATCGTTAGTTCATACAAAAATCACAAACGGAAACTGTCTGAGTGACGAGACGAGCATGTCGTTCACCTGATGGTAAACGCTACGCCTACCGATAACAGTTACAGTGCCACCCAGAACTTTGCATTGCATAATGCTGCCGGCATGGCACTGCACTGCGCTCGTCACCCTGAGACAAGTTTAAATAAAAGCTTTAAAGTCTCATATGCCCAGTAATTTCGCTGGAAACCGTGCCCTTCAAACCGAAACACAGTAATGTTCGCACACTACTGCTTGGCGGATGAATTTCTGGCAAAGCTGTGGTACTTCCCCAGGCGGTCTCTTGCTGATGAGACCTCCCACTACAATAACAATAGTAAATAAGTGTGAAGGCCGAAGTTTGAGCACCACAGCTGTACAGGTGCGTAACATGCTTCCGACTTCTCCACTTGACATATAAATTTGTTCGCTATCCTCACTGCATGTTTTGTGCACGTGTCATGCCCTTTGTCAGAATGAACTGTTGATGTAAAATATTGAGCGTTACTAAATAATGAGTTAAGAACGTCTAATCATCACAAGGCATGATACGAAAACCTCGTCGCAGTAAAAATATTTCGAACTAGCTGTGCCCGCGGTTTCGCCCGCGTAGTTCCCGTTCCTGTGGAAATACGGGTATAAAATATAGCTTATGTTACTCGCTGTCAATGTAGCTTTCTATTAGTGAAATATATTTTTAAATCGGTGCAGTGGTTTAGATGAAACCTTACATATTTCCATAAAAACTTTCATCCCCTATTTTTACTTTACCCCGTCAATGCTTTTTTCGCATTTTAAAGTACCCTATGTCCTTTCTTAGGCTCTAGACTATCTCTGTACCAAATTTCATTTCAATCGGTTCAGTAGTTTAGGCGTGAAAGAGCAACAGACAGACAGAGTTACTTTCGCATTTATAATATAAAGTAGGGATTATTTAGTACTTATGCACTGTATCGCTCAAATATGTCAATAAACACTGATATCATCAGTTTGAAGGGTTAGCTCTAAAAACTAAAAAAACTATTTGATATTTAAATTTCCCGTCATAACAGAAACGAACCACCTTAACTAGTAGGGATTTTTCAACTGTGCTGTAACAAAATACTTTTGGCATGTTTTTAGTGTGTATTTTGTTAACAAATCATTGTATTTTTTAGCGAAATACGTTTATTTGAAAATACCCTCTTTAAATATCGATTGTTTGTAAATCGCTTCACGGCAGGTCAAAAAAGCTTGGCGATTGGTCCCGCGGGAGTTTTTTAACATATTTCGACATTTTGGGTTTGTGTCAAGGATCTAGGGTGTCGAATCCAATTATCATAATTCAATGCACTTAAGAGTTTTTAAGCCGAGTTGAAATTTTTAGCTCTAAATAATGATTTAATATATTATTTATAGGGTAACACTTATAAAACAGATATTAATGTAATTTAAAAAAGTATGTCGGCCTCCTTGGATCCGTTACCACAGAATAAATTCGTTATATCAAGATCCCTTAATTATTTTTTTAATCATTTCACTTTACTGCCTACTGATGACCGCGGGTCTCCCTCACTTTCGCGAGGAGGATTAGGCGATAATCCACCACGGAGGCTCGGCCCGGCTTGGTGGATCACATACCGTGGAAATAATTCTCGGGCATGTAAGTTTCTTCACGTACCAATGTGTTTCTGTAAAACATATGTACGTAATTATCACTCGCTTTTCGGTGAAGGAAAACGTCGTGAGGAAACCCACATACCTACCCGAGAATTATTTCGGAGGTAGGTAATGTGATCCACCAATCCGGACTGGGCCCCCGTGGTGGATTATGGCCTAATCCTCCTCACGAAAGTGAGGTGAGACCCGTGCCCAGCAGTGGGACGGTTTGGGTGGGTTATAGGTGGGATGATGAAGTTTCTTCACGATATTTTCCTTCACCAAGAAGAACGATTATTAATCAATAAAACATAACATTCATAAAAATACTGTAAAAATAATATCATTTCAAATCGATAATGAACAGTGTTTTTATATCGATTCTAAAAGAAAAACTCTTCCGTTCGACATCTGTCTTTATAATAGTGGTTCAAACGGATTAACGGACGCTTACCACTTCGACTTGAGAGGCGATCCCGTTCGTGGTAATTAAACAATTAGTTACCATTTACAATCTGGCCCGGAACCACAGCATAGGTAATGAGTGCTATTCATTGAGGTGAGGAAACCCACATGCCTACCCGAGAATTATTTCGGAGGTAGGTATGTTATCCACCAATCCGGACTTGGCCCCCGTGGTAGAATATGGCCTAACCCTCCTCACGAAAGTGAGGAGAGACCCGTGCCCAGCAGTGGGACGCTATGGGTTGATAATGATGATGATGATGATGACTCAAAGATACTACGCGACCATAACACAAACATAAAAAAAAATACAGTCGAATTGAGAACCTCCTCCTTTTTTGAAGTCGGTTTATAAGACAACTCGCTAGTATGAAGGTTCATACTGATCCGTTTGTCATTTGGGCGTGTAATTTTTTATATATTTTTTTATTTGACTGAGTGACGAAACGAGCAAGTCGTTCACCTGATGGTAAGCGCTACGCCTGCCCATAACAGCCACAGAACCACCCAGAACCCTGCATTGCATAATCCTGCGCGGCACTGCACTGCGCTCGTCACCCTGAGACATCAGCTCTAAAGTCTCATAATGCCCAGTAATTTCGCTGGAAACAATGCCATTTAAACCGGAACACAGTGTGTTTGCACACTACTGCTTGGCGGTAATATCTGGCAAAGGTGTGCTACTTCCCCAGTCCCTTGCTTGCTTGTCTCTCTCTACTAAAGAGGCCTCCCACTACTAGTAGCATTAGTAATATTGACTGACCTCCTGATTTCCCTCCGAATTACGGGTTGAGGTGCGGGGAAGCGGACCTCGGGGGGGTGGAGTGTCCATTCTGTATCTAGTACTATTATGTCTTCTATGGTAATTGTGCTGATGGATTGTCGTTTGTGTGACTTTCTGCGAGTGTGACTGGGCTGAGTTACAGTTATGTTAATGAGATATTGTCAAGTAGGACGTTTAGCTTTCTTAAACTGTTCGGTATATTTTATTTGCTGTGGTATTAAGGATGTTTGTAGAGTTAGTACAAATTTTGTAGTTTTTACAACAGAGCAGAAGAAGGGAAATACCAGATATTCATCCGCCAAGCAGTAGTGTGAAAGCATTACTGTGTTCCGGTTTAAAGGGCACTGTTTCCAGCTATAAATTACTGCGCACATGAGGCTTTAGAACCGATGTCTCTGGGTGGCGCTGTAACTGATATGGGCAGGCGTAGCGCTTACCATCAAGTGAACGCCATGCTCATCTAGTCATTTAGTCAAATAAAAAAATGAAACAAGGTTGTTTTTTTTTTATTTCAAATTTATTCTGTCTAAATACGCTACAAAAAATGGTGCCAGTAAATAACCGAAGCTAAGTTCAGACAAAAGCGTTAATTTGTGAACGCATCTAAAAGCCCGCATCACTACGAAACCATTCACCAACCTTTAATGGGCATTTTATCAATGCCCCTTATCAACGTTACTTATCAAGTGACCACAAAAGATAAGACAATGCAGAAAAAAAAATCGTCCCGCGCGTTCTTCCATAGAAGTACACCTTTCCCTCTCACTCTTTCAAAAGCTCCGTAAGGAAGAAAGAGAAAGACGAACCATGTGGCGAATGTGACACCGTGCCCAGGTAAAGCCATGGTCCGCTTTATTCATTCGCGGGCTTTTCGCGGGAACGCTCGTTCGATGCGCGCGCGCTTCTTTCCGGCAGTTTAATTCGAATTTGGAATTCATTAAACATTTTTGAGTTAGTGTTTTGTTTCGTCGTTTGTGAACTTACATGTGGACAGTGACAATTTAAGTGAGAAATGACAGTTGGTTGGCAACACGTCTTTTTGTGCAATTGGGATTTCTTTTCTTTTCGGAGCAAAGGACAAGGTGAGTCGGCCCTATTGAATTTGGGATTCGAGTTGCGACATCGTATCTACCTTTGAATGAAATGGAGACAGGCTTTGTTCAACCCGAATATCATAAAAAATCCTTTAAAGAATGTGAAATGTTTTTTAGTTACTTTTAGATTTTAGTTTTAGTTTATTTTAGTTCATTTTTCGATATTGATTTTAAATTTTAGTAATTGTTAAGGAAGGAAATAAACATTGCCTTGCTGAAATTAAAATTTAATTTTTAAAAAAATTTTTGAATGCCGTCAAAAAGCTTATGTAGGAATTTATGTGTAATATATATTTTTTTGTATTTATATATAAAAAACACAATTTGCAGTACCTACATGTACAAAAATATAATTATAAACCTACACGTTAATATCCTATAGGCAAGCGCGCTCTATCTTCCACCGCATCTTCACTTATACCCTGATAGTGAGTGAAGATAATTAATGTACATATTCTATGCCATCGGGTAAATAGTTAAATGTAACTTAAAAAAATAATTAAATTAATATTTCGTAGAACTTATTACACTACAGGCGCTACGCGAATCTACGAAATATCTACGGAGAGCGCGTTTAAATTTTTACTTTTTCAATAATTTTTTTTAAATTTTTACGGGTCTTCAGCCGTTTTATTATTAATCCAAATGAGTAAAGGCACAATATGCAAACCGCACCATTGCCAAAAAGAAGAAAAAGAAAATAATACTTTTAGTATGGGCAAAATTTAAAGAAGTTTTAGTATGGGCAAAATGTCCAATGAATCCTATTTAGATTAACCCATACGATATTTTATATCCCGCAAAAATGAACCGTGGGGCTTCGCTAATTAATCTATATATATAAAAATGTTATGTTGGTTTGTGTACGCATCAAAAACTCAAAAAGTTCTGCACCGATCGAGCTGAAATTTTGGCATGATATATAATCCGCATCAAGGATTGTTTTTATCTATTTTTTTCATCAGTGACATATCAGAGAATGTGCGAATGTGCCACAGCGAAGCGTGGCAGGGCACAGCTAGTAAATAAATAAATTTGGTTTTTAGTATTTAAACTGTATACACGAAACAGACAAAAAAAACCTTGAATAGTTATAAACTTACAAACACACATACTAACAGACTTACACGCACATATTATTTTGTAGTAAGAAATAATGTTGAATTAATAATTAATCTTTTTTTTTTTCTCATTATGATAATTATAATACAAACCAAAATGGTAAGTTCAATAGCTAGGTTCAACGTACCAACTGACCGCACCGTCATGCAAACTCCATACATATTGTATGACAACCACAAACTCCCATCCAAACATTAATATTGATGACTATTGACTCATTTTCATGTTAATTACATGCTAATAACATTCCATATTTCATACTATAGCAAGCAACTATGTCGTAGTAATCATCATAAGGTCTATTTCAAAGCCAGCTGAGCCCCTGTTCACCCACGCTTACTGTTATCCCACAGGAACCGTTAATTTGGGATAAAAAGTATCCTATGTTCTATTCCAGGACCTAAAGTGTCTACTAAGCAAACATCATCGAAATCGGTTAAGCCGCTTCTGAGCTAATACGGAACAAACTTACAGACAGACAGACAGACATAAATTCTATAGACGGTTTTGTGATTGGGTGTCTTATAAATAGCAGTTTTCACGTAATTTTAGGCATTTATTTTGAAGTTATCCTTATATTAGCTGTATAACTAGGAATAGTGAAATTTCTTACTTTAACGTGGTTGCTTATTTATGGTAAATTAATGTTAATATAGGTACAACCCCTGTAGTTAATGCTTCAATAGTTTAAAACTAACGTACTGCAGGGTGAATTTATTTGTATTAATGGAATTGTAATGTACCTAGACCACAATGTTTAATGTGTGCAGTTTTGTACAGCTAGCAAAACAAACGGTTATATATATATATATATATATATATATATATATTATATATATTATTATATATTGTACATAGATACAAAAAGTGAGTGAAATAGTGAGTTCAAATCCCAGTGCGGGCACGTACCAATGTGTTTCTGTAAAACATATGTACGTAATTATCACTCGCTTTTCGGTGAAGGGAAACATCGTGAGGAAACCCACATACCTACATTATTTCGGAGGTAGGTATGTTATCCACCAATCCGGACTGGGCCCCCGTGCTGGAATATGGCCTAACCCTCCTCACGAAAATGAGGAGAGACTCGTGCCCAGCAGTGGGACGTTATGGGTTGATGATGATGATGACATAGATACAGTCACGCCTTTTTTCCTTTTGGCATAGGCAGAGACTACACCTTTCCACATGATACGCCAGCGGAAAGCAGTAAGCCGACTCCCTGACATCCTCCACTGGGTTCTGGAAAATTAGACTAAAATATTCCGTTTCCTAGTGCTATAAGACAGTGCTTTTTGCCAAATATCATGATTCTATGTCAACGGGAAGTACCTTATAGGTTCTGATTTCCTTGCGAGTGTCAAAATATGCAGCTTAACTAGCCGTATCTTTTGATTGCGTTGACTTAGAAGTTTGATTTTTTCACAGCTTTTAGGGATTGCAGACATTAGTATTTGGTATTAATTTCCACTTTACAAAGACAGGCGTTCTTGAGAAAAAGGGTATTGACAGATAGACAACGAAGTCATCTTATAACGGTTCCTTTTAATCGTTTGATGTATGGGTCTCTTAATAATTGACGGAATTTCTCAAGAATCCCAGATAGTTAATTTGTTCATTAATCTGCCAACCCTACCATTATAAGCTCCACCGCAAACTCAGACAAGTCAAGCGTTCGAAATCACTCCTAAGGGTCCTCACACACTTAGAACCCCATCACAATAAGACAAAAGATCACAACAACCACTCCTAAGCCCTTAAAAAATATCTACTCACCTTCAAGGGTCAGTTCCCTTAATTAATGGAAGACAGAGAGGGGTGGATTAGTTAGAGCTGGGTGCGAAGGAGATGGCAGATTGATTAATTGTTTGAAGAACCCTTGAAGATCCAGCGACCGTGTGCGGATTTTTTGCGCAGTTTCAAAGAGTTTGAACATAATACCGTTTCCATATTAATTACTAGCTACAACCAGCGACTTTGACGTCACGGCACTTGGACAAATATACTTCTGCTCTACTAAATTCTGGACCTATGGACCTTATATTCCTTATATTAGTTTTTTTTTTACATTTTGAACGACAACGATTACGAGGACATTTTTTTTTTATCTTTGTATATGAACACTGGAATTGAAAACTCAAATGACAAAAATAATGCACCTTTTAATTCAAACACTTAAGTCTCATATCCATAGAGAAAAATAAATCAAATTTATCAACTAAATTTATTGATTATTATGGAGTGGTATACAGAACCTTTACAACAAGCGACACTGCTCACACTTGTCCATTAGGATAAAGTGTGAGAAAGCTATAGAGGTCACAGTCTAGTGCTTCCTTAGGACCTAGGTTCTTAATGCACCTATCACGCTATGTATTAATTCATTTTGCGGCTTTTTTTTCAGGTTTTTTTTGTCACTCGTACTTTACATTTTAGCACTTAAAATTATGGCTAATGAAGTAAAAAATATACAATTAATTAGCAAGTTTTACGATATTCTTGAAAGGACATAAAACTGAAGTTCATGAGAATTTGTTTGCTTTTTGTTTAAGTTATTAGAAATTATAATATTTTTTCTTGACACTTCTTGTGAACTTGCGCTCACAATTAGTTTTTAATTTGAAGATGTAGTAAGTAATGGTTTATTTACAAGCTATTTTAATATTTTAAATAATAATATTAATTAGTAGTGCTAATTTTTTATACTGTTTCTGCTGGGTTCGTAGCATGTGGAAGGATGTAGTCTCTGCCTATCTCAACGGGAGAAAGGTTGACTGTATGTGTCTATATATTATGTTTTTTGAAATAAATAAAAACTAAAACGACTCTATTATAATAATTGTCATGATTAAACTCTATTTTTGTGTCACATCATTATGTTTTCTTATCTTTTTTTTCTTTCTTCTTACTATCTTCATCATAAACGATTTATACATAACTCAAGCTAAAGTAAAAAAAAATGGCAAAGGCAACCCCTCACATTCGGCCAAAATTAAAATTTAACCCTTTAAACTTCAAAACAAAAGCAAAACAAATCGTTTCGCGTCTAATAAACAAAAGAATACGATAGTAAAACTTGCGGTAGTTTTGTGATAGATAGAAAATATTATTAATTACAATGATAAAAGCATTTTAAAGTCATTGTAATGCATATTTTGTTTGATTGCAAGCGCGGAGCGTGCATTTAATTATAATATTTTAGTGACGAGGGTTGTTTAAGATGCTAAGTTTTATGCACGGAAAACCGAAAATTTAACGTTATTGATTTTTTTCTGTCTGGTGCATTTTAAAATACGAACGTTCAAAGTGCCACCATTTTTTTCTGATACGGAGCTGTGTAATTTGTGTTCTTTTCAATACTGCAAATTCAACTTCAAATTATTGAATTGTAACTAAGCAACTAGCTAGACAAATCTTGTAATAGAGTACTTAAGTATATTCATTACCTGAGAGAAAAAAGCAATACAGCAAAACTGTAACTAGTAATTGTAATACGTAAATTTTCAATTATGTAACTTTTTTTAAATATTTTGTTGTGGCGGTATAGTCAGAAAGACTTAAGCCTGCCCATTAAAACGGTCAATTAAAAAAAAACTAGACATTTCTTATGTCCGGATGCGACGCTCACCCCTTCCTTATTTAATGTTGTTACACTAATTTTTTACTTGTTTGCTCTACCTGATGGTTTCGTGAGAACCGGCGAACGTCGACTTTT
This sequence comes from Campaea margaritaria, assembly GCA_912999815.1. Lineage (NCBI taxonomy): Eukaryota > Metazoa > Arthropoda > Insecta > Lepidoptera > Geometridae > Campaea > Campaea margaritaria. Next base: position 12,115,907 of record OU538791.1, read on the forward strand.
GAAATTAATAAATGAAATGAATTTGTTTCACGAAAATAGAACGTATTTATACAAAGTCTTAAGTTTATAATTAGTTCTTCACTTTTTCCGTTTTCTGGCATGTGAAAATATTCTTCGAACTAAAAAAAACGATTGCAATTATTGAGATACATAAGATAAGTCTTTCATTCGTCTTCAATAGCATTGAAATCAATCTGAAATTGGAAGACCAATCAATCAAATGTCGATCACAAACGGACAGATAAACAAGACGTCACACAATAATTGTTATCACCTTGTTTACGTCAAGCTTCTGAACAATATACAAAATCGAAGCCGTATTCTACGAAAAAATGTAAACGTTCAAGTGTCTTGTCGCTATAAATATTCCAATACCCCTTTGAGAACTCAAAGAAGTTTCAGATTATCTTACTTCGACAAGGTAATAACATGTTCACAAATACACACAAATGGACAAGCGCCATATCCCAATAAACATTGTCATTGCTTCCTCAATGACCACAAGAACTTTAGTGAATTTGTTACTGCGACAGAGTACTGTTTCCGCATCGTCACAAATCAAGTTGAGTCCTGGGAACGGCACCGGTAATCCTCGAAACCAGAGGTCAGGGGGCAAGGAGGGCTGATTTATATTGATAAGCTTGGACACCTGGACTTATGTAAGTCTTCACTGTCGTCATACTAAGGTTTTTAGAACGAGTATGGTTGACTTATGAAGCTAGAGGTGAAGGAAGTTTCGAATTTCGATATGGCTTGGACAACTGTGTGCATTCTGCCTGGGTTATTTTTATTGCCATATTGTTGAGTGATTTTGGCTGAAAGGCCGGTCCGATATCGATAAAACTATCATCAAAGTACTAAAACATTCCATTAACAACTGATAAAAAATCACAAGCATTTTTTCTTGCAATAACAAACCGTTGAAAATCGAACTGGTTTTACTGAAAAGAAAATAAACCGCCATTTTGAAAATACACCGCGCTAGAACGTGTTCTCGTTTCAAAAAACTTTTCGAATTTCAAGTCGACAATAGAGTCGAACTTTTTTTTGCAAATAATAAATGACTTAGGAACAAGAGCATGCAGCCAAGTCGGGTTAACAATACAATATCGAGTAGGGGAGAAGTTGATCGCATGGTTTCAAGTTCAAACTTTTTTTTAATAAGACCTCGATTTCTTCACAAAGGTGAGGTTTTATTGCCGGTAGTATCAGATCGTAAACTTACGTTACTGCTCTATCATAGACTTGGATTATCTTAAGATTATGTGTAACATCGTAATTTTACTTTAAGTAGCGGTGGCAGTAATATTTTATTGGGTGTTATGTAATAAAGTGGTAGATTGTAAGAGAAATTAAAGTTTGATGGCAGTTTTTATGTAGTTGGTGTACATGGTATGTGTGTCTATTGGGCTCGAGTTTTATACAAGTTGCTCGTATGGATTGCCAGATATGTGATTTATTTATACAAACAATATCTATAGTCAAATTTAATAGTTTATTTGAGTATCTTCTATTATTTTTATAGTAGCAATTTAGGATAGGATTGATATGAAAGACCTTATTTTTATTTAACTTGAACGCATCGTACTTTACATCTATATTGAAAAATAATCGAATGTTACAAAGTATTGACGTAAATTTGTTGTCTACTCAGTTTTTTTTTTAATTATACAAAATATTTCCCACTCATTATCCTATGACGACAAATATTAATTTCAAACGTACCCAAACATCTGCTAGCAACAGATATAAATTATAACTCAATGCCGTAATCAAACACTCGACCCAATAACTACGCCCCTCTAAACTCGATCGTAAATTCCCACAAGTTGCTTCCAAGGAACGATTGTTGTCACAAATAAATCACGATTTACATGATGCCTTTGCCTCGGGGCAAACTTAAAAAAATAAACTAGATCGGATATTGAGCGGGAACTTTCTTTGCGATTCCAAATTTGAAATTGGCGCTCTTATTTCATAGACAGTAAGAGTTTTTTTTAATGTAAGTAAGTTTTTGGCAAGGGTGCATCTTATTGTTCCGCTTTGCACTTCCTATGACAATGCGAAAAGGAAAAGAAGCAGAGCGAGTACACAATGGGTGTAGGAAAGAATGACGGACGGTTTTGCGTCAGATGAAGAGTCTGCTCCAGATTGGATAACAATCGCAACTATTATTACTCTAGTTTCGGAAGGTAACGCAATTGTTGGGATCACAATACTTCAATTTGGTAAGGGCTCGGTTACCTTTGACATGAGACATCTGCCTTGAACTTTTTTTTAGGCCTACGACCGTTGAGTGAGAAATAGTGTGGCAAATAAATTGAATCGCTTTGATATTATTATCGGTCGTTATTAAAAATGTTAGGTAGTACTGATGCATGATAATTTTATTTCACTGGGCGTATGAGATTTTAGAACCGTTGTCTCAGGGTGATGAGCACAGTGCAGTGCCGCTCAGGATTTTGTTATGGAAAGGCCTGGGTGACACTGTAGCTGTTAAGGGTAGGTGTGATGCTTACCATCAGGTGAAAGACTAGCTCGTCTCGTTACTTAGTAACATAAAAAATGGAAAAAATATACGAATTTTATAAGCTTCCATGCTTACTACATTTAGTTGGTAGAATCTTTAGGGTTAAAAATAATCGTAATATCTAATTTACTGGAAATAAATACTTATAATGGAAATAGGTCTACAAGCCTCTTCAATAATTTTTAACAATTATTTAGTTTTAAATTGAAAACGCTACAAAGTACAATTTAAACAGTAATTGATAGTTACGCCAAGGACCAAACATAATAACCCCTCAGAGTAAAAACTACCCTATGAATTATATCTTCAAGAATATCTATTAGAAACTTTCCCAGGGTATTAGAAATCTTCCAAAATTTAATTAAAAGTGGCCAAGCCATTATTTCACGGCAAGTGATTTTGTTTGTAAATATCACTTTGGGGTGTTTTACCCTGTATTTTGGATAATTGAGTGCTTCCAACTTGCGGTTGTGACTTTAAATCGTTTTTATTTCAATGTTGTGTCATCTATACAAAAAAATATTCACAGATCTCTTTGATCGTTTTCTTTTTTTTTTAATTCGACCGTTTTTAGGCAAGGCTTGAGTCTATATGACTATACCGCCCGCTCTTACTAAAACTACATTCCTACTAGTGAAAGTTTAAAAACAAAATAATCCGTTCAGAAATGCTATGAACTGTTACTGAATACAACATAGACAATTTAGGCGTACTTTATTTCTTATATTTGTCAAACTTCGGTCACTTTGGTCAAACTTTTGTAGACAAGCGTTTATGACCCAGCTGTAGAAACTCCGAGAATAGTATAGAGTGGAAAAATAATATGCTAATGACATGCTTTTCGTTATATATTGCTTACCTTTGCCTAAACTAGCAGAGCCCTAGGGTGTTACCCGCGTGAACTATTATCCCCACAGGAACTGTTAATTTTTACGGAATAAAAAAGTATCCTAATGTTCTATTCTAGAAACTTAAGTAAGCTATTTACTACATTTCATCGAAATCCGTCCGGCCGTTTCCACGTGAAGAGAGGGCAAATACACAAAAACACAAACTTTCTCATTTTAATATTAGTGAGATGAAACTTTTTACAGTAACCTTATTCTGACGACAGACGAGAAAATTTTTAACCCATTTATTTTTCTTGTTCTACTTATACAATTTGAAAACTTTTTCCTTCTACACATTGGAAAAGGTTTTATTGTATGAGTTTAAGACCAAGTAGGTAAGGTTGCAAAAATCACAAACTCCTTATTGACTCGTCAAAATCCCAAAGGCACAAGCGTAGATCTGTGAACCAGCACAGCTGGATTCTTAATACAGAAATCAAATATTAATTAAATTAATGCCATATACCCCATAATTTCCACCCCGGGTTGCCAATGGCCGCCATATGGTGGAGATTGGAGATAACGTTACAATAAGTTATCGTAACATGTTGTTATGACGTTAGCTAGACGAGGTTAGCCTATTTTACTTAAAGAAAAAAGTTTGTCTATGTTTTAAAAAAGAACAAATTGAGGGTGACATTCATTAACTTTTTTTTTTGTTTGATTAGTTTGGCGCCGCATTCTTTGTATTTTTATTTCCGGCGACTTTTGCTGAAGAACAGATATTCAATGTAAGAGTTAACTATTCCTACTATTTCATTAATAAGTAGTTAATTTGACCAGTTTTTGTCTACGTCACCATAGCCTAAATAATGATTCAAACGTCACCTCTTCCGGGATGTTTTTATTTGACTTAGTAACGAGACGAGCATGTCGTTCCCATGATGGTAAGTGCTATGCCTGCCCATAACATACTTCTAGGGAGATTCCATATAAAATTCCTGTAAATTGGTTTAGAAGCGCTTTTTGGTCAATCAATGGTATATTGGTAGAATAGAATAGAAAACTCTTTATTGTACACCAGAAACAAAATTAAACACAGTACAGAAAAATTACAATAGGTAAACAAGGGTAGTACAATGGGCGGTCTTATCGCTGAAAGCGATTTCTTCCAGACAACCTTTGGATGGACAGTAAAAAACATTTTTCGATAGTAGGGTGGGTGGCGTACTTACAGTATTTAACAGTCACAATACCTTTCGGTATTTCGGTGTAAAGTTTTTTTTTATGTATGCCATCCTTACACAGAGGTTTTATTTTCATTCCCATTTGTGTTCGGTTTGAACAAATAATACACGCAACTTTAGACAATGACATAATTACTGGCACTTATCGAGGCGCCTACGTAGCCAGTCGCGGGGGCGGACGACAGCTGCGCTCGCGCACGCGTGTAGTATTAAAAAGTTAATAAAAAAAAGTTAAAGTCAATTTGTAAACCTGTGTTCTTTGATTTCGACGAAGATACAAACTCGATAAAGAATTCTATTTAATGCTTCTAACTTTAAACTCTATAATTTTTCATGTATTTGTTTCTTCACCCATTTATTTTTTATATGTTTGATTGTAATTATTTCTATAATATCACAAAAAATAATGATAACCTAAACTAGAAGCCAAGACTATACTCATCTGTTATAATAATAAAAAGTCACAACTACTTATTAGCATTCTAAAATACATGCAATGACATACACAAAAATCACTAGCGTGAAATGTCACAATTGGAATTCTATTAATCCACGGTAAAACAGTGTGGTTCCGTCGTTGCCGGGCCAACATACGCACTGCCGAAACTTGCCTGAATAATTCATGAGTACAGTGCCACCTGCCGTTTAACCGACAAACTAACATTTGGTGTCGTAAATAAAGCACTAATAAATATTTCAAAATGTCGTCGCCGCCGGCTGAATAGAAGAACATTACCTTTGCCACGCGTGGAAATGGAGAAATGTGTCAGAAAAACTAATTGTCCATTGTAAAAATAAAAAATAAAATTCGCAAATACAATAATTTTAAATTATTACCGATTTCAAACGCTTTAACTTAACTAAAAAATTACGTATGATTTTATCTAAAACAGTATATTTTCAAATTAAAATATACCAAAAATTTACGCTTTTGTCTTTCGTGATGCTATTTAAAAGGTAAGTGCCAAAAAGTTTTGTAAGTTGTGAAATGTATAATATTAAATATTTAATAAAACATCAATGTGTCTAGGTTACTTCAAGCGAACGTTACAAAAGTGCAAGTACAACTTTAATACAATAGAGTTTTTTATCTCCCGTTTAATAAAAGGAAAAAAACATCCGGTCAGTGTCCGCAAGACGGTTGACGATTTTTATTTTGCACCATAACTATACCACTGTCCATCATTCTATTTGGACCATGTGTCTTAATCCAAGCAAACAGAGTCTTTTATCCCACTTTAAATTAATCAAAAGGCTAAAAACGGTAAAAATTCAAATGTAAATATCGAAATCCGCCAAAACTGGTTTTCTCTATTCAGCCAACATCGCTGATGGCCAGTACATATCATGCACATCCGAAAATCAATTTACCGCCAAAAAGTAAACCTTATTCCTGAGTACGTTCAGAAATCTTCTAAAATTCGAACAGCATCTGGAGCCGAGCGAGTGAATACGAAACTTTTGTTCCGCGACCCCATATTTCGCGAGTCGAAACGTGCATTCTATATTAAAAAATGCTCCAGAAGTCTTAAATTCAATAGTAATTTGGTATAAGAAGGGAGAGGATAATGCGGCCAGTCGTACGCCCTGTTTCTGCGGTCCGTATTTAGCTCGCGAATTCTCGCGGGTAAGTATTGTGCCATACTGGTTTTTGAACGCAGCGTGAGCTCTTCTTTACATGGCGTGTATGAATGTGTTCATAGTTTCTAATTACACACTCAATTTGGTAGGTAAAGCGGAGTAAAGCGAGAAATATGAGTTATTGCCCTGGCCGAAACCGAGGTGAAATCGGCCATTTTTAATTTTCGGGACAGCAACAATGGCGCCGAATTCCTTCGAGTTAACATTACAAAAGGTCAAAAGGTGAATTAGATTATATTTTACAAGTGATTAGTTGAGTTGATTAGGCTATAATGAAGGGTATGGGGTGAAAGGGAATCAAATTCGGTGCTTATGCAATGCAATTTATTTGTATAATATATCATAAGTACCTACTTATCTACAGGTTTATCAATGAGTGGTGAAGTTGGTTATTTTTCCGAGACGACGCGACGCCGACGTGTAGATAGTAAAAAACGACAAACGACGACGACGTTGACGTTGACGTTCGTTCGTTCGTTAACGTCGTCAAACGACGTGTAAAAAAACGTGTTCTAAAACTTCTTTGTTTTTTTTTGTTTTTCTCTTTGTTTATGAGATTTAAATTTTTAACTTGTAAAAGTGCAATATATTTTCCTACTTGCAATAAATGATTTGCGATTTGAGAGTTTTCACGCATGTCAATATTATAGCTACCTATTTATAATACACGTGTGTGGGTCAGTATGTTCGTATAGAAAATACCTGCAAGTCACCCACTCCTAAAGTTCGAGTGAAAACTGCGAAACCTCGTTCCACATACACAACAGCTTGCCGTAAAACAAATCACCGTAAGCCACTAACGGAGTAACGTGGCCATAAAGCAGTGAATTCTGCGAAACATAATACAGCTTGATGATTTTGAGTTACTTAGTCTTGCGGGAGAACCTCTTTGTCAGATTTTGACCGTCAGCAGTATATTACCGTACGTATTGGAGCTGTAGCATGCCGTATGTTTTCCAACGAATATCACCTGACTGGAGGTTTGTCAAAGTTATATTTTGATACCAATCTGTGGTAGCCTAGTGGGAGAACGTCCGCCTTCCAAGGAAAGGGTCGTGAGTTTAAGTTCCAGTGCGGGCACGTACCAATGTGTTTCTTGTAAAACATAATACGTAATTATCTCTCGCTTTTTGGTGAATTAAAACATTGTGAGGAAACCTACACACCTGAGAATTATTAGGTATGTATCAGTTACCAATCCGGACTGGTCCCCCGAGGGAGATTTAAGCTTAATCCCCCTCACGAAAGTAAGGGGAGAGCCTTGCTCAGTAGTGAGCCCATATAGTTTGATGTTGATGATGATAATAACTAATCTATGAGAAAAAAGTCCCCTCTGCGTCTATTAAATACAAATGATAGCTTCTTCAGATATTACGAAAAAAACACCGATTAGCAGACTGGTTAGATCAAAGCAGTTCTTTTTTTTTTTATTTGTCTGAGGACGAGACGAGCTAGTCGTTCATCTGATGGTATCCACTACTTCCATAACAGTCACAGCACCACCCAGAACACTGCGCTCGTCACCCTGTAACATCGGCTCGAAAGTCTCATATGCCCGGTAATTTCGCTGGAAACAATGCCCTTCAAACCGGAACACAGCTTGGCGGATGAATATATGGCAAAGGTTATTTCCCCACGCGGTCTCTTGCAGAAGAGGCGTCCTACTATAAACTTCTAATTCTAAAACCATGGCACTTACTGCAAGTATTTCGAGATAACAGTGCGGGCGTACCCCATGTCATGAGATTGGTTTCGCTGTGTCGTGGAGAATTGGCTCTCGACTACTTCCCGCTATAATACGCATTCCTCGTTCAATTTCGATCACAGTAAATAGTTATTGGTCGATTAGGAAGTCAAACCGTTTCAGCGTTCTTTTTTTTTGTTTTAGCTTTGCACGATTTTTGTATTTAGTCAGTGAGTCAATGTCAAGATGTTTGCGTAAAGCCGTGTCTCCCGCGGTCTAACATATCATATCAAACAAGATTGTGCTGTCAAAAATGACAATCTTTTGTGTATCAAATTATTGAAGCTTCCAATTGTAATAACAAGTTATGTAAATACACAATTTCCACAATAAAAAAAAACGAAATGTGCGCTGGGACACATAGTACAAGAAAAACTTAAACTAAAAAATTATTCCAAAAAAAAATAATCAAAAAAGACATTTTTTTAAATATACGAAACGTAACTCTCTCCCTCTTTCTATCTTCACTTACTTATATCTCCCTCTTAACTTCCGTTCGCCTCGCCCGATCACACTTTTCGTAACGCATTCACCAGCTTACTTCCCAAGTCAAGCGTGCGTAAAGAAGTTTTACTTCAAAAACATTCTGATTCTGTTTCTTATGATCCGTTTTTATAGCTCATAAGGAGCAGCATTCATTTGATCTCTGATATAGAGTACCTACTGTTATATAATGTATCTATTCTTTGTCCCTGGTTTTAGATTAGAATTAACTGTTGTATATGGGTTTTATGCAGTCATGGTTAAACAAAAAATTCATATTGTATCAAACCGTCTCATGGCTTAAGTATCGATTAACACATTCCTTGTAGGATTTTGGAATCGAATGAATGAATCGATTCGATTGGGATATCAAAGTGATGATGCTCGTAAAACTTTAAGATGTCTTGAAAAATGCCAGTTTAGGTATGTAACCATTGAGTTTTGAAAGCATGATCGTGCTAGGTTAAATCTATATATTTTTATGAAACTAGAGGCCAAGAAGTTCTTGCAGAAAAATTAACTACGCAAAAAACTAAAAAAGAGTCGTCTAATCCAACAAAAACTTGCCGACTTGCCGACTTGCTCGTCTCGTCCACTCAGTCAAATAAAATAAAAAACTAAATTAAAATTATCAGGCTCTTGCACACTGTTTTCTCCCTTCTCAATCGTTTTCTTATTGTTGAGGATCATGACTCCTTCCAACTATGTCCCCTAATTGTCTTCGCCGACTCCTATCTTCGGCTTTGTCGAGTGCCACGTTGCCTGGCACGTCCAAATATTGTGACACATGGTCCAACCATTTCGTGATGGGGCTTCTTGGTTTTTTACCTACTGTAACTCAAGATAATTCCGCTAAAGCCGTAAGGTTTTCATCACATAGTCAACCCTCAATATTTGCCTATAGTACATAAATAAACCATCAAGGCGCACTACTGAATCACATGCAGTAGATCATCTTAACGCTTAATAACACACGCACACATACCAATAGTAAGGCATCCTTGTGGAAGTCCCGTACAGGCCGTTTTGCGTTTCGTTTCGTCATCTAGGCCTCATACCAGATGACGTAAAACTTTGCATTAGCAACGCGACAGCAAACACCGCGAGTTTGCTCGCAAAATGTCAATAGAAACCATATTACCACAGAATAAACAGTACTACGATATTACGGAAACCGATCGTCGTCGGTCTCGCATGTGGCAGAATACACTTCGGCCATAGATACTAGCGCCACTAGCGACAGGACTACAATAGGTGGAAACAAATGAAGTTTAAATTTGTTACTTTTAAAAATGACGTTTGACAACAGTAATCGCGCGATTAGCGTCTATCGTGAGATTCGTAATGAGGTAGCCGGTAAATCCATAGGCGATTGTCACTGCATGACAAACAAAATCAACCGTGTCTTGTTTATATACTGCTTCTGTATGTATTGTGGCCTAGCCAGGCCATGTGAAATGGGGTCATGAGAATAGCCTACTAATAGATTATCATTTGTCATTCTGCGATGACAAAGTATGATTGCATTTCTATTTTCTTCGATTAACAGTAATTTTATCATTAACTAATCAAGCTTTAAGACGACGAAGATAGATAGAATAGATATACTCATCTTTGAGTCGATGGTCAAGTATTTTATTAACTTTAGATTGCGAATTAATAATTTAGTTCATATTTTAGTTTAATTTTACTTGTTTCAGGTTCACGATGTTGAAGTGGGCAGTCTACACTAAAAAGAATCAAGACAACCAAATCGTTAACAATGTACAGACTGAAGATTGTGAAGAATGTGCTAACGATCCGTTCAGCAACGCAGCCAGAAGATCTCTGGATGCTCAAACAGTGAAAAAGAGTAAAAAACCCAGCAGATATCAGAGAAGATCCTTAGGAGCCAATTCTAGAAAGAACACTGCTAGAACAGTTGACAAAGAAAATGTTAACTATATCGGCTGCACTCCTAATTACTATAAAGAAGGCTTTATCAAAAAAACTGAAGGGCTTGCGCTCAAAGATGTCAGTAATATCACACCTACATCAGGCACTCCAGTAAAGAATTTTGATATAGTGAAATATTATTTAGATAGTCCTAAAGATGACATCCATCCAGATTTGCCACCAACACCAACATATAGCAGAAGAGTGAGAGAAGCGAAGAAAAGGAAACTAGAAATGACTAGTACAATCAATAATGAAATATTCAGAAGAGACAGCTGCCTTTATAAATCTGAGAGAAGAATCAAAGGCCTTGACAGAACCTCTTTTGGTTCGCCAAAACTTAGTCACAGTACATCGGAGCCATCGCTGAATGATCTGTCAGACAGACTTAGTGCAATTAATAACGGTAACAGGAACTCATTTGCTCTAAGCAAACAACTTAGAAATACTAAGCCAATTTGCACAACGAAGGCCGCGTGTGAAGGACTAGTCGAAATAGAATACGATAAAGACTTAGTTATTAACTGTATAGAAAAACCTATGAGTGTTGAGAAAGTTACTGATGGAAAGACTTTACCAATTTTTGGACACCATATCTTTATGGACAACCCACTGTACTTTAACAAAAATGATTCTGGAGTCGCGGACATAAGGCCGTTGAAACGAACGAGAAAGAAATCAAGTGAGTTTGAAAGCTCTTTTAAATCGCCATCGGTAGATAAGAGAGATGCACATGCTATGGTGAGAGAAGCCTGCTCACCTATTTCAATAACACCTTTATCTGTCAAACTTGCTGCACTAAGATTCAGTACTATGAGTACTCACAGCAAGTCTCGAAGGGTGCCTTTTACGAACGACGTGTCAGAATATTTTCCTAAACTAGAAAATCCTTACACTATTCCTCTAAGAGACGAAGAAATGTCTGCTGAAATGGAAAATAAATTCATATTAGCGAAGGATTCAATGATACAAGAATCGGAAGCTTCCACTCAATCGGCAGTCTCTACGACTCAAATGGGAGACGTCACTCTAGAAAGAATGATTGAAGACATCATCAAGAGCACGAAGATTGTAAAATCTAAAAGACGGATACTGAAAAAGGTCCCAGACCATGAAATAGTCGATGAAGAGATACCTTCTTTAGATGCTGTTAAGGATTTATTCGTAAATCCACAAGCTGAAAACAAAGCTAACTTAATCAAAGAAGCCAAATATGTCAGTTTGTCTAGAGAAAATTCAGTATCCCCAAAAAGTAGTCCTTCAAAAAAAGTAATACCGGTCCATAGAATAAATGAAAAGTTGCTGAAAAACCTTCCTATAGGCGGTTTTATTTTAGAAGATGGATATAATGAAAGGGAAGTTAAGACACCAGAAAATTTCATAAAACCTACATTTAAGCCTATTTACAATGAGCCTAAGGACATATCACTCAATAGATCTCGGTCTATGAGCTCCACCATGAGTAAAGGAAATCTTGAAGACACGTCATCAGAATCCACTACTGATTTATATTCAGTAGCAAATGAAAGAGCTAGTCTCAGATTGAAAAGGCAAAAATGTATTCGACGAAAAAAATCGACAGTTAGCAACGAAAGTCGTTTCAAACTTAAAGAAGTCGACACCAAATCTATGTTAACTTTAGAGATTGGTTTACCGAGTCCCACTTCAGAGCTTCAGAACGTCTCCTTCTGTGAACCTCTCAGTTCACCCCTCTGCTATCCATTGAATGATGACGACTTCTTGCAGTTCCCAAACAATTCAATCAAGTCAAACGTTTCACACAGCAGCTTGATGCCCAATGAGCATGCGCAGAACCGCCGGTCGAGAGAACTTTTTGGTCTGACTCTTGAGAACGGCATTCCAAGTCCAATAACTCCTTTGCCAAATCTTAAACGGCCAGGCAAAGTCTTAAGTGAGGAACGTGCCCACAAGACGAGCAAGCTGGATGAAGATTTTCTACCAACTGACGGGTTCACTCCTATAATAGAACATAGATCAACAAGAAGATGCTTAACGTATTCCCCTGAAGAATCTAGTATATCTAGCAGTGAGGAGAAGCGAAGGAGCGTTGCCAGCAATAAGTTGGAACGGAGCTGCGATCGCTTCCAAGCTCTTAAAGGGACTATCGATTTGGAGATATTGACGAGAAATGACGTCATTGACGTCCACGGTGAGTGGTCACTATCGAACTCCGTTTACCTTGAATATTATTTACTTCTAATTGTGGTATGATGTTGATTTCAAATGTTTTCTTCCAGTCATCCGATGCAGAGACCTACAAAGGGCTTCGGGAAAGACAGATGATATCAATGCTTATGCAAAGGTCAGTGATCATTTTAACGTTTGACAAATACTTTGGTTTTTATTTACATTAGCTTAGGATACAATTTCATCAAAGGTGGTCACAATAATTTTAGCCTCAAGGACATTTAATCTTTATCCTTGCTAGTCCATCCTTTATATTTCTTAAATCAAGTAACATCAAAGAATTAACTTTTCTTTTCTTTTTAATACTTGTCTTTCTTCATCTGAAAGAGACCGCTCGTAACCATAAGACCATTGAATTGTGACACCTTTTAATAATTTTTGTTACGGACTTTTAACACATTGGTATGCCAGCACCATCGTACAAAGCAAAGCAAATTTAATAATTATTTTCTAAATTGTTTAAACAAAAATTTTGCAGCATCACATGTAGGTGGCTCTGAAGTATTTATTAACATTCCTAAATCTAATCTATTGAATCTAAACCTGTTGATCAGAACATCCTTATCTGTGATACCTTTCACAAAACCTATAAGAAGATGGTGAACATCTCCACCGTTCCATACGATTCACAGCTTAGCGAATCCGTATAGTGACAATAATATTTTGTTCTTTGGTGTCTTATAATGTCTATTTACACGTTCTCATGCTACAGGTTGTCATAAGTGGTATGACGGAAGCTCAGTGTCTCCCGTCGCAGCGGTCCATCTTCCAGCGGACCTCAGTACTCTACGGCAAGAGAGAGCCGGAGTTCCAGCGGCACCTGAAGCTGCCGCTACCCTCAGTGATATACGACCACCAGCAGATACACATATCAGTTTGGCACCGGGACAAGAAGTACAGGTAGGACTAGAAATAATTTATTTTTTCAGAAACTTCGGCAGTTGCTGGCCAGTCTTATTTTACCAAACAGTATTTGTTGCTTAGAATAAGAACAAGGTAGAGAGAGAAGATTATAGGCCACATCTCTCTTATTCACATCTAGTAATACAGCGTACACAAGGTTGCCTATTTACAACAAAGTTGAAAGCATTGTGGGCGGCTTGGTGAAAAAAACAAGTGAACAACTAGTGACAAATTGCCGATTTAGTATGGATTCCATTTACTTAAGTAAAACTTCCTTGATTTGTTGTCATCGTCACTTATCTTAACTTGTGAGCATTTTCTGTCCTCACGTGAAATACAGGTCAAACGAGAGTTAACTTCTAAAGTGTAACATCATCAACCTACTGCTGAGCACGGGTCTCACCTCAGTTATTTGAGGAGGATTAGGCCATAATCCTCCACGGGGACCTGGTCCAGATTGGTGGATTACATACTTCTGAAATAATTCTTCTGCATGCAGAAGAATTAATTCCTCATGATGTTTCCCTCACCGAAAAGCGAGTGATAATTACGTACCTACATAATATATTTTCCAAAAAACACATTGATACAAGCCTGCACTGGAACTTGAACTCAAGATAAATATGTATCAAATTATTAATAAAGTTCAGTTTAGGTTACCTAGTTTGGCAAGCTAATTTTTGGTATAAGCTGGCATCATTCCACCATGAAACTTCCTTAACTTTAGTTTTTGCAGAAAGTTGAGTGAAATTAAACTCCCATTTTCTGACAAGAGCACAGAATATATAGTACTATAATATACAGAATGGACACTCTCCACCCCCGCGACCCGCTTCCCCGCAATCCGGAGAGCAATCGGGAGGTCAGTCTACTATATTAAACGCCCCAATGACAAAAGACAATCGGGGGAGTATGAACTTTCATACAAACGAGTTGTCCTTTGTTTCGTTCGCGTAGTATCTTTGGGTAATTACACACGCATAAATGCAGAAACGTCATTTATATAGGATAGTTGTCAAATTTGCTCTTTGTATGGAGAGTCCGGATGTGACAAGAGCCACCGTTTTCCACCCAGTTGCGTTACGTAACCATCCATAAATTCATTGCGGGCTGGAATTATCGGTTACCGATTACGTTAATGCTCATAGACGTTGAAATTTAACTGTTTCAATGGCTCGTAACAGTAATTTGGGCACGCGAGTGTATTTTGGAATGATTGTAACCTATCGATTACAATAAGAAAGAGTTTTTCAATTCGACTGTATTTCTGTCAACAAACCTATCTTTACCCTCGACAGCCAGTCCTACTATAAAGTTAAAGGTCTATGTTCGTCACTGAAATAATTATCAGAGGGTAACCTATATACCTAAAACGAGCAGAAGTCCAAAAACGACTAAAGCCCAGACACATTGTCACTTAGTGATGTAATTAAAAAAATAATTAGCCTAGCAGAGTAGTTTAGGCGTGACGGTGCATACATAGACTGCTAAAAATTCAACCCTTCGTTTTGCCTTTGCCGTAGTCAGATAAAAAGTATGCGGTCATAATACTATAATTTGAATTTATATTTTTCTTTTTATTTCATTTTTGATGATTTGATATTTTATTAAATAATATTTTTATTTTAATAAATATATAATCACTAAGTTCCTACGAAACAACCTCCGATAGTAATCCAAGGGTAAATAAAATGTTTTTATAGAAACAAACCGTCTCTCTTGATGACAAGCCATAGCTTATAGCACGTTGAAAGATAGTCTACATTGCCAAAACTGGGCACATAGAGAAAATTGAAAATATAGATTGTACCCTCTGATAAGCAATGAACGTACTTTATTATATTAGGGAATTTCTCCGAGTATTTATAAACCTACGACCGGGCTCATCAAATATCCACTAACAACTATCCAGTTCAAATAATAGTAATTATATAGTAATATAGTCAACCGATGCGATTAGACATAACACACATGAAATGAGCGGTTCCCTGGAAAGCGTCGCCTAGACTGACCCGTGAGGTAATGTCAAGCTATATCATTCTCGGCGCGTCCCAGTGGATAGACGCAATGTGTTGCGCTGATTGGTTTCATTTAGTTAGCCGCGGATTGTGCTGCTTTTTGTTAAATAAAAGATTTTCTTCAGGGGAACTTCACATGTGGTTTAATTGTCATATTAATTACTTCCATAGTTACAACTAATACTTTTAGATCCCCATCTTTATCGTAAAAGAGTGAGGGCCCCGAGTGAGCGAGAGGACAATACATTTTGACATGATGGCTAGCGTAGGTGGCCTATTAAGGTTTAGTGTTGGGAATAGTTGATCTGATACTTCATGAATGGATCAGCCTTATTACTCAATGAGCTGTTTTAATCTTGGGTCACTGGCTGATTGTTTCACTTGACATTAGATTTGTTTTAAGGGGCATGACCTTCCAAGTGGTCGCGTGTTGCACATAAAAACAAGTAAAATAATACGTATGTGTCGTATCTACCAATACTAAAAGTCTGCGTCACTGATTTAAAAAAATGTTCATTCTTGACCACTATTTCACCTTACCTAGAAGCAAACTGTTCACTCCTGACCTGAAGTCTCCCAGGTAAAGCTATCAGGAAACACAGACTCCGTCAAGGAGTTCTACTCCTTTCCAAACTGCTCAAGCGCTTCATGGCGACTACTTACCATAGTCCTTAAGTACGAGTAACATCAATGGATTAGACATTTAGAATACACATTGAATGATAGGCCAACGAGTTTCTAGCTGGTTCTCGACTGGATGTACTCCGAATCCGATGGTAGAGTCAGTGATCTTTCATGAGTGTCCTCTAGGGGCCCATGTCAATAAAGATTTTTTTCTTTGACTTTGAGGTCCCACTCTAGTATTTTGTTCCGAGCTGCTATCTTATCTACAGCTGAATTACGAGTGGCTGACCCTTTACTATATAAAATTCTATCGGAGAGGAAAGACGGAAATAATGGAGTGCCTGAATAATGCAATGCCAGATGAACTCGCTCCGACCTAATGGTTGTATTCAAAGGAATGTTGGGAGATGTGTAAGAATTTCATAACATTAGCTGATTTTAATACTTGATTCATTCCCTTTGCATATCTTCGTTGAAATTGGACGTTAGTATGTCGCTAAGGCATTGTAGGTTGCTAAAGTGTTTATCAATTTAAGATAACTCAATCGAGATCTTCTTGTCGGAGACAAATATACGCTCAATTTACTAATTTTAATTAGAAAATTATTTTAAGATTTGTGAAACCTTATAGTTTAGTCAGGTCACGTTTGAAAGTACCGTGGCTTGCACCGAAGCGGGCAGCCACATATCATAGTTAGCATAACACTGGCGGAGTGGAGAGCGTTTTTCACTTTTTCCTCGGGCATATTCCACTCTCATACATAAGATATTGGGGGTTGGAATGACGCGGGGCGCCAGCACGCGTGCGCAGGGCCATCGATTGCGCCCGGCACGAAACCCGGGCAGTCGCGTTACAGAATTAAGGGGGGCCGCCGTCTTTGCCCCACTCACCCAAAAAAAAATACGCATTGAAATCTTAAGACCCAGTGGTGTGTGTGTGGTTTTAGTGTAACTGTGCCATTTCTTGCCAAGTGCTGTGTTGTTGACGGTTTGGGTAAGGAAATTGCCTGAATTTCGATTCTCCTTGAACGGTTCTCCTGCCTTCATAAATGTTATCTGATACGTGAATTATTTAACGCTTCCTTGAGTTCGTTTTGGACAGTAGCTTGAAACTAATGAATACTTGATAGAAGTTTAGATAGAATGGGATTGGAATGGACAAGTATTCTCGTTTTGCTTTAATTCGCATTCATATAATGCCATACCCACCCATTTTCCATACAAATATGCTAAGACACGTGAACAAAACGTAGCTATTGCTACGATTATGATGCTTATTGAATTTGGCCTAAAAAATTAAGATAACCATTCAAAAAACGAAGATCTATATTGTGCCTGAACCCCATTTTGTTAAAGCGGGCATGCAATCCTTTCCTTCGCCTTTGATACACCTTTAACCTTCATATAAAAGGCTGAAAGTTAGAGAGTTCCTACCTTTACAAAATGAATCCAGGTATAAGCAATTTCATACATTATTGAATATGTAAAAATCATATCCATCATCTGTAGTGACATGTTATTAAACGATGGCAAAAGAAGTAGGTAGGTTTATATAATAGCATCTAGATCTTGCATTACTTGACCTACTTGTCTGAACCTATCAATAGAGATAATGATAATGCAATTAGGTGGGCTGTTTAATACAAAATAGAGCGTTTAAATTGGAAATTGTGTGAGTTTTAAGGTTTAGAATTGGACGTTAAGCTCGTCAACTCATTATCAGGTTTGTGGTATGAGCCTGGCCTGTTTCTCTTTCCATTTTCCTTGATCTTCATTCCATCTGTTCACGATTGTACGGAATGAGGCTTTTATGGCGTTAAAACACTGTCAATCTCTATAATATTGATTTAGAGGTTTTTAGTTAGATGGTTTTTAACGCTGAATATCGTCAAATCAATATATGTAGTTATTGAAGAATCGTGGTTGAATATGCCAAGTAAATAGTTATGTGATGATTTTAACACCGTCGTCGGCTTTTCGCACCGACTGTACGTACAGTTAAAGATAAAATTCTTTGCAATATGCAAGCTTTGGATTTGCTATTCGACGCGTGCCTAATATAAATTGGAAGTTGAGACATTTTCAGCGATTTTGTCGATGACTTTAGACAGCTACTTGGAGGTATTTTCTTAGTTTTGCACGGTTTACTTTATTGGGTAAGTAGGGCATCTTCTTCTCGGATTGACATTTCTTTAGCTGGTTCGGCTACTCCTTTTTGTAATTTTACAAGTGATTAGGCATTGGCTTGAAACTTTGCATAGTATGCGGGTTAGTGAAACCATGAAAATGCATGGATAAACGCTTTTACTTTTAATGAATATGAACTTTTAATGCCAAAAATCACCTCAATAAAGTTTAAGCGTCAGTTTTTTTTAAACCCATCTTTCAAGTTTGATATCTTGTCACGTTGATTTTATTAAGAACTAGATAATTTTTTTACGGTTTCCTATCACGCAATAACAAAGGCTTATACAAAATGTGAAGTAAGCTTCTACAGATATATTTTTTTTCAGTAATACATTATTATTTACCTTGAACAAAGGTATAAATTGACTTCAATACTAGATCGACTACTATAGATAACAATCTATACCTATTTAACTTTTGTGTAGGGAAAGTAAAATTCTACATATTATATTTAAAGTGACTGGAGGTAATAAACACACTGGTTATTAGCTAAAAGTGACCTTGAAATAAGCTTTTTTTTTTTATTGTACAATTGAAAATTCTACTAATTCTAACTTTGAAACTAACAAATCTTACTAAACCTAATGAATTTTATGAAAACCAATTTTATGAAAACACAATTCAACACAATAGATAAATTCTTTATTGAAACACCACAGAACAAAGACAACTGGTAGTAGAAGAAGTAATAGTAGTATTGTATCTTTTTTGATAATGTTTGCTTCCTTCAATTGACTGTAATCTATTCTGGGATAATTGATCCTCCCAAATTGCAACTTATCATAATCTGATAGCCTCTTGAACAATTTAGAATAGAATAGAATAGAATAAAATAGAAAACTCTTTATTGCACACCAAAAAAATAAACACAGTACAGAAAAATACCTCCAAATAAAACCAAAATCAAAACTAAATACGATTTGCACAAATTTTTTGGAGCTCACATCTGTAAAAACTCCCAAATTTTGAACATTCTATTCAATCTTCTATTATTCCTTGTTAAATTTTAACTAAAGAAACCGTAATGAAAACCTTCTCTCTGCTAACCGTTATAGTAAGATAGAGGCGCCCTGCTAACATCAAAAGATGTTACAGACAAGTTGGCTGACCACACCTTACCTTACCCTAGCATATCCCCAGTCTTACCTCAGCCTATCCTGCCTTTACCTTTACCTACTTAATAGTAGAGTTCAGAGCAAGGATTAAATAGTAGAATAGAATAGAATAGAAAAACTCTTTATTGTACACCAGAAACAAAAATAAACACAGTACAGAAGAATTACAATAGGTAAACAAGGGTAGTACAATGGGCGGTCTTATCGCTGAACGCAAATAATAATAGTAGGTAATCTGTGATTGTCAATCCAAGATCCAATCAAAAGAGAATCCATTATTTCCAACGCCTTCTTACATTAGGCCCAACAACGTATTTTGATGAGCATATTGGGAATCGCTCATGCCGATGCATAACATAACTTTAGAGCTTGTTCTAATCAAACTTGTTACTGATTAACATAGAAACCAATATAAATATAGATAGATACCATGAAGTTAACCATGAAATCTCCAACTAAGCATCATTACGAAGCCTTGGCGACTATCCAAGCTATCGAACTGGGAAACTTGGTGACTTCCGCCTTTAGGATATATGACCTACATATGCGCTTAGTTCAGAAACCTCGCGTTTCAATATACATAATATGATAATGTGTAGAACAAAGTCCTAAAAGGTTTTTCTTATACGGCCTCATCTTTCTATGGCATGTACTATGATGATGATGCAGCATTTGCTGTCTTGCCCTCAGTACCCTAAACCTAACACCTAACCTACCGCCCAAGATTATGTAAAGCAAAGTTGCACTGTAACTGTTATGAGCAGGCGTAGCACTTACCATCAGGTGGTGACCTGCTCGTCTCGTCACTCAGTCAAATAAAAAAATCATCGACACGTCGAAGAAGAAGCATTTACTGAAATTTACACTTAGAAAGTAGAATGGCGCGAAGGCCCAAAACTAATCTTAGCTTTTATTGGAGCTGCTGGTCGGTCCAGTGCCACCTCCTGCCGTTCTTCCAGTTGGAGCTCGAGCAAGACCTTCTACACTATTCACTCAACCATTAAAGTACCTAGTGTAGACAATATCGATCGTTAGTAGATAGACCCGTGATCAAACATTACAAACTGTTTTCCGATGTTATATTTTTATACGCCATTATGAACAAACACACCGAAAATAGTTCCAATTTTACCATCATTAAGCTTGACAATAGCTCCATAGGTCACTTGTGGGGTTACTTTGTGAACTGGTAAATCGATCTATGGAAAGTTACGGTCTTTAGGTACAGACTTTAATAACGGTTATAGGTACTAAATTAAATACCTAGATAACTAGGCTAGGTTAGGTCATCGGCTGATTTCATGGCGGTTTGTTCTTAATAGCTCGTTTCGGCGTTTCAGTTTTAACACATTGACTGCTGAGCCGTTTCGCATGTCTAGCCACGGGTGCGGCTCAGCATGCGCCATAGTGTTTTCCCATACAACAAACACAACAGTTGCGTTTTGCCGTACTCGTGGCAAGTTATGAAAAACACGACAGTTGTGTTTTCAGCAGTGAACGTGTTAATACATTTTTTTATTTTTCTACACTAATTATATTGAAGTGTTTTTTTTTATCTACGTATGGGAACATTTTTATAGCAACCACCACATTTTTCTGTTACACTGCACTCGAACATCGTTAAAAAGTTGATACTTTGACATGAAGGTTTATTGAAAGAAGTTTGAAATAAGACATAGAGTTCAGGAGTAAGAGGTCCTCATAGAGTATACAAAGGCTTAAAAAGGTTTTATATTGGCATGTCTTCTCAGGTCCCAGCAGTTCATTTGATTGAAAAAGTTAGGCGAATTAACTGCTTAACCTGGGTACTTCTGTGATTATAGAGATATATAGCCTTTAACATTATTTATTTATTTATTCTTTAGCACACAAATGGAGTACAAGGAGTACTTAATGCTAAGTAGCATTTTCTACCAGTCATCCTGGAAGGTGTAACTGAAATGGTGGTGGTGTGGCAAAACGAGAGAGCAGAGAAAAGTATATTTAAAAGATATTTATTTAGTGATAGAATATTTTATTATAAGTCAACTAAATATATAACGTTAGAACATTAGAACCTTAACAGCGTTAAAACTTAAAATTTTAATCTAATTTCGTAATTAGAGCTGAAAATCAGCGTTGTGGTTTGACCACAGCATTATGCTGAGCTCAGGCCTTGTCTGACATCACTGCGCGCCGGCTATCTGCGTACACTATTATGTTCATCGTGTGTTTTCATTTTCTAGTCTTGTCTCTAAATAAGTACGTTGTTCGCTGTTGTGTGCAGTTGTGTCAGAATAAATGTTTTTTCTTTCTTTCTTTCTTTCTTTCTTTCTTTCTTAATTGTAGTCTAATTTCGATCACCGGGCGACCACTAGTATAGATAATAACGAATGTGATCATATACACACATATCCTGACCCTTAACTAGAATCCCCAGTCTCCAGGGTATTAGGAATTACGAGGTTTCAATTTGTGAGACAAAGTACACAATTAAATGTACAAAGAGGACTTAATGCTTAGTAGCATTCTCTACCAGTGTGTCATTTCTTTTTACCTTGATTTAAAGTACTCCATATAATAAAAAGTCCAATCAGAAGGTCGTGAGTTCAAATCCCAATGCGGGCACGTACCAATATGTTTCTGTAAAACATATGTACGTAATAATCACTCGCTTTTCGGTGAAGGAAAACATCGTGAGGAAACCCACATACCTACCCGAGAATTATTTCGGAGGTAGGTATGTTATCCACCAATCCGGACTGGGCCCCCGTGGTGGATTATGGCCTAACCCTCCTCTCGAAAGTGAGGAGAGACCCGTGCCCAGCAGTGGGACGTTATGGGTTGATGATGATGATGATGATGGAATAAAAATTGCACTAAAAATTAACGTTTTCTTTCTTTTTTTTTTCACTAGTTATGCTATTATATTAAAACTCGCGAACTCATATTTTCCGGGTGAAAAGCAAAAAGGTATATAATTAGGCTGTAGCTTCATAAACACAGGCGCTGCTAATAAAATCGATAGGTCGGGGAAGTACGTGGAAGCTTTCAGTGGCGACCCTTGAGGGGGCGTTTGGATAGCCGTTAGGGGATGGTTTAGGACCCTCGTAAACCACTACAATGTATTGTACCTACTAGGGGTAGGTTGTAAATAACGACAAAAAGTTAGCAGGTTGAGAACCCAAATTAGCTTTCTAGTGTAATTATAGTTTGAGGTAGGAATGGCCTTAAATCGTGATGCGGTTCGTTTTACGAGTACTTAATGAGGCGACCAAGTCGTTCACCTGATGGCAAGTGCTAGGCCTATCTATAACAGTTACATCCAAAACTTTCAATTGTATAATCTTGCGCGGTGCTGCACTGCGCTCGTCACCCTGAGACATCGGCCTCAGCATCGGTACTGAACCCTTAGTTGGCTTAAGTACCGTAGTGTATGATTGGCATATTTTGTTAATATAATCGATAGGTAGGTACTAGTGGGAAGTAGCGCTCGAAAATATCACATGCCACGTTTTTGAAGTGACCGTTTCGAGTTACATTCGTCTTGTCCTTAACACTTTCACTGCTGATACGATTTGCTTGTCTAGCCACGGGTGCGGCTCTGCACACTCCATAGTGTTCCCATACAACAAACACGACAGTTGTGTTGTCAGAAGTGAACGTGTTAAGTGGAATAGTATCGTTTTATGGTAGAAAAGTCAGACTTTTAACACTATTGGATCAGTCCTCATCATCATCATCAAGATTTAAAAAAAATTACGTAATCTGTAAAGCTCTAAACAGCTGAACTTATATAATACTAAATCGGCAAAGCTGCTAAAGCTTATAAGCTGCCAAATAGAGGTAAGTCTATAAAGTGGCAGCTCGGAAGAGCCTATAAAAGAGTCCTCACTGAAAGGCGTTCAGGCACTGTGACGGTCGCAACGGTTAGGGCTCGTTAACCGGCCACCATGAGACGACCAGGGACTGCGGATATTTCTTTTAGCTTTTTAATACAGCCCTGGAGTTTAAGGGTGTCGGTCATAAGATTGTTTTTTACTATCACCATAAATAACTTAGTAGTTACGTAATACCTCTGACGCTAAGTTTTTTTTTTATTCGACTGTGTGACGAGACGAGCAAGTCGTTCACCTGATGGTAAGCGCTACGCCTGCCCATAATAGCTACAGTACCACCCAGAACTTTGCATTGCATAATCCTGCGTGGCACTGCACTGCGCTCGCACCCTGAAACATCGGCTCTAAAGACTCATGTGCCCAGTAATAAGGTAGATAAAACTATTCAACAAGATAATAAATAATAGAAATAATATTATGTAGTAAGAAATAATGTTAAACTAAGTAAACGTGAAAAAACAGAAGAGTAAGTACAGCAAAACAGTAGATGCTTCCGTAGAGGCATTTGCGAAGCAATAATTATCGCGATAGTGTAACAGCAATAATTATACACCTACTAGCTGTGCCCTGCCACGCTTCGCTGTGGCACATTCGCACATTCTCTGATATGTCACTGATGAAAAAAATAGATAAAAACAATCCTTGATGCGGATTATATATCATGCTAAAATTTCAGCTCGATCGGTGCAGAACTTTTTGAGTTTTTGAAGCGTACACAAACCAACATAACATTTTTATATCTATAAGATAGATTGATTATTATGTACACTTATAATTATTATCACATAAACTCTCGTTTCATACGATGACACGACAAACAAAATAAAACAAGTACAAAACAGTGGAGGCTTCCAAAGAGGCGTTTGCGAAGCAATAATGGCCGCGGCGGTCGTAAAGAGACCACAAACGGATGACCCGACCACGACAATATTTGCCCTTACTTTACCCCCTTTTTGTGTGGCTATGTCCGTAATGGCGGGAGATTAAACTGCTGTACGAAAATTTTATGATCGGATACGTCAATTGAATTGCTCCAATTAATGTGTACTATTTATTGCTGTTTGTTTAGTAGGCTTTATGTTGGTTGATACATTTCAAATTTAAGGCAGATGGATTTATTTGTTGAAAAATCATTATATTTATTATTGTATAGTGATTTATACTCTGTCATTACTTGGCCTTATTGGCGCAATTAAAGTTCAACTTTTTTTTTTAGTTTCTCAAAATTTAGTTATTAAGGTAGGTCCCCATTGTGTAACAAAAAATCCTCTTTTCTGTAAATTATAATACTTTTAATGACCGGCCTTAACAACTCTAATTGCGATACACCAAACAAGTCTAAAGTAGCCATTTCATAACTCTTTGTCGCAGAACTTTTAACTAATGCTCCTCCGGAACCCTTCATGTTTGCCTTGTAGGGTTGTCACGTCATGTCATTGAATAACCAGAATTATTTATTTTTTTAAGAGCTGCACGTAACGCACGTGAGTTTAATCTTCGTATTTTCTAAATAATTACTGACAGGCAGGTCGTCGCAACATCTAGCCTAAAGGCTTCTCATGCCTACACTTAGCTTCCACTCAAGACATGTCAGTCAGCTTGACTTTGCTCAATTATGACGACGCCAACCATGTCTATTCTTAAATCCAAATATTTAAAAAAATGCGATAATTGTCTGCTTTTTTACAACTAGCTGCGCCCGGTGGTTTCACCCGCGGTTATATATTATTCTACAAAAACCGTTATTTTTCCTGAAATAAAAGTAACCTATGTTCTATTCTAGGACCTTAAGTATCTGTATACTATTTTTTGAAAAATCTGTTAAGTCGTTCCAACGTGAATAAGGAACACACACGCACACAAACTTTCGCATTCATAATATAATAGTGAGATTGTGTGATAAGGTCATTCATGTGATGGTAAGCGCCGTCTCTAAGCATTTACCTAAAACATTCATAGAGTCACCTAATAGATCTTTGCATCGCACTCATTAGGTTACTTAAGTCTCATTATTTATTTATTATTTATTTATTTATATAATTAAAACGGTTTATACCAATTACATTAATTACACAATTTCACACAATCATTCATTCTTCTCACAATAATCCAAACACTCGGACAAAATACTCTTCCATCCATCCGTAAACAAATCACTAACTCTTGTCAAAACCAAGACTGATTGCCAACCCTACGGGTTCCCCTAAAAACGGCCCGGCTTTCCCGCATTTCCCCGAGCTGTTTGTCGTTTCCCCTCCAAATTATTTTGATGTTCCCTGTTTGTTACATTGTTAATGCCTCCTCCGACTCCACCGGGTTTTATGATGGGAGTTATGATGTTTTCGGATTCGATGGTAACACGATAGGAATGGACTTTGACGAGCGGTTGAAATATATACTTCATCATTAACCCATATTGTCCCACTGCTGAGCACGGGTCTCCCCTCACTTTCACGAGGACGGTCAGTCCATAATCCACGGGGGTCCGATCCGGATTGGTAAATAACATACCTACCTCTGAAATAATTCTTGGAAATTCACCGAAAAGCGAGTGGTAATTAAAATAAAATAAAATAAAATAAAGATAGATAGATAAACTCTTTATTGAAACACCACAGAACAAAGAAAACTTAAAACTAGAACAAAACAAATTTTACAATTAGTGACACAATGGGCGGTCTTATCGCTCAGAGCGATCTCTTCCAGACAACCATGCATGGAGAGGCATGCAGCAACTAGAAAATATGCAGTATATAATATATAATATGCAGCAACTAGAAAATTAATTCAAAAGATAATAAGATTTAACACGAATTTTAAATGCATTTAGCGAGGTTGTGCGCTTTATAAAGTGCGCTTTTTTATAAAGAAACAATATGTTCAAATATTTTAAGAAGTTTGCTTCATCTGTTCCTGTTCAGTGCTTCAGGGGGTACGTTAAGCTTTAGTTATTGATCGAAGCGTCAGTAGACCTTGGGCGCAGGACGCAGATAAACTGACACCTGAGTTAGGTCGGTCACTGAAGGCAGGTTAATTAGAAAGTGCAAGGGTTCCACATCACAAAGTTAATCGAAACTAGCTCGGCGTCACGCCATCACGAAACCGTAGACGAAGGGGAGCGTCCTACTTCGCCATTGGCTGCAAGCTAAAGGTTAGAAGCAATTAGAGCTAGCACTCGAGAACTTCATTAATGGAACCTGGTCACGGTTCATTAGCAGGACGCAACTCTTCCTCGAATGAAAACAGAATATTTATTGGAAGATAAAAATATTATAGAAAAAGCTTAGGCCGAAATATAAAGGCAAACTACAATGGAGTAAAAACAACGTGCTCATCTTTTGTTTTAATTTTTCTTCGTAATAACAAAATAAGGTTTAACCAATTAAAAAAGGTTTCGCTAACTAAAAAGGTTTTATAACTAAAAGGAGGTTCGTGTCGCTTACACATTTGTATTGGTTAGTTTTTAAAAGGCGTTGTTATCTGAACAGAGTTGTGCATTTGTTGTTTGTTGGAGTATACGTAGTATAGAGTTAGAATTTGTCAAGCCATTGACATGAAATCAATTTATTGGCATTATCAGTAGGGCATAACGTAAGATTGTATCCAAACCGTAGATAACCGCCTTGGTATAAATATAGTACCGAACTTATTACATTAGGTAAACAAGGGGAGTACAATAGGCGATCTTATCGTTAAAAGCGATTTCTTCCAGACAACCTTTGGATGGACAGTGAAAATCATTTACCGAAACACGAAAAATTGAGAAATTTGTGTTTTGTTTTTCACATAGATAATATTAACAGGATAAGTAGGATTATTATGGCCAATTTTAATGAAATTTTATTATTTTTGCCACATATCTGAGACACGAGAAACCATAGATCAACGTACAATTTGTAATATGTTACTATCCCAACCAAGATACTGATTTAAAACTAACACTAAACCCCTTCTGTTCCCTTCAAAAGCTACATTGAGTTTCTCTGACTATCAAAATTGAGCGCAGCTTACACACCCTGTAACTTAAATATTCAATCCGCGATTTGTATTGAAGGCAATCTCCGGAATACTCTACACCAATTTCGAAATCGTATTTTACCGTACTATTGCAGAGGTAAGCACTTCCACCGGCTTCCTGAATAAATAAACTGTACGGGAAACATGGAAGGGTGCTGGATAGCTGTCTATAATTTCATATAGATAGGTGGTAGCTTTTGTTGTAGTGGGAGGCTTCTTATGCAAGAAACCGCTCGGGGAAGTACCACGCCTTTACCAGATATTCATCCGCCAAGCAGTAGTGTGCAATCGTTTGAAGGGAAAATCACTGGGCATATGAGACTTTTGAACCAATCTCTCAGGGTGACGAGCGCAGTGCAGTGCTGCTCAAGATTATGAAATTGAAAGTTATAGGT
This sequence comes from Campaea margaritaria, assembly GCA_912999815.1. Taxonomy (NCBI): domain Eukaryota; kingdom Metazoa; phylum Arthropoda; class Insecta; order Lepidoptera; family Geometridae; genus Campaea; species Campaea margaritaria. The sequence continues at coordinate 12,143,662 of OU538791.1, forward strand.
GGTATTTAACCGGGCAGGCGCAGCGCTTACCATCAGGTGAACGACTTGCTCGTCTCGTCGACCAGTCAAATAAAATAAGCAGAAAAGTAGAGTATTGTAGCAGAAAAGTGTTTTCTTTTAATAAGTGCAACTGTGCCATGTGTCAGTACAAAGCTTGGCTGTTGGCGTTGGCACGCTTCCAAAACTAAGCCCTTAGCGTAAACATGCCTGTTTATCTCTTACATAAAAATCTTTTTTGATATGCAAACAAAACGACCATATTTCTCTTTTACGTGCACTAGCATAACTCTTTTGACAGATAGGCAGAAAAAAAAATGTTTTTGCCAAAGATATATTTTTCCAAGTAAGCTTTTATACTACTTATTTGGCAGATAGATCAAAATGAGTCTAAATACTATCAAACTACTGTTAGTCGCTCAGAAGTTCCGTCGTCTACCTTCCATTTCCATTATCAAATCAGTTCTCTGTCACAATAATATTTTCGATTTGTCCATCAGAGCGATAAAAAAAGCACTAATGCTAAACCTCGATGCGTTTCAATTTGAAAAGTAAGAGCCTGGTGGCATTGCCCCTGAATTAATGTAAAACCCAATTATTCATGACCATGTGACGTGGCTACAGTACCGACAGCCTACCTAACCGACTACTACAGTAAGTGGCTGACATTTGTAGCTGGGAGGTAATGTTCGCGTGATCGGCCACAATTTGTCCACTTTAGTTTTATTTATGGATCTATCACAAAACCTTTCGTCGGTAAGTAATGAGAATATTGGACAGTCTTCATGTCTTCAATCTGATTCCATGTATTGATTAACCGTTATTTAAAAATTTAAATCTTTAGGCAAAATGAATGCGCTTAATATCACGATTACACAATTTACTCATAGGTACAACTCAACAAGTCATCTGTTCGTAAGCGCTTACACTGCAGTGCAATGTTCATTGTGTGCTTTGGAAATACGCACTACCACACTCTAGAATTTACACACACACGTGTTTAGAAGATCTCTGTGCCCGGCAGTTTATTTTCTGGTCCGGCGCACCCACCGTTTTCTAGTGACGTCCAACTGTTTCATTTTCATCCCTCATTCAGCATAGGCTATTTTGAAATTGTACAGCTGTTACTGTCATTTCAATAGAAAGGTATATTCAAAGATTCAAAGTATCCATTACCCTCGTTAGCGCACCAGTTACGCGTACCAGTTTTTCCCTCTTGTCTTTCAAGGCATGTCCAAACAGACCGTTTTGTCCATCGTTACAAAAGCGGTACAAAAGGTATCGAGTTACACAGGGGGTGTTCCCTTTGTCGTGTCTGCAGTCAGTGACAGACGCTTAATTGGTCAGCTATTTTTGGACACACCTTTACGGCAAAACGTTGCCGATAGCGAAGCAAAGGGCCTTCTATCTTTATTAGAATAAATGAGGTTTTCCCGCGTTGAATTTTCTCTTGTCGGGACTTAATTAGTGAGCTTTGTGATGATGGATATGAAATGTTCTCCTTGTTCTTTCGGTATCGATCGCTAATTTCTTTGAGTTTAAGAGTAAGCTTCGCATTTGTCTTTTGTTTTAAGTCCGATTCATATTTCGAAGTGTTCCGTGGTTTATCAGAAGTGGCGCGGCGTGACTAAGAAAATGCTAGCACTTGTTTGATCCATTCCTTATCGTTTCACACACATGATGTGTTAATGAGAGAATGCAATTATAATGGTTTGACATTGTTTTTTTCTTTGCACCAACTTTATCATCGTCGGTTATCTAATTTTGGTTTAGGGACTAGTCTAGGATGCATAGTAAAATTATTATTAGGTAGGAACTAAATAAATAACTGTAGATTTAAATCTTACAATAGATACAAATAAAAGCAAATATCACCGTTGACGTAACAGAATGAAATATTTACCTTAATAGAAATGAAACAATAAATTTGAAGGTGACCGTTTTGGCAATACATGAGATATGAGAGTGCGAATACAAACCAATCTAAACCTTCAGTCATACTCACCAATACACACTTTCCAGTACCGTCTCTAAAAAAAGCGAGAAGGATGTCGTTCGTATCCCAAACCGTCGCCGGGCTGAGCCAACAGACTCGGCGGGAGGAAGTCCCTCCGCGCCAGCACTGCTCGCACCAGCACGCGCACCGCTTCCAGCTGTCTCGCAAGAACAGCTTACCAGAATGGGACCCCCCAGAACCGCGTACCAGAAAGAACAGCCTCCCCGCCGATATCATGGGCGAGGACCCCAAGACACCACCCATAATGGAAGAGTGACAATCACCCCCGTAAGTCAAGTTGGTGTCCCCCGTCACTATAGTCGCATGGACGCACCTAGCACCGGACAGGACAGGCTTCTTGGAACAGGCCCCCTTGCATGCTTAGAGGCTTCTGTGAGACCCTAGGGGGCGGACCCTGCACGAATACCCTCATAGATGTGTGTATCGATGTTTAATTAAGAAGATTTTGTTTATTGATGGAGATTGAAGAAATTTGTTGTTTATCCAATAAACCCTTGGAGAACTTAACCTTGAAAGTCCTAATAGGAAATAAGAAGACTGCAACTGCCTTTAAATTCTAAGATTATGTTAAGAACGCCTCGTACGAAGACTCGAGAAGACGACAAGATCCAGAGAAGACCTAAGTTAAGAAGGCTCGAAAGAGAAACTCTATATAAATGTGTATTACTATTGCATAGAATTATAACAAGCATGAAGATTAAGAATCAAAATACTCGTAAAAGAGCTCAAGCTGAATACAAAGAAGATGTCTAATTATAGAAGAACATTTAAATAAACCTCAATGATTAACTTCTAATTAAAAAGCCGATTACTAAATATCAAGGCTTCGAATAGCAATTGACCTCGCAACATCCTGTACACAGGTACAAGCGAAAAGTGATCAAAATTAAAGCAATTAGCGCTTAATCAAAACCACGTTTGCTTAATTTTGACGAGGAAATGAGACAATTTGGTTCCATTAAGACATCTGACAGATTCAGTCCATAAATTCTATGAACCCTGTCACATTCAGATTCCTGTATATATATTTGAGTGTCAGAAACTTTGCTGCAGAAGCAAGTTGCGATAAGGTACTAACTTATTTCGACTGCTGACTTATTTGGGTTAACTTTATAACTTTTGCCAACTGAATCCAGTTTTTGTTCTGAATTATGGCTTATTGGCATTGGTACTCTATCGTATTTGTATTTTTGTCATATCTCCAGGAAAAGCAGGGATTGCCACAAAAACTGACTACGATAAGGTACTTTTGAATGTATTGACTTATTACTCATAACTAGATTTGAAAGACTTGTAGTTGGTAAGAAGTAACAGCTTGCCTGAGATGGACTAATTTTGCAACAATTTATCGATATGAACTAGCTGCCAGGAAAAACGTTGAGCTTGTTATATGAGAAAACAAGTCTTGATTGGTTTTATGGAATACTAATTTTATAGGTCTACTATTGGCAAATAAATATTTGTGGAACATTTTTAATACACTATGAGAGCAATATCAATTTTTTTTAATGCAAAAGTCTCTATTTTAAAGCTTGATTCAAACATGTTGTGCATAATTACTTATACAAGTTGAAGTTTTAATATTGATAAATGTTAAGAACAGTGATATTTGTAGCGAAGTTCTTTATAATTTGTAAATCTGTGTGAATATAAAGAGCTGACTGAGCAACCCTTTAATGAAACACTAGAAGAGGGCCTATGATGACAAAACACAGGAAAAGAAATCCGAATAAAAAGAAATGGAGCGAAACACATAAACCAACATTCGCAAAGCTTCGTCGTCATAGGAAAAGCAAGAATGTAGATAATCTTCCTATTATTATCGATCGTAACATCTAAGGGGCTACTGCAATGCGTCTTCTAACGTGACCCACCTAAATCCTTCCAACTTGGGGCGGAGGAGCTGAACTGTCCATCTGTTATCATAACGCTATCTCGACCCAAAACGAGACTTTACTTTTACTAGTTATTTTGTGACAGGATTGAGTCACAAACGACAAAAACAACAGCTTGGCAAGCCCACTTGGCTAGCAGTCTAGGCTAGAACATCCAGTGACCCTGAAGCCTGAGCCAAGGTTGCCAGAACATTCACTTTTACTCTGTGATGGACGTGGCAGTGGAGTAGACAAATTAACACTTTATTTCAATTATATTTGTCTCGAGGAAAATTTGTTTCAATCCCGCCCGAGCATCACTTATGCTCAGTCTTTTGAATAGAATATGTGTGGCTGTCTAATTTTCAAGTAGAATGAATGTAACATTATCTGGCATACGATATGTGCCAACTTTTTTGTTATATGTACACCTTCACATTGATGTTTGAAGGTCGGTATCTTAAATCAACCCTATCCACCCTTTCATATTGACCAAACCCTTGGAAGTCCTGTGAGGTTACAGACTTAAAACAACCCCTTAACTACTTATTCTTACGCTGGCTTAACTCCTCACATGTGACCTCACAAAGGTCACGAGAACTTTCCCCCGTAGAGGGATGCAAATCACGCAACGGTATATTTACACCTACTGCACGTAAATGCAGAACTTTCACCCATGGCGTGCTCCATCTGATAACAAGGGTTGTAATGGCGGATACTGGCGAATAAATATCCTTTACAAGGCCCTGATAACGGAGTTTGAATGGACGCTTTGTAATATTAGGTTAGGTTTAAGGAAAACGGGTAGATAAGGCAGTTTTTGGGCACGCATCTCAAATTATGCATGTTTTTTTTTTTTTTTATTTGTTTTGTTTTGTTTATTTATTTTGTTGTTGTCTGCCGAATAAAGAAAAAGGGGTGAATGCGGAGGAATGCTTAATGTCCTCTGCCTTAACTTATAACAAAGTTGACAGATAAATAAATAACGCCTCACGGGTAACCGTTTGTTTTATTTGAGTGAGGGACGAAAAGAGCAAGTCGTTCTCCTGAGTAAGCCTCTACGCCCCTACGCCTGCCCCTAGCAGTCACAGCACCACTCAGAACCCTGCATTGTATAATCCTGCGCAGCACTGCACTGCACCCAGAGACATCGGCTCTAAAGCCTCATATGGTCCCACCACACGCAGTAACTTGAATAAATGGAAGTGTTTAACAAATAATATAGAGAATACTTGGTATACCAGTTTGCAGAGTTGTGACTTAACCAGTTAGCAGCAAAGGGGGTTATTTTTTTCGTTACGTATTTAAGGGTAAGAAGTATTTACTCCAATGATTTCAACAAAATTATCAATTTATAATTATGTTGCCGGTATAGTCTAGTGGACTACTACTCATATGTAAACACATTAAGTTATTTAGGCCACGGAACTCCCAGTCATGGTGCATTAGGGTCACTTTCTTGGTCTGAGTCATCGTGTGAACATCATTATTTAAAACTAGCCGCACCCCGTGGCTTCAGCCCTGGATGTCAACTATTCGAGACGATATTCCATTATGTGTATCAAATTTGATCAAGCCATTACCGTGTTAAATGGCAACAATTTCGGGCGAAAGACAGCAATGTAGTGCGCTGCGGTGCGTCGCACGGCGCTGTCAGTTTGATAAATTTTGTACATTTTGACAGCGCCGTCAACCAAGTAACTTATCCGTTGCAACTCAAATAACAAGAGTTGTTAAATAACTTATTTAATAACCCTCTTAGTTAACATTATGTAACTTTATTCTGACTTTTTTTTCTATCCCTTTTATTATATCTCTTTACTTGTCATTATCGATTTTCTGCCGAATGGTACCTATCCTCCACTATACCTCTTTCATAAATTACGTGCAATATGTGAAATTTCAGAGCTGTATAGAATTTCATTATTTTAATATAACTTGGTCTTGATGATTCCACGACATACCTGCAAACATATTCTTTAAAATTTCAAACAGCGCATAGATAACAGAACTCAGACGTTTTTGCTTTGAGTTCCAGATATTTCGGCAACAGTGCTGAAATATCGGAAACTCAATATAAACATAATACACGTTAGTTTAAAACCTTACTGAACGTATATCTTGGCTACTATTTCCAGCGTTATTTGACTTTAAACTTGAAATGGACTGCAGACTGGATTTTATTTGAATTCTTTCAAAGTTTCTGGTTGGCCGATGGGCAAACCTCGCTGCTGCCTTAAATTTTAACAAGCCAACGAAGTTTTTATTGTTGAAGGAAATATCCAAGTTTTAAGGAGTTTTCTCTCGGAATGAAATGCCTTGCCACCAAGGACTAGACGGTTTCACTTTAGAGGAAAAATTAATTGTGAAGCTGTTTGTAATTTTCGAAGCCGCTTTGTTGTACTCATGGAGTTTTAAATTAATTAAGTTTTATCATCTCAACTGGAGTTTTTTTACGATTCTGTATGGAAAGCTTCTATGAAATTGAGGTAAAATTTCATTGTAAAGCTCGTTTCCATTAAAAAAAAACTCCAAATATGTCTTGAATTTTTTCATATTAATAATATAATGGGAGTAAAGTTAGACCTCCGAAAACGAAAGCCTCTAAAAGGGTCATCTAAGGAGATATTTCAATGTTTTGTCTATCATTAAGTATGTATTTCGCTAAGCCTAAATTAATATAGTTTAATATTATGTGCTTGTCTCATCATCATCATCATCACCACCACCAATCCATATCCACTGCTGAGCACGGGTTTAGACGGGTTTAGGACCAATCCGAGCCGGATCCCTGTAAATTATGACCTCCTTCTCACGAAAGTGGACTAACTCCACTTTCGTGAGAAGGAGGTCATAATTTACAGGGATCCGGCTCGGATTGGTCCTGTCTCGTATCATAACACAATTTTCTCCTTTTGTTCCAGGCGGAGCGAGTTCCTAGGATGCGTCTCGTTTCCGCTCAAAGATGCGACTAAGGCCGACATCAGTGGCACCTACTTCCTGCAAGCAACCGGACGCCAGCCCCATGAGAAGACTAGAGTAGAAACCCGCAAGATGGCCACTGACAACACCGAGACCAGTGACGGCACTAAAGAAAACCATAATGACAAAGGTACGTAAAATAATTAAAAAATACGAGTAGATCCAGATAATTCAAGAGAAGGCGAGAATATACTCGCAAAAGATGGCAACTGACATCGATATCATTTTATTGATAAAGGTAAGCTAAAATAAATAATGATTAAGCAAATTGATCTAAAAGACCCGTAAGAAGATCTTAGTAAAGAACCAAGCAATACAACACTGAAATGTAATGCAGACCCAGATTATCCGCGAATAGACAAGAGTAGAACTTTACGAGATTATCACATGAGAAAGATTACTATTAGAATTTAAAAGGAATTTACGTACACCAGAAAGGTGAGAACTGTTAACAAAAAGTTAAAATACCTTATCAAGCTTGCATTAGTATTGATTTTAGCTACGAGTCTCAAAGAACCTTCAATAAAAAGCCGTCCCAGCAGGTAGAGACCATTGACAGGCGGCGCGGCGGTTCCATTCTCACAGTGGGACAGAATATTTCAAAGTCAATATTTATTATGCGTGGGGTTGTTTGGCTACCCTAAAGTTTTCAAAGGTTTGGATATCTCGTACCTGGTGTTGATGTAGGTTGGCGGTAGTAATTTTATCATTATTGCTGCTATTTATTTTCAAACTTTAACCAAATCTAACGATTATCTACTACTCAAATTGCCAAAAGTAATCGTATATCAACGTTGGAATTGTGATTACCAAAACAGTAACTTTTATTTGGGAATGGAAACAAAATGAAGCAGAATTGAATTTTATTTCTTAGCTCTGGCAAAGGGTTTATTGTATTGCGTATTGTTAAGATAATATCGTGGGAGATCTTAAGCATGTTAAGCCTAGATTAAGACTTATAAGACTAGATCTAAGACTTCTGTCAAAATACCCAATAAAGTGCTTGTTGAAAGATTCTATCGACGGTAGTAGCTAAAACCAGATGGACATTAATCCTCACCAAGAAAACTAGCTTTCACTACCAGAGCCAAGCGCTCATTCACTTGAAAAAAAGCTTCTGCTTTCACATACAACGTTTCACATTCTTTCATTACCTCGGTTCCAGGAGTAGCTACCAACGGACCTTCGTCTACGACATCAGCCAACCAAGCGCAGGCCGTTGCAGCGGCGCTCCAGAGAGAGGCAGACGAGCACCTGTTCCTGAGGTACCTGGAACTCGACCCTCCTGAAGAACCAGGCGCGCCCCGACGAGCTCAGAGAAATGGACGGACGCCTTTCACGACTTCTAGAAAGTAAGTGCTCATTTGTATTGTTAACGGAATTATAATATAGAATTATTTCGGAGGTTTGTCTACCTAATCGGACGGGTGGTAGACGCAGTTCTCCTCACGAAAGTCCCCGCCCTCGATCGAAGGGATCGAATATGGCTTGTAACTCCTTGCTTCTGGTACTCATAAACTTTACCACTGGATTCCAAATACAATCTATTCATATTGGAAAATAACCATCAAGATACTTGACAGCGATTTTTTTTTAATAAGTGTCCTTAAACTATTTACTCCAATCATCCTACTACTTAAGATGTTACGCCATCTTGCTCTGTCCTTAGCTATTTCTAGAACTATAACTTATTTCTCATCAACTCCTTCCAGACTGGTCCGAGGCGCGGGCGGTGGTTTCGGCTTCACAGTGGTCTGGACGCGCCCTCCTAGAGTGGAGAGGGTGGCTCAAGGAGGGTCAGCTGAGAGGGCAGGGCTTCGGGCCGGGGACTACATAGTGTTCGTGGGCAACAAGAATGTGGTCACATCATCGGAGGAAGAAGTTAGGGGGCTGGTCAAGTGAGTATGAGCTTCTTTCATGTTTCATGATGCGCTATTTTAGCTAAAATGTCGTTGATACAGGCGACTGCGATGATGCAGTCAACCTGCTCACGGTGCTCCAGATGTCACTTGAGGAAGCTTTTGTCTGGCACTCTGATCGGATTTAACTTTAATGAAGATATGCATATTTGAATTCCATATTAACTAATTTTCTACTTCTCCTATTTTCAGATCAGCCGGCCAAATGCTTACAATAGAAACGTACCGTCGAGTACCACCAAACGGCGCCGCTGGGGTCAAGACACGCCTGGCCCAGGCTGCCGCTGCAGGGACCCCCCTACCTCCAGCAGAATCTACCCCACCCCCTCTGCCACGATCACCGAGAACAGCCGCCATGTCGTCACCAGCAGCTGCTGCCAGACCGCCCACTGCCTGTTCCTCGACCAGTCAGTCCCTCGACCGTCGCAAGCTGCACTTACCCCAAGTCACATTCTCCAAGGAGGTCGGTAACGGAATTATAGTCTAGAATGTTGAACCTTTCTAAATTCTAAAAGTATATGGCAAACTAGTCACGCGTCTCTCGAATTTAACTTTTTCGGTATATAAAAGTGGTGCTAGCGTTAGACCTTGTGGGACTCCGTAGAAAACTATATTGGTTAGTATCGAATGCGTGTTGGAAATCGAAATTGTGTACAGAAATAAGTCTGTTATTTATTTTGTACAGACTTCATACATTCCAGCTAGATTTAAGGTGTGTTTGAATAGATTTATCTCTAGGCATTGTAGCATTAGCGTTTAAGTCAAAATCATCAAATGGGGAATCGTTACGTTTAAGCTTACTGTTTTTGTTAATATTTATTTTGTTATCATGTTTTCTTTTCTATTTAGTTTCTTTGACATTTTGTGTGTTAACTTTTTATTTTGCATCACTTCATATTATTATTCGTACTTAGGTTATTAGTGTTTTGTATAATTTTGTTTTCATAGCGAACAATTTTAATTTTGTATTTTCTAATTTATTTTCTATGCTCGTAAAAATTTGGTTCCTGTTGTTCTTTATTTCGTTTCTAATTTATGTTTTAGTAGCATTATGCGCAAATAAATTTATTGCTTTTAATTTGTTTTTCTTTATTTTGGTTATCACCTCATCCTCATTAACTCGTGTACTACTCCAAAATCCTCACAATACATTATTATTATTTATTATTTTTCATTTATTTACCAAACCTCTCTTGGCCTGTGCTGGCCACAATAGGCAAGATGTCGGCCATAATTATTTTTCAAACATTCAAAAGCACCTAATTTATGTATTAATTTCTTTTTTCATTTATTAACTAATGATCTTTAACATTAAAATCGTTTTTTTTTTTTATATTTTGTTTAAATGTCTTTGTCTTGTTTTTAAATAACTTTTAGTCATTAAAAAAAGAGAAACCGTATTTAACTAAGCAAGTTTGTAGGACTTTTTACCTTTCACTAAGTGTAGTTTTGAAAGAATTACAAAACAAACTTAAGTACCAGCATAACAAAAAAAGATGCGGCAACTTAGATATGATTTTATATGAGATTGCACGTTACTAAATCGAGGTATTAAAATGGCCTCTTTTTGCATAATCTAAGTTACCTATAAAATCTATATATATATATAAATGTTATGTTGGTTTGTGTACGCTTCAAAAACTCAAAAAGTTCTGCACCGATCGAGCTGAAATTTTAGCATGATATATAATCCGCATCAAGGATTGTTTTTATCTATTTTTTTCATCAGTGACATATCAGCGAATGTGCGAATGTGCCACAGCGAAGCGTGGCAGGGTACAGCTAGTTAGTTATAAATTGTAAAAATAGAAAAACGAAATATCAATGTCAATCTGTCAATCTGTTGATATAATTAAAAATCTAATTAAAATAGAATAGAAAGTACTTGACACACTGTACACCAGTTCAGAAAACACGAGGTACGTAAAGAATATAACTTGTTGAAGTAAAATGGGCGGACTTATCGCTAAAAGCGATCTCTTCCAGTCAACCTTTGGATGGAGAGAAGCAATGGAACGTCAAAAGTAATATAGTAATCATAGGATGCAGATCTGACATATTTGATCCATCATCAAATCTCTTTAGTAAAACCATAAATGCAGAAAACTCACTCGATAGAATAAATAAAAAAATACAGACAAAAGAAAACGTACATGAACGTAGGAGTATAATAGTACAGAATAATCATGTAAGTAACTTAACTATTCCATTGAACAATAACATCATACATTATCACAAAAACGACATTAGAAATAGTACCAGTATAAAAACAGAAGAATCCTACCTTTGCAACCGCCCAACAGACGCCTGGGTTGTCCACGGACGGCCGCAAGCGCGCCCTCCTAGCCGTCATAGCGAGGGAGCAGCACTTCGCCACCTGCCTCCAATTCGGGCTGGTGCGGTTCGTGGCACCCCTGGCAGAGAGGGCGGACCTCATAGTACCCAGCGACCATCAGCTTCTGTTTCAGAATCTTGAAGAAGTGAGTATATTAGCTTCTGCTACCATAAAGCAAGGTTTGAAGAAATGAGAAGAGCTTGGTTGATTTTTTTTTTCATCATCATCAACAACCCATAACGTCCCACTGCTGGGCACGGGTCTCCCCTCACTTTCGTGAGGAGGATTAGGCCATAATCCACCACGGGGGCCAGATCCGGATTGGTGGATCACATACCTACCTCCGAAATAATTCTCGGGTAGGTGTGTTGGGTTTCCTCACGATGTTTTCCTTCACCGAAAAGCGAAAAGCATTTTTTTTAATCATATTTATTTAAGGGACTTTTATAAGTTTAACACGTTCGCTGCAGGGCCACTTTTCGTGGACTTTCAGCCAGTGCGTATGAGGTCTTTTAGAGGCAATGTTGATTTTCTTTGCAGTGCGTATGAGACCTTTCCGGCCTCACAAAGCCTTTCCGGCCTTTGTCCCCCACACAGAGTGAAGGAACGCGATTTTGACTGTCGCACTAGTGAGAAGTCGCGCATATGGCCTATTCGACCTCATAATGCAGTGAACGGGTTAAACATGACAGTCCCGTTGTATATGCAATTACTTATGTCAACCAAAACTAACTTAATGTAGCGATTATGATAGCAAAAACTTTGACTACGTCATAGGTAGGTACTTCGCCGTTACTTGAAGTGAGTCACAGAATGGAACAGCTCTTTTGCTGCATCGGATGTTGGATGGGACAAACGAATGAAACCTGCACACGTCATAACAGTTCAGACTATAATTGCCTTTCCCGCTGAAAGCGGAAGCGGACACACTCGTCAATAAGTGGTGCACATCCTCTACAACTCCACATGTGTCACAGTTAGGTGTCTCCGCCTTCCGCATTTGGTTGATTTGTAATATATCTTTAACTAGCTGCGCCCCGCGGTTTCACCCGCGTAGTTCCTGTTCCCGCGGGAACATGGGGATAAAAATAGCCTATGTTACTCGCTGTCAATGTAGCTTTCCATTTGTGAAATAATTTTTTTAATCAGTGCAGTGTTTTAGCCGAAACCTTACATATTTCCACACAAACTTTCATCCCCTATTTCAAACCCTTACAATGCTTTTATCGCATTAAAAAGTACCCTATGTCCTTTCTCAGGCTCTTGACTATCTCTGTACCAAATTCCATTTCAATCGATTCAGTAGTTTAGGCGTGAAAGAGCAACAGACAGACAGAGTTACTTTCGCATTTACAATATAAAGTAAGGATTTGTTGTCAAATCTCGAACTATCATTTTTATAGGACATGATCCTTCATACATATAGATGATCATAGATATAGATTATAACCCCTAACTATAATCAGGAAACCTTACCTCTAATCAAGAAATACGACGGTCATGGGGTACTGCAAATGCCAGGCTCAGAACAAATACCAAGTGATTCCTTCGCGGAATTTTGAATATCTTATGAAGAAGGGATCGAAAACACCATTTTTTTTAAGCCTGAATCAGTTATACCAATTCATACTTCATAATCCATAAAAATACAATACAATGTTTAGTGCTACATACTGAAACAATTATAATAACCTTTATAAAAGAGACTAAAAATCAATGGATTAATCAATGGTGTAATTTCACTGCCAGTAAACAGCTTTTCTGACTAGTTAATAAACTATAGCACGTATGGTTTTTTTTAAATTTAATTTGACTGAGTGACGAGTCGTGTAAAATGATGGTAAGCGCTACGCCTGCCCATAAAAGTTACAGTGCCACCTAGACCTTTGCATTGGATAATCTTCCGCGATACTGCACTGCACTCGTCACCGTCGCTGTCACCGTCGAGACATCGGGTATAAAGTAGCATTCGCCCAGTAATTTCGCTGGAAACAGTGCCTTTCAAACCGGGACACTGTAATGCTTGCACATTACTGCTTGGTGGATCAATATCTGGCAAAGGTGTGGTACTTCCCCAGGCGGTCTCTTGCAGAAGAGGCCTGCCACTACAAAATCCAATATGTAATGTATGCAATCCAATTCAACCCCCCAAATTAAAAATATCGTCTTGGATAAGTAACAAAGAAGACAATACAAAGAAACCTCTTCCACTCCAGATCTTCAGACTGTCAGAAGACATCCTGGACCAAGTGGTGCAAGACGACGGTGAGATCCAGACGTCGACGATAGTCGCGGTGTTCCTGCAAAAGACCCCTGTGTTCCTTAGCCTTTATAAGAAGTACTGCCTGGGACTGAAGCGAGCTGACTGTGTGTTGGTAAGAATAGAAGTTTACTTTAGCACCATCATAGTTTGCTGCATCTTCCAAAAAAACTGGACGAACTATATAATTTGTTAGCAATACAGAAATACATTCGCATACTAATGAAATTAGCAACTATCCCCCTTATTTATAAAAAGTTATCGAACGTCACTTAGTACTGCGCAGTACAAATTTGTAGTGCGCGATTTTATGAAACGTCACATAACTTTTTATGAATAAGGGTAACACTTAAGCAGATAAAGCTTTTCTATGTTACGGATTATAATGAAAAACTAGTCGTTCATCAGATATTAAGCGCAACGCCTGCTCTTAACAGATTTCAGTGCCACCTAGAAATTGGCCCAGCGAAATCCTTCGCGGCTCTGCACTGTGCTCGTCACTCTGACACATTGGTTTTAAAGCATCATGTGCTCAATATTTCACTGGAAACAGTACCCTTCAAACCAGAACACAGTAGTGCTTGCTTTTTACTGCTTAGCTGATTAATCTCTGATCATATCCCTTAGCGGGCTCTTCCAGAAGAGACCTATAACTACAGCAACTAGCTAAAACACTTGAAACCATTCATCCACCAGGTGAAGAAGTCGAAAGATCCAAGCGGGGCCTTCTCCCGGTTCTGCACCAGCCCGCCTATCCCCCGCCGGAGACCGGACATCACATCACTGGTCCACAAGCCGTTGGAGCAGTTCCGAGAACTTCTCAGGCTGATGAGGGCGGCTGCTGCTGCGAATGGTGCCGGACCTTATGACCAGCTTGAGAAGAAACAACTTCAAGTTATTGTTGAGCAGCTGCAGGTGAGAAAAATCTTTTCACTAAAAAGTAGGACGAAAGAAGCATGTGATTTATCAACTGCGAGAACATTCGAGTGTATCTCGTTCAGGTTAAACAAAAGAAAACTAATATTTCACATAATTAAGACATTCGATAGCTCAAAGATTTGAAATGAACTGAATCTTCAATCGTCAATATTTTTGTCAAGGACAATGTTGAGATATTGACGCATGGTACATCCAAACTTCACAATTGACTTGGCGGATTGATCAAAAGTATTGGTTAAAATCTTGATGAACCCAAATAGTTATTAGGTAATTGTATAAAAAGACTGGGTCGATATGTCTAATCACTTCTTTAATCTCCCAATTATGATGATTAAATTGTTTTTTGCAGGTTGGTTACCAAGATGTGACGGCTGGATCTGGCCTGATGGGGCTAGCTGGCGATGGAAAACCTCTGCTCTCTGTCGCCGACTTGGAAAGTCGACTCGTGTTCACTAGGTGTAAGGTAAGTCAAAACTTTTTAGGCAAATATTTAAGCAAAAAAGTTAGCCTCTACAAAAAAAAGATTTTTGTGGACTGCATACATGGTTAATTCAATAGTGACAGCTCTTCAATTGTAGATCGTTGCTCGTTTTTTTTGCTTGGAAAGAACGTACGTAACCACTATGATATGACCCTTGTTAGTCAAATTCAATGTCAAAAATCTTAAAAGCCATCCATCTGGGGCTAGATATCTGCTAAAACCAAGTCAAAAGCTGAAAAAAGACCTACAAAAATGTATCCTGCATCATATTTCACATATTTAACGACTGCCATTAATAACACGGAGTGAAAGAATTTCACTTAAAATTACGAAAACTTATTAGCAAAGGGCCAAGGACTGAATCTGATATAGTTGGGTTACAAAAGCCACAAGCTACCACCACCGACCATCTGTCTGACAGTTTCTTTTCCCTTTTTTAGCCGTTTGTCCTAAGCACACCCGGTCGTCAGTGGATATTCGGCGGGGAGCTCTCGAGAGTGGAAGGCCGCACCATCAGACCTTACTGGGCACTGCTGTTTAGTGACCTTCTGCTCTTCGCCACGGTGTCAAGAGACAGGGTGCTTTTCGTGACCGAGGAACCTGTGGCTTTGGCGACTGTGTCAGAGGCTCAGTTCAATGTGAGGAAGAAAGGTAAGGTTAAATAAATAGCCCGTCACGATGACATGCATATAATATGCTGATCCCTAACTAGGATTGTCTATATCTAAGGAAGCCGGAACTATGAGGACCATGGTCTTACAAATATTCGACTCAGACATGAAGTAATATATACTTTTTACTATTCCTCTACGAGGCCCAGCTAGTGAACGATTTTCTTTTTATAATCTCCTTCTATAAAACATTCTATAATGCCAAATCGAAACCCATCAAATATTTAAGTGTTGAATCAATGAGCTATCCTTTCTTGCAGTCACTGAATTCCGCCTTATCCTGGGTCGCGTCGGCGGGGAGTCCCCTCTTGTCTCATGCGCCCCCCGGACCCCGGGCCGGACGCGGACCATCGTGCTGCGAGCTCCCTCGATAGACCTGAAGGCGGTATGGCAGAGTCTGCTGCAGAGACAGATGTGAGTACCACTGACAGCTTTGGAGTACCTATAGACAGTTTGGGAGAAATTGGAGTCCTCATCAGTCCTACTCAAAAGAACAGCAAGTTGATGAAAGATTATGATCATGTTGTTTCAGGACTGTTTCACACGAAGTTGAACTCACAAATCTCAAAGTTGGTTGGAAGTATAATATAATACTGGTCGAAGTACTGATTTTGGTATAGACAAGCACCAATGGTTCCTTTATAGTTTTTAATTTGTCTGTTGATGTCATTAACTCCGATATTATTTCCAGATATCGAGCACACACGCTGTCAGGCACGCCGCTCGGCTCTCCCCTGGACTCGCCAGACCCCCAGCTCACGTTCTCCCTAGCGACCCTGGATTCTCAACAGCGCCAGGTATCCGCGTCCAGCATCCAGCGGCACTCGAGCTTGGCTCTGCTCCCGGCAAGCTCTTACCGCTCCCACCTCAACATGCTCGTCGAAGAACGCCCAGAGAAAGAGTGCCGGGTCAGCTTCGACGTCAGAACCAGCTCAGACTCTCCCACTCCTCAACCCGTTCGAGGGCCCCTCAGCACCATCTGGAGAACCGTCCCTACACCCGAAACCCCGTCCGCGAACCTATCCCCAGCTGAATCTCAAACGTTCTCCTCCCATTTCGTATCCTCATCGAGTATCGAGCGGAACGATGAGCGCGCCACTTCTCCGAGTGCGCAACTCACCCCAGACGGTGGTGAAGAGGACTATTCTGAGACGTCCCCTTGCAGGTGGGAGTCGTTCGAAGCTGACCTGGCCCTGGCAGATTTAGACGTGGACCCTTCGTACAAGCATGCTGTCGAAGAGCGCATATTCTTGCCCGACGATCCCCTCCTCCCGCGAATGGCCCTGCCGGAGCGGCCGACTCCACCCGCTTACTTAGAACTTTGATCCGCGGAGTCAGATCCGGAGCTAGCAGACTCCTGCTTCCCCCGGACACGTGTCAACTGGAGATAAAAAGCTGTTCCGAGCTCTGAAGAACCTTGGTCGGTGTGTTCTCGTAGTGCTGTTCGTAGCCGGTGTTTAGGCGTGTTAGGAGAGTCCTGTCCCGGAGACAGATCGGTGAAGCTTCATGTAGACTGGCCGGCGACGGCACAAGCAAAGATTGTTGGATTGTTATGAAATTTGCTTATAGTCGAGATTAAGGTTGTGGTAACAAAATTTTGAGAGACATATTTTCGAACATTAGCAGTATTAAAAAAAATGTCGGTATTTTGATTATAATAGATAAAAAATCTAATTTATAAGTCTGATACCCACTTATGATGTTTATATGAAAAGTTAAAAAGCAACCGGATATTCAGGATACGAACTCACTTGAAATAGAACTTATTCCATGATGGGTATTATACAACTCGCTTTAGAATTATGGAAACGTGTTTGCCAACATTTTATAATTATAAAATTCAGTGTCAAAAATGTAAATTTAGGGTACCAATAGTAGAAAATGTTTGTATGATCACATATTATTACTTCAACCTTTTTGTATATTTAACGATTTGCTTCATGTCTTCCGTCCTTTTCTTAAGAGAAATTCAAAAAGCTTCCCTTAATTTGATACTGATTTCGATAGTGAATTGAAATTTTTATGCTCTTTTTGCATTGATAATAATGAATCTATAACCAAAATATTTAATGGAACAACTAGCATTATTAAATAAACTCTTACTCTCAATATGAATGTTGTAATAGACAATGTACAGAACTTAGTGGATGTAAATCTGTACATAGCCTTTCCTGTACAGGTCATGTGGATATTTGGCGATCAGCTTCGCGAAATCAGTCACGTAGATTCCATTGTAGACCTAGCACATTTTGATTTAGCGCTTGTTAAGTTTAAACAAAAAGAACTTATCGCCACTAGTATAGAATGTATTTACAATGAAAAATGGTAGTAGTTGTTGATATTAAATGTGATGAAATTGTTTCTTTATTGCTTCTTATTGGTGTTAACTTAGATAACTATCTCCTTCATGTATCTGATGTTAATGTTCTAATGGATTAGCAATGCGTACTCATAATGGCGCTAGCATCGCAAAATGTTCACATTACCTACTTCCTGGGGTTATTTGTATGTGTATAATATGACCTCTTTTTTTATAAAAACAAATTCGTAGTTAGAATCAATAATTTTCGATGTCTTTGGCTGTGTGTAAATTTTAATATAGACTTTAATATTGTACGAGGAAAAACATAATTTTGAGATAACATTTTACTCATAGTTCTGGATTCTTTGTGACGTAATTTTAATGGACGTAATAATATATGAATCTGAATGTTTATGTTTAGATCGGAGCAGTATATTTCTAATTATTCCGTAAATAAAGTGAATTTGTCAATGGCGATAAATATTCTTTTAATTTTGTTAATAATTAGGCCCAGTTTTGCGACGCTAACGAAAATGAATATTCTACCATTTTTCTTTGTAATACGTTTTAAATAGAATTATTTTAAGCACGCAAGATTGTAGTGTTTGTTGATTCACGTCGTTATATTCGTCGCACAAAAAACTTTAATTTAAAAATAATTTATTGATTAAATTAAGTTTATTCAAAATTAAATTATTATACGCCTAACTGAAATTTGGTAAGTCACAAAATTGAATATAAAGTTCCTCAAATATCCACATGGACAAAAATTTAAAATACTTTTTTATTGATGAGAAAAATGTTACTTAAATCAATTTATAAAACGCACTTCTAGACGAGAAGAAGTTCAGCTGAAACCCAAACAGGAGCAGGAGGAAGTGCAACAGAAGGAGGGCGAAGCACCCGCAGTAGAGGATCTACTTTACATCTTCAAAGATGGATGACTCAACTCCCTGAAGCTGAAGAGATGGATCCTCCTGATTCTGATATGGAGGTAGAAATATTTCAAAATGTTTTTCACAAAACACTGGATACTTTTAATAATGCTAATTTTAATGATGTTACAGATGTGGAGCGTTGAAGAGCTCAGGAAAAGGTCTAAAGAACTAAATCTTTTAGAAGTAGCAGAACTTGTGGTTAATGCTGAACTGAAAGGCTCATCGCCAGGCGATAAAAAAGAAAACGACAGGAGCCCTTCCAAAAGCAGTAACTCTGGTAGCCAGGTAAGTTAAGGAGGAATTCTAAAATAGGCTTTATCTAATAAGCATTCCAAAATTATGAATAAGCTTTTATTTGATTAATGTGTATATTTTAGATCACAGTTCGAACGAGTCCCGTAGTAGTGGATGCGATACCCGTTTGCAGACAATGCCACAAAAAATGTTTGTCAAAACCAAACAGTCCTCTGATATCCCAGAAAGAACCTTCAGTCGTTCCTCCCAAACCCAGAGCCGAAGCCTCGCCACAGAATTCAAACAAAAGTTCAACGAGCACATGTAGTGCCAACTGCGATTACCGCAAGCCGAAAACTTTTGTTTGCCACTTAGAACGTAAGAACGCCATGAAGCTACGTCCAGAAGATGCCCCAAAGGCGGCAATGAAAGTCATAGACTCAATCGAACAAAGTCAAAGAATGCTAAAGTCAACATCATACGAACTTAAAACCGATTCACCTATCTTAAACAGGAGTATGTCGAGAAGCCATACAAAGAGCCAACTGGAATTAAGGAAAGAAAACTCATTAAGATCTCCGAGCCCGTCGTCTAGCAGTAGAAACAACAGCCCGCTGTCCACTAGTCATACGACGTGTAGCTCTATGGTTTTCAACTCTAGTTCAAATGACCTCAGAATGTCAAACTCTAATATCGCTAACCAGGTTCAGTGCGTGATAGCCCAAGAAAAATATTTGAATGAAGTAAAATGCGTGGAAAATATCACTGTGTCAAAAACGAAAAATGCGCTATCAAATTATCCATCACCAGCTTCGTCAAGAAAAGAACAAATCACAAGACAGAAAGCTGAAAATGTACTCAACAAAGTATTAGGCATGAACATTATTACTAAAAGAGAAAATCTCGGAACGTGTTTGAAGACATCTTCAATTTTCCTTGAAGATGATTCAATACACGAAGACGAACCCGAGTTTAGGATCGAAAGAGGCATGAGACGTTCACCGAGAATGGGTATTTCAGCTGTGAGTAAAATGAATGGAGATATAAGTATAACTAAAAAGACTGAAAGAACTGAGGATCATAACGCTAATATGAACGCTAATGACGTAGTATCTGATGATGATTTAGAGCTAGGTCCATTAATGTTAATGGGTCTCTCGGCTATCAATCCGACAGCGCATTTGATGAGAGTGGAGCCTTTTAAGAGGAATTCGCCAACTAATATGAATCACCCCAACTCAAGGCCGGCAAGTTTGGGTTCAGCACACTCGGAATCTCCTGTTCCTAACATAGCTGTAGTTCCGCCAACGCCTGACTATAACTCCACGAATAAGACTGTAAGCTAACCTTCCTAAAATATCAAGACACATATGGGTAAACAGTAAGTACAGTACAGTGGGTAACATATTGTTTATTCTGGTTTCAGGATGACCTTGTAGACGATTCCCCTGATTCCCCAGATGTCCCCGAAGACCTTCCCTATGTGTCACTAAAAAGGCAAGTAGATAATCTTAAACTCAACCAAGAGAGTTCCTTTAGAAAAATGAAGTCACAAATTATTTTAGAAATTACTTCTACAGGTACGGCACGATGTCCAGCCTGGAAAGGCTACCGTCCGATGAGACTGACGATGGTAATGTAAGACTGACAACACAAGAACCGGACCCCAAGAACTTTAATGCCGGTAAGAAGAATAAAATACAATCTTAGGATGAGTAAAATAGTGACATTACAACCATAAATTTAAAAGTGATCTGAGCAAAAGTGTTTTTGGTTACGATTCATATAGAAGTTTTAAATTTTTTTCTATGAAAGAGAAATTATGTTCAGCAGTGGACGTTTTCCGACTAATGATGATGATTAATGTTATAGACCTTTTTCAGCGTCTGGTGCCGCAGCAGGAGGAATAATGGGATGGACAGCAAGGGCTGGTTCATTTGTAGTAGAGAAAATGAACATATTCAGCTATACGGAAAGCGTACCTAGCACGGCTATAGCCCACAAACAGCCTTCGTTTCTGGAAAGGTAAGTTGTTAGATCTATAGTATTTTTAATACAATTATTATTAACAATAATACTCCACTGGCAATCATAAAAATATGCAACTCAACTTTTTCTATTAAATTGTTTGGTTGCCTGTCAATGCTATTGAATGATAAATGAATTTTGTAATAAACATAATATGATTTAAAATTAATGAATAATTTATGACTGTGGTTAATTTTATGGTGTTTAATGTCTTCCTTTTAACAATAGGTGGAAAAAATTACAAAGAAGAAAAATGAAGCAACGATAAGTACGAGTATGGGAACATTTTTTAGTTTTTGAAATCATAATTAAATTATGAATTCCATTGCTAATTGTAGATTTTTCAGATTTTATAGTAAAGAAAAAGCTAGTTATTATACTAAAACTAATGTAAATAATACAATTTACTGTGATTAATATAGTTTAGTGTATGTAGACAGAAATAAACAATATATTGACGTTAATTTACACCTAGACACGTCTCATGTTTTACACAGAGTTTAATACTATTAGTTGTTAAAATTAATATTATATTTAGAATATTTTTGATAATAGTTTGACATAGCTGTGTAATATCCAATATTCGTTAGCTAAACTTAGCCCAAAATTAACTGTAGCCCATATCAGAAAAGTTGTGACAGTAACAAAAAGTAATCTTAAGCTGTTAAAATAAATTTAGTTATTGAGACGATAATAAATAGATTTACATATTATTATTATTTTCTCTGTCATAGTTTAAAACTAGATAACACTTTTTTTGAGATTTGAAACGTGTTTGTGATTTTATTAAATTTTATATGTTATTGGAATTGTTGTCAAGCATATTAATTTATAACAGGTGCCTTGGTGTAAGTGAGTGGAAGAATACAATCGGAGCAGAAGAAGGTGGAGCGGAGACAGGTGAAGGTAGTGGTGCGAGTGGAGAAGAGGCCTGGGGTACTCCATCATCGGGAGACCTATCAGATAATCTACCTGATTCTGAACACGGAACGTTATCGGTAAGAGTAGATCACTTCATCAGTAATAATATTTTTCAGAATGTAGCGAAACTTCAAGTAGGTACCAACCTAATTCTTTTTATTAACCTAAAACACTGTTCAAATGCAAGAAACAAACTTTAAAGAGCTAAGGCTTTTCTTTAAAAATTTACAATATATTACAAATGTCCAATATACATGTAGGATTTTATAGGAAAATGTCTAGTTCTTAGTTAAAACATTTGAGCGGAAAATCTCTCACGGTTTCAGTCTCCGACAAAGTCATCATCATCATACGCGGGCGATGATGATACGGAACTGATGATGGATGAGCTTCTTATGGCACCCACTATCACCGGACCTACGACATTACGACCCTTACTACCGAGGTAAACACACTGTTAACACTTTTTATTAAATTTGACAACACTCCGCTTTGTAAACGCTTTCACAGTAGTTATACTTTAGTTGTGCCTTTGTAGGTAATTCTTGGCTATATCACTTTACACGATAATCAAACAAACTAATGATTACTTTGCAACGTAGGGATGTTTTCAGAAGAAGACTAGAACCTCTTCTAGAAGAAGATTGCTCAGATAGTGGAAGTGAAGACAACAAGGCAACCCCCACCAACTCTGACGACCAGGTGAATATCTTTACTAACATAATAAAATATTCATGTGAATGAATGTACCTACCCTAATACAACATATTATGGAATCTATATATTGGTCGACATATTATTACCCCTAGATTATGAAATATTTAAGTAATTAATTGTTTTAGATCATGTGTGTAATGTCAATGAGTATCTGTCAGAATTTAGTAACAGTGCTTAGAGCATTTTACAATTAATCAATCATAGATTGTTAACCTGACAAGTGCTTTAGACCTAGATAATAATTGTTTAATATAAATAGTAATATTGTGTAAGCATGCTAATGACCATCCAAAGCAATGTCGTTGGTTTAAGCATGTTTGTTGCATGAACCTGTAATACCAATACATATTGTCATAGAATGTGAAACCACCAATCACTTATTATATAATTTTGTCCTTCCATATTATAAAATAATGGATTTATCAAATCAAATTAAAAAAACTGAAATTGGCCAAAGGAATTCAAATTTAACGCTCATACTTCTCAGCTCTGGATTAGACCCGGGGTTTCTAGCAAGTAGTAGTCGCGTAGTCCGTAGCTAGGTTAAATCTCACATTGTGACTGGTCCGCTGGTGCGGCGCTTGGCGCAGGACAGCGGGCGTGGCCTCGATGCTGACGATTGCTGCGACGTGCCGCACCTGCCGCCCTCTGCTTCCGAGTCAGGTGAGTTCGAGACGTTCTAGCTTACCTGGATGACTTATTCGGGGAAAGCGTTACTTTCAATGAGCATTGTCTTAAAGTTCTCATCGTGACAGTAGTAATTATAAAAGAACAAAATAAAATACTTCATAGTCACTGGACCTTTTCTAATCGATTTATGATCAGTAATATATAATTAAAAATAATGTTCACATTATTATGAAACGCAAGCTGTTTTGATAGCATTGTGAATTTAAGCATTAGCATTGTAAATTAAGTAAGCCAATAAATAAAACATTACCTATCTATAAACACACAAAAGTTTAATTTTATTATGAACCAAGCCAAGCACAAGGTTGAAACAAAATATGACTAACAAAGTAAAATACATGTTGACAGAAAAGTGGACCAATTGACAAATACTCAAAGGTGAGAAGGTCACATCTCAAAAACACATGAAATAACCATTACCAATAACAAACTTTTAAAGCACGATGCATGCATGTCCAATGAGGGAAAAAACAAAGGTTACTTACCAAAAATAAGCATCATTAAGCTGTTTATGCGTAGTAGTGAAATCGATGTTATTTTTGGCTAAAAAGTATGTTTCTTTAGCTACGTTGTACCCCGTAAACTATGTACCTACCTTCCTACCTAGCACGTTCTCTTTATTTATGTAGATTTGCACTACACTGTACTCAAAACTTACTTATTTACGACTTTACGTTACTTTTACTGCTACACTTGTATTAGTTATCTTTTAACTCCGAATCTAAAATTTACGATTTTCAATTTTTTTAGTCTGAACACTATACTGTATCTAGTAAATTCTTCTTCTCTAAAATTACGCATAACTGAAACAAAATGAAAATACTTAGGAGCCTCCATTCGAGATAGACACAATCCTTTCAGATCACTATTATATTCTTTTCAATAATCAATGTCAATGTAATACGGTTTCATAAGTTTCTGAAAAATCACAATAGAGATTATTTTACTTTGGCTGAAGTTATTATTGGGCATAATAATGAGACGAAGCCTCTCAAGGCGACTACACCGCAGCACGGAGTCACACAATGTTCCAATTCAAACTTCAACTGGTACATTTAATTGAGTGACACTTAAGACTGGAACAGTACATGTCACTCTAAAAAAAACCTTGCGGAGAGCTGGAGTAAGGGTACAAAATAGAAGTCCACTATAGGTCTGTAAATGGGTGATACCTGTAATTCGGATATGACAACGTGGGTTGTTCTACAAATTATGTCCTCCTTGACATATTCGTCAACAACCTTATTAGCTCTAAAGGTGAGAGCGCAAGTGGTTGGCAAAGCAAAATTCGAGAGAGATCTTGTTGCATGGCGCACAGTAAAACTGACCAGTTTATATGTTTAGTGTAGGTGCAGGAAAGTTTAGGAAGCTTTTTTGAGATGACGCATAGAATCGAGGTCTTCTAATCGTTTTGTTCGTTCTACAGAAGCAGGGGACGGGGGTGCGGGCGCCGCACAAATTGTTGGAGAGGAACGAAGTGGTGGCGCCGGGTCCGAACTGAGTCCCGACCGGACGCCAACCAACGAGGGGCCTTTGACGCCCTTACTATCTGGTAAGTCAATGACACCGGTATAGTTAGACTTTGCGTTCATATTCTCTCCTCTTGACATCTATAATATAG
Source organism: Campaea margaritaria (assembly GCA_912999815.1). Classification (NCBI taxonomy): domain Eukaryota; kingdom Metazoa; phylum Arthropoda; class Insecta; order Lepidoptera; family Geometridae; genus Campaea; species Campaea margaritaria. Next base: position 12,168,588 of record OU538791.1, read on the forward strand.
ATAACCCCTCGAGCGTCCCTCCAAAAATTCCTTATGTTTGTTATGATTAGTTGAATTTTTCGAAGTTAGTCGACAATCCTTATATCAAAGAATATCGGGCTGATATTCGGCATTATCATACACTTCTAAGGGGTTCTCTGCATACCATACACCTCCATGATTGATAATTATACACACTATCACTATAATTATACTCATTTATAAATTCTTCAAAACCGTTTTCTAAACCCATCTTAACACAAATAATCATAGAAACGGTTTCGAGGAATCCTCAAGGTAGATAGACATCTTCCAGGGCTTAGAAGATATGAATATAAACATATTTGTCCAAGCACCACGCGGACGACGTCGCGGACTATAGCTGCTAGTAAACCATATATTCGAAGACTGTCTGTTTTATAAATGTAAACAGCTTGTAAGTGTACGATAGTTGCCTATTCACCTTCACTCCTAGAACTATTTCCCTCACTCATTGCATGTTTTCCAGTTTCAAAAGAGTTTGCGGAGGCCCGTGCCGCGGCTGCCAGTGCTGCGCCTCGTCGGGGCTCAGCCAGCTCGGCAAGCACGCCCTCAACACTCGAGCGCACCGCCATACACGTCCCGACACCGACGCAGAGCGTGCAACAACAACACTCACCACGTAAGATAGACTAACAAACGGCAACGCACACACAACACGCACATACACCCGCACACACACACCTTGCCGCGTAAGTTTAAACAATAATTCATTTTTTTTTAATAGGAAAGATTATTACTTAATGACACGACTTAAATAACAATATAATTAAATAGAAAACTAGCTTAAACTAAAACTTCGAAATCATTCATTTATTATACTGATGTTTGTTTCTATAGTAATCAAATTCTTTCGCAAAAGCAATTTTGTATTCCATTTTTTTTTATATCTTTGCTACTGACATACAAATACCGCTCAACCACAGTTAATAAATCCTCTGTGACTCAATATGATTAATTTTCCATAGCCTTGGAGCCAGTACAAGCAGTGGAAGAATCTACTCCACCAGTCGCGCGTCCGCGAGCGACGTCGGAGGCACGCCTCAGTCCTCGAGCGGAGATGAGGCTCGCGCTCGACCAGGGGACGGACATGCTGGCAGACCAGGAGGTGTCATGGGTAAGGGTTCTGTAGGACAAGAGCATATTGGGAAAAGGGAAATTGAAAGACAACAAGAAAGGAAAACAGAGAGAGAAGAAGAATGGGAGAGAAGAGTGTTAAGACATGTTCCACTTCACGAAGACCGCTCAACTTAGGGCTACTACAATGTAATAGTCTGATGATGATTTGTAAGAAGTTTTGATGAGGCAGAAGACAATTTTTAGTTATTGACTACAGATGAGAAAGCGGTGGTGGCCTAGTGGGAGTACGTCCGCCTTCCAAGGAAAGGGTCGTGAGTTCAAATTCCAGTGCGGGCACGTACCAAATTGTTTCTTGTAAAATTAATGCACGTAACTATTGCTTGTCGGTGAGGGAAAACACAGTGGGACGATATGGGTTGATGATGAGGGAAGACCCGTGCTTAGCAGTGGGTTGATTTATGGTTGATTTATGCAGGCTGGCGGGTCCGACCCCTGGTCGTTTCGCGCAGCGTGCCAGAGGTCGCTCCTGCGCCGCGTGTCGAGCGCGGACGCGGTCACGATGTCCCGCGCGCCGCCGCGCCGCACCGTCCCGCATACTACTTCGCGCAGTTCTGTATATGCCTGGAAACGTGAGTGCACTATTTCTCCACTATCCCGCTCCATATAGACACAGTAAACGCCCTCGAATATAAATATGATCGTTGCATGCTTTTCATCATTTTCATGTATTCTGGTTGGTGGCACAGTCCGCACTGTCAAATTCACAGCGTGTGTGTGATACAGCTCGAGGCGTTTAATTTCCAAATCCTCTTCTTCTACCTTTTATTGTTTTCTACTCTTAAAACTATTACTGCCGGCATTAAGTATCATCTCACATGTATACGTCTTTCAGCAGAACCACAGTAAACCATACTTATTCACCCTTCTATAACAAAACCCTTGTAAGTTTTCAAGCGTTGCAAGAGCTGACAAGATTGTGCTATACGAAATTCAAACGTGGGTCGTAGTTAAATAAAGCATAATATTTATTGAAGAAAAAGAAATAAACCATGACAGTGTACCTAAGAAAATTATGATGTGATTTAGTTCCAGAAAACGAGAAACTTACGGAGATGGAGCAACTGGCACGAGTGGAAGCTCAGACGATGCGTTCGCGGACGCGGTCTCTATGCCAGAACGGGAAGATGTGAGTCCTCTTTAACTTCGTGGCCCCAATCTTTCAGATCCCATCCTAAAACTAATACCGTTTAAACTTTAAAAGATAAACAATCTTCATCCGGAGCCTAAAATGAACTGAAATCTACCAAAGCCTCCTTTTCATGAGTACAACATTGCTCAACATTACATTTACCATCTCCAAGGTATACTTATGTATAAGATATTTTTTTTTTTTGACGTGTAAAAGTGCAATATTTTGCCTATTTACAATAAATGATTTTAGTTTGAGTTTGAGTTTATAAAATGGTCGGAAAAACTTCGTTACCTCTCTTAATATGATATGACAGGGTTTATAGGCTAGCATTTTTGATAAAACATCCAAAAACCCCCATTGCAGATTGATACAGTGGATTTTTAGGCACATTTCAGCTCTATGTCAGCTGGAGTAAAGATGTCATCGAAGAAAATAAACACGACAAGCTGCTTTTGGAACAATATTGGACTTGACGCCAGGTTTTCCACTAGTAGCACTAGTGGCATCAATAACCACCTTAACTTGCAAGAGATACCTTGCATGTAACATCTTCGATCTTTCTCTATTGTATCTCCATCTCTTTGCAGAATGGGGTTCCTGCGCCGTCGCGCTTCTTCCGATAGCCCCCGCCGCGAGCCCTTCATCATCAGCGCGCGGCCCTTTTCTCCGCGGCGCACCACAGTGAGCAACCACGGCTATTACAAGATATGCTTTGTCAATGGCTCAGTGTGACGCGCACCCGCTTCTGTGCCAACTGCCAACCAGCTGGATTTAAACCGATTGGGAAAGTTTTTTCATTTATCTTCAAATCTATTCGTAATGTTCTTTGACTTCAAGAGGTTCGTTATGACGGTCTTATGCTTTTGGATAAGTCTTCTAGCGGATTTTAACCCTAGCTTTCTTCCACTTGTAAAGAGTTTTGTGATCACGGTCTTGTACTCTTTGCTTCGTCGTCTAGAAGACTTTGGTTATTACATTGTTGATTATTATGTAGTGTTGACCTATTTCCGATTATTTATTTTTGAGCTATATGAGTATATTTATCATCAAAGATTATTCCATTTGTTTATGCATTATTAATACGTTATTTATTGTCAATTGTCAAACCGTTATGTTCACTTTAATAAAAAAAAACGGTTTCAAATCAATTTAACTTCTTTGCACAATTCTTACCAACTTAATTTTCACTTTTCCGTACTTTTCAATTTTTTTACAGATAAATATTATCTAGTTTTAGATTCAATTTACATCTACCATTATGTAAGGAATTTGAAATGATCACCTCGTTGTAACGAATGTATCTCTTGAGTTGGATAATGAAAAAACTTTCTGCATAGGTATTTTCCGTGTGTATAAATACATAATAAATTATACACTAAAGACAAAATACAATAATGTAAACTACTACTTGTAGAGTAAACTTTTAACTAATGAAACTAATTGAAATAATTAATTAATGGGAATTGAAATCCGAATTCCATTCGATTTTTAAAGTAGCGGTCGATGATGAAATAATTGAAACGTAAGTATAAAATTTGAAAAAGATTTTTTAAAATAAATTAATAACTTTTTGGAAGTCCTTAGATTTCTGTCGTTTTGAATCTAGCGTGTGAAATGTTTGAATGAAATTAACGAAAAAACGTAGTGAGAGGTTTGTCAAATTCTAGTCGATATTGTATATTGGCCAATAAAATTGCCTTTGAGAATTTTAATATTTACTTTGTTAATTAGGTAAATAACGATTATAATAGTTAGTAATGTTCCGTTTTCAAAATTTATCTTCGCTTTAGCCCCTAATTTGGTATAGTTTGAAAACTTTGTGAATACCTTGGCACTAAGCTCTTGTCAATTCTAAATTTTGCTAAAATTTAGTGTAAAGTTTAAATCCAGCTTCGTATGACGCTAACTTCTTGTTCCGTTGATTGTTCAACTAATCTGTCCTTATTTATTGGAAGGAGAATTCTTGAAAATATATTTTTATTAAAACATCACTGCGCTTTTCATTCTTCATCCTGCAGCTTAACTGGAATCCTTTCAACCCTTTTGTCTGCTATAAATCTAGAATTTTAGAACAACTTAGCCGTAGCTGACTTTGCAACTTTACTTTGTATACTTCTAAATTCATCATTGTCGGCAACAACTGTTGATATATCGACAATTTGATCTTTATTACTAATTAAAAATCTAATTTAAATCCCACATACTAAAACTGTACCGAATGCTTTAGGCATTTCAAACAGGCATTAACGTTTAGATAATAATGTCACAAATCACTGAATGTTCTAGAAAACTTAGTCACAACTTAGCTCTTCAAATTATTTACCCATAAAATGTTTCTTAAAAGAATTATCTGAGCTGAAACATTTTATTGTATTTTATTTTATTGTCTTGGTATTTGTTACCGCCAATAATGAAAACGAGATAATAATTGAAATATTTTTCCAGGAGAAGCAATTCGAGAAGCGATTTTGGAAACAGGTGACTCGAAGACGCACTTCTTTGGGGTCCATCACTCAGATATGAGAAAATGAAACGAACTGGACAAACCTAAACTTATACAAGACAAAGTTTCATAAAGTGTTCACGTTTATGTAGATAGATTAGTCGACGTAACTGTAGCCGGTCAATAATTATCAGATATGATGATGGACCATGAGTTGAAGCTTTCTCTGGCAGAGACAATTTTAATATTTTAAACGAGTTGAGAGTTGTTGCTGATGTGAAACCTTTTGGAAGAGATGCCAAAGACGCTGAAGACGTAAATGCCAAAATCGAGTGGGACCTATCGACTTATTTCATATCGTAGGTAGATGCCAATGTAAGTGGTATAGATGCTGATAAGGATGTAACTTCACCTACTGGCCTTATGGTATTAGGCCTTGTTGTAAATAAACGAAATGCGGTCTAAAGTTTCTCTAATGCAGTTGTACAGTCAGTGATACCTATTCTTTATTGAGCTTGTAGAATAAAGTGTTATATAAATGTCTGAGGTTTTAGCTATCTTGTATGAAAGTCTGTTATCTATTTCACATAAATTGTAAATAATTGTTTTCATAGTTGTACTAGTTGTAATATAAACGGTTTCTCATCGTGTATGATTGTTTGTCCACGTTTCTAAAAAAGTGCGCTTTGTTTTATTCTTATCACGTTTAAATTTTTAATTAACAAACTGCATTAAGGTGGTTCGTTTCTGTTATGGCTGGAAATTTAAATTTCAAACAGTTTTTTCGTTTTTAGAACTACACCGCGTCACTAATATAAACGAGACTGTTTTTCGCGCCAACCGTAAATTATTCTTTTCATTTTTAAGTTGAAATATTTAGTATCTGTACCGCTCAAATATGTCAATAAACCGTCAAACTGATGATTTCAGTGTAGCTCTAAAAACGAAAAAAAAAACTGTTTGAAATTTAAATTTCCCGCCATAACAGAAACGGACCACCTTAATGTTATCTATTACTTGTGCAAAATGTACTGCTGCTTTTAGTTCCTAATTTACGAATTGTTCTTAAAATTTTATCGTAATTTTGTGAATTTTGTAGGTAAAGTGTAAATTGTCGTCAAATTTATTAAAGTTGAATTCAAACATTGTACGATTCCCAATACTTCTCGTTTATTTTATACTTTACTCATTCGAAAATAAAGTCCATACGATTTGAAATTTAAGGACTATGATTTTCGTATCCGCTGTTTTTTTTTTATTATGAAATTTTCACTGAATATATTTTTTCCAGGTATATTTTTTATAAATTACGTATTCGGTACTGCAAGCTGATCAAAAGGAGTCCAATTGCCATTAATCTATAGTTAGTCACTAAGGAGTTCCGTTATGTACCTTCCGCCTCTATCACATCGCCTCTATTCTTCTCGTAATTTATAAGTATAACAAATTCAAATAAATTATACCTATACAATAATCTGCTATGGGGAAGGAAAGGAATGGATTATATTTCGGAAAAAATAAATTTATTAAGTTTAAAAAAAGATCACATCTAAAATGTTAAAGTACGTATATTTGATTAAAATTTATCAATATAGGTACATTTATAGACCAATCTGTAAATACGAATCTACAGTGTACATCGTTCACTTTTAATGATTAAAAATATTAGTTTATCTCTTAGCTTAGCACCAAATTATTCTGGTTTATTTTCTAAGTGGAAATAAAATTATTACAATTTAAAAAATTGAAGTCACATTTATAAAGTTTCAAATGCAATGAACATGGAGGTCGACACACTATTATTTTTACAAAAATCTAATAATATAGAAAATTTTACTCGAATGTTAAATTATAATATGTACTCACGAGAAAAAGAAATAAAACATACTTAAAGGTAAGTAACATGTATAATAAAATTATATTTTCTTTATATTCCTATAAAGAAAATGTTGAACATTCATTTCCACTTAGAAAAAGGTCCTTAAACAACCGTTACGTTGAGCTCTTGTACTATCCCTTGCCCGGCTCGTCACTGGCATAGCAGTCGAGGCAAGAAGTGACTTCCTCGAGGCAAGAGGCGGCCTCGTCGAGGCCGGCTTGCCTCGACCGCTAGGCTTCCCTCTCCATTCGCTTAAACAAATATTTACAAGCTAGAATAACTGGCAGAAAATGAAATTAAGAAGCAAGGTTTTCGTTCCGTTTTACTGTTTAATTAAAACAATAGAGACGTATTTGAGTCCATTGTTTTTTTTTCTTATTTGTGGCCATGACACTCCATACAAAAGTTTGACAACTCACTAAAATGACATTTGAACACGCGTCAAATGCATATGTACAAACGCCATTATAGCCTAAGCACACGGCGTTTTCATACGCGCAGACGACGCGCGTTTCACGAACGCGCGTTTACGGTGCCGTAGATACCCAGAAAGTTCACAAGGCTGCATCTGAATCGCGTTTGAATTGCGTAAACGCGCGTTGTATGCGCGAATAAAAACGACGTGTGCTTAGGCTCTTACTAAAACATACGCTTTCAAAATAAAAGACAACCCGTTAATATGAAGGTTTATACTAAGCCGTTTGCCTATTTAATTTGGACGTGTTATATTAACTGCCCTCCCGATTGCGGGTAGAGGTGAGGGGAAGCGGTATGCGCGGGGTGAAGAGTGTCCATTATGTTTGTGTTCATACTATAATAATGTCTTCTATGGCCATGGTGTGATTTGCGCATTGTTCCACTTTCAAGAAGTGCATTGTTAAGAAAATGTATAAGATTCTTTTTTTTAATCATGAATATACGTTCGTTCTTTTTGAACGTGCGTGGAAGAATGAACAGTGAATGAAACAGTACTTTTTTACATACAATAGTTACGTTTATCAATGGTTAAGCATGCAATTATTTTGGCACGATGTTAGTAAGTAAGTAGAAAATAAACTATAATTCGTTAACTTAGTGGTAAAAAGTTTACCTTCACAAAATGGAAAAATTTAAGTAGATATTTATAAAAATAAACTCATTGCATTTCAACCATCTATTGTATATACTTAAACTAATTTATATATTTTATTTATAACCGATATTTCAATAGACAAATCTACATTTAATTAATTATTAGTATGTCACGTTATCAGGTAATTAATTAGTCACAAAAGGACGGATTCGTTAAGAACAAACAAGCATACAAACAAAAAACACGGAATGAACATTTAAAAAGGGCAGTGAACAATTATCACTTTGAGTTATCATTTTGAGCATATTTTCATTTTTGCAAGACGATATACAAAAAAAATACATTGAAACTAATATTATTTGACTCGTCGCGCCATCTTGCGACGTAAATTCGAAAACTACTTGTTGTTAAAATTTATAACAACGCCCTCTGGCGTCAACTCCAAGAATTTTTTCGTGGTTTTAATCTGTGGTTGCTCTGTTTGTGGGTCACGTTGTCACTTCGTTCTTTTATTCTCTCCATTCCCTTGTAGATGCTTGGAAGGTCCTCACTTCGGATGAGGAGAAGGTGGTCAAACCTTGAGGTCCTGAAAGAAAAAAATATAACAGATTTAATATACAATTCTCAACTCTTATGTCATTTAAGTACAGTCCCTTTAAGGACACAGCAGCTGCCGGAATGTACTTTAAGAGGATGTAATGAAGTGGTTACCTCTAATCCTACGGCCAGGAGTGGGAGTGACGTCTCCTTCGGGGGCTGTCCACTGTTCCACCACCTCGGTAGCTGAACGCGCCAGGGACGGCTGGCTGACGGAGCGGTGCAGCGAATGACGGGACCATGGCCTGATGACGTAGGTAATTAAAAAGTTAAAACAAACATCGTCACTCTTTTCTGTTACGCTCGATGGTCACGCGAAGGTTTATTGACAGAGGTTTGAAATAAGACAAAAAGTTCGGGAGTAAGAGGTCATCAAAGCTTTAAAAAGGTTTTTTATTGGCATCTCTTCTCAGTTCTCAGTTTGCCCACAGACTTTAACCATAATCAAAAGAGTGTTTCATGAAAGTTTATCCTACTTACATTATGCCTCGACAAGGGCTCGACATAGAACAATGACGAGTCGGGAAGAGAGACAAATAAGAAGGAATAGTCTCACTGCTTAAGTTTGTACACGCGACGCCTTTTTTTTTAATCTGTGATTCACAAGTATAACTTACTGGTTCTGGTGGAAGGGGTGTTCGCTGTCGCTGTCGTCGTCGTAGTACCGGCCGAGCTGCGTGCCGGCGGACACCTCGGAGTGCGAGTCGGCCTGCTCGCGCGCGTAGTCCACCATCATCTCCGACATCGATCTAAAAAAAGGAAAAGTTAAAAAGGAAAAGGTAGCACAAATTCCAAAAATATCAGCTACAATATTTTTCTATATTTTCTCAGATACAATAATAATAATTCAGCTACAATTAATTTTGTAATGGGAGGCCTCTTCTGCAAGAGACCGCCTGGGGAAGTACCACACCTTTGCCAGATATTCATCCGCCAAGCAGTAGTGTGCGAACATTACTGTGTTCCAGTTTGAAGGGCACTGTTTCCAGAGAAATTATTGGCATATGAGAGTTTAGAGCTGATGCCTCAGGGTGACGAGTGCTATGCAGTGCCGCCAAAATTATACAATGGAAAGTTCTGGGTGGAACTGTAACTGTTATGGGCACTGGGCAGGCTAAGCGTGTACAATCTGCTAGTCTCGTATTTTAAGTATATAAAAATAAGTTTTGTTTCGTTGTCATTTTCGTTTTGGTTGTTTGGTTTGGTTCTGACCTCATGTCGACGTGGTCGCTGCGGTAGGAGGAGCGGCGCGAGCGCGGCGGCTCCCGGAGCGAGGCGGCGTCCGAGTCGTACTCGTAGAGGGTGGGCAGCGAGCTGCGCCGCGACCGGGAGTCCCACTCCGACTTCTTGCGGTAACGGTTCTGTATTCAACAATCAATAAACTTTAACTGCTGAAAACACAACTGTTGTGTTAGCGGTACGGGAAAACAACGGTATATGCAAATCCGTAACCGTGGTTTTGGACAAGAAAATCGACTCAGCAGTCAAAGTGTTAATAAAAATTCACTCAAGTCACATAAATACAATCAAAAGTGTATTGACACTAATGAACTGGGGCGCAATAATAAAAGAAAAACAAAGTCAGCCACGGAAGCAAAACGTGGAACAGAGAAAAGAAGCCTTATAGATAAACCGTAAGATCCATAGGACGATACTGTTTATACGGGGAAAAAGCAGGGTTGAGACTCCAATTTCAGATTGCATCCCATTCTTTGGTTCTTTAATTTAAATTCGTATTAAGTCCCGGGTTCAGAGTAACTCAGAATACAAGGTTACATTTGAAAAAAAATCACGAAGCTTCCATACCTTGGGTTTGTCCGGAGGCGGAGCCAAGATCCTGATGATGACCTCCCACTTGGGCGGCGAGTAGAGCGGCGCGAACCTCGTGTCGTGCGCCACCCGGGAGAACTCCTCGCGGGTGGAGGACTGCGCCAGCTCGCGCCGGAGCGTGCTCTCGTGCGTGATCACCTCGCGCCAGCGGAGGCGCTCCTCGCGCGTCAGCCGGTAGGCGCGCTCCGTCTCTGAGAGGACCTGGGGAGAGAAAGTGGATGTAAAGGCTTGTCAGGCTGTGTGATGAATGTGAAGCGTTCTCTCCCCTGTAGTTAGAGAAACCTAGTTCGAATCGGCATCTATTTATGGGATCGTAAAACAAAAGAAACTGTCCGAAAGAACAGCCTTCGTGGCGAAACTTGCTATGAGTCAAATGCGAAGCATGAGGCTATAGATTCAGTACCCCAAAGATAAATATTAACGGGTTTTTTCTCAATTTTCCCATATTGAGGGTGACATGCTGAAACTTTTAAAGTAAGACTATCCATTGTACCGCCCATTGTGACACTAATAGTAAAATTTGTTTTGTTCTAGGTTTTAAGTTTTTTTTGTTCTGTGGTGTTTCAATAAAGAGTTTATCTATCTATCTATCGATCAGATAACCACATCTTTGCGTTCCTCAACTCCCCAAGGGTCGTGCGTTCAGATTAAACAAAAGAAAACCAAAGATTCTACATAATTGAAACACGCAACGTCCATCTCTAAAAGAACTGCTCGTACTGGAATCATTTTACATGAACGGGTCAATTAAAAGGTTCAGGGTTTGTTTTCTTTAAGGCCTTATTATCTAAAGGGACTGCTTCTGCTGACATCAATTCCTAAAAAAGCACATGGATTAAAGAAAAGTTCAGTAAGGTCTCACCTCGTCCTGAGCCTCAGTCTTCAGCACCCTCGTGAGCACGCTCCAGTTGGGTGGCACGGGTGGCGCCGGCGTCGGTTCCGGTACGTCCTCGTCGTCTTCCTCCCTGTAGAGGGGGTTACGGGCTGGGGGGAGTTCAGGCAAGAGGGGGAGGTTCGAGGGGCTACGGGGGCCAGGGTATTGGCTGGTGGCAGTTTGCTTGATCAGCTCAGGTGAGAATAAATCTGGGCCACCTTTTCCTGTAAAAAGATGAATTTTATGATTTCAATACATTTATTTTATTGAACTTCAGCAGACTATGGATACAGTTAGTGACAAAATGTAAAGTGACAGTTTGGACAAGATTAGCAAATTTTATTTCTTTTGCTTATTTTTTGGCTGATTGAACTAAGTATGTACAACATCGTCCTCCACGATCTTCAATCGGCGTCCGTGGAGTACGTTCGTAATGAGCCAATAGAATCCTAGTTACGGGAAGGATCGTTCGAAATCGTGACGGGTTATTCATTTATCAAAAGTACTATCTTACCGATAAACTTCTGCGGTGGCAGCGACAGCGGCACTCTCTCCATCTTCGGCGTCAAGGTCATCCCCGAAGCGCTGCTGATGTCCGAGAAGTTCTCCCACTGCGACTCCGGCAGCGTGTGGTTCCGTATAGTGACGTCGAACTGGGGCGGAGGCGCGGGCACCTGCTTGTATTCCGTTACCAAGCGTTTGTGCCTCTCGATGTCTTCGATGGTCTTCTTCTCAGTGATCGTTCGGAGGAATACGTCGTCTACTACGTGCGATGTTATTTCTGGTTTCCTGTGCGAAGAATTATTGATTAGTATTTTAAATGTGCTATGAAAAACTATGAAATTATAAGATTGTTCCTCACCTGGCTGGCATGATAGGTGTCTCCGGCATGGGCTCCAGGCTTTCCATCAGCGTTTCGTGTTCTTCAGTTTGCAAGCGCTCCCTCATCACAGGAGGTGGGGGAGGAGGTTTCTAAACAAAACCAAGTAAATATATAAAATACCATTTTCTTCTAGTAATCGCTGCTGTAAGCTGCAGCAATGAAGCAGGAAGCAACATCTCAGAATTAAAAAGCGCCAAATCTCTTTCGGCAAATTACGAAATAATACAAAAAACATATTACAGGTGGCTTATATTTTGCAAAGATCGGAAGCCGGTAGGTAACGGCTATCAATCATGGCGGACGAAACATTTTGGGACAAACCATTAACAATTTAAAAGTAAATGGCTCAAAAGAAATAGCAAAGTTGGGACTCAGTTCTACGATTCTAGTCAAGTTTCTACCACTCCTACTTCTGTTACTGCTGTAGAAAAAATATCACAAGGAACAGAATTAGATGAAAACCAATTCCATGCATTTTATAGAAGTCTACAAAGTTAAATAAGCAACTTAACTAGATCAACCTGAAATCCAAAGACCTACCAAAATCCCCTAAAAGTGCAATGTTAATAATCATGTAATGTGTTGCAACAGTTAGTAATGCGCTTATGGCTGCGAAGATATTAGTCACTGCGATTAATTAATTATTTATCTTATCATAGGAACAGGCACGCAGAATCCAGATGGATATCTTTTGCTGATCTTCGATGTAAGGTTGAACACGTAATGTCTGCCTTAGACCTGATTCTTACCTTGATATGGAACATCCTGGCATGGGACCCGTCGGTGACCTCAGTGACCGAGTGGGTGTCTGTCATCTCCGTGTTCAGGGACGCGAGGGACCGTGGCCGACGGGACCACTCCTGGTTAGCGGTGACAAGTGGGGTAGTGAGTGAAGATGAACGAGTCCAATATGTTTCTCGAATGAATTGCATTCGGTATAAAATTACAATCGAGTGTTAAAACTTCTCGTTCCTCGACTGCATCGAGATTTTTTTTTATTTGACTGAGTGACGAGACGAGGTATTCGGTCACTTGATGGTAAGCGCTACGCCTGCCCATTAAAGTTACAGTGCCACCCAGAACTTTGAATTGCAAATCTTGCGCGGCTCTGCACTGCGCTCGTCACCTTGAGACAGCGGCTCTAAAGTCTCATATGCCCAGTAATTTTGCTGGAAACAGTGCCATTCAAACCGGAACACTGTTTGCACATGACTGCTTGGCGGATGAATATCCACTTCCCCAGGCGGTCTCTTGCAGAAGAGGCCTACAACAAATGTTTCTAGAGAATCGACTGATTCGCCGCCGCGTTTTTAGCAAGCTCTCTTTATTCTCAAGTCGCTTTAATCTCGACAGAATCGCGACGGTGGCACCGACCGCGATTATTTCCTTTAAGTTTGGATGTTATTATATTTGAATAAAATAATCGAGAACTATCGAGACGTTTACACAATCGAAACAATCGACTAAAACCTTTCGAACTCGCTCATCTCTTGTAGTGAGGGGACATCGTTACATTGTGGGTGGAGTGAACTTAGTTATGTATCACAAAAATAACCATCGAATAAACTAGAACTTTTGGGTGCGGGAGAGAAGGTTGGCTGTATTGGCGGTATGGCCTTATCTTGTCGGTCAGTATTGACATCGGTCGTCAGTAGCTATCGCTATGAAAACAGTGCGTGCGTGCAGCAACGCACTAGTCCACATGGAGTTCATAGCTGCGCCGGGTAACGTAACATTACGATTGCACAATTCAATTCCACCTATTCTATCATCGAACAACCAGACGTACCGGTGCACCACCGTTAACATGGTGGATATTCCATCTGCACGCATGGACCAGTTCCACATTCATTATGCGTAATGCAAAGAATTGGAACTCCTAGCCTGAGTCTGTGTTTCCCGATAGTTAGAACCTGGGAGTCTTCAAGTCACGAGTGAGTAGGTCACTTGCAGAAAAGCGTACACCATCGGAAACCGCATTGTCACTTAACATCAGGTGAGATAGTGCTCAAATGCAAACCTATTTATTAATAAAGAAAACGTCAGTACTGACCGTCAGGATAAGATTTACCTAATACGTAAGTGGACCGTATTTTATAGCAAGGAACCGTACTTTTCCGTAGCTCTATGTATTTTACGTCGCTTGCTATGTTTCTCGCTCTAGCAAACGTAGTTTCTTAGCGGTAGAAAGAGATAGAGCTTTGGAAAAATGCAGTTTTTTACGATCCAGCGTGCTGAACACTTCTAGTGACCGCCATCGCTCCCGCACTTTAACACGTTTACTGCATTATGTGGTCGAATAAGCCACATGCGTGACTTCTCGCTGGTGCGGCAATCAAAATCGCTTTCATTCACTCTGTGCGGGTGAAAGAGGCCGGAAAGGCCTTCTGAGGCCCGAAAGGTCTCATGCGCACTGCAAAGAAGTGCAACTTTGCCTCTAAAAGACCTCATACGTCACTGGCTGAAAGTTCATGAAAAATGGCGCCGCAGAGAACGTGTTAAAGTGCTAGTTAAGTCGTAGCTTTAGTGGTAGTCACAGTGTGACTTGGATGATATTTTAGTATACCAATGAGTGCTTCTAATCAAATGTGCACTAAACCAATCCATGTGCTGAAAACTTCAATATTAACTTATTAGTCACAAAAAAGTCACAAATTTTATGAGTGTTTACGTGACAGACAATTCCGTTACAAAATAATTATACCATCAATTTTTTTCGTTTTTTTTTTTTTTTTATTTTTTTTTTTACAAGTGATTATAAGTCGAGGAAGGATATTTATGTTCTTAACGTGGTCCAAATTGGTTGTTTCCATAAGCCCAATCCCTTCACGTTCAAAAATAACTTGGAATTCGGAACTATCCTTTCTAAAAGTCAACAGCTCCGTTTCTATTTGTTTGACTAATCATAGAAAAATTAACGCGATATGGTTCAGGGTGGTTATCAAAAAATTGCCGCTTTTTCCCATACACAGGTTAATTAGAAAATTCAATTTAAACTCTTATTCGAGTTCTCCTCCTTTCTTTAGAATTGTGTGGGATATCGGCCTCGATGCAACTAGTGTCCTTTCAACTGTCCTAAGAGTTACGTTGCCCTAAATTGGAAAACAAAGTTACCACAACTTAATATTTCAAGCAGGTGAAAACGTCAATTTTTTGAGAAGTACCCTTCAACCATTATATTTATCACGCCTTTCCGTTTCCCACCAAAAACAACGACTATTTAGAATTACGATAAACTGTAATTTCCATGTCTGTCTATCCGTCTGATGCAACAATTTTCTCGGAAACAACGAACCGTAGGAATTTGAAACTTGGCTCAATTATTGGCTTATTTTCAGCTATTCCAGATTCATTTTATTTTCCCATACAAGCATCGCTTACCTGTCTTTCCCTGTTGACCTGGGAGTATACCGCGGGCGGGCGCGGCGGCCTCTCCGGCGGGGGGTGATGCGCGGCGCGCGCGGGGAGAGGTAGCGCGACAGGCGACACCGTACGAACGGATTCTTGACGCTCGTGTTCCTCCAGTATATTTGTTTGTCTGTGGCAAATGTAGAATTGATGAGTGTCGAAAAAAGTGGCAGCGTAATCTGTGTACTTTGCAACTCAATGACACCGGGTTTGAAACCTCGTTCCAACACTAATGGCTTGATTTTATGGCTGGATTTTCATCGGTTCTTGTTTCGGGGGGCACGTTAAGCAGTGGGTTCAGGGTGTTATCGATTGATAGTACAGTCAACATCAAGAGACAAGTTGTAAAAACCATGACCGTTAAAGACTTGTCATAGTTATTTTCAATATAATCTCATTCCTTAAAAATTCCATAACTCCCTACTCTCTTCCTCTATAACCTAAACTTAATCACAAATCTATTAATACATTCAACAAAAACAACCATCAACAGAACTCCGTAGGGACAGGGAGTTAAACATTTAAAATTAGGTTATTTTTTTAAACTTACTACTTTACTAGTACGACTACTGGTCATGAAGTAAGCGGATTTTACAAAATATCTAAAATTGAATCATCACCAGCCTAGTAATTGAGACTCAAATTGCCTCTCAATCTTCAATGAAGAGTAGTGAAGTCTTACCGGATGCTTCCTCCGTCAGTCTCCGTGAGGGTGATGGTGGAGGGCGGGGAGGGAGGCGCGGGGGGGCGCTGCACCCGAACCCGCACGTCGAATGCGGGCGCCACCACGCCCCGCATGCGGGCCGCCGACGCTAACGTCTCGTGCGTCTCGCCGTAACCTGTAGGCAGAATTCATTGTTAGAATATAGTGCTTTTATTTTTATGAGACAGGCAAGTGGTTCACCTGATGGTAAGCGCTACGCCTGCCGAAAACAGTTACAGTGCCACCAAGAACTTGACATTGCATAGTTATTATTATTGTTATAATAATCTTGTGCAGCACTGCATTGCGATCGTCACCCTGAGACATTGAATCTAAAGTCTCACACGCCCAGTAAATTTGCTGGAAACAGTGCCTTTCAAACCGGAACACAGTAATGTTTACACAATACTGCTTGGTACTTCCCCAAGCGGTATCTTGCAAAAGAGGCCTGCCACTACACTATCAAAACGCTAGAAGTACACGAAGTGCTAAACGAACCCAAATCTCGCTTAACAATTACTAGGACCTGTGACACTAGGACGTATAGCTTGGGGTCCTGTGCGTACTTGGCCTCCTACGGGGTCTCGAAGGGGTAGTCTGAGGGATTGGTGTCCGAGGCTACACGTTACGGAGAGGAAGTCTGGGGGGATTGTCTTCGAAGCGATACGCTACGGAAGTAGTTCCACCTACCTTCGCTGTGGTAGCTATCGTCCATCATAAAGGCACGGTTGACTTGCGCATGCTCGGTCTCGCTCGGGGTCTCGGAGGGGTAGTCAGAGGGGATGGTGTCCGAGGCGACGCTGGCCGCCCCGCCGACAGGGTACACGGGGTGCGCTCGGGGGATTTTCACATCTGTGAACGATATGGAAATTGTTGAACAAAATAATAGCTTCGGATGGATTTTCTAAACACAAACTGAAGCTATTTTCATTGTGATCTATATGGGACTCCAGAGGTATACCTTTTGAAGAACGTCTGAAAGCCGTGTTTACATATAGCTAAGTTGGAAATCAGAGCAAAGCCTGACTCGTGTAGTTCTAGTCGTATGAAAGGTAAAATTAAAATTTTGACCATCGCTTTTATCATTGCCAGCAACACGGGTGAAGCCGAAGGCTCTAGTAGCGCTGCTAATAGTTATAATAAAGTAAGGAAGACCTGGTAAGCTCTCCCTACTGACAACAGAAGCTGACGAGTCGTCGATCAACTTCCTCGGGCAAAGGCCGGAGAACCCTAGCTCCAGGAGCAGCAGGGTAAGGACCAGTACCGTGCAGCTAATCATCAAGATATTGAAGAAGTTAATAAAGTAAGGCAGTTCTCACCTGGCAAGCTCTCTCTACTGATAATAGAAGCAGAGGAGTCATCGATCAGCCTCCTAGGAGGAGGCAGCGCACGCCTCCTCAGGCACAGGTAGGAAACTCCTAGCCCCAGGAGCAGCAGGGTGAGGAACAGGATGGCGCAGATGATCATCAGAATGTGTGTGCCAGCCAGCGGGGCAATCGCTGGTAGCGGGCCTTTTTCTGGACTGGAAGTAAGATATTGGTAATTGATCACGATTCGACATTTCTTTTTACTTTATTTTTTCCCAATCCTCAGTTCTATCTGTTTGGCTGTTTTCGGGACACATAATAGAAATAAAACAACGACTAAACAAATATTAAAAAAAAAACATAAAAGATACTTTATAAAATATACCATACGTAACTCGCTGTCTCTTTCTATCTTCACTAACTTATATCTCCCCCTCTACTTCCGTTCGCCTCGCCCGATCACATTTTTCGTAACGCATTCACCAGCTTACTCCCAAGTCAAGCGTGCGTAAAGAAGTTTTATTTGATTAAAAACTTTACACTGTCTCAAATTCTGAATCCACAAATGGTAAGTGGTCAAACATTAAAAAAAGAGACCGTAGCTTTCATCTATATCTAATATATATATATATATATATATATATATATATACTAATATATAAAGCTGAAGAGTTTGTTTGTTTGAACGCTAGGATCTCAGGAACTGCTGGTTCAAATTGAACAATTCTTTTTGTGTTGAATAGTCCATTTACCGAAGAAGATTATAGGCTATATAACATCACGCTACAACCATTAGGAGCGGAGCATCAATGAAGAATGTGGCAAAAACGGAGAAAATATATTGCTTTAAGAGAGTTATTGCGGGAAAACTTGAATTTTGCGGGTGAAACCGCAGGGCGCAGCTAGCTTCTTAATAAAACTTACGTGAAGATGAGCGGGTTGAACACCGGCTTCGGCACGATAGGTGGGGGGTACCGGCACACGATGGTGATGACTTCATCACCGTCCATCTCCAGCCCCGGGTGGAACCGCACCACGATGTTGTTGGTGAACACTCGCAGAGGTTCCTGGAAACACATGATATCATACTTCAGAACAATCCACAACAAAAAACAACCACAATCACACTTTCTTCCAATGATATTATTATAAACTAATTTCATCCGCGTAATTTCAGGTTTAAAACAGCCCACTTGGAAATAATAAAGTAGAAGAATAGTAAGTAGGAAGCAACGAAATGACAACTGAAGATCGCAAAAAAAAGTAAAACAAATATCAAAAAAAACAGTGTCAGTTTTTCCATATTGACAAATTTTCCGGAAAACATTTCATAAGAACCTACGCGGATTTTAACGTAGATTTAAAAATAAAATAGTCGGTCCAGCTGCTTTCGAGTTTTGTGATTGGCAACCCAAAAACCTACCAATGTTTCCTAGCAAAGGTGTAGAAAGATTTGTTTTCAACAGTTGTTTGCCAAACCTGTTTTGTCCCGCATCCTTTCAACGCTAGTTCCAGTTTGTAAGACAGCGCTCCCTTCCCGGTGACCTGGCAAGCTGAGTTTCTATCGAAGTCGGCATATGCTATGCCGTAGAACTTTTCGTTGAATTTCAATTCGACCTGAAAACAAATGAAACCTAGTTAATTCGATTAATACACCACTTATGCCCTTTTTCACTGCAGCTAGCGCTTAAATTGTAGTTTTTTTTATATATATATACATTGCCTATTTAAATGTCTGTCTACGAGTAGTAGTGAAAACGGGAATTACTTTGTTAAGAGCCCTACACACTATGCTCCCGAGAAAGACCCCGGCTTGTTATCAAGGCGGAAAGCTGTAATATTTTTCAACGGAATGCCTTTTATTTCATGTAACTTGTTAATATGTGTCAATACTAAAGTCTCAATGTATATACAGTTTTATTATATCTAGTAAACGTTTTATCTATACTAATATATAAAGCTGAAGAGTTTGTTTGTTTGTTAGAACACTAGGATCTCAGGAACTACTGGTCCAAATTGAACAATTATTTTTGGGTTGTTTAGTCCATTTATCGAGGAAGGTTATAAGCTACATAACATCACGCTACGACCAATAGGAGCAGAGCAATGAGGAATGTGGCAATAACGGGAAAATATATTGCTTTTAAGAAAGTTATTGCGGGAAAAGTTGAATTATGCGGGTGAAACCGCGGGGCGCAGCTAGTTTTATATAAAGCTATAGTCAAAATGTCGAATCCCTGTCAGTCTATTCAAGTAAATTAACTATACCAGCATTAAGGCACTTTGTTTTCACTTAAGTTAAGATATACTATGGCAAACTATAAGCGGTTTCCGATTAGCCATCATTGGCAATCGTCACGCATGACACACTATCACGCTGCGACACTCGATACTATCAGCTATTTCTAAATTTCCTTTCACATTAGGCATAACACTATTTATATCTAGCAATTTTCCCGGATGTCTCAATTGCGCTTGAGTAGCGCTTAGGTATTTTCCCCTATTGCGGAAGTGTAACTCGCACTTGACCGCTTTGTAGGAAATGAAATAAGAGCGTCTATAAAAATAATTATATAAGTATTAATATAAATAAATATAGTAGAATCTATTAAATACATTAACCGGTTTATTCATAAAAAGTTATGTGACGTTTAAAAAAATTGCGCATTACCACATTGTACTGCGCAGTACTCAGTGATATTGCATATTTTTTTATGAATACAGTATGCAGTAAAAAATAATTATCAAAATCGGTTCACCCGGTCGATAGTTCTGAGGTATCAAACATTTAAAAAAAATACAGTCGAATCAGTCGCAAAACAGTCGGAGAACCTACTCCTTTTTTGAAGTCAATTTAAAAATAAATTCAGTGCAGTCCAGCTTTAGAAACTATCTATATAATAAATGGAACAGATAAGTACAACCATATGAAAACATGAAGAAGTTATCGCATTACTATATAAAAGGGTATATAATGGCTTATAATTTCCCTTCATAATGCTTTTGAAGTGAAACTTCTAATGCGACTTCCAACAAGGTTGCGTTAAACGTTTAACGCTACCATGGAGGGGGTATGAAAGCACTGTTGCGTTAAACGTTCAACGCTCCTGGGGAGGGGGAATAGAAAGAGACAGAGCGAGAGTGAATGCGTGGCACAAGAACGCAAGCGCGTAGTATTTTTTTTATGTATTACGAACCTGCATAGAACCGGCTGCGCAGTTGAGAGCCGCCTTCGTTCTGTTCAAGAAGATAACTGGACTCAAATCATCTAGTTTTGTAACCTGGAAAGAATAAAACTAATTAGAAATGTGTTAATAATAATAAAGTTTAATTTCCAAAAAGTAAATAGTGGTAACCCAGTGGGAGAACGTTCGCCTTCCAAGCAGAAGGTCGTAAAACATATGTTCTTAATTATCACTCGCTTTTCGGTAAAGGAAAACATCGTGAGGAAACCTACATGCCCACCCCTGAATTCGGATTCGGAGGTTTCAGAGGTAGGTATGTCTTCCGCCAGTCCGGATCTGGCCCGCGTGGTGGATTATGGCCGAATCCTCCTCGCGAAAGTGAGGGGAGACCCGTGCCCAGCAGTGGGACGATATGGGTTGACGTTGTTGCTGATGATACAAAATTTGTTACACAGAAGCTTAGTAAATACGAGCCTCAGTTTATGATCGCGAACGTGTCGGCGCAGAACAAAATACCTAAGTTTGATTGCCATAAAAAAATCATGTTCTTCCCCCTAGGGAACCCTTACCCAAACTTTATCATGAACTATTCAGCCGTTCTTACAAACACACAAAGAGACAGTCAGTCAGAATAATTACTTTCGCATTTATAATATTAGAAGCATAGATATAGAGGTATAATCGGCGCCGGTGCGGCGGAGGCCCCAGACAAGGCCGTGTTGAGGAACGATACCAATATAAATATACAGTACCTGGATGACGGAGCTTTGCTCGGTATGTTTTTTTTTTTTTTTATGACATTTTCTAAAAATGATTCCTAGCTAGATCGATTTATCGCCCCGAAACCCCCTATATACAAAATTTCATGAAAATCGTTGGAGCCGATTCCGAGATTCCAATTATTATATATATATATATACAAGAATTGCTCATTTAAAGATTTAAGATTTGAGGATCCATACACTCTCTTACTATGATATAAGTAAAATAAAACATAATAAAAAAAAACACTTTAGACCACACGACTAACGTAAAACTTCTTTAGCTCCATCTATATTATGTATGTATAAAACTAGCTATGAGAGAAAGAGAGAAAGAAAATGTGTGCCCGCACCTCTCTCACTTGCCCCTACAGTAATGTACGAAACGTAACTCTATCTCTTTCTATCTTGACTAACTTATATCTCCCTCTAAACTTCCGTTCGCCTCGCCCGATCACACTTTTCGTAACGCTCTCGTCACGAGTTGACCAGCTTACTCCCCAAGTATTGCGTGAGTAAAGAAGTTTTACTTCAAAAAGGTCGTAACCTTCATGTTGTTATATGAATGGATACCCGATTCTATTTATGTGTGAGTTTATAGCATTTTATTTGTGTGAGTATTCGCGTATATTTTAAAGTTAAGTACCTCTATACTATTAAGTAATTTAAGACAATAATAGGGTATGCTATAATGTGATTGACATAAAAATTACACGCACTTATCCTTATATTTTTCATACGTTTTTCTTTCGTGTCAACGTATAAAGCATTGTGCCTTTGGATCTTTGACCATTTATGCCTGGGATAGGCTATTTTGGTTTTGACGTGGACAGCAAACTAGACCACAACGCAGTCTAGCAACGTATTCCGACCGATAAGATGATTTATGAATTTAACTTTTTTTTGTATCTTACAGCCACAGGAACCAAAGAGGTTCGCTAGCTTTGGTACTATATTTTTCCAAAAACTCTTTTTTTTATTTGATTACAAAGTTTTTTTTTTTACTGAGTCATTCATGCTGGTAAGTGCTGCCTTCACATAACAATTACAGCGCCACCCAGAACTTCTGGCCAGTTGGGAATTTGAATTCCCAACGCCCCACTGCTAAAAATGTTAGGCTCGTTGGGCTCGTTGGGAATCCAAATACCCAGCGCCCCCATTCCTATTATTTATGGGGACGCTGGGAAAATAAATAATTTACAGCGTCCCCATTAGTATGCCAGTTACTGTGCCAGTTGGGAATATACCCATTATAGTATGAACAAAAATGCATAAAAGTTAAATATGCCTTTTCAGGTTCGAAAACCTACAAGTTAATCTTAAAATTAACCATCGTTAAAGCTCGTTTACCATCGCTTACATAAAGTTATTGCATAAAATTACTCCAGCCATAAAGCAAATGCTTCAGGCTTCGCTCCAAAAACGTTGAAATAATAGTGCTATATCGCGCTATATTCAGTTTTGTTTCGTTTGAAACGTGCCCATAAATCCATATTGCTAATTATTGGCCCGGGGCTGTGTCTATCATTGTGCGCGGCTCCATTGACTCACGAGAATGTCATTTTTATCGTGACTCATAAAATGTTAACGTACCAACCACAAGACATCGTCATTACGTAATTATTATTCATTGACACTTGTTAATGGAAAGCTTGTTGTTGTTATTAACTTGAATTAATTTTGTATAATTAATTAATTAATTAATAATTAATAATTAATTATAATTATTTTTTTTTGCCCATGGAGTCCAAGTACGAGGAAATTTGGTTGGTGACAAGAGGGCTGGCTCATTTCTCGCACAGAGAATAGCTATTGCTATTCAACGTGCAAATGCAGCCAATGTTCTTCAGTTTTCCTTTTATTTATTTTGTTATTTAAGTTCTGTCAATAAATCCTTTAAATATTTAGTAACGGGGCATCAAAAGATCTTATCCGCTGAATTAACGAAAAGCATTTTGTAATGAATCCTCAAAAAATCTGCCATCAAGTTCCTTGCCGGTTCTTTACGACTTAGTGTATTTTAAATTTCACTCAACTTTTATTAAAACCAAAATTCACAAATCATCACAAAAACAATATCTTTATTTACATGCAAGTGATGCAGATGACGTCGTCCGCATACTGGATCAAACAAGGGAAAGGAAAGCTCGAGACCGTAAGATTTGGCGCAAGAAAGAAGAGCCATATGTTCATCATCAACCCATAACGTCCCAATGCTGGGCACGGGTCTCTCCTCGCTTTCGTGAGGAGGGTTAGGCCATATTCCACCTCGGGGGCCAAGTCCGGATTGGTGGATAACATACTTACCTCCGAAATAATTCTCGGGTAGGTATGTGGGTTTCCTCACGATGTGTTCCTTCACCGAAAAGCGAGTGATAATGTTCAGCTGTGGCATAAAGGCTGATGATGATGATGGTGATGATGATGAATAGAGATATTCAATTTGTGAATTTTGTCTATACTCAGTTAGAAATTAAGTACTAGATGCTTACGGGAGATGCTCGTGATGTACGTTACACCAAAAACAACTATTAGAAACGATGTCCTATTACTCGCAAAACTCGTACGTTGACGTGACGTCCTCAAGAACGGAAACGTTCACTGTCCACGGGCTATCTATTCGTAATGGCGCCGATACAGCATGTTCGCTATCCACGCCGCAGCACACAGCCTGTATGCAGTTTGTACTCGTAACAATATCTTACGGCTGAAGCTACATGATAAATGGAATAGCATAATAGAACATTTATAGTAATCTACATATATATAAATGTTATGTTGGTTTGTGTAAGCTTCAAAAACTCAAAATGTTCTGCACCGATCGAGCTGAAATTTTAGCATGATATATAATCCGCATCAAGGATTGTTTTTATCTATTTTTTTCATCAGTGAAATATCAGCGAATGTGCGAATGTGCCACAGCGAAGCGTGGCAGGGCACAGCTAGTGGGTAGATAAAATTGTAGCTAAGGTTTATTTTAGGGATTTGAAAACAATGTAGTTCCGTTTTATACCCACTGGCCAGAAGGAGAGCGGTGTTTTTTTTTTATTTACATATCTGAGCAATTTGCTTGATGGCTCCATGCCTGTGTGGACAGACACATGCAGGAAACATATTTATAACGGCTAGCAAACTTAATATAATTTAAAATTTTGGTTTTTATTCGACCGAGAGTGATCACCTGGGGAAGTACCACCACCTGTGCCAGATATTCATCCACCAAGCAGTAGAATGAAAACAATACTGTGTTCCGTTTTGAAGAGCACTGTTTCCGGCAAAATTACTGAGCATATGAAACTAGAACTGATGTCTCAGGGTGACTAGCCCTGTGCAGTGCCCCGCAGGATTATGCAATGCAAAGTTCTGGCACTGAAACTGTAGGGGTAGGCAAAGCGCTTACCATCACGTGAACGACTTGCACGTCTCCTTAATCATTCAAATAAGAAAAAAACAAATACCACCAACAATGCCTCTTCTGCACATTCAAACTAGTTTGGTGCTTACATTGTAATGTAACTCTATTAATATCGATTCATCTACCTTTTATTCGCTCGCACCAACTCGTCTCAACTCGTATCAATACGATATATACAAAACGAACCTATTATTACCACTCCTGCTTGACATTGTAGCAAAGGCATAAATTCTCTACGGCACAAACGTCTTCGCTACGGCACCATATCACAGTAAACTCTCACACAACATTCATAGTTCACAAAGGGCTTACAGTGTTTGTCATATAGGGACAAAGTTTTATTGTTGAACTGAGAAACGCATTATCTTTAATAGGTGTACAGTATTGCTTTATTCAGAAGCTATTAAATATTGATGAGGCATTAAGAGACACCCCCGTGGACTAGATTAGCTGGGACTGCTAGCTTTACTGATTTAGCCTTTTACTTTGATCTTAAAAATATTACATAATTATATGTTAGCTGTACCCTGCCACGCTTCGCTGTGGCACATTCGCACATTTGCTGATATGTCACTAATAAAAAAAATAGATAAAAACAATCCTTGATGCGGATTATATATCACGCTAAAATTTCAGCTCAATCGGTGCAGAACTTTTTGAGTTTTTGAAGCGTACACAAACCAACATAACATTTTTATATATATAGATTCACTAATTAGTATCTGTTTATTTAACGTTTGTGATTTTGTTATTGTAATAAACCAAATAAAAAAACAAGCAGCTTGTATTCTCTATTATTTTTCTGCATCGTCAACCGCATACACTTGTTCAGGAGAGAAAGTAGCCAATTGTAGGCCTTAGCGGTTATAAAAAAGTTGAGCTCAACTTTTGTGAGGTTACTTTCAAACTTAAGCTATCTAACCAAAGGACAACGCACGCTCATTACCCCCCTTTGCTTAAGTTATATGATCGTCTGTTCGTATAACGGCAAAACACTCACGATAACCGACAATTTTAATTTGGTCCTTTTTTTTAAGTGAAACTTTTTTAACGACGTAGTGGAAGAGACGTAAGAGTTGACAGGTTTATTGAAATAAGTTTGGACTATAACAAATAGTTCGGGAGTAAGAGGTCATCATAGAGTATACAAAGGTTTAAAAAGGTTCCGTATTGACATCTCTTCGCAGTTCTCAGTTTGACCACAGACTTTAACCATAATCAACTTCTTCTTACCGGCGTACACTATTACACCCTTTATTTCGTAATCACCAGTGTACTGTGACTTCCTCGCCCCCCGCGGCCCCCGGCTTAACTGACAGACTTTTTGTTTGCAGAGGTAGATTCGTGCTGGGTCCATAGAATATAAAACGTCATTGCTTTCGAAGATGCTCTCAAGATCGTAAATATTGTGCTCACGTTCGCTCGATCACATTGCTTTGTACAGTCTGCGGTTGACCCACAACGTCGAGAGTAGAGATGTTACGGAGGTGATTTAATCGGAACCGAAGTCGGAGTCGGAGTTTTTAAATTTGTTTTGTCGAAGTCTGAGTCAGAGGTTGTGGCACAAGAGATTTAAGTTAAGGGCAGGCCATATAAAATAAAATAGTACAAACATTGTTCATAAAAATAAATAATATTATCTGAGCAAATTAAATCAAATGAATGAAAGTAGCAAAACCTAAGATTATAACCTCCCATTTAAAAGTGTCGGAGCCGAAGTCGGAACCGGAGGTACACCGCTGACACGACGCTCCGATAAGTCGGAACTTCTGATTGATATTACAATATCGTTCCAACTTAAGTCGGAGCCGAAGCTCCGTTACATCCTTAGTCGAGAGAACCAAAACAAAACCGCACTCGTGCCCGCTTGATTCGTCTATGAATGTAGGCCAGATATCGTGGTTTGCTTTCATAAACTGCACCTTTACTAGGTAGTCCTTTTTACTTGGAAGTGGCCAAAACATAACCAATTATACGCGCTGCAAAGTCGACGAGGCAAGAACGAAATAAACTTAATTTACTTCAATGAGGAATGATTTTAATAATAATATTGTCCCGATAGTTGTTTCGACGAATGGCCTTGTAGCGAAGAGCTTCGACCAACACCTTAAGAGGCTTTCGCTAGACGGCTGGATTAAGCGGCAGTACTCCTCGACGCGGCGCGTATTGTCAGAAGGTTCCTCTCTCTGCAGCCCTAACCATCGGTAGCTTGGGCCTTGCTCCGCTACCGGTGGTACCCTATGTTTAAGTTTCTTTTATAATAATTATTTTTTCGTATTGTAGAAATAATGTAAAAAAAATAATTTTAAGAATTAAACTAAATAAAGTGAAATAATAATAATAGAAATAAAGCGTCACGATCACATACATAGAACCTGATCTTAAACTGGGATCGCCTGTATCTAGGGAATCAGGAACTACAAGGACCATGGTCCTACAAAATTATTGGATTGATATTTTTAATTGTTGAATTATTAACATAGACGATATTTCTTACCTTCCCATCCAGTACTGTCTGTTCCGGCAGCCCTTCTCCTTGGTACTCTATGTTGTTGGCCTGAGAGTCGTAGTTAGACTGCGCCCGCGCAGCCACCAGCGCGCACGTCAGCACGCACCATAATAACGCCATCTTTGTTCTGTAACAAGGGAAACAGGAATTCAAATTTAAATTTAATAAAAAACTTTTTTTGTAGGTAGTGTTTTTTTTATATAAAACTAGCTGCGCCCCGCGGTTTCACCCGCAAGAAACAGCATTCTCCGTGTTAAAAAACCGCCCATGTCACACATGAAAATAAACAAACGGAGATCACGAATAAAACAAATCGTGAGTTCATACAAAACTGACATAGAAATAACACATTCCGTTTTTCCCACATTTTTCAATTTTTCCAGGCAACTATACGTTTTACGTTTAGTTACGTGACCAAGGGCGAGTGCAGTGCAGTGCCGCAACAGATTCTGGGTGGTACTGTAGTTGTTGTGGGCAGGCGTGGCGCTTACCATCAGGTGAACGACTTGTTCGTCTCGTTACTTGGTAAATTAAATATTAAAAAGTCTGAAGAATTGTATTCATAGTGTATTGTATTCAAGTTTGTGTCATTCAACATGGTAACATAACAATGTAATGGCTTCAACCATTGGTTTTCCCGGAGCTCTATGCTCAGTTCTGCACCGACCGTATGTAGGTCGGACGTCTATAGAATTTTTATTAGGTTACTATAACAATAATAAAGTTGCACCAAGCACTGCAGTTTTTAAGTCATTATTTTTCTTACATAAAGCGCAGGAGGTAAAGGTATGATATTTTTTTTTATTTGACTGTGTGACGAGACGAGCACGTCGTTCACCTGATGGTAAGCGCTACGCCTGCCCATAACAGTTACAGCGCCGCCCAGAACCCTGCATTGCATAATCCTGCGCGGCACTGCACTGCGCTCGTCACCCTGAGACATCGGCTCTAAAGTCTCATATTTCCAGGAATGTCATAGTTCAAGTAATAGAAGAGGGGTGACATGATGTAAATTGCCACGACGGAAAAAGTTTTTTTTACAGGGAGAAATTAGGACGTTGTCAACGATAGGAACAACTCCCAGAAAAAGACATAAGACATGACAAATATATAGAGACACTAACTGCGCCCCGCGGTTTCATCCGCGTAGTTCCCGTTTGGTCCCACGGGAACATACTATCGGGATAAAAAGTACCCTATTACTCAATCCTGGTTATAAACTATCTGTGTTCCAAATTTCATTCGAATCCGTTCTGTAGTTTTTGCGTGAACGAGGAACAAACATCCATTCTCACTCATTTATAATATTAGTAGGATAAGATAGGATAAGAAAGACCTTTACCTGTTCCTGTTTCCTGACCTTTCACTGTTTTCATTTATTAATAGTTACCAAGAAAAGTCGCTAATTCGGTATAGATATGTGACGTCAGCTTAACAGCTCTCTGGAAAAATGTTTTTGCTGCAATTTCTAGAAAGCATATTACTGTAGAGCACGGCGCGCGAGAAACTTGATGGAAAGCAAGAAAGTTACTAGAAAAGCTATTAAATGTGTTTGTGATAATTGGAAACTTTTATATGGATTCTATATTTTCTTATAACGATATGAGAGTTTGCCGTTTTCACCTGCCTGAAATTTAAGTTGTGGAAACTTCGTTTTCCGATTTAGGGCAACGTAACTTTTAGGATAGTTTAAAGGACACTAGCTGCATCGAGGTCAATATCCTACACAATTCCAGAGAAAGGTGGAGAACTCGATTTTTTCTAATTAACCTGCGTATGGGAAAAAACGGCATTTTTTTTGAGAACTACCCATAAACGTACTAAAAATAACGATAGCTTCAAAATTATAGCTGTCCCTTTTGTTTGTATAAGGTTTGAAAGTGACAACAGTATTTTTATAGTTTTCAAATATTTATTTTTTAGAGCATCTAGATTCGAAATTTTCATCAAATTGTCATCTTAACCCCTAATATACTCGCTGTATATTGAGAATCAGGAACTACGAGTGCCTATATCATCCATAACAAATCTCTTAAATTATACCTATCGTTCGCAGATTGAGCCATAAACCAGTTTCTTATAGAGCGATTATGTGGTTTTTGTAACAGATCACGTGTGGCGATATGTAAAGAAAAAATCAATAAACACAGAAAGAACTAACGGGAAAAGGTATATTGAAATACAAAGGATACAAATCGAAGTTAATAGTGGTAACCACATTGTCTCCTAACAAACAGAAAAGCGCAGAATGCCCATAATTATCTCAAAATGGCATATAGTCTCAAAAGAAGCATAGTAAAATGGCCGAAATATCTGAAAAGGACCTATTTTCAAAATGGCCGATTCTCAAAATGAGCAATACGCAGAAGAGTGTATAAATATAAGTATTAACTGTGAATATTAAAGTACACTAAAATATAATGGAATTCTAATATTATCGACTTAGCTAATTTTTAAATATCAGCAGTATGATCAAACCAAAAACAGGTTTTCCTACTTTTGAGTGACGATACGAGCAAGTCTTTCACTGGTGGTAAGCGCTAACCATAACGGTTACAGTGCCACCCATAATTTACCATTGCATAATCTTGCGCGGCACCGCACTGCGTCACCCTAGAAATTGGTTCTAAAGTCTCAAATGGCCAGTAATTTCGCTGGAAACAGTGCCCTTCAAACCGGAACACAGTGTTGTTTGCATACTACTGCTTGGCGGATGAATATCTGGCAAACTGGTGGTACTTCCAAAGGCGGACTCTTGCAGAGGAGGCCTGCATCTATACAACTACCACATCCTGAAGTGGTAGGGGTGGAACAAGAAGTCTTTACAAGGATATCAACTACGTAACCAAACCTTTCACAAGAGTGGACGGTATTCGTAATTGGATCTTATGCCTTGGGTTGCAATGCATAATTTGAATTGAACAATTTGAGTATGTCCTACTTAGCAAGGTCGTTTTGCTGTCAAAAGAAAAATAAAGTGGTCGACATTCGATTGTTTTTTTTTTATTTTTTTATTTATCGATTTCATAAAGTCGATTGTTATCATTTTGTTACTAAAAAAAGATCGGATAACATTGTTAAATAAATCAATGATGTAAATATTAATATTACTAGATTTCTCCATTATTATAAAATGACTGTATTATCGGTTTTTTTGGTATTAAACATTAATTTTACAAAAAAGAAATGCTAACTCAATGTAATCTATAATTTAAGTCAAGTTTAATTTATGTAAGCATCTGGCATATTAATTGCTGCATTAATTTTATCTAACACCAATCTTTTTAGCAGCATAACGTCGTAGTTGCAATTTTGTGATTTTACATTATTTTATAATACAACCGCCATTTTATATCACGAGAAACAATCACGAAAATGAATAAAATCAGACGCCAAAAATATGAATGATAATTTGCACTTCCCTGACTGTAATTCACGGTATAATATCTTACGTCGAGATGTATAAAAATGCTTATTTTAATATCGGATTTTGTTTATGCCACTGTGTTTTTATCAGAGCCATCTTGAAACCGCCCACTTTTGAATGTAGGACCGGTAGAGATCCAAGAGCCAAAAGCGAGGAGTCTTACATTATTTAATGTTATTTTATGTATTGAATTATCACGAGAATGAGAATCAGAGAAATATTTTTAGATAGAAACAATAAAATTGTTTAAACTTTTAACAATTACATATACATGATTTACTTATCAGAAAGACTTACAAAAATATAGAATAGAATAGAGTCATTTATTTCCTTGAAATATGAGTACATAATAAGTTGTAACAATTTGTAGGTTCTAACACATTACGCAAATTGAATAGCATGACAAATTTAAATAAATTTTATTTATACTGATATATTAATAGTCCCCGCACTGGCAAGCCAGTATCGCGGGAGGCTGTGGACGATTTACGAAAGGAGGATATTTTATATAGGTTTAAATAGGTATGATTATGAATATAAATTAATTTTCTATGTCTAATTCATTTGTATGACTGTTTGCTATTCAATAATCTATTTATGCTGTGGTTTTTTTAATGAATTCGACAGTTAAACCTTTTGTGCTTTCCAATATAAAAAAGCTATGAAGCAAAAAGTTCCAATATAAATAAAGCTGTGACTCAAGAGTGCCAAAAAGGATACCATATTTGCTCCAAAATAAGCTCAGACTACGTAACTCTTTGGACGATACTTACCTAAATGATGTCATCAAAATGACATAACGCTTACAGCATATTCCCAAGTTGTTCCACTTATTCTTTGCAAAAAACGTCATTTCGGGTAAAACATCCTTACAAATAAATGTCATTTTACAAACACATTAACTTACAAATTTATGCATAAACACTGCACTTCGGGGCATCGAACTTATGTTTTTAAAGTATTTTATTCATGAATTTATATTCATAACGAACATAATATTATTTAAAATTGTTTTATGCATCGATTTGATATTAGTATATCAGATAGCGTGTTCGTTCAGTGTGCAGTGAAAATTAATTCAAAATTTACATTTGCCACATACGGTGCGATGCACGTGAGACCTATTTTTTTGTCTCTCCGTGATATCGGATCCTAGTATATTGTTACATATTTAAAATCACCTCTGCTTCATTAAATAAACAATTCCGAATTTGATTAAATGCACCAAGTTAACTGTGATACATGATGATATGTGATGTTTCTTTCACGGGTTCACACGTGTATATCGAATGTAGTAGGCGGTTGCTATCGGGAGAGGTTCGTTTACTTTGTTTTCTGTGATTAAATAGGTAAACTGATACTAGATAAATAGGAAACTCATATTAGAATTAGACTTATAAATAGACTAGCTGTACCGTGCCACACTTCGCTGTGGCACATTCGCACATTCGCTGATATGTCACTGATGAAAAAAATAGATAAAAACAATCCTTGATGCGGATTATATATCGTGCTAAAATTTCAGCTCGATCGGTGCAAAACTTTTTGAGTTTTTGAAGCGTACACAAACCAACATAACATTTTTATATGTATGAACTCTATAGATGAACCCTTTAGTGGTAATCAAATTGAAGATAAATTGAAAGTTTCTATATCTAACTAGGGGATTCTTCAATTAACAATTTGTCGAAACCGAAAGTGAGGCTGTGCGCCTAATTATAACTAATCACTTTATTAACTTGCTGGTACAATATGATTTCGTATAGCTTTTTTATTCATAGTTATTTTATATTCATTTAAAATTATGGTTCTGAGTTAAATCCAAATTTATGTTAATTAAAATAGATAATATAGAAAAATGTTGAAATTTAGAGGCTACTTTAGAGTTTTTCTTATGGACATTTCGTTCTTTTCCTTCATACAGATTGAACATAAAACATCCATACATGCATATATTATCATATTTGATTACATTTTTAAACTTTTTTACATATTGAAAGGAATTTAACACAATAGAGAAACCCCTTCTTCCACCTTAAAGCTTGGTTTGTAACCCTAGGTGGGCCCGACCTTAGAAGCTTTATAGGCACTTTGCATGTCATCCGTAGTGGGCGGCGGCATTGCTCCTACACAGTGCATTGTTCTCCCAATGCCGATGAGTTAGTTAAACATACCGTTTGTTAATCGGCGTTCTGTGTTCATTACACCATCTTGCTTAAGTCTTGACTTATGGTCTTAGGAGTTAATTGGTAAATTAAACTGTAGAGAGGAAGAGGTGCTCATTTCAAAGAAATAAAAAAATAGATAAATGTTCTTTCTTTCTTAATTTAACTGGTTTTTTTTTATATTTTAAGGAAACATGAGAAAGCGCGTTTGTATCATTTGCCCACCCGTTCACGTTAACGACCACATAATGGTTGATATTCCACCAATATTACGCATTAACACACGAAGAAACACAAGTTATAGAAAAAAAAAGTTTACTGAGACACATAGAAGTAAAAAATATATTTAAAAAAAAATACGAAATGTAAATCTCTCTCTTTCTAATTTCTCTAACTTATATCTTCCTCTAAACTTCCGTTCGCCTCGCCCGATCACACATTTCGTAACGCATTCAACAGCTTACTCCCCAAGTCGAGCGTGCGTAAAGAAGTTTTACTTCAAAAATACAAAAACAACGTCACATTTTCGGTTTCCCGTCTTAACTCGACTTGTTGTTGAATTGTAATAAAGCTTTTCAAAATCTAAGATATAAATCCAAATTATGCACGTATCTTATTTATTTTCCCGCTGCCAAGCAGGCAATTTGCATGGCAAATCATTCCACAGATGCATTGCAATGCCCATGCCATACATTAGCATTGTAAGCTAATATCCAGTTGAATATTCCTCCTGCCCTCTTTATTAACGACATGGCGTTATGCTAATCTAGGAGCAGGCTGTTTGTCATATGTGTAGGATCTAGACTTGTAGGCCTTAGGTAGAACAAGGACAAAAGACCTAGAAATATTTTAAGGTCCTCATAGTTCCTAATTATTTAAAATTAAAATAATTTTTATTTGGCTGAATTACGAGACAAGCAAGTCACCCACCTGATTGGTAACCAATCCGCCTGCCCATAACAGTTACAGCGCCACCCAGAAGTTTGCATTTCATAATCTTACGCGGCACTGCACCGCGCTCGTCACCCTGAGACATCTGTTCTAAAATCTCATATGCCCAGTAATTGCGCTGAACCCGCACCAAGCCCAATCTCCCACTATCGTGTTCCGACCACAGACTACACCTATCAGCGTACCAGAGGCCTCACCACGAACAGTTAAATCCATCCAGTTTAAGGCCTTAAACCGAACTGCCCTGCTAACTGTCACCACCAATATAGCTCAGCGTTCATAAGTCGACCAGAGACATTTATCCAATGAGATCGGAACAATTTGTTTGCATTTATGGGAGTTTATAGCTCCATCTCATTCTCTTTCTCTCTCATTATCTGCAGTCTATTTTTGGGTGACATCACGTTACGTTTGTCATTTGTGGTGCCAATCTAGACCGTTCAGTTTAAGGCCTTAAAATGAACTGCGTGGAATAAGAATAAGTACGCGGTGACCCCCCTAGTCGTCTGACATTTGTCACTGGCTGGTCAATACAGAACCAACATGCTTGTACGTGTAAGACAGTAAACTATATCTATTTAATAGATATAAATACTATACAAGAAAGTTCATTCCCATACGAAGTTAACGGTGGTAATCCACGGGAGCTTCCACAAATCAGAATACGACACCTAATATCAGAACTATAAACCGAGAACCGGATTCCGTCCGTTTATTTCCGTCTCTTCCGTCATAGTATGCCATTAAAAACGTTTATAACAAACAAAAGCACGCTCTAACTTAAAGGTGTAAAGTTGAAAGTGGCATGGGAGAAATAAGTTGCTTTTAAGTCGATGACTTAAGTTTACAATAATAATCTTAAGTTAGAATTTATCACTGGATCCGAACGCTTTATGTTGATGGCATTTTCATTATCGTTATTTACAGCGATTTGGGTTTAATTTACGAAAGATTTGGTGGAAAGATCTGGAGGCTTTGAATAACATTCATTATGCGTATGCCGAGAAGGGAACTCCTGGCCTGAGTCTGTGTTTCCAGATAGTTACAAACTGGGAGTCTTCAAGGCGCGAGTGAATAGGTTAGGTCCTTCCAGGTAATCGTGTATCATCGTAAATCGCATGAAAATAATAATATAGAAAACCTTCAACAAATTGAAAAAAAAACTACAAATTTTTATAATAAATACATATAATTAAACTTAAAAAGAAACATAATTACGTACGTAATTATCACTCGCTTTTCGGTGAAGGAAAACATCGTGAGGAAACCCACATATCTACCCGAGAATTATTTCAGAGATTGGTATATTATCCACCAATCCGGACCAAGCCCCCGTGGTGGATTATGGCCTAACCCTCCTCACTAAAGTGAGGGGAGACCCGTGCTCAGTAGTGGGACAATATGGGTTGATGATGATGATGATGAATTAAACTTAGATATTAAGTTAGAGCTTGATAAATTAACGTCCCTTTCGTGCGCTGAATTTCGAACTAAAAAGGATACTGACTCTATTTGACTCAACTCTACTGCTTTAGAAATACTAAATAGCTCCAAAGAAGCCTACAGTTTTTCACACTTTTGCATCTTCTAAACCCCTGTTAACTTTTTCACCAATTTATAACCAAAACGCACAAGAAAAGAGCGAAACTTGGCAAAAATCGCATAACTGGCAACACCGTACCAGTAGCCGACTGACTTGACACCAATACCTTTACAACTGCCTCTGTACATTGCAAAAAGCACTTGCATGCCTAAATACAGACTGAACAAGATCTGATCAAGACTTACTCATGGGAAAACCTACCCTAATTGAATAGCATTAAGGTTTTGATTGATTACTGCTCATTGTTGGTCTTAAGATCCTGACCAAGGTTTGTGAGGCAAGGGAAAGTATACCCTAATTTGAAGGTGTTAAAGTCTGGATTGGATAGTAAGCTATGATGTAATAGTGGCCTCATGCATTTATTTTTGGTGGTGGTTACTTTCACTTTTGGCGGCAAGTATGTATGTCTGTCTGTTTGGATTTACGTAAGATGACTATGTAAATAATGTTTAACAATAGTTGTATGAGATTGTTGACCTGGCGAAATTGTTTTAAAATAGATCTTATCACTTGGTTTTGAAAGTACGTTTTATGTTGATGCAATATTACACTTAAGTTTGAGTAATTTCTTTGTAATGTTCTTTTTTTAAATCTTCATTTTGTTTGGATTTGTCTAATCGCCAATTCTAGGATCTGATCTAGCTGAGCAAAGCCGGGGCGTCGTTAGTATCCTACTTTATATTAACCTGGTAATCGGTGTCTTTTTGCTCGCTTTTTACGACTAAATGGCTGAACGATCCTTGATGACATTTGGTATTGATATAGTTTGAAATGTTATAGAAAACATTTTTTTTTTCCCTTGTAACGAGTCGAGCAGGTCGTTGAACTGATGGTAAGCGCTACGCATGCTCGTAACCGATACAGTGCCACCCAGAAATTTGCATTGCATAATATTGCGCGGCACTGCACTGAGCTGGTCACCCTGAGACATCGGTTGTAAAGTCTCACATGCCCAGTAATTCCGCTGGAAACTGCCCTTCAAACCGGAACACAGTAATGTTTGCACACTTCCCCAGGCGGTGTCTAGCAGAAGAAGTCTCCCACTACATAAGTTCTACATAAGTTTAGGTGGTGTATCCATGTATCTGTCTGTGGCATCTTAGCTCCCAATCGGACGAACCGATTTTGATAAAGATTTTTCGTTTGATAGATGAATAATTGATCGAGAGTATTTTTTGATTTCAATTAAGATAAAAGAAAATCTGTTCAGCGGTTTGAAAATCATAAACTTGATTTGAATCATGGATGGTTTTTATGTTGGAGGTTTTTTTTATTTTCAAACACTTGTCATCACGATGCCTGTGTAATATGTGTGTGTGTGTGTGTGTGAACGGAGTTGCGAGCAAAAGCTAGTATTATTATATAGCACCTCGAGAGCCTCTGCGACCATCTGCGCAACGTCCTTGCGATGTGCAGTGGCCCACATACTGTATCCGCCACTCGCCACGCTCAGCATTATGTATGTTATGTGTGTGTGCTTTACATAGGGTTGCCACCCATCCGGGTTTCCCCAGATTTGTCCTAGTTTAGAGGGCGTCCGAGCGGGGCTTCATTTGTAGTCCAGGCTTAAAATTTAGATGCACTCACGCGCATAAAGACGGTAAGATCTGCGATACAAGTCATTATTGCGTCTATTATTAAAGCATAGGTACTGCAATAAAAGCATATATTTTTAATTAAAATTACGCAATTACAGCTGTGCGAAGTGTAATTAATTCAAGGTTTAGAAAATAAAAACTGATTTGATTTTTACGATCTTTTATATTTAAACTGTTAAAATTTAGAATTCAAGTAGATTCAGTAACGTGGTTGATAAAAATACAAAACCATAAACATTACATTTGCGCAGTCCCGCCAAAAACAATGAAATATTTGTAAGTTGGTATAAGTACTCCACAGATCTAAATTTTTAAGTTTTATCCAAGTTCCTATGTAGTTAAAAATCTAAGCTTAGGAATGCAGCCGTCACGCATACGTCCAATTAAAGTCGTTGACATTTACACTTCAACCGTTAAATCGAAAACGAACAAAAGGTCGCTACAAAACGCTCATAAAACTTTAATGATGACAAAAAGTATTCTTAAAATCCAAACAAAAAAGGAGAGACTTCTCGCTGTGCCATCATTTCTATATTTGGATTCCAAGGTCAACCTGCTGCGTCCAAGCCTGGCTGTCAAGTTATTTTGAGTTCATTAGTGAACCCGAAAATGGACCCTAATTTGGCCCGGCTGCATCGAAACGAAGACAGCACCTCGCGTGCCGATGAAAAAGAAAAAGTCAACAGTAGAACCTCCTTTTATGTTTCTTTAGAACACATTTTTTTAATCGAACTGTCAGTTTTGAAAACAGAACAGGCGTAGTTTTGACAGAGGGTTATTGCTTTCAAAACAAAAGAGGTGTGCTTGTATTTGGATACCCGACACTGCTGTTAGGTTTGGCACGTTCGTTTATCGATTTTATTTATTCGTGTTGAGTAATTAATTCATTTTGTTCATTTATATTCGATTCGGTTCGTGGCTGACATGTTATTGAAACGACAATGATTTTTATCTTAGCAAAGAATTCTATATTGATTTAATTGTATTGAAAATAAATTAAATGTCAATTATTATCTTCAAGAATGCGACCGGCTTATTATAACACAAAATAAAAATGTGTCAATTAACTTCTGGTTGACTCTTTACTGTATCGGTAGTATCTGCCTCGGTTTTTTTAATAATAAATAAATAATATTAAATATACTTACATACTCTTACGTAAATTTAGCAAATAAGTTAGTACCTACCTACTATAAATTTTAATATTTATAATATCTACTCCAACTACTAATCCTGCTCTCTATCTTGTCCATCCAAAGGTTGTCTGGCAGAGATCGCTTTAAGCGATAAGACCGCTCATTGTACCTATTATTAAGTTATGGTATTTCTCTCTCTGCGTTTTATACATTTTGGTGTCAATCTATATATATAAAAATGTTATGTTGGTTTGTGTACGCTTCAAAAACTCAAAAAGTTCTGCACCGATCGAGCTGAAATTTTAGCATGATATATAATCCACGTCAAGGATTGTTTTTATCTATTTTTTTCATCAGTGACATATCAGCGAATGTGCGAATGTGCCACAGCGAAGCGTGGCATGCTACAGCTAGTAAACTATATAATCACTATAGCAAGGAATATACAGCATATTGCATAGATACTACAAATGTATTTCAAGACTTGAACAGACAAACAGCGAAACAGGGCTACAACAAAGTTGCATTCCACCGATCTACGTATTTCACTAGACTCCACAAAGGCGCTATCAACTCACTGTTCAGATAAAATGTCCCACTCAACTGGGACCGGTTTTACCGGTAATTATACGCGTTTAATCAGTGATATACATTTGTGCGATAAATTGATATACAACTAGTTGCATTCTACAGGTTTGCCTGCATTTTAGAGTCCAACAGAAAGGGTCCAAATGCTGCCCTATTGCTGTATCTGTTTATTGATACATCCTTGATATTTCACAGAATTAGACTTTAAAAGACAATTAACTAAACGAAGTATTCGTTTAGTTAATTGTCTTTTAAAGTTGAGTTAAAGTAGACAGTTGTGACAATACCACAGATCACCAAACTAAAATTTATTTTGGTAGCTCTAAAAACAGCTGTCCCTTTCGTTTCCATAAGGTTTGCAAGAGAAAGCAATAATTTTAGCGGTGTCAATTTCAGGTTGCTTTGAATCATCCAAAATCAACTTTAATTTCAACTTACGACTTTTAGTAAAAACCGATCAGGAGGCCTACCATGACATCTTATAGCGTTCAATTGAAGACCTAAACTGGATCTTGTTTAGGTTGAAAATGGCAGCAACATAAAAAATAAGACGTCACGGTACGATTATGAGACGCGGTTCAGTTTAGGTCTTCAATTGAATCGCTATAATATGTCATAGTAGCCCTCCAAGTGCTTGTACCTTTCCCAAAACGTCCCTTCCCCGAAAAAGTTATACTTGCAACAAAGGAGTTAATAACAATCTATGTATTGTGCCAATCATAAAATGAAAAGAAAAATTAAAAAAAAAACGTTGATTGCAACAAATTTACAAATAAAAAATCAAACATGCTCATTATTGACGGGTAGTGGCTACCCCATTAGTATGCAGGTCGCACCGCATGCCTCGGCCAGAACAAGAGTATCTTTATTGCATCAAAATTCAATAAAACACTGCTTGGTTATGCAAAAAATAAAAGATAAAAAAAAGTTTACATCATTTTGTGGACTCAACAAGGAGGTGCCCACCTCCTTGTTGAGTCCATAAAATGATGCCTGGGCGGCACGTCATAGTTGGTGTTTGTTTACCATAGAGTCAAAATAAAGAGGGTTTTTTTCCATATTTTAATAGAGTAGAACTAAAATTAGTGATATACAAGGATATACATAATGGTACTGTTTGGGTCCGTAGATATATACTTATTTATATTAATATTATAAATGCGAAAGTAACTCTGTCTGTCTGTCTTTTACGCTTTCACGCCTAAGCTACTGAACCGATTCAAATGAAAATTGATACAAAGATAGTGTAGGGCCTGAGAAAGGACATAGGCTACTTTTTAATGCGACAAGAAGGTTGTAAAAGGTTGAAATAGGGGATCAAAGTTTTGTATGATATTTGACCTTGAATTACACAAAC
Source organism: Campaea margaritaria (assembly GCA_912999815.1). Classification (NCBI taxonomy): domain Eukaryota; kingdom Metazoa; phylum Arthropoda; class Insecta; order Lepidoptera; family Geometridae; genus Campaea; species Campaea margaritaria. Next base: position 12,208,569 of record OU538791.1, read on the forward strand.
CATTTTTCCTTTTTTTGCATTTGACATTTTTTTTAGAATTTTTTGAGGGATATGAGGGTTAGTTTTATTTATTTATTTATTCTTTAGCACACAAATAGAGTACAAAGAGTACTTAATGCTAAGTAGCATTTTCTACCAGTCATACTGGAGGTGTAACTAAAATGGTGGTGGTGTGGCAAAACGAGAGAGCAGAGAAAAACATATTTAAAAGATATTTAGTGATAGAATATTTTATTATAATACAACTAAATATATAACGTTATAATAGACTGATAAATACAATATATAGTTTTCTATTGGAAGTAGTTGAGTAATGGCTGATTATTTATCAACAAATACCTAATCACATTTTACTTAGGTAACACTTTATTTTTAGCGAAACTGTTGAATTTGTTCCGGGGAAGTCGCAGGGGAACATATGTCTGTACATATTTCCCTGAATAATGCTATGTACAGGTAAGTATTGTACTAGTCGCAAAATACGCCTATTTATATATTTTTTTTTATTTTACAACATAAAAGCCGTAGTGCCGGTTCAGACTCGGATTTCTCCAGTAACAAATGTCAAGGTTGTTGAATTGACATTTCATGTGACACACGCCAACACACGAGTATTCGTTTAAAAGTTACACCATTAAAATTGAAGATCACAATAAATCAGATTTTTCTTTGGACAACTAAGCGCATGAATTGTTTAGGTTATTTGTCTGGTGGTAAGCGCTAACAGTTCAGCCATATTAGGGGTTTTAAGTCGAAAATGTAGATAATCAGCTATAAAATTTAATAAACCTTAATTTTGACAACCTAAAACTTGTCTCAAAACCTAGTTATGGTAGGGTGTATGGTAGGTCATAGTATGTTCGCTACTTGTCAACGGGATGGAGTCCTCCCATGAGGACCAACGCCGTCGGGGCCGCGGAAGTCCACACTCGCACCCGTAGCCCCGACAACAAAGGCGTCCCGATGGAACACCCTGGGGTTTAGTGGGTATACCCGTCAGACTAGCTGGCGGGGGAGTCCCACATAACCACCCGGCCCTCACCCGGGTCTGGTGGTATGCGTATGCATCCCCAGGTAAAAAAAAAAGGGTGAACGCTACTACAGATATCTAAGGTCAATGGTAAAAAAAACGATTTATTGCACATTTTTGCAAATATCTCGTTTCCTATGGTTTTTTTGCTATTTGTATTTGTGATAAATAATGTAGGAAATTTAATAATTTACAACTTTAGTCTAGTTTTTTTTCATATCTTGATTCGTTTTCGAGATAGAGGGTAGAGAGCAAACAGTGTTGAACTATGTAGAGACCAACCGGTAGTCCCAATTAAAAACACGCCGTATAAAGTCAATAAAATATAAGGAAAACTAACTAAAACTAAAAACTTAAAAATCTAACAAAAGAGGGGGTGTCCATGAGGCATGGCGCCAGGAACACTGGCAGCATTTCCACGTTGAATAGCAATAGCTTTTCTCTGTGCGAGAAATGAGCCAGCCCTCTTGTCACCAGCGGCGTCAACTAAACAAGGAAATATATGCTTAACAAATTTCCTCATAAAAAAAATAATGATAAATATATAATTCAAAATAATTTCCAATTTTTATTAACTATCACGTGATATTTAATTTTTTTTTCATTAACTAAGTATCTATTCATTTAATTACACTTAAGTACTCGTGTAATAAAAAATTATTATGGGAAATACTTTAATAACATTTTAAAAAGAAAACAATTTATTACTTCTAATTTCAAATCCGTAAACTTTTCGTCAAAAATTATACCTGGGAATACGGACCCCAATTATAAAGTTATTATTATAATTCCTCTTTATTTTATTTTATTTTTAAGTTAATTTTTTTATTTATTATTATATAGAGGAATTGCTGAACACAATATTCTGCAACTGCAAGAATGGTTTCTGTTCCCTGTATGCCACAGTCCCGCTATGCCACGGTGGCAATAACCTAACGAAAAGTCACGTCACTCAAAGATCTCCCATATAAGACAATATTAATTAGTAAAATGCTGTAAAATACTACATTCACTATGGAATCCACAGTCCACAAGCCGCCGCAGAAATTCCTTTTTATTTGACCAGATAATGTCCCAACCCTTTTTCCCTGGACGTTAAACTTATGTACCCTTATCAAATACTTGTTTTATCCACTATTGAAGTGTCTGCAACGTAACGAGAAGATCAGAGATAATGTCTAGCAGTCTACGCTTGTTAAGACCTAGAATACCGAATAATGGGAAAACGACCTAATTGTAATCGCTGTAGAGTTGATAGTAGAGTACATACAGGTGTGATAGATCGCAAGGTGATGAGATAGGATATAGGTACTGTGGATACTCGAACGAATTTCGATATAGACGATATTTAAAAAAAGAAGCGTGAGTTTAACTGTTCTTTTTTTTCTATGTTGCCTGTGAAATATTCCGTTTCCTTTTTTATTTATTTAATTAAGTTATAGTACCTACATTTTGCGAGATGGCGCCTAATTGATAAAAAATCGTCCCAATTATAGTATTTGTTTAAATACTTACGAATTGCCTACTATTTTTTTTAATTACTTTGGAAAAATGTGAACATTCACTGGCATAAAATAAAATAATTAAGAACGCGCATTGAATAACAATTTATGATATCTACGTAATTGGCTTACTCCATAAAATTATGCGCCGCGACAGTTCTGGTTGTATGGGACATGTATTTTAATAGGACTCCACGCAGTTAAAATATAATAGAGTTGGTTTGCGATTTTATATTTTCAAACATGACGTTAAAATAAATTAAGCAATGACAAAATATTACTAATGAATATACGAAACGTAATTCTCTCGCTTTCTATCTTCACTAACTTATATCTCCCTCTCAATTTCCGTTCGCCTCGCCCGATCACACTTTTCGTAACGCTTTTGTCACGCATTCACCAGCTTACTCCCCAAGTCAAGCGTGCGTAAAAAAGTTTTACTTAAAAAAAAAATCAACCTAACAATCGATGCGAGTATCGATCGAATTCCAAAAGTAGCACCTAACCTAACCAAAAGTCAAGGAAACCGATCTCGGCGCGTTTTCTTACATTGTTAACTGTCGCTCTGCCACTATAAATTCATTCTATTCTAACAATGAATCAAGGCGAGTTTTATTCGTCGCTTTGTGACGTCACAGATGTTGTTAAACAAGGAATTTTTACTAAGGTAAATGGAATCTATATCTACAAAATGTGTTACTTGTCACTAGTTCTTCACTTGTTTTGTTCATCGAACCGTAATTTGGTAACAAAAAGACAACCTGACGAGTACATCTTGTGGACCACATTTGAAATAATAAGAACTATGGGAAGTTTTCCGTTTCACTCACTCTCGTGTAAGCAGTATTACTGGATGTGAATAAGAAAGCTGTGAGACAGGAGTTGCCTTTAATCTTTCTTCTATAGATAGGTGGACTTCAGTGTTTCTTATTCTGTGAGTTGAGAAGTCTAGATAGCTTATGTATTAGATATTTTCGTGAGCCAGTGTTGAGAATGCTGACATTTGCGGTTGAACAATGGTGTCTCTGAGATTGCACTCCTTTTGTTATGAAATATGATGGTCTAGGCTACGCTCTGGGGCAGTAGTCTTTAGCTATATTTTAAACTAGCAGCGGTCGCGGTTTCACCCGCGTAGATTAACTTCCCACGGGAACCGGTATTTTTTTAGGGATAAAAAGTAGCTTATGTTCTATTCCAGGACTTAAGTTATCTGTATACTAAATTACATCAAAATCCGTTCAGCCGTTTCAGCGTGAGGGGGGAACAAACACACACACAAACACAAACTTTCAAATTTATAATGTTACTGATGTTTGTAATTTTTTTTTGGGTCACCCAGGGTTTTAATTTTTCAAATTACTGTTGAAACCTGGATAACTTTTCTAGCTCGATAATGACTTATTTCTACATATTTTTTAGTCTGTATACACAGATACAGTCAAGCCTTTTTCCGGTTGGGGTAGGCAGAAACTACATCTTTCCACATGCCACGATCCTGACACAGCTCTTTCGCTTCTTTCACTTCATGAGATTTTTTGAATCCATATGGACGGAATGGCATATGCTTGTAAAAAACACTTCCAAGAACCACGGGCAAGTCAATCGCATTCTTCTAGCGCTTTTTATCGCCAATTAAATAGCATCGGCCCTTCAATTAAAAAAACACCACAAGGCAATGATTGCCGCAATTTGTACGTAAAAACGAATCTCGTAAGCTAGGGATCCCGATCCGAGATCGATTAATCGAATAATCGATTCTTAGAAGAATGAAAAGATCACAACTGTACACTAACTTAATGAGAAAAGAAAACTGTCTGGGCCTCTTTAGTCGAAAAACCGCATCAAAACGCTGGACACTTTAGATTTATATTTCATTGCCGACTTAAATTACTTATACTAAATATTAAAAAAAAAAAAGTTATTGACTAGTTTAATAAACCAAATATAATCAAATAAAACAATAATAATGGTCAATTAAATTAACTTACTACCAGAGCACTGTGTAACGAGTAAAAAGGCCTTGTTACTTATAACAAGATATACACCCTTATAAATATTTTTCTCACCTGGTAACACCTGTCTAAGTCCTTCAAGATGGCGGACAATCACTAGCGCAGGCGACACCTCGTCACATGGTCGGCTCGTTACTGAAACAAAGGGCTATCTTACTTGTTTGTTTTAATTTTAATGTTAATTAATTCGTAATTGAAATGCATGGGCGCGGGCTGGCGTCCTTGTGAGGCTGACTGTTCAATTAGATAGGTTATGGGTAAATAAGGTGTTTTGTAGCTTATTTTCTTATAATAACCAGAATAACTAAAAACCAGTTATGCTATAGGTAGATTGTTTATTTTAGAATATTTGTACAAGACTGCCAAAAGGAGGGTCATATTATTTTCGTTGATACCTATACGTGCTTATTTATTTTCGTTCTTTTGGTCTCCTATAGCTTAAACTGTTAGATAGATTTTCAGAAATGAGGTTACCTATTGGACTTATCATAATAGCGAGTGTGACTTGGGTTACATTGGCAGTAATGTAGTATTTGTTTTTTTTTTTATTAAATGTTTGATTAATCCCTACCTATATTATAAATGCGAAAGTAACTCTGTCTGTCTGATGCTCTTTCACGCCTAAACTACTGAACCGATTGAAACGAAATTTGGTACAAAGATAGTCTAGAGCCTAAGAAAGGACATAGGGTACTTTTTCATGCTAAAAAAGTATTGTAAGGGGTGAAATAGGGGATGAAAGTTTGTATGGAAGTTTCGTCATTTATGAAGCTATAAGAAGCTTGAAATTTATTTTTTAGGCTTTTGATTAGATTATAAATAAATATGACATTCAAAGTTTGTAAAAATTTACCCTTGATGGGGTAAAGTAAACATAGGGGATGAAAGTTTGTATCGAAATAAGTAAGGTTTCGGCTAAACCACTGCACTGATTTAAAAAATTATTTCACTAATGGAAAGCTACATTGACAGCGAGTAACATAGGCTATATTTTATCCCCATATTCCCCCGGGAACAGGAACTACGCGGGTGAAACCGCGGGGCGCAGCTAGTTTTTAATAATAAAAAAAATTGTGGAGGATATATTATTTCTTATTTATACAAATGTTTAAATCGGCTTCACTTAAAATTCTTAAGCAACGATAACTATAAAACAAAAATAACACCATTTCTATTAGCATATTTAAGAACCGGATTAAAAAGAAGCATCATGCATGTAACACAACAAAAAACAGACAAAAACCCCCGACCACCAAATGTTGCCATGTAAACAACTTTTTTTCCCGACTTTTTGCTGCATTTCTCCAACACCAGTAGGCGTAAAGAATCGGGGTAACAGACGTGGATCTTTGTTAACCTGTCATCACATTTGCATACAAAGGGTTCTAATGGGTTCATAAGGCTTGGTGAGGCGTGATGATAGATCAAACGAGATCAAAAAATATTGGATCTCCTAATTCAATTCATAATTGTAACTGTTATATTTTTGTTAAGATTAGATCGGGGAAGGTGGATTGAAATTATTGGAACTGGTTTTTGTTTTTGTATATTGATAGCGGCGTCTAGTTTTTTTGTAGATTAATATTTAGTTTTATCTACAGTCTGAGTTCTGTCATTTCGGTTTGTCTGTGTGTCAGTTTCGCGAGTCATGTTATCGTGTAGTCTCTAGTTTCGTTTTTTTTTTTTTAAGTTTGTAATTGTTATTTTTATTAACTTTATTTATAATAATTCTTAATAGAAAATTTACTATATTTCTACAAAAGAAAAAACATTATATTTCTGAACTTGCCTCAGCTTGACCTTTCGGAGTTTCCCTACCTACCTATTACCTAGGGTACCACTATATTTTATTATTATTATTTGCATTGAGTTTCCTAGCTATAAATTAAAAAAAGAAAAACAGCTGACCTCTTATTTTTTTATATTAATCATTACAAAGAAAGAAAGGTTTTTAACGTGTGTTGAATAGAATTCCACGTAAACCCTGGAGCTCACTACCGGTAACCGTACTCCATGTACAGGTATTCCCATGGCATTGTCATCGTGAGCTATGAATTCCGATGATTCACAGTGGATATCGGCATTACGATGCCGCGCGAGCTTGGATCCGATACAGTCACTTGGATATGGTGACCATCAAGATTGATGGTCGACTGGTGCAATCGTAATCAGTGCGCTTTGATATATCTAGGTGGTACATTTAAATTTGGATCAATGTTATCTTTTTTTTAATCTTCAGATGACTTCTATATTTACGCAATAACATTTATTCACTCAATATAAATATTATTCTTTTTTTTATCTTGTAATTGTTTTTGTTTAACTCTGTGAATTGTTGACTTTATAGTGAAGTCAGTGTTGATAAGGCAGAGAATACATCTTTCCACATGCTACGATCCCAGCGGAAAGCAGTACACCAACTCCCTGACACACTCTACTGGACTGGATCCTCTTCTCTCTTTCTCTCACTCTCTCCATTAAATTTTCATGTTGATTTAAGCAAGTGTAAATTAAAATTTTAGTTTCGTCAAAATGTGGAGACTTAGGAAACTCTACGGGCATGTTGGAATTGAACTATTTTTTACTTCTTATAACACTGGCCACTTTATTTGCTGTCTATAAAATACCAAAATGATCAGTCATTCACATCATCATCGGCATCGTAAGATTCCACACACGTCTCTATTCGTCATACACGCCGGCGCATTGCCATCACGAACGCACGCAGTTTGCTTCGCAGTAAAAAAAAAACAATGTGTACATTTGGTAAAACGTACACGTTTGTTAAATATGTTCAATGTCAATGAACATTGATTCGTTTGGATAAATTCTTTAGAACAAAAAACAGATTTAAAATTATTTATGTAATCACAAAAAATGTGAACAATATTCGTAATATTTATGGAGCACTTCAAGGAGTTTAGGTAGTTTATCAATAAAAAAATAACTTTAGTATTTGTACAGGAGCCCCGGAAATACTTCTGAATAGATAAACATGTAACTTAAAACCTCTGCTGAAAACATAAAGCCTCTTTTGATCCTCCTCTCAAAAGTTTACTGAATCGTAGACTGCCTACCGACCGCCGACCTGCCTACACTACTGACTACTTGACTAACAAGGACTTAACTCAACTCTACCTGTGACTATTACTTCATGTAGGTAATCAAGTACTGAAATATTATAAATCTTGACATTCTGTGACACTGGCTGAATGCACAAGTGATACGAAGCCAAAATAAAAAAAAACTATATTCGTGGCATAGCATAATAAGCACTCGTCAACGAAAACTAATTATAGATGCAAATTGGACCCCTCCTCATTCACGGACACGCATCTCCATACAAATGAGAAAGGACCACGTTCCATGAGCACCATGGTGCATAACTATGGACCACCTGGATGCTCCCTGTTTTATTGTGACATCCCCGCAAAACCACTTAATAATCAAAAAGTTGGATTTGCAGATATATCTTTTAATTTTCTTTTTCTGTATCAAAATTGGAAATGAACCATCCGTTAGAAACGGGATATTTACCATGGATTATACAACTGGCTACGCCCCCCGTTTTTATCCGCTAAGTTTCCGTTTTCCCACAGAAAGTCTACATTTTCCGGGATATGCTATTTGGAAATAGTGCTAATACTAAATATTATGTAATTAACAGGTTATGGAGGTCTATGATTGTTCCTGTGTTCGTCTTTGTTATTTTTGTAAAATATGTGTGCTGTTGCAAATAATATTTCTTTTCCCCTTCTTTTATTCATACACCATCTAAAGAATAGGAAGAGAATGCTAAGGAAAAGAATACTAACCACTACGTGTCAAAGCCTAACAAATGTCCAGTACGACCAGAGTTATTTATCAGGGTTCCTGGAAGATGCGCCGGCGCACCCGGCGCGACGTGATGACACGCAGCACCAGCCACTGTGCCACAGAGTAAACAACAGTACCATACTCTGTGGTATGTGACGACAGAGTAAATAATGAACTATAATGTAATATTTCGTATCAGTTCACCACATTTATGTACTCTACCAATTTTAACAAATTTAGTGGTGACGTGGGGAATCCCAGTGCTCTAAATGATTTGTATGGACATTGGGAAAATATTTTCACCGTTCCAATAATAGCCCTTAGAATACCGAAACATCGTAATGGTAAATGTATTAAATTTGACGTTCAGCTCATATTGAAAATGAAAATGATGACTGAAGACGTTGGCCATCACGGTTGGAATCAGCGGTCTAGCGGCTTATTGGGCACGCTGGGAATTTAAATTTCCAGCGTTCCCACTGGTGTGCCGGTAAGTGGGTACCTTGGGAATATACTATTTTCTATATTATCTTTCTATCGTGTTATATTCTATTTAACGTTCCTGGAAAACGCGACAACCACGACCATTAGTATTGAAATGACGAGTCCCGTGGCAATCAAACGTCAAAATGAAACGAACTCGAGCTGATACGCACCGTGCTGCATAGCCCCGCAGATCGTTAGGCATACATTATATTTCAGTACAAAATATGGTTAAGGTTTTTCTTTGCACTTTTTACATTATTCAAGGCCATATTAAATGTACAAAGCTGTATATTAAAGGGCGGAAGCTGAGTCACTGCCGGTGCCGGTGACGCCATAGCCGAGACAAACGCGGCTAAACTAAGTAAACACCTAGCAATATTTAATTATATTCGTAGAGTTTCCAAGAAACTTGTGGTTGAGGCATTGTTTGGAACAATATTGGCAAACGCTGTATGTAAGCCATTTATAAATCCATTTTTAGGGTTCCGTACTCAAAGGGTAAAACCCTATTACGAAGACTCCGCTATCTGTCTGTCCGTCTGTCGCCAGGCTGCATCTCATGAACCGTGATAGTCAGACAGTTGAAATTTTCACAGATGTATTTTTGTTGCCACTATAACAACAAACACTAAAAACAGAATAAAATAAATATATATGGTGGCTCCCATACAACAAACGTGATTTTTCGCTCGATATTGTAAACGGTAGCAGGTAGACGCTTAAAATATTCACTGAATATTTAGTTATATATTAACTTTAAAAATAAATAAAAAGTACCTGGATGACCGAGCTTTGCTCGGTATTTTTTTTTTATAAAAAAACGAATAAAATGACAATTTCTAAAAATGATTCCTAGCTAGATCGATTTATCGCCCCCGAAACCCCCTATATACTAAATTTCATGAAAATCGTTGGAGCCGATTCCGAGATTCCAATTATATATATACAAGAATTGTTCATTTAAAGATATAATATAAGATAATATTTAAGGAGCGCTCCCATACATTTAAGTACGGAACCCTTCGTGCGCGAGTCCGACTCGCACTTGGCTGGTTTTTTATACATAACCACGCAGCTATGCGTCTAAAGACACATGAGGGACGTAGCCGTGCGCTGCTGTGTGTGACCGGCTTTACCAATTACATTTCCAATAGTGCGTAATCATTACACGAAGCTCTCGATAATATACTGATTTTGAAAATAGAAATTATAAATTCAAAAACAACAGGAAATACCTGAATGTTAAATATTCAAGATTGAAGATAACCAAAAGCCATTCCATCGTTGTACCGTTACTAATTAGCAACTTCAAACCATTATAAAAACTTCAATAAGAAACCAAACTGAACCGAACAAAAAAGTCATAAATCATTACATAAATTCTTTAATTAACTTAAGAAGACACTGTAATAGCGCGGCCGTTTCATATTCTTATAATTATTTATTAAATACAACAATACTATTTCACTAAAGTACGACATAATAATTTTGTAAACAGAACTAAAGCGAAAACAATTGAATGTTGATTCTAAACAAATATTAAAACCGTGAGATTATAAAAAAGAAATATTCCAGACAAATTATTTCAGTTAAAATTTATTACTGTGTAAAACAGATTAATTATAAAGAAATTTGTATTACCAAATATGAAAAATGTTTACAAGCAAAATAAGTAGAAACAAAAATATAGGGAGATAGTGCGGCCTATACAAGATGTATCAAAGTGACTGCATTGTGGTGATTTTCGCCTTACATATCTTGCTTTGTATCCGCTTACATTGCATCAACTGTTTTCATCAATCTGTTTAACGAGTATTGTGTGCGCAAAAATGTGTTACCCAAATTCTGGAAGAGATTTTTTTGGGCGATAAGAGCAATCTATTTGTAACGCTCTTATATCAACTTCACCTGTATCTTTTAATCTATATAACGGAATATTTGAACGTAAATTTCACCAGCTTCATGACGTCAGATTAACTTGAATTTATGCACGCGTATTGAGTACCGGTGACACTACAATAATAATAAAAAACGCGCATTTTTTTTTTAGTTTTTTTTGCAACTTAAAAATAGTAATTTTGAATACGGAAAATATACTTTCTAATCAATGCAACAATGAGTCTGCGTGTTTTATTGCGTTGTAATTATTTATTGTAAGGCAAGGTGCATACAGTGTGACCTTGCTCAGTCGAACTGACCTTCGGGTCATCGCAGTAGGTATAACAAATAAAATATACCAACAGATGTTGTCTGTTTGCCTGAGTCGGATCGTAAGGTCACATATTTTAGACGACGTTTCGCTTAAGAAGGATAAAAATAAAATAATGCTGTAGGAAATCCCAGACGCTTGAAAACTAGCTGATTGTTCGTAAAGATAATGAATAAATTGACGCTTTATTATGCACTTCTTTTATAGTGTATTTTATAACGTAAGTATTTCATGTATAGTCTTTATGATGTAAGTACGCCACCAGCCCTACTATCGAAAAATGTTTTTTACTGCCCATCCAAAGGCTGTCTGGAAGAAATCGCTTTCAGCGATAAGACCGCCCATTGTACTACCCTTGTTTACCTATTGTAATTTTTCTGTGCTGTGGTTTTTTTTTTTGTGTACAATAAAGAGTTTTCTATTCTTCTTCTTTACTAATGACTTCACTAATGAAGGTCGTGGTTGACATGTGAATTCCCGCATCACTTTCTGTACTAAACTCTTCCAGGATGTTCTGTCCTTGGCTGCTCGCATGGCATCAGGTATTGGTAGACCAGCGAGGGTCTGTATTTGGTCCGTCCAACGCTTGGGTGATCGACCGCGAGGTCTTTTACCGTCGACCTTACCCACCACCATAAGCTTCTCTAGGTATCAACTTATCAGTGGATCTGCAAGTTGTTATTATGCACAAGAACCACTAATATTTTATCGTTCCGAGTTCAAACATACTGAAAACGAGTTGAGAATGTAATTAATCTTTTTAAAATTCATAACGTACATCAAATCTAGCTACGTGTAAAAGAGTTCAACGCGCGCAGTCACGTGTCCACAAAAGCTGAATTCGATCACATATTTTGTTTTGACCCCTAACAATGTATACAAACCTTATTTATTTTACTACACTTAAGGGGGGAGCCTGCTTTAGAGGCTTCGAAAAATCGTTTTTTTTTTTTTTGCATAAATGTCTTCCCAAACTATCCAAGAATATGCCCCTAAAATTTCAAAAGCAAATTCAAATTATTTTCGGAGCTACAGAAGAAATAGTGAGCAAGCGTCAAGCAGGTATACGAGCGGCCGAAAACTTTGACGGGCGATTTCTCGGTTTTTCATTTTTACGATTTTCCCGAGTTGGCGGGAAAGATAGAAAAAAAACTAAACGTCCTATCGAAACGAGACAAAATTGGTTGTGTTCGGGATAAAATTCTCTTCTAGTTGAACCTAAAAAAACTTGAAATAGTCATGATTAACCATTTTTTTAAACAATCTAAAGTGAATTTTTTTTTCCAAAAAAATGAATTTTTTTTTTAATTTGCGAAAAATAATTGAATTTTTCACTTTTTTTTTAATTTTTTTTGTTTAACTAGAAGCTATACTATTGAAAATGAAAAATTTTTTTGGTTTTTTAGTTTCAGATGAAAATTGCGACCTGCATCTTTCCCGCCGCACGACACATGCATACTCGAGGCGCCTCGGCGAAATGCTTGTACCACGCATAATATGACATATATTTTGATGAAAAAATTTGAGAAGACTCTTGAAATACATAACAATAAAACCTGAAAGTTTCGTTTCAATCAAATATTTCTTTCCTTCCCAAAAAAATCCTCTAAAAAATCGATTTTTTTAAGCTTCTAAAGCAGGCTCCCCCCTTAACTTACTAACTTTTTTATTTACTCCTTGTATAGGTGCCTTATTGATTTTAAAGGTTAATGTTTACTTTGTTTTCAGTAAGAGTTTATATACTGACTAGCTGTGCGGCACGGTTTCAACCGCGTATAGTATTATTCCACAGGAACCGTACTTTTATACGGGATAAAAAGTATCCTATGTTCTATTTCAGAACCTAAAGTATCTGTATAGTAAATTTTAATAAAATCCGTTCCGCCTTAAGGAAACATACACACACAAACTGACGCATTTATCATATTAGTGAGAGAAATCAAAATAATAACCTCAAGAAACTCCTTCAAAAATAAAACTAGTTTTAGGCTAAAAAGTACGCCAAAATGTAGACTATATCCTTCTTTGTACTTTACTTTACCAATGTAGGTAAATCTACCAAATTGTAAGGACAAGAGAATCATCAATATTGATAAATTATCAGGAATTGGATTAAAATTTACATTTCAACGGAAACCTAGTAATTATTTTTTTACTTAGTGATGTGAAGAGTAAGTCGTTCACCTAATGGTAAGCGCTACGCCTGCCCATAACAGTTACAGTGCCACCCAGAACTTTGCATTGCATATTCCTGCGCGGCACAAAGCTGTGCTCGTCACCCTGAAACATCAGCTCCAAAGTCGCATGTGCTCAGTAATTATACTGTATATTTGTTTTACGTTCTGAGCCGAGCAAGTTGTTCACCTAATGGTAAGCCACAACAGTAACCTTCTCTGTATCTCCATGACATAATGCATTCGCGATCTAGGCGCGGCACCAACTACTGTAGTAGTAGGTAACCTAACGGTGACTCTGACGGCTTCACCTCTCGTTTACATAACCGAGGTAACCTCGTAGACTGACGCAGAATTAAGTATGGCTCTTCGCATACTAGACCGCTATTTAATAGCTATTATAGAACTGGCTACTCTACTTGAAATGAATGAATTTATTTGTTATAACTTTAGGCAGTACGCGCAGAGATGTTACGGGAATGTTTTCCCTTTCAAATTATGAAAATAGTGGCGTACGAAATAAAACTGTAGTAATCAAATAATAGAATCGAAAACTAAACGTGACATATAAATATTACTTTCGTTTCATTTGTTCATAATATTGATGCGTTTAAAATCGTGCTTCGTTTATTCATTAGAAGCGAGAAACAAGTGAAGTTAGGATGCAAAGAGATTAATACAATCTCTTTGTTAGGATGAAATTATAGGTCTGTGGTTAGGATATATTGTGTGTTGGTATTCTGTGGCAGAGAGGAAAGACTGAAGGTTCTCTTTACTTACTCATTGCGAATGCTGACATATTTACCATGTGAGATAATAGTACATAGCCAAAAAGAGAGAGAGATACAGAGAGAGAGAGAGATAATTATATTATTATTACTCTACTTCCTACTAATTATTATAAATGTAAAAGTTTGTGAGAATGGATGGATGTTTGTTCCTCGTTCACGCAAAAACTGTTGAACGGATTCGAATGAAATTTGGAACACAGATAGTTTATAACCAGGATTGAGTAATAAGGTACTTTTTATCCCGGTAGTATTTTCCCGTGGGACAAAACGGGAACTGTGCGGGTGAAACCGCTGGGCGCAGCTGGTTTTATAATATAAATGTGATAGTTTGTCAGAATGGATGGATAGATGTTTGTTACTCTTTCACGCAAAAACTACTGAGCGGCTTTGGCTGAAATTTGGCAAACAGATAGTTTATTATCTAAATTACCACATAGGGTATTTTTTATCTCGTACAAATTAAATACTCAACGCGGGTGAAACTGCGAGTGTCTAGTAAATATAAAATAGGCTGTGTCCAGCGAAACGGCTTATTTCCAGCTACTCCGTCGGTTCCAAGCAATCTGTTATCCACAATCGGCCGGTTCCGACGAAGACAACAATTAGCAATAGCGGAGTAAAGTTTGTTGCACCTAACGCGGGGTTCCGTGCGTAGCGGGGACAAGGGAACCGTTATTGGGCTAATTGGAGACGTAGGTCCTCCTCTGCAAGAGTCCACCTGGGGAACAACACCTTTGCCAGATATTCATCCGCCAAGCAGTAGTATGCAAACAATACCGTGTTCCAATTTGAAGGGCACTGTTTCCAGCGAAATTACTGGTCATATGAGACTATAGAATCTATGGTTTAGAGTGACGAGCACAGTGCAATGCCGCGCAAGATTATGCAATGGAAAGTTCTGGGTGGTGTTGTTTCTGTTAAGGGCAGGCGTAGCGCTTACCATCAGTTGAACGACTTGCTACTCTCGTTACTCAGACAATTAAAAAAAAATTACGCACTCGAACACTTCAATCAACTTTTAATGAGCATTCAATCGTTATGTCAACGTCATTTGACGTTTTGAGGTTCAGTAGTAAGTTTTGGCGGGAGACCGAAAATGTGAAGTTGTTTTGTTTTAGGTTTTTTTTTCACAAACTTTCGATTCTTTGGTGGCGCGTTGGTGAAAAAATAGTCCAATCGGCGGACTTAGTGAAGTCAAAAATTGCAACAGCTAATTTACAAACATATTTTATACGGAACCTAATCTAACTTTTTTATAATAAGATGTGCTCGTTCTTGGCAGTTTTTCAACCTCACGGTCGAGCGGGGCAAATGTTTGCCATCGATTTGTTGACTTTACATTTAAAAACGAGTTTCAAAAACTAGTGGAACTGAAGGCATGCAAAGGGAAAGGAATGACATATCAGGGTATGGCAAGAGCGGTGCGCGTTGAAGTCTTTATAAGGGGATATCTTGGTTTTTTTTATAGGTTTACTAGATTTCGACTAGCGACTTCATACGCAAAAATTAACCTTATTTTGAAAGTTTTTTTTCTTGTGCCAGGAATTGAGTGTTTTGTTTCAGTTTGTATTTTTAAAAACTTGATTAACTTACTAGTAAATATCTTTGAAAGTCAAGCTGCCATCAAAGCTACCTACCTACCTACCTTACCTTATACCTTTGGTGTACCTTTTGATGTATGAAAATCACTACTGAAATTTTAAGTTTTTGAAAGTATACATGAAAAAGGCCGGTTTTGCTACAAAATAAATACAATTTTCGTAGGTACATGCCTACGCGCCTTCGTGGCGCCAACGCTAGCTCCATTTCTTTCTAAAAAACAACTTACAATTATACAATTACACATAACAATGTACTTGTCTGAACAAGCTTTATTACATTACAATTATCGTGAAGTCGTGACTGGCCACCAATTATAACCAAAACAGATCATATTTTCGCCGATCACTGTCAAAAGTGCTCTTGGTGTACCAATGGGGTTATTACGCACGTATTGCCGGAATTAAACGTAATTATGACGTAATTACGGTGTTGCAGCGTATTACGCCTCTCGGCGTAGTTACGTCGAATTATCGCATGTTTATGGGTGAACTTGTATCGTGTACCCTTGTACGCACGAGTGTACCTACTCTACTTTAAAATTTTCTTTTTTGTATACACACGAGTATTCTTTGGCATTTTTTTGTTTTGACTCCGCACGATTTGTGCATTTGGACAGCGCAGCGTCAAGTTATAATAAATTATAATAAATGTATGTAATCGTGACGCATTACGTTTTAAGTTATTGTATTATATTTATTTAGTTATTTTTATAAGATAGAGTGACAAATAAGCTGACGGACCGCCTGATGTTTTTTTATTTTATTTTTATTTGACTAAGTGACGAGACTTGCAAGTCTTTCACCTGATCGTAAGCGCTACGCCTGCCCATAACAGTTACATACAGAGAACACGATTTTACACTTTTTTGTGTTTGTGTATTTCTTTACATTCATAGACATTCCGCCAATGTTGCGCTAAGAAAAATAGTTGAAGAAAAAAAAGTACAAATTAACCAACGTGTCATTTTCTGTTTCCCGCCAAAATCTCAAACGAATGCTGCGGCCTGCGTTACACGCGATCGGTGGTCTCATGACATCTCTTCCAAGTAATTGGTCACCAAGTAAAATGCACCGAATTGTACAAATTACTTCGGATAATTCTGACCAAATTGTAAAGGTGTTCGTGACTTTAATCGATTTTTAAACATTTTTTTGTTGTTGTAACAGTCATGGTCTACCCGTTCTTGGATATAGATTTTATTAATAGCTAGAAATTGTATTACTGTATAATAGAGAAACTACTACTATTATCACTCGCTTTTCGGTGAAGGAAAACATCGTGAGGAAACCCACATACCTACCCGAGAATTATTTCGGAGGTAGGTATGTTATCCACCAATCCAGACTGGACCCCCGTGGTGAATTATGGCCTTACCCTCCTCACGAAAGTGAGGAGAGACCCGTGCCCAGCTGTGGGACATTATGGGTTGATGATGATGAATAGAAAAAAAAACCTGATGTGACAGTTTGAGATTTGGTGAATCACCATTAAGTAGCTATGTTATTTTTAACCGACTTTAAAATAGGAGAAGGTCCTCAATTTGACTATAATATATATATATTTTTTACTTTTTAATTTGACTATATATATATTTTGTTACCTCAAAACTCTGTCGTTGCAAAACCGATTTAAAAAAATATTTAAAAGGATATACTTTAGATTGTGGTTCCATGGGAATTCTTCGATTCCAGAATCAAATAGAAACCATTATTTCCCAAATCTCTTTATACCTATATTATTTTTTTAGCAACTAACAATTCCCCATTGTGAGACTCTAGAGCGGTTTTAAAAACTCCTTGAATATAAATGACAAATGAAGCCGCGTGCGCCGCAAAAAATACATATCATTATCGTTTTTTTCTCAGTGGCCAGTGGCACGCTTGCAAAGTTCCATTGCCAAGAAAAGAGAAAAAAAAAGAACGACTTTTTCTTAAAAGGGTGAGCGAATTATGAAAACATGGTCGGATCCTACAAATGCGAGTTTAAACGCAAGGAATTAATCTACTCATGGAAAGTGGCAGAAACAACGCTTGGTAATGGTGTGTAAGTGGAACTTAACACTTGAAGTGAAGTTTTCTAGAAAATTACTTGCAAGATTCTTAGATTTTTTTACAGTGTTTATGTTTCTTTCGTATGATGTCTGAACCAGTGTGAGAATGTATATAATTTTTATAAATACGATTTAAAATAAGAGTTACCAACTTCACCTAAAAGTTAATTTGCCTGGAGCATGGCTTGGCATGGGCCTCGTCGTGGTAACCAAATTAGCCAGCTAGATCTAGATACTCTAGGTGAGCTGTACTGCTTATTAGCTGCTAAATTATTGTATCATACCTAGAGTAGAGAGAGACTAAAGCAAGAAATTACTTTATTCTGAGCCTTACAGGAACTAATTTAAAAAAATAAAATCAATTATTGCAGGTTTTCAAAAGCAATGCACTTATACAAATCAAAAACTTAAGTCTCATATACATAGAAAAAAAAACAAATATGATCTACTAAACTAATGATTAACTGATTGACTGGCACATGTGTATTTTAAAATGCGTTGTATTATTATACGCGGCGCGACACTTGCAAATTCCTTCGCAAGCCATTTCAATGTCTTTGTTAAATTAAAAAGTTATAAAATACAGTGAAGCCACAATAAAAAGCTCGTTGAAAGAGCGGTCATAAACACTATCAGATGAAGACAAGATAAGTAGAAATAGAAGCGCAGAAAAATAATATAAATACCGCGATACAGTGGAGCTCGCGCCGTATATCGCGTCCATAGACAAGCAACATGGCGGCTCGCTCTAGCTTCTCTCTGGCCTATATATTCATGGCTTATTCACATAGACATAATAAACCCTATAATCTTAGAAATATGGCCTACTTTTCCGTAGCATTGGATATTAATAATTTTATATTGTTTCGTACTGATGTCTGATGACAATCAGAAACTGGGCTCCTGCGGTTTTAAAGCCTGCAACGTTGAGTTTATGAACGTCAAAAGATTTGTTGTTATTTATTTTATTACTGCTTGATACATTGAGCTTATAAAATTTTATGTTCACTCGATTAAAATAATTGATATAAAAGTACCATCGCGAACGAAATTGTTGAGCAAATAACCGAGTAACACCTCATTTATGATACGTTTATGACTAGTATTGACACATTTGGTACAATCAGCAACAAAAGTCGCTGACAGATCCCGGCACAAAAAAAAACTGATGTGCAAAATAGTGAATTGAAAGTTTGGATATGCTCAGCGACTTTCGTTGCTGACTGTACCTACGAGAACCTAAACTGCTATAAAGACGAATTTAGGTTGTCTAAATTCTAGGCTAGGCTTATTCAGTGTTTCGTCTCACTTCCGGTTTGTTAAATATGGGACGAAAAACCAAATTTGAAAATTAGACATAATTATCTATTTCATTCAGTGTTTCGTCCCATTCCTTTTTAACCTACTTCAAAAAGAAGAGGTTCTCAATTCGACTGTTTATTTTTTTTGTTTTGTCTACTCCTTTTTAAGCATACGTAACGTCAGCAACAAAACGTACGACGATTATTTGAAGTAGGAAGGTACATACCTCGATTAATTGACGTCCCCTCGGCCGACCTCCGATTAGATCAGCATTGAAGACAGCCGTTCGATATCTGGAAATAAAAAGGACTAAATTAATTGCTATAATTTAAAAAAAGCGTATAATAACAAAAAAAAAATTCATTAAAGATAATTAAAAAAAAATACGAAACGTAATCTCCCTCTTTCCATCTTCACTAGTTTATATCTCCCTCTCAACTCCCATTCGCCTCGCCCGATCAAATTTTTCCGTAACGCATTCACCAGCTTACTCCCCAAGTCAAGCTTGCGTAAAGAAATTTTACTTCAATAAAGTACCTATTTGTATCTAAAAAGTGACACAAGCGGCCAACGTTCCAATCACAAACTGAAATAAAATGAAAGATTTGAAGGCGTAGACTTATGAAAATCTATGAAGCAAGCGAACTTTCATCTGCATTATTTGAGACGTAAGTTTGCGCTCTATAGATTGCAGCCTCCATTCAACTGCACATAAAAAGCGTCCAATAAGACAAGTCCCTTTTTAAATGCATCCACACATCCACATTATTAATATCGTTAAAGGCCCTTCCGAACATTTTTTCTCAGAACAAGTTCCCAGGGCATGAAGGTCCCACGAATGTGACTCTTCTGACATTACTGGCTGGTTTCCGAAAGATTGAAGGAGTACCTACCTTATGTGGATGTAAATACAGGTCAGTTTCCGTATGTTACTTAGCTTGGTTTAAATTTAAAGATGAGCCTTAAAAAGGAAAGTGATCGGCTAACCTTGAACTGCCTTTGTTTTTGGTGGACAATGTATGCGTGGTGGTGGTGTAGGTATGTAAATAAGGGTAATTTTATTCCACAAAGTATCGAAGCTTTGGAGAAAGAGGCGTTTTGGTAATTTTGGGTTGGGTTGGCTTTGGTTATTGGTAAAATCTGGTTGCAAAAAACGGTAAAATCGACTCTTTGACTCGAAAAACGCAAATATGTTGTTGTCATTTCATTATTTACTGCTTAGCATCCAACATCTAGATCATAGGGTGTTAAATTAATGTTATTTTATCATACAAAAAGCATATTCATACATTTTATTGTATATTTATACTATCAGTGTATACTAACTAGTTTGAAGTGGTAAGATACCATTTCAAATATTAGCTAATCAACGGTAGATTTTATGACATTATGTAACTCTACATTGGAAATAAATAATACAATACCCAGCAATTAAACGAACTTCCTCGAATTCGGCATATTAATAATTGGGTCGTTTACCTACACCTTAAAAAGATCATCAAATGACGTCAAACTCTCTTCCTACCTAGGACAAAAAACGAATCCCTCCTTGTCAATATCCAGTTCCGCGTTACGCACCTACGCAGCCTAGCTCTACAGAACTAGAGATGGCCGAGTCCGATATGTTTACTCGATCGTTTCGATTATTCAAACATCTCGATATTTTCTCGATAATTTGTGTGAATCCTATTTTAAACATCCGAAAGGAAATAGTCGCGGGCGGTGCCATCGACTGCGACTCACGACACTACGTGACTTTGAGAGAGCCAGCGAAGTCAACGGAGATTCAGTGGAGTCGGAACAGGCGAAAAACATCTCGATGTTTCAGTAGGGGACGATACAAGACGAGCGAAAGACAGCGAGTAGATCAAATAACGCAGCAGGGTGAGTCAGTCGACGTAAAACAATCGAATAATGTCAGGATGTTTCGGTCGTAGAGCGAGATATTTTTAAAATCGATTGTAATTTTAAATCGAGTGCAATTATTTCGACTGTTCACAAATCTCGGACTCGCTCAGCGCTGCCCACAGAGCCAAGCTGACTAACGCATGCTTCTAAGGCAGGACTGGTCCTGTATTAGGAATTTCGTAATTATGGCGAACAGTTTAAGTCATTTTGATTGAGCAAGTTGCCGACCGCTTTGGAGAATTGTTGGCTGGAATTAATGTGGTGGTCTCCAATTTCGTAATAGGTTTCGGAGTTATGTTTTTAGATAAGACATTTACGATACTTAAACGTTTATGAAATATGCGTTATAGAAATGGGTAAAGCCGCGTATTGACGAGACTGCCGCGAGTACGAGTAAACAACTATTGTGTCAGCGGCACGGCAAAACAACGGTGTGTGCAGATCAGTAACCGTGGCTAGACAAGAAAATCAGCTCAGCAGTCAAAGTGTTAAGTGGTTTCGACCCCGAACGGAACATTACGTCACTTTACTGCTAACCTGCATCCGAGCATCGTTGACAAAGCTCTGTACCGTGTCGCCGTCTACCGCTTGCCTTTCACACTTCACCTGTGGGAAATGAAGTGAATGGCGTGGGAACTTTTAGTGCCTACGTCGGGCTTGTCTTGTATGAGGCTCTTCCTATATGTGAGCACTAATCGTATTAAAAAGTCATAACTCAAATTATTTATTTGCAAGTAGGCAAAAATAATGCACTTTTACTTTTGCACTTAAGTCTCATATCAATAGAGAAAAATTGAAAAAAAACAAATATGATCAACTTAACTAATGAGTACCTGAGTATGGTTTGAGTTTGAAAAGGAAATTTCCCTTTCAAGTGGTGATTCATGGCTAATGTCGCACGGGAAAAGGAAACTCCGTAACTTTACCAGCGCTTTGGAAATACGTCCGCCAGAGAAGTTAGCACCAAGAAACTCTATGGGGATGTAATTTTCAACTATTATGCTTTGCACGGATATTAGGACGTAAATAATTACTTGACGGCCTTCGTAAAGTTGGTGACGAGCCGACTTAGAAATGTGAAGTTGGGGGTTCTATTCCAGCACGGGGCAAATATATGTGTAAACCATTATAGACTTATTAGTTCTGACTCTGGGTGTTTGTAGGACTTTTTTTATTTCACAATAGACAAGCATCTGTTCCTTTTCACTCTCGATTTGAAAACTTTCAGATGGTTCTTGAAGTTCCCAATTCCTCATAATTATACAGAGTCCATCCCATATGATCTAGTTATAATACAAGTTTATGCAATGCAAAGTTCTGGTTGCCACTGTCTGTTATGCGCAGGCGGAGCGCTTACCATCAGTTGAACGACTTGCTCGTCTCGTCACACGTCAAATAACAAAAAAACTTCCGAGCGAGATTCCCAATTCTTTCGAGATTTCAATGTTTTTTACTATCCATCCAAAGGTTGTCTGGAAGAAATCGCTTTCAGCGATAAGACCTCCCATTGTACTACCCTTGCTTACCTATTGTATTTTTTCTGTACTGTGGTTATTTTTATTTCTGGTGTACAATAAAGAGTTTCCTATTCTATTCTATTCTATTCTTTGCTTAGGCTTCAAGGCAAAGGGACAGTAAAATGACATCTGACGTAATTCACGTATCTTATCTCTCCATCCGTTGCAAGTTGCATCCGACATCAAACCACGCTGCCAGCAATCGTGTCGCATAGATCTAGCGTCGTGTCGTCCGCTGCAATTCCGCGCGTAACAGTACTGCGCAACGGTACACCACTATATACTGCTAATGACATATAATTGGCGCGGTAAACACTAGCCCTTGGCTTTGAGCTTTCGTTTGATGGTGGTGTTGATTAGACGGTGAGCTTAACCGTTTCTTTCATCGCTAAACTGTGCCTTGTGCGTGATGTGGAAATTTGATGAAGTTTGACTAACGATTTCTTGGTATTTTTTAGAGATAGGTATATGTGAGTAGTTACTTAACACGTTTACTGCTGAACTGTTTTTCTTTTTACTGGCGTTGTGTCGTATCAAAACTCAATCAGCAGTGCGGCCGCACACAACCGGTGTGATAAAATTTACAATACAGCAGTGCGGGTTCGCACGCCAGGCGTGTTTTCGCTTGCCGTGAAATTATAAAAACACAGACGTGTGTGTTTTCGTGAACGTGTTAAGAAACTTCTTTCGTGTCAACTCAGTCAAAAACAACAAAAAGAAACAAAAAAAAAACACAACTCACATAATACTGGGTTTGAGATATCTTAATTTCTCACATGAATACAATAATTCACTTACATGAGAAATTACACTTAATATAACACAACACAATTATGTGTATAATATGCATAATTTCCACCAAGCAATAATTTTGTTAAATAATAAGACTGTAATTTAATTACAATGTTTTTGTTAGCAATAGATGTCTTTTATTAGTTACCAGGTTTTACAGTTCCTTGCATAAACTCGGAGAATAATGATCGAAAAACAGAGAAAGGCTTCGATTTTCCCACCGCTGCAGCTTTCGTAACTACAAAAACAACAATGCGTGCTAAGATGGAAAGAAAGTAACGAATGCACATAATTTCACCGTGAGTTATGTCTCTTGGGAAACGTTTCATAATCATAACATAATTAAGGCTGTGCATGAGACGGAAATACAGTAATTTCAGCTTTCTTTTGTTTCATTGTTGCATTTTTATGTTGCCAAAATGCAATTTTGCTAAGAATCTGTTGGTACAGTTTGATGTGCGTGTGCAGTTGTCTAGCCACGGGTGCGGCTCTGCGTCCTCCATAGTGTTTTCCCATACAACAAACACAACAGTTGTGTTCTCAGCACTGAAAGTGTTGATACCTAGATAATACTGTATCAACGGTACGACTACAATTATGGTAAGTAAATTACTGTTAGTAAGTAATAAATAGCGAGTAAGCGGTGGTAGCCTAGTGGTAGAACGCTTGCCTACCAAGGAGAAAGTCGTGAGTTCAAATCCCAGTGCGGGCACATACCAATGTGTTTCTTGTAAAAACATGTGAACGTAATCATCACTCGCTTTTCGGTGAAGGAAAACATCGTAAGGAAACCCACATACCTACCCGAGAATAAGTTAAGAGATAAGTATGTTATCCACCAATCTGGACCGGGCCCCAGTGGAGGTTTAACCCTCCTCACGAAAGTGAGGCCGTTCTCAGCAGTGGGACGTTATGGGTTGAAGATGATTATGATGAATACATAGCAGTCTAACCATGTAACTATCCACTGTAAAACCAGTTCCGAACTGAATATTTCAGGTAAACACACACTTACATGGATTGATCTCCGGACGTCCTGTGATGTCCAACCGAGATAGCCATGCCTGGTCACTTTCCTTCGCCGTCACTACAAGTTGTCCTATGGAAAACTTCCTTATAAGCTTCACACGTGAGACGTTTGATCTTGACTGAGAAAAACTTGGCTATGTAGATACCTCTTTAATTCCCCAAGTTTTTATTACTTACATTATGCTAGAATAGTGAAATTAGTTCCCTTGCGCTAGTTTTATCGTCATGTTGGGACGGCGATCTTTTTCGAATTCGTCTCTACTTATATTTCAAGATAAGATCTACCTTTGTCAGCCTCTTCAACCGTTTCTTCCCCTTTTCTTCTTTCTATTTTCTTTTTTGTTTTTAGCTGGTCAATAAAGTTTTACTTCTTTACTGAAGTAAAGACCATAACAGACAGATTTCTACCTACTTAGATAGACCATTCAAAAAATCGCATTC
Organism: Campaea margaritaria; assembly: GCA_912999815.1. Taxonomy (NCBI): domain Eukaryota; kingdom Metazoa; phylum Arthropoda; class Insecta; order Lepidoptera; family Geometridae; genus Campaea; species Campaea margaritaria. The sequence continues at coordinate 12,233,230 of OU538791.1, forward strand.
GTTGTTTACTCTTTGTGCAATTCCGAGGCGATATAATTATATGTAGCTAGCTACTCGCGTATCCATTTATGACATTAATTCATTACCTGTCTACGATTGAGTCAGAGGCTATAAGTTGTACAATATATTTATAAATTCCTCGAGCAAGTCAACAGATTTGAATAATTTGCTTATTATTCAAAGTGATATCGGGACAGGCTATCACTCTAGTCAAGAACTATCATCCCTGCCCAATCTTCAACAAACAATGAATAAAGGTAAGTACGTACAAAGTAAAAAAACCACACTTATCAAAAGATACTCGCTAAGTGTCCACTTAGAGTAGGGTTGGCACCCGTTTTGATCGGGCGGTCGGTTTCTGTAATATGATTTCTAGTGACATTTTGCGATTGCGACAGTAATCAGGCTACGGGTTTTCCGGATTTATCGTTGTTTTGGGGGGCGTTCGAGCAGAGACCTCAAAAAGTGTCCGATGAAACTTGCCGCAAAATGCATTTTACCCATTGATACTAGTGACAGGAATTTGTTTAGTTGCTTGATAGCAAAAATAGCGAGATTTATTTACATACAAGCCTGTCCTGACATTCGTAAGGCAGCCGGACGCCTCACACCCGTTATCGTCTTCCTAAAGCCGCCGACACATTTGTCTGACGTGTCGTGTCGTGATGCATCAGAAAGGGTATCGGTTTCATACATTTAATAAGGTAGCGTTCACATTTCTCTGATGCAGTGTGTTATGACGGCTTGTGTAAATGTATGAATCCGATACCTATCTGATGCATCACGACACAACACCTCAGACAAATGTGTCTGTAGCTTAAGTCTTTGTAATCCGAGTCCCGTGTCAGCGGTTTGGGTGATGACAACCCTAAGTCAGAGGCGCAGCGATCAGGAAGCGAAACTAGTCAGACTAGTTCGCGATCTAGCCGCGTCTAGCGTTTAGGAATGTGCTGGGCTGCCGCTACTCATCCCGTAAACACAAATAGAATACTGGATTACTGGTGAACTTGTAAATTGTCCAACATACGCGCAGGTAATGTGAAACTGCTTTGTGGTAATAGAATCAGAGGTGAACCAAACCACGATAACAATGCGGCTCCAAAAGAGCCATGTTTTTGTCTTTGTATTTTTGTATTAGGTATATTTGATTCGATTCAGAATTGAAACGGATAAACAGTTTTTTTTATAATAAGTGTGAAAGATTTTGTCCTAGATTAACATAATTACGAGTACTTAGGACACTTTTTATCCAGGAAAATTACAGTGTAAAAATTCAATCGTAATTTAAGTTATTCGACTGATCACCGCGAGTCACATCTGATTTACATAATATAGCTACGAAGGTTACATAGAAAAATGAAATGAGTAACTTCATTCTGGTAAAAATGTGCGTCATGCATGACGATGGTGTGCCGCGTGGCGCGTGGCGTCGCTTAGTGGTGTTAACGCCACCTCCGTGCACACATTACAGGTCTCTGTAGTTGCTGCACTGTATTACCATCTACCTCTATGCGTAATTTCGTGCCTACAAATGAAGATGCGCGTGCGCCTGCGTCCCGCCCGTCTCCCACGCTTCGCACAGTTTACCTTTAGTGGTGTTAAGTATCTAAAGCCTCCGTGTGGGTAATGTTACCCTGGTACTTCTGGTATACATTTATGGTATCTTCAAACAGTCATACTGAACGGCACGAGAGTTAAGGCCTTTTTTTTTTTTTTTTTTTTTTTTTTTTTTTTTTTTTTTTTCCCGGGGAAATGCATTAGGCATACCACCCGGCCCCTGGGGGCGGGGGGGTGGTTATGTGGGACTCCCCCGCCAGCTGGTCTGGCGGGGTTTACCCACTAAAACCCCGGGGTGTTCTCCTCTCCGCATTATGGAGGTGGTCACGGGTTCGCACGGCGCTTCCGCGACCACCTCTGCGGGCGCCCTCCCGGGCTCGCCACGTGAGGCTTGGGCCTCTTTCTCCGCTGGGTGCGTCCCGGAACACACGGGCCGCACCTCAGCTCGGGACTTCTAACTTGGGCGTTGGACCCCCGATCCGCGGCCCAAAAGTCCCCGTTATTGGTCCCTCGCTGTGCCCTCTGCTGATCAGAGGGACACGCGAAGGACCTCTTCTCGCCAGGTTATTTGCTACGGCCACCAATTCCCCTAGGAGAATTGCTGACCGAACCCCAGGGTGCACCGTCCCAGCTGCTGCCCTTCCCTCTGGATGCAACGCATCAAGAGGGACGAACAACAGCCGGGCACTCGTGGAGGTTACCTGGCCCGCACCCCTACGAGAGTTAAGGCCTCTTCGAAGGGAGATTATGTCACTATATATGTGATTGTGACACGTTAATTATTTAACTTTCTATAAACGGGGCCCCATTATATAATTTATTTTATTTATTTATTTATTTATTACAAGATAAAATAATTATAACATTACAGATGCGATCTAATGCGCTACAATTATCACATTACTTAAAAACTACAAAAATAAAATTAAAAAAAAACAAAATAGCATAAAAAGAAACAACATGACATAGAAAATGTACATTAAAAATAAATAACAAACTTACAAATATACTTGTTCACAGTAGTGAACAGAGAATTAATTCAATGGAGGGAATTATCGGAGCCTTTTTTGTAAAATGTCATAATACTGTAACGATTGTTTCCAGCGAAATTACTGGGCATATGAGACTTTAGAGGCGATGTCTCAGGGTGACGAGCGCAGTGCAGTGCCGCGTAATATTATGCAATGCAAAGTTCTGGGTGGCGCTGTAACTGTTATGGGTAGGCGTTGCGCTTACCATCAGGAGAACGACTTGCTCGTCTCGTTACTCAGTCATTAAAATAAAAGCTAATAAAAGCGTGTTAAAAATGCAATGAGACGAACGAAAACGATTTTTTTTTTCTAATTCATTGCTTTTTCCCATTGAACGAATGGGTCGTGGAACGAAACACTGAACGAGCTTGGTAAACAAAAACCAAGTTCCCTACGTGAAATGCTACCACCTGCCAGTTAGCAATCAATGAACGGAAGCGCGGTGGCCATTCATAGCGGAGGACGGTCACGCGACGGAATTGGTAATCGCTACTTGCAGTGGGCAAGATGTACGAAGTGTGTATTTAGAAAGAAGATAATAGTACGTATGGGGTAGTAGTATGGGGAATTCTAGTGACGTAGATTGGATTAATATAGCCAGAATTTGGGCCATTTTTTCCATTGGATATCGAACACAAAAAATCTTCGACTTCCTATTGTGATTATGAAAAGCTTTTCTTGCTGACCATACTAATGGTATATCTTATCATGCTAATTTTACAATAATACAAAAATTTGTCTGTTTGTCCCCTCTTCTAATTATTGGTTGGAAATTTTGGATTGTGACGTAGGTAGTGTTGGAAAGGATAATCAGCCTTGACTATGTATAAAAAACTCCAATTAAATACAAGTAAACTTTAATAAACCATCATACAACTTAACATAATACAACCATCAAATACATTCCATTCACAGCCTACAAAAATCATACAATTTTAAAGTAATTCACAACCTATACTAAAACCTAACCGCCACATAATTTGAGACTTCAATTGTAATATTAAAATGTGAGTCAGGATGTTAGTTACAAAAACCTTTTAATTATAGACCGCAACTTATAATTATATTACGGCAAGGAACGTGTTAAAAGTAAGTCACGGGTACATTATAGCCGACAACTACAAGCGTCACACAAAATACATACATAGCCTGCAGTCGACTCGATAACACCATCCCACAAACGCAAAACCCAAAAATGATACTGGAAGCACGTTGCAACTTACATAAGTTCACGAAAAAGACCATGGCTGACGCTAATAACTACAAAAGTAATTTTAGATAATAGATCTTTGAATTAGTCACAGCTACGAGTGTATTGCTGTGAGTCCTTTATCGGGAGGTTCATAGCACTTAGCTGTACAAAAAACGAATCGATCAGACTTGCCGTAGGTATATTTCTTTTGGTCATAACTCGATTGGTATGAGACAAGGTTAGCTATATGACAGTTCATTCCTAGCACACAAGCAAAAACCTGATCTCGCAATCGTTTGTTTTAATGTTGCCTTAAAAATGAAACGGACAGTGAAGCAAAGATGTGGCTCGAAGTTTTTCTTTCTGTATGAATTCGCAGAATCTTTTGAAATTAATTGGGGACTTTGTTTTTCAATTTTGGTTATCAAGCGAGTATCGAGTATCGAGTCGTTTACCTGACGGTAAGCGCCACAGTTACAGTAACAGTGTCACCCAGAACTTTGAATTGAATTTTGCACGGCACTGACTACTCTAATATTCCAGTCTCATATGCTCAGTAATTCCGCTGCCTTTCAAACCGGAAGGTATAATACTTCTTGAGCAGTCGATACTGCTAAAATCACAATAGATCAGTGCTCAAAATCTCCCAGATCTACGCTCTCTAGCATTACAGAACTTCCAGACAAGCTATTACTCGGTCATTATCTAAGACAGCTGACAATTCAACAACATTAGTTCCACTTTCCACACACATAACAACACAAAAACATGTTCTAAACTTACTTAGGTTACATAAGTATTGTAGGTGTTCAATGATTGACAGGTGGATGGTACGAGCCATAAGCGGCAGCGATAAATAAAGTTTTTGGCTTAAACTTTAACTTAAAGAAATGATTATCTTATTTACAAAAGTTTTATTAATGCAATTTTTAATTTAGCTTTAGTTATAAAAGTAAATATATTAATAATAACCTTTGAAAAAGGAACTATCTAAAGATAGTCCATAATTTAAAACACAAGTACAACTTAATGTATACTAGTTTGAAGACATAACATTTTTAAAAGATTTATAAAGCTAATAGCTTAAATACAAAACTTATTCATGTCTTATCCAAGTTTAGACTAATATCTATAAAACTGGACAAAATAAATAAGAATAACGACTTTTAAAATTACCGATTTTATAACTAATCATAAAACTTACAAAAAATAACAATAATATAATTAAACATCTTATTTATAATCACGCGCTTTAATTATAATTTGAAGCTAGGTTAAAACTTATTTATTTCTTTTATCGGAAATATTGTTTCGGAGCCGCGTGGGATCTTGTCAATTACATTTCACAGGGCACCATGTAGTAAATATCAACAGGAAGAAACAACTCTATTATGAATACGCCTGAACGTTTAACACGCTGGTCCCGCATGACTTGAACGCCGCTGAAATCTCAATAGATCGAGTACGGACATAAAGCCGGTAGAACCGTGTCACGGCCGCTGTATCGGGGCGTGACCGTATGCAAATCGCGGTGACAACATTGCCGAACTAGTTTGGAGCTTGAGGTGTTCATAAGTGAATTATGGCTCCGTGCGTTATGATTTCTATAATTTAAGTTTTATTGAAAAAATGTTGTTAAAAATGCACTCGAGTATAGGAATTTTAGTGTAAATAGTCAGCTAAAAGGCGTCTTCATTGTTGACAATTATTTCCAACTATCGGGAATTTCCCGATCATTGGGAATTTGTTTCAATTGACGGAATATCGGTAAAGCAATACTGTATAGACAGCTTATAAATAGACGGTATCAGGACTTGATTTCCAATTTAGATAACGAGAACAGCTGCAGAGCAAAGTAAACTAACTAGTCTTACTTATATAAATAAGTACCTACCTATGTTTTGTTTTCCATTCACGCTCTATTACCCGACAACTGGAAAACCAAACTAAATAAAAACCATTTAAGCGCAGTACATCGTAATCATATTCACAGCAAACATTACCACTGTATTAATAAATTCATTAATTATTATTTCACTTTCACTTAATTTAACCGGAACAAGAAATAAAGTGCGGACATTAAGTTGATTTATTAAAGAGACGTTATCTGTACAACTTTAACAAAGGCTTGGCATTTTTTGCCAATCAATTATTTGTGAGCGTAAGTCAAATTAGCTACAAACAGGGCTGTCATCTGTCCGGGTATCCCCGGATTTGGCCTATTTTTGGAGGGCGCCCGGGGATGTCCGGACTGGGTATTAAAGAAGTGTCCGGGGAAATACGGACGCCGTGGGGCGAAAAGGACTATTCAAATAACATAACCGTAACATAGTCGACTAATAAATTTATATTTTCCAATATTTTCATTAGTGTCCCGGGGAAAAATTCGGGTTTCAACCAAATGTCCGGGGTTTTTTAAGTACTTGTTTGGGGTCTATAATTTAAATGATGCCAGCCCTAGTTACAGGTGACTTAGATTAAGTTAAGTTAAATTAGTTAAATATTATTTTGAGAAGTTTACATATCGATAATAATGATTAGTGAATAAATACATAGTTTTGTGTACAAAAAGGTGCTCTTTACAATAAACTCTAATAGTAGTAATGGATTACAAAATCTTAATTGAGTGTGATATTGTAAATTAGTTAATATATGTTAATTAAGTTCTATGAGAGTTAGCGTTAGATAGCAAATAATTTAATAAACATTTAACAAATCTAAAGAGCAGTTTATTTAGCCAAGCTTTAAAAATATCCAAAGTCGGAAAAGTTTTTGAAAATTACACCTTAATTCCTTAATTGTATGTAAAAAGGTATAGTAAGTTTTTTATTATATAGTTCCTAATTTCTTACTTTAACTAAACATAATTATTTAGATTACAAACAGTATTTTCTAATTACCATGTATGGAAAAGGTAATGATTTAAAGTGTTTTTTATTCCCGATTTAATTTTGAATCTTTTACCGTTTTTGGCATTGCAACCCCAACATACCCTAATCAGGTACATGGTACAATCACTTTATAAACTATGTTATCAGATAATTACATAATCATGGCAGGTTAAATGATAAATACTGAGTCCATTGGGGAAGATCCAACACACAAAAATTGTTATTTTTGTATTAATTATAACAATTTTGATATTTATAATAATCATGTGTGCGTATACACCACTTTTTTATCTTTTATACACGTTTTATAATAAAAAAAAAATAAGAATGCTGTCAATTTTACAACAATTTGAATGTCCTTACTAATTGTGTGTGCGTACAGACCTCATTTTTGTCTACTAAATACGTTTTAAAATTTTCAGGTGTTCCTACAAAATCTACAACAATGGTTATACGACAAACCACTACTTATTCTAGTTCGCTAATCGACAGTTGTCTACATAATATAAAACAACTGACTCAAATCATAGTCCTTTAAGTTGATGAGTCCTCGATGTCCGTTGATCATACAGTAGTACTCCGCACCCACTATGTACGTCAGGACCATGGCTCCGACCATGCTTCCAAGAGACTTGGACTTGGATAGGAGGATGAACATAGCTATGATCAGGCCCAGGTACGTCAGGAACCTAGAAATAGGCATGAAATTAGAGAGCGTTGAAAGCAAGCTGATTACTAGAAGCAACATATAAATACAAATGAAGACTCCACGGCAAAAACAATAAATTCTTTTTTTTTAAACTTGTTTTTTAATGCCCTCTGTTTGCCAGCTTTAAATGTTGAAATATATAAACTTATTTGTCTATTACTAAAAACTTTTTGACAATCACTGTTTTTCCTGAGGAGTCTTCAAATAGCTTTGTTGTGTTGTGTTGACTCGTTTAAGGGAATTGCGCCATCTTACTTAGTCAGTTAGTAAATCATAGCAGAAACAAAAAAGTAGGTTATCTTCATATAGCAGTACCAGTTTACACAGTTTTTATACTGTACTCTTGCACTTGTCATAACAATTCTAATTGTGTGCGTGTTTACAGGTGTGCACAGATAAAAGTCCCGTTTTGGACCATTCTGTGGAGACAGCTTACTTATCTGTTTCCACTGTGGTAAAATGAAATGTTTGTAATGATATAGGTACATTAATATTAAACTTTTTATAATTACTTTATAATATAAATTTAAAGAGTTAATCAGCATATACCCACATTGTGATAAAATATAAATTATATACTGTTAATTGAAATTTCCTGTTGATTTTCCAAATAAATATAAATAAATACCAGTAACCCAGTCAATAAATACACCATCATAAGATAAAACTCTAAAGTACCCCTCAATAAATCCAAACAAAAGCAAATATTAAGCGTGTATCCACAATAGATATCCCATCACCAAAATTTAATTCAGAAGTTACCGATTGATCCTAATACTCCTAATCAGGAATCTTAAAACCCTTAGAGCTCTTCATTTCTGTAAAAAATATTTATCATTAGTTAAAATACCTATACTGATACTTAACAATACTCAGAGATGTCAATTAACTTTAACACTTTCACTGAGCCGATTCTCTTGTCTAGCCATGGGTGCGGCTCTGCACACTCCATAGTGTTTTCCCACACAACAAAAAACAATTGTGTTTTCCCGTACTCATGGCAAGTTATGAAAAACACCACAGTTGTGTTTTCAGCACTGAACGTGTTAAGGCCTCGTGTTAGGCATTCAGTTTAGATAAAAGATTCCATGAGATACTCAACAGGTTAACAATCAGTAAGTTAATATTTAAGTATGTATTTTTTAGAGGTTTGTCACCGTTAATTATTGTTGTTTACGGGTTTGAAGGGTTTATAATTTACTGAACTAAAAGGAAGAAAAGTGAATAGTTACCTTGAACCAGTCAGTAATTCTGACTGATCAACATCGTTTTCTCTATCAGGTGCGCAGAACTCGCCTTTCTTCGAATATTCCTTTGCACATTTCCGGCACATATCTGGTCCGTCTCCGTGACATCCGGCACAAGCTTTATCACATTTAGTGCAAGCATAGGAGCCTATTGAGTTCATACAGAACTCATCGTTCGTACATCTGTCCACGTCGTCACATTCATTGATATCCAGACAGCCTTCATCAGAGTCGAATATGAAGCCGCGTTTGCAAGCACTGCAGTCTTTATTACTGCCGCCCCGGCAACCTCCCATGCAGGATATGTGACATGGAGAGCATAACATTTTTGTGTCATCAGAGTATGCCAGATAGTATCCGATCCCACATTTATCACAGTTTTTGCCGATATAGCCAGATTCACAGAGACAAGTGCCGTTCCCTTTACGTGTACCGTCTCCTCTGCATTTCCCATTTCCACTGCAGAGTTTATTGTGATCACCGTAGCAAGGTTTGCAATCTTTGCCGTAGTGGTGTTTAGGGCAACATACCTTTAGCTTCTCAATGCAAATGTATGGATATAAGTCCTCAGATTCGTCTATGTCTCGAGACCACCATTCCTCAATAAATTCCTCAGCTTTTTCAGCCATGTGGTGGCACTCCACCGAGTGTTTGCTGGTCTCCCTGCATATGCCATCTTGTATATCGATGAGACGCATTTCACTGCGCTTGTAAGACTTTTTAAGCTTTTCTTCTTCCCATGCGGCGTCACCGCCCTCATATTTACCGCGGGAAGTGCGCTCTAGGCCACTTTTAAATGATTCTACAAACAATTTACAAGCTTGACAGTCGCCAAGAGGACTCTTCGGCTGAGTTATAACAGAGGGATTGAACACAGGAGGCTGGACGTTGCAAATAATCCCCGATAACGAAACGAGGGTTACAACTAATTTTAATACTCCAACTTTGACACTATACATTGCGAAGTGATCCTGAAAATTAAAAATTACAGTAGTACAAGCTTTGAAACTCACATTTTCATTCAAAATTCATATATAAATATGTCTGCGATCAATGGTACCTCTATTATTGATTTGCTGCGATGCGATTATTCTCGAACGACACGAAAAAATTATGAAGTGCTCCACTGAAACTAGCTGGCTAAATACTTCTGTATTGCATTTAAACGAATGTTTCTTTCAACAGAACTATTATACTATATAGTAGAAATCACGTAGAAAATATAAACTGACGTGTTCTATTCCAACTCGTTCACTCGCTTTATTTTATTGACGTTTCTCATTCGCCGCTGCGCCGCGGCCGCACCGCTCAGCTGTTGATTTGACGTACGTCAGATAGTGGCGAGATGACGTGACGCGTAATTTTTTACGTTCCGTTCCACGAACTCTTAAAATAGTAGGTATGATTCAAACAGTTATCGTCCTAATAAAGGTAGAGCCACACACTAATTTACTTCTTTCCACATATTCACAAGAGTATCAAAATGTTACTTCCATCATATCTTCCTACATAACCACCTACGCGAGCTATATTACGTTATTGACCGTGGGATGTTCCTTTCCATTGACCTTTTAGGTGCTTGCAATGGATCCATTTTTACCTTGCCAAATTTATTGATGTTAGTCGAAGGATTTTAGGGTTAAAACATTGTACAGAAAATATTAAATTTACAAATTTTGCTTTTATTTATACTTCTATAATGTTGCACTTTTTTAATAAATTAAGCAGGTACCTTGGTAAGTAATATTATAAAGTTTTCAGTGTCACCTTAGGTAGGTACGTAAGATTAGTTTTATGTCTATAAATATTCCAATAAGGCCTCTTCTGAGACGAAAAATGTAAGATTCGTGTATTTATTTTTTATTTTTTAGTTCCATTTATTAGGATTTTTCCAAGGTAAGGTACTACTAGAACAACCGTCAAATGTTTAAGTCATTACAGCACCGGTATTTATACTTGCATAATGGCTTCCTGCTTTCACCTCCGCGAAGAATATTCCGCTTGCCGGCATCACAAACTTACATTTGCTGGTGACAAAGAGATAGAACTGCAACTGTGAGCACAGAGTCTTAGCAAATCCAATACTATACGTAACCAGCAAGAAAATTTTAGAGAAAATGTAATATGGTAAATATTCATAATAGGTCTGTCGTCGGCTCACACGCATTACAATAATTTTTCCAGATAATGTGACTTTGCCTTTACGATTTATGTTTTTCAATTAAATTTATTTAACTATTTACCTACTTAATATATTTTATTAAAAAATGAGCCCAATCATCAAATTAGATCCTACCGACGAATCAAATGTTTTTTACATGCATTTACTAACGCTGCAGTCTATTTTTGTGTACTTACATATAAAAATTCCCATTTTGAACTTAGTATTGAAAATAAGGTAAAAAAAACAATAGGGTTTATTTCATAGAGACGAAAAATAATAATTTAATATTATTATGATTTTTTTTTTTTATTTTTTTTTTTTTTTTTTAATAATTTTTTGTAATTTTTCTGTACTGTGTTTAATTTTGTTTCTGGTGTACAATAAAGAGTTTTCTATTCTATTCTATTCTATATCAAATATTACGTATATTTACTAGTACTTAAGCCTTGGAAGCGACACAAGGATATTTTTCCTTTTTGAATTGTGCACAGCACCGCATTCAAATAGAGCGTATAAACAGGCTCCATTAAGAACTTATTTTATGATGCTGCGGTTACATCTGCGTTTACTTCTACCGCCGAAGCGATAATCTTACTAAATGTGACAAATTTACTTCTGCCATTCGGTGCGCCACTGTTTTTAAACATAGCTTACGTATTTAGTCTGACATTCATTTGAAACTTTAATTTTATGCAGTAAAATCTTTAAATCGTTGAAAAATACTAACTACACTAACACTTCATTTTGTAGTTAGAAAATAATACGTTGTCTTTTTAATTATTACTAGAAAAACTTATTTACCGTACCTTATTTTACCCTACTCTATTTCTAGACCGTTATACCAAGTTTCTGTTTAGGTATCAAAGATTTCTCCTCGCATCTCGATCGTACTGCATTGTATTGATTGTATGCTTTATCCCAACACAATAAATAGTACGTGCATAGTTTTTGTTTATTCTTTTTGCATATTCGCACAGATGGCAGAGATAATAATACTTTTTAAGATCGGTATCGAGATATTCCTGATGCAGCGCTCTTTTGAATGTACTTTATATTAGCAATGCTATTTTATTTTACGCAATCCACTTTACAATACTTAATAATTTACTTACATACTCGTATAATGGAAACTTTTGTCTTTACAGTCCCAGAGATTGCGATGTTACTGGATATTAGACATAGGTATTGTTTTTTCCTCGATTTGTCACATTTTATTATAAATTTAGGGATTTTTTTTATGTAGATATCTATAGTTTGTAGATCGATATCTAGCATGTATCAAAGTACGAGTAGTGGTAATAATAGTAAATTGTAGATTTTTATGTGGCAATATTATAATAATTAATAACGCAGCTTGTTAGAGGCTGGCTACAGCTGTATATTTTTTATACGTTTTGCATTTGTTGCAATTACCTTGTTTCATTTTAATTAGCGCCACTTAACAAGTTAATTACTCGTTTCGATGAAGACCGGATTTCTATCTTATTTTCGCAATGAACGTATAATTATATTCTAAAAAAAAATTAATAAGGTCCTTAAGTTTTCGAATATCAATGAAAATATGGAAACAACCTTTTGTAGCAACTGAGTAAATACTGAAATTCAGGGCGTTCAATAGATGAAGAAATGCTGATAACTAATTTAAATTTAGATTCACATACATACTTACTAGGTTAATGTTTTTAATGATTTTTAAGTACCTAGTTATGTTTATTTAACATACCTAATAAGAAGGTGTACTGACGGGAAGAGGACCTTTTTCAGTTTTTTTTTAATACTTTTAAGCTATTGCATAGCTTCTATCGCGGGCCTTGAGCGTGGAGACCGAATCCAGAAATTCCGTAACGAAAATAATCTAACACCCCCCACTCCGACCGGCACAGCGGTGATACTTTTTAGTTTTGCCTATCTATCGATGAATACCAGAACTATTAATTACATTTTGAAATATCACGCTTGTCTCTTTAGTTCTGCAAATCGCCTATAGGTGGCATTGGTTGTATAGGCGTTACTGCGCATGCGTAAAAAAATACTGCATAATTGTAAAATAAATAAATAATTATAATTACATAAGTTGATAAAAAATGCCATGCAATAGCTTTACCGCGGCAGTCTACGAGTGCCACACTCATTTTTTTTTAACCAAGTAGGTGCACTAAGCAAAAAAAACCATCAGCAAAGGTTCTTTTGTCAGCGAACCATCAGCCAGAGATCAACCCAGATTGAAGATAATGTCACTTTTTAGATCAGAGGGGGGTACCAAAGATACTCGGTGGCTTTGTGCAAATACGCATCGTCATTTACGATTCATTCGAGAATCACTTATCAGATGGTAGAGCAATTATAAATCTGATTTAAGAATGGAATGAAGCTTGGATGGATTCTTTTGTTGCAGAAGTTACCTTTGTTTCTAATTACTATACAATAAATGTAGGTATTAAAAATAATTATATATTAATTTAAATATACCAATATGTACGGTACCCACTATAGAAGTCTGACAGTAAAACATATTAAATGTGTCAGTCTATTGGTATTTTTTCTTAACCTATACCGTCCCAATGCTGGGCAAAGGTCTCCCCCATTTTCATAATTATTAATAACTAGCAGCGCCCCGCGGATTCACTCGCATCAACTATTATCCCACAGGAACGGGTAATTTTTACGGGATACAAAGTATCCTATGTTCTATTCCAGGACCTAAAGTATATACTAAAATTCATCAAATTCGTTCAGCCAATTCGGGTTGAAGAGAGGACAAACACACAGACACACACAAACTATCGCATTTATAATATTCTTATTCATAAAGATTTTAATAATAATCTATATATATATATATATATATATATATTTATATATATAAATATATATATATATAAATGTTATGTTGGTTTGTGTACGCTTCAAAAACTAAAAAAATTTCTGCACCGATCAAGCAGATATTTAGCATGATATAGAATCCGCATCAAGGATTGTTTTTATCTATTTTTTTCATCAGTGACATATCAGCGAATATGCGAATGTGCCACAGCGACGCGTGGCAGGGCACAGCTAGTAATAGTATATAATTAACATGAATTAATCATGTGGTATGTTCAGTCAGTAGTCACTACTAGTCACATATTGATTGCGATTGCAGAAAAGAATGTTTTATTGCGCGTATAAATAGTAAATAATATCTGAAATCATCGGTAAAAACTCTAACGAAGAGTCATTCGTTTTGATTTTTGTCCCGGTTTTAGTACTTACCTATCTTTTGTCCGAATTCATGCAAATCAGTAAAAATGTTACGTGAAAAATATTACCTATTCATTTTTAGCATGTACTCTAAATAAAAAAACTGATGAAGTAAACTAAGACCAAAGATATTTTGACAGATAAGTAATTCTAGTCATAATGACACGTGGATAAGACAAGCTGAGTCCAACAAATTACCAAAGAACAATTAATTTCAGAATCAGATTTAATAAATTCTCCGGACATTTCTTAAGGCTCACATGTCATCTTGATTCTTGTCTATAACCTTGGTCGGTTTGTCAGTAGGCAAATACCTATCTACTTGTAACTTACTTGAAGCTGGACTAGCCAGTCACCCGGTTGCATGACGTCATGCTTGCAAATGCCAACCGGCTAGCGGCTGAACGGGCGGTCGAGGCCTTGCGACACCAAGCGACAACACAATTAATAGCAAATCTATGAAAATACGAATCGGTAGGTGGGTACTAAGCACTAGCGGAGCTGGATATACGTGATTGTGTAATTTATTACTGTCTCACAAATTACTAAGTCCTTGTACAGTTTTTGTTTATGACATTGCGTTTATTTGCCTAAATCGTGTATTATTTTGTATTATTTGTACGTAAATAGACGTTGTGATTTACAATTATAAATATGTATAGTTAGGTATCTACGTGTGAATTTTGAAGTATAAACTAGGTAGGTAATTAGAAGTGTTTCGACCTTGGTTTTAATTGCCATTACTTGTTTGTACAGATAATTCATATTTTAATTCAAAAAATATAAAACTTTGGTAAACTTAGGTTTTATGTAGGTACTATTTTTATTTTTTTTATATAATGCTGTTTTCTGTTATATTCTACATAGAGGTTAGTCAAAATAGTATTACGACCATTTTTTTTTACTAAGTGTACTTAATTAGCCATTCATAGATATTACTATGATATAATTATGCTGGCCTAATTTATGCATAAATAAACAAATTATGTTAATACTTATTCGGAAAATAAAAAGTATTTAATGTAAAACAAGATGTAGTTCGAGGTTTACGAGCAAAGACAACATCTCTATTGCACCGCGTCCGCGTCGCTACAATAAACCCTCTACCTTACTGCTTACAACGACCGTAAAACGGAACGGACGATATTTCCCGCCGCAGAAATAATGATTCCCGCCAATATTCAAATAAATTGGAACGCGGAGGTTGCAACGAGTGGGTGCGCCGCCCACTTTACCCGCGAAAACCTTGTTAGAAGTTTCGAACGCAAGGCTTGCATAACGCGGCTGCCGTGTGTTAACTTTGCTGGCACACTTTGTATAAAACTAATGTTTATATCCTATTCTTTTCCGTTTTACCTTGGTTCTTCTTAATAAATCATGTCATTAAAAAACTGTGTTTGCGAAGTGATAAAAACCGATTGAATAACGTTGATAAGTCAGTTTTTTTCACGCTAGTATGTAGGTACCACAATGTCCCAGGCGATACATCGTTAGCACCTTCAGTAAAAAATAAAATTATTTATTCGTCTTGATGAGTTTTTTCAAACCATTAACTTTTTTCGTGTTCTTATATAAAATCGGCGAGTGTGGTGCTGGCTGTTCAGCCTAATAAAAAAAAGTCTAAAAAATAAGTCACGTACTTACAAACATCCTGCGATGCGTCTTCCATAAAAACACCACAGCTAATCGCCGGTCATCGCTCTCTCTAGCTGTTTCGTAAAATATATTTTATTATTGTTGGCAGACGGTTACGGGAAAGACAAGTTCCATGTCAGGCAGGTTTCGCTATGTGTGCACAAGTGTGGCGCGCGTAATGGTGAGATATTGCCTAATTTGGAGCGCACACAACGGACAAAGAAGTTTTGTTCTACTTTTTAACTTTTACGGACCGTATTATTATTGAGGCTTGAGAAGCTTTCAGCAGACAGTTTAAAAAAAAAACCTCTCAAATCGAGATTCAACGCGTAATTGCGAGTCTTAATCACCATTCTTGACGCACATCGGTACATATTTATTCGATATCAATCCTTAGAACACATTTACACCTGTAATATTCAATAGCTCTTATAAAATACTATGCCCTTATGTGTGTAAGCCGCGAGGCTAGCCACAAATCATTGAAGGCACAGAATAAATTATAGTACAGATACTGAAGGCTTCGACGTGTATTATGCTCCACAGTGCTAATTTACCTAAATGCTTCGGCGCTGGATAACAAGTTAGAAAGAACCGCCCGAGCCGCGGCCCCCTTTGTCTGAACTTCTGCATGAGACCTCGAGGCTAGGTCTAAATAATTATCTAACCTGCATTTACTAAATTACCGTAAATTATGCACTGTTTAAACTAGTCACGAGCAAAAAACTTTTTTTTTCTCTTCAGCTGAGTAATTTGAGGGTGTGTCAATAGGGGTGTTCGCTCAAGCGTGTAGAAATTCAGCGTTTAATTTAAAAAAAAACGGACATCAAGCCATTTGCCGCCTTTTTTACCGTCACTCCCCAGTTTATTCTGTAAATAGTTCGGACAATGCGCTTGCGCTTCGTCATTATAAAAAATAGTTGTAGTACCTTTGCGGCGGCGAAAAACGACCTAGGGCTCAATGTAAGAGAAAAACAAAAAAAATATCGATTGCTCTCTGCGGGGCACCGCGATAAGTTCCGAGCACCTAATAATGCATCAACTATCATATTCGAGACGATAATAAAGACGTTTTTGTGGGAGTATGACTTATGCCTCTGTTTTACAAAAAAAAAGTAAAAATAAAGGAGATGTCCATTCTGGTTTTAGAACACGGATTGCATGCTTTACGCACAGCAAGAATAACTATTCAGGAAACTCATGAAAGATTTATCTTTATTAAAAGTTATAAAATATGAGATCGTAAACGCGAACTATCCTGATACGTGATTTGTAAAATAAAAAGAGTATGTCCGCGCCTTTAAACGCATAAAAAGTTAGACCTACCGTACTCGGAGTAATCCAACATACTAAATAAAAGAAATCTCATTACCTACTGGTGTTAACGGCTCACTCACTATTTTCTGAATTGGTTTATTAGAGTTGTTAAAGTTTGTGGTCCAAGAAAGTAAGAAAAGAAGTTTAAGTTCTAAACTTGCATTTTACGTTTTATGTAAGTACTTAGGTATTTTGATAATTTACTTCCCCAAATTCTGCAAAATTTCCGTGAACACTGATTGCAAAGAGTACATTATTCAGATCGATTTTTGATGACCATCCCTCACCTTTCTTTGATCCCACTTTTTGCAATAATTAACTATCTGACCTACAGCTGTGAGTTTTTCACTGCTTGAGCTTGCAAGATGTGGATTCCCGCCATTTCTGAGCGTGGCCAGCGCGGGCGCAGCGAGAGGCGGAACTTTAGTAATAGGCGCATTCCGCTTTCGAGCCTGTGAATGCCGCTGTACTTAGAATCTTTGAATGGCTGATGCTGTGTTTCAAACTTTTCAGAAATATTTATTTTAACTTTTTAAACTGAATCTGCCTTGGCTTTATAAGGATTATCAAGTCGTCTTTGACCGTCTTCAAATTCTGTAACTCCATTCGATGACTTTATCATAAAATTGTCAAGCCTATGAAAAATAAACATGGTATTGGTATTAGTGACGTTCAGTGAAAATCATTGAACTGCACTCGCCCTGTCAAATTTAATTACTCACACCCATGTAATACTATAAGTTTTTCAGAAATCTCTGACTTAATTTAAAATCCATCTAAACTTTGAGAACCAGCGTTCGAGGAAACCATTAACGGCTCGGCAGTGCAGTGGTTAATGCGCGACCATAATACCCTCCCTTTGTTTATCGTTATGCCGATGAGATTGGGAATTCTATGTCTAATTACATTTTTACGCACTT
The DNA here is from genome assembly GCA_912999815.1 of Campaea margaritaria. Classification (NCBI taxonomy): domain Eukaryota; kingdom Metazoa; phylum Arthropoda; class Insecta; order Lepidoptera; family Geometridae; genus Campaea; species Campaea margaritaria. The sequence continues at coordinate 12,251,133 of OU538791.1, forward strand.
TTCGAGAATACTTTTCTACTTCCAACGCTTTACGTGGGTAAGTGTAAATTAAATAGGCGTTTCGAATTTAGAATGCATGTGAACCGTTTCTAAATCTCATCCTATACGAATTTCAATAATAGTTTGTAACTAATTAGTTTATCTAGAAATTTGAGGTAGTGAGTTGTGAATCAGTATAATAATATTATGTCAATAACCCATTAATTCGAAGTTTGATATTGTGCTGACCAATTAAACAGTGAAGTTCGGCCTTTAAAGACTGAGCTGTTAAGTTTGCTTTAAATTAATTTAATTTTTGGGATTCTCTAGATAGCTTAGTGATTCTGCGCATTTGCAATTCCAGTAAAATATTGTTAGGAACGTTATCGTGTATAGAGTTGGAGGATTAGAACGGCATTTAGAGGTACAAGCAATAATGGAGCTTTTACGATTCAATTGTTGCATGCAGCTAAGTTCAGAGAACTCAGATACGACAGTGAATTCTGATTGGAAACTGAGAAGCGAAACCTATTAGGAACCTCGCAGCATCGAGATTCCATTTGAAGTTAACTTGCTTAGTAGCTGCTATAAAGTTGGCTTAACTTTGGAGCTCTAAGGTTTCAAAGAGAAAATGAGAATTGATTATTACCTACCTACAGCGGTACTTACCTATGTGAAGGCAGTCGTGAGGAAAAGGTTCTCCAACAACAACAAAATTCAAGGGCACAATATCCACTCTCTAGGCTTACTTATAAACCTTTAATTTCTAGATTAATATCTCTAAAAAGGGATATTTTCCGGTATGTGTGGGAGCAGACAGTTCAAAGTTGAGCTAAGAAATTGTAAATAACTTCCTGACTACCCTCAAAAATGCAGCAATGACACATAGTTATGTAACATGCTCGATAGGCAGAGTAAGCTGACGAATTATAGAGCCAAACGATCAATAATTATTATTTAAAATTTATAAAAAGGAAAATGTATTTCTAAGATTCTAAATATTTAAGTTATCGATGAACAGAGGTCGCACGTTACCTAACGCGTGTAAATTCCATGAGAACCACCGCGGTCACGCACGTCACCGCGACACAGAAAGCTTAGTGAACGTATACGAAGGCAATACTTCTACGATGAATCTAACGTACTCGTGTATAATAAAAACTCCAAGTTAGCAATAATAGTCCACAAAATTATATCCATTGTAATAACTAAGTGCAAATCCAATGACGTAGCATATCTTTCACGCACGGCCCATTTAAGTTATACTTACATAAAAATAGAGATATCACATCGCGAGGTCGCGTTAAGTAATCCTTGCAGTCGACCGTAACAACTAATGAATGGCTTACAAAACGATGCAAATCGTGCAGCGAACGGCGGCTGCCATTTACTATCGATGTTCAATGTAAACTATCGGTGTATCGATAGACCACAATAAACTAGAACCGCACTAATTCGAATGTTGTAAATCAGAAAGGTAAACAAAACAAACCTCTTTGCAGAGTCGCTGGCAGGCGGAGCGTTCGAAACGAAGAAAAAACAAGCACTGTTATGAAACACTAACGGGCACTTTACGGCACAGGTGGGTTTCGGGATCGTAAAGCGGCTGAGTGTCAGCGACGTGCGCGTGCGCCGGCCGTTCCGCACTGACTGCCGCGATTGTACCGGTGAACGTAGATTGACCTTCCTGCCCACGGAGCCTAGCAATAGAGCCTCTTTTCCTTTTTGAGACTAGCCCCGAAATACGAGACCTTCTAAGAAAACTTGACCAAGTTGGGATTTTCCCTTGATAAAAGTTTTGTCCTGTCTGAATTATTCCGTGCTCTACATTCTACTACCCCCTTTTGCACTGACAGCATCTTCGCATGTCTCGCTGTTCTTTTAATTTGGTAACTTTGGTAATATTTTTATGACATTGTAAAATTTTTATGTAGATAGGTACCTACTTAGGTAGAAAAAAAGGTCTTAAATTAAAAAAAAATGAAGGACAAAAATATTCAAAAAAAGGTAAGTAAAGATAGTTACCAACGTACCCTATCTATTGTATGGTGATTTGCCAGATATTCATCCGTCAAGCAGTAGTGTGCAAACAATAATGTGTTTCGGTTTCGGCCACTGACAACGCCAGCCTGGCATTGATCCGAATTGAATTTTAAAACGTCGGTGAACATTATAATTGGATCTTACCCTAAAACTATTTACATAAAATGAGACTTGAACCTCATCTAAAATATTATAGTACCTAATCTTCCCTTCGGACAGTGGAGTAAAAAAACTTCCACTATTAAAAATTCAAGCAATTGAGTTTAAATTTTTAGAACTGTTGACAATAAAAACCACCTCTGAAGGACGGAACAAAATAAAACTACAGAAAATGTGAATTCGTGCGAGGAAGTTCAGTTTTTGAAGGAAAGGAATCTTTTTATTAAAACTTTCAAGTTAACTTTTGGCGGGAAAGGCGACATGACAATGTGACGTTGAACTGTGTATTTTGTATTTTTTTTTTCATAAACTAACTTATGATTTATTATGTACATAAGTATACAGATAATATTGGTAGAATAGCGTGCATGTGTAATGTGTAGGTAGGCAAATGGTACAAATACAAAAAAATTGTTAGCTGTGTTGTGCCCAACTTTAAATTCCTTCTCTCCGAAACAACCAGAACTTTACTGAATCGTGACGTTGACTGGGACTAGACTACTGAATCTGATTACCTAAGTTTACCTGACTAGGACCCGAAATTTTAACTAGCTGTATTAAACCCTTTTAATAAGTATGATAATACCTTAATATTATTAAATTTATACTATTTGACACTGGCTAAATGCAAAAATCATGCGCAGCATGGTTTTCATTAATAGATGAGAGAAAAAAAAACAGAAAAACTGTCCATGTTATAACAGTTTGTTCATGTCAATGTCAAACGGAAATACTATTTGGGGTTACCATATGTGGTTGATTTTTACTTATTTGGTAAAATTTTTGGTGATGTTACACGTTTTGGACTTCGGATTTATATGGTGCTTGGTGTTCACTGATATACTAAATGTTACCATTTACATCAATGTCAGTGTTTAACTGGAAGCAACGTAAATATTTTTCATAGTAAATGGATTTTACTTTGCCTCTAAATTAATCTAGATTGTAGGTTTTAATAGATATTATCATAAGGTTTTTTAGATAAAGGATATTTTGTAATTTCAATGTGGTCACACTAAAAGCTAAAAGTCAATGTCAAAAAAAATTGGATTTGGTTGGATGTTTTCTTCACAGTTTCTCTTCTGGACCCTATTATAAAATATTTTTCCAAATAAATCAAGCATTCATTAACTCCTTACTGAAGAAACCAAACAATGCACCATTTACGCAGAACCTGTTCAAATATTGGTGAGTATTAGGTTATGTTGTCACAATAGATTCTGTCCATCTTTCGAACTTTGCCCTGATTGCAAAACAATAACACATTTTTTTATCATTTCGTAGGTTCCAAAGACCGACGGCGAATTTTCAGACAGGCTTTCATTCATGTGAAGTCGACATGTCGGTCCACAGTGAAGAATCCGCCAGGAGAGAAACCTACGCCTCAGTTTTCCATACCCACTGGCATTCTTGGACAGGCAACTTGCTTCACCCATCCTCACATGGTCCCGAAGGATCACTTAACCTGTGGCATCACACAGGCTGAGTATAGAGAGAGGAGGGACACATTTGTTAGCAAATTGGTTGCCGACGTGGATAACATGCACAAAACTCATATCGTAAGTTAGATTACATTTTTCAATCTTGAAAGCTGACAAAGGATAAAGCTATTTCTGACAGCAACTATTTCATTTTGTCAACATTCCCACCTGATGCAAAGAGTCATCAACCCATATTGTCCCACTGCTGAGCACGAGTCTCCCCTTACTTATGTGAGGAGGATTAGGCCATAATCCACCATGGTGTGTGCAGATCCGCACCCGTGGCTAGACATGACTAGTTACAGTATTAGATAAGACATATTTGTATGTGATTTTTTCCAGATTGTTATACCGGCGGCTCGGAAGCAGTACATGTCAGACAAAATACCATATGTATTTAGGCAGAATTCAGATTTCTTCTACCTAACAGGATGTCTGGAGCCATCGGCCATCCTAGTCTTGGTTAAACCAGCACAGGTTGACGCATATAGGGTGAGTTTTGGATGTTACTTAATACTATTAATTTGACAACTCTAAAGTTGTTGAAGTCCCTTTCATTTTCATGAGGTTGAAAAGTGACCACAAATCATTGGACAGAACTAAACAACAAACTTGGCACTATTGTCAATGTTTTTAGCGCTTTCACTGCTGAGCTGATTTGCTTGTCTAGCTACGGGTGCGACTGCCCGCTCCATAGTGTTTTCCCGTACAAGAAACACAACAGTTGTGTTTTTCCGCACTTGGGGCAAGTTATGAAAAATACGACAGTTGTGTTTTCAGCACTGAACTTGTTTATTAAGACAAGTAGAAATTGTCATTGTTCTGATAAATTTGAGTATTACTTTTAGTCACAGACAATATTGTAGGGCTCCGATTCCCATGTACACAAATATTTATGTGAAACACAAATATTTGCTCCAAGTGAGGAGTTTGTGGGACCAATGTCTCGTAGTTCCTAATTCTCTAGATTTTTCCTTTTTATTATTCAACTGAGTAACCAGACCAGCAAGTCGTTTACTTAATGGGTAGCGCTACACCTGCTTTATTATTATTATTTGTGGTTTTAGGAATAAAACACATGTATTAACTGTTTCAGAGCATATTATTTGTTCATGAGAAAGACAGCCATGCGGAGTTATGGGAGGGACCGAGGACCGGCTGTACGGCCTCAGCTCAACTGTTCACTGTTGACGATTCATGGCCGGTGGAAAACTTCAGCAGTTACCTAAATAAGTAAGGTCTATAAACTTTCATATTATATTTTTTGACAGAAGATCAATTACTGTGGTTTCTGTTTCAAGACAGCAAAAACCATTTATTGCAGGTAGGCAAAATAATGCACTTTTACAAGTCAATCACTTAACGTCTCATATACACAGAGAAAAATAAAAAACGCCTACGACGGAGCACTTCGTTTCAAACCACGCGGGTGCCCGTGTAACGCTGTTCCAAGCCTTGAAGTTCCAAAACCTATTATCCTCTACAGATTGGCGCTAGAATCGAAACCCTCTGTCCTGTGGTACCACAATGAGAGCCCGTCAAACCCCGACCTCCACCAGACAGTGCGCTCTATCCTCCGTGCCGGTAGCCAGGTCTCCCTGGAGGACCCGCAGCGAATACTTCACTTCATGAGGGTGGTCAAGTCACCTGCTGAAGTGGAGCTGATGAAGGACGCTTGTTATATCGGAGCGCAGTCTGTTAATATGGCTATGGCGTGTACTAAACCGGGTGAGTTTTTATTGACATACATAAAGTCAACCTTTTTCTCATTGGGATAGGCAGAGACTACATCTTTCCACATGCTACTATCCCAGTGGACAGCAGTACACCAACTCCCCGACACCCTCTACTGGTTTCTGTGACTTCAGACCAATAGGCTGTGTATAGGGTCCATGCGTGGTGGTGTCACATCTTTTCCGCCTGGTCTCATTCACACAAAGAACGGAGAAAGGAGATTTTATTTATTTACTTAATATACTGTTCTGTCGGGTTAGCCCAGAAGAATCAAATAGTTCTATGGGGAAATAAGTGCAGGTGCTAAAACCCGCCGGTCTGAGAGCTCTACCAGGGGATGACTTTAGTCAAGTTTGTTACGCCTTAATTCAGCTTATCAAATTTAATAAAGTGTGTGCCATATCCAACAGGTAGGAGTCAACTAGTGATAAAGAAAAAAGATAGCACAGAGACTTCCTTAGTGAAGCAGGAAGTACGAAACACACAAAATAGAAATTAAAAAAAAATGTATTAGCCATAAATAAATATATTTGTTCCTCACAGGAGTGTCCGAGCATGCCATCAACGCAGTCCTCGATTACAGCTGCCGGCTGCAGGGGGCGGAGCACGCGGCCTTCCCGCCGGTGGTCGGGGGTGGCGCCCGAGCCACTCACATACACTACGTCACCAATAACCAGATATTGGAAGACGGGGAAATGCTGCTCGTTGATTCTGGTAAGTACAGAGACATTTGGGTTGAGATCTGAAGTAGAATCTAGATAAATGCACGCTATCTGGCAACATTTAATAGGCTTCCGGTCTCAATATCCGGTAGCCATCTTGTTTTTATAATTACATCCGCAAGTTCCGGTTTCCGCTGTGGGTCCTTTCTCTGACTGTTCCTATGCTAAAATGACTCGGTACATTTACACCATGAAACGTAAGGTTCCAACGATTTTCTCACATTATTACCTAGTTACATGCATATTGCGAATACTCGAGCTATAAAGAGAATTTCAGGAAACTGATTTCCAAAAATCCCTTTCTAAGTAGCTCGATTTAATTAAGGGTATTACCGAAAAAAAACAGGAAATCCCCTCGAGAGGGACGGGCTAGGGGGATTTCGGAATAAACTGACGCTACCTCCACAAAAGAAATTGACTTATTAGGCTGTACAATTTGCTTCCAGGCTGCCAGCGATGGCTGTACAACTCGGACATATCTCGGACATGGCCGGTATCAGGGAAGTTCTCCAAATACCACAGGATACTGTACGAGCTAGTGTTATCAGTCCAAGTAAGTACGTACACATTTCACTCTCACAAATTATATTTAACTCATTTTATAAACAACTAGCTGTTGCCCGCGTCTTCGTCCGAACGGACGACAGTTTATCGCGATAAAAACTATCCTATGTCCTTCACCGAGGCTCAAATTATCTCCATACCAAATTTCATCAAGATTGGTCCAGCCGTTTAGCCGTGAAAATGGAACGAACCGAGAGAGACACCGGAGTTACTTATTTAATACTAGCTGCGGCCCGCGGTTTTACCTGCACTGAGTATTATAAAAAGTATCCTATGTGTTAATCCAGGTAATAAACTATCCGTGTGTCATATTTCATCCAAATCTGTTCAGTAGTTTTTGCGTATAAGAGTAGCAAACATCCATCCATCCTCACATAATTTCACAGTCATAATATTAAGGATTATTAGGATAATTCTTTCATGATCATGATCCTTAATAAGGACTTCCTGATCTAGGGAATCAAGAACTATGAGGACCATGATCGTTGACCTTTATGTCCGTTCCCATAAACAGCTAATAGAAACAGTGTTTTTTGCATGTTCACAGAAACGCCTAATAGAAATCCTGGGTGAACACCGGCCGCCGCTGGACCAGCTGTTCGAACAGATGTGCCGGCTTCTAGGCACGCGGCTGCAGGCCGAGGGCATCCTGCCTAAGGACATCGACGCACATCAGCTCGTTGGGGTGAGTTGCAACATAGAATAGAATAGAAAATAGCTTTAGTGGATTTATTTTTCTTTCACGTCACGATCACATACATAATGCCCGATTCTATATTTCTATATTCTATTTTGTGCACCACTTAAATATACACAACTTAAAGGAAAAGAAGAAAAATGCTCATAACTGATTTTAAGACGTTAATTAACTCTTAACTGGCTTTAACTCATTTCAACAAGGCATTTTATATTTCTAATAAAATTGTCTCGTTCGAGTCGCAATAGATGTTATTTTTAATGAATTCCAGGAAGCGTACCGCCTGTGCCCCCACCACGTGTCCCACTACCTGGGGCTGGACGTGCACGACGCGCCGCTCGTGCGCCGCGGGACGCCCGTGCGGGACAACATGATCGTCACGGTGGAACCAGGTACATGACCTGAATCAGAATCAGGAGGCATATCATGACATCTTATAGCGATTCAATTCAAGTTAAGGTTCCAGTTAAGGTTGAAAATGGCAGCAACCTAAATTGAGTCGCTAATAAGCCATTTTCAACCTTAACTGTATCCATTTTAGGTTTTAAATGGCAGCAACATAAACAATAAGACGTCACGGTACGATTATGCAACGCGGTACAGTTTAGGTCTTCAATTGAATCGCTATAACATGTCACGGTAGGCCTCCAGCTGTTCTCTACTACTACTGATTACCTTTCCTTATTTTTTCGTGTCAACGTGACAGCTATTTGAGGGATCGGTCGGTTTGTTTATGCGACGAAATAGTTTGTCTGTCACTTGAGACAACCATTTTATCATCAACTGTCAACCCATGTTAGCACACTGCTAAGCACGAGACTCATCAAACTTTTCTTAGGAGGATTAGGTTATAATCCACCACGGCGGCGCGGTTCGGAATTGATGGATCACATACCTCTGAAATAATTCTCAGGCAAATGGGTTTTCTTGTTTGTACAATTATGTTTAACAACACATTGGTACGTGCCCGCACTGGGATTTGAAGTTACCACCCTCTTCTTAGAAGACGGGCGTCCTTTTACTAGGTTACCGCCGCTTACCCTTACTAAAAGGTAAAGTTTGAACTCTACCCTTATCCAAAGATGACCTATAGAGGACATTTCCCACCCCCCAGGCCTCTACATCCGGCCGGACGACGAGCGCGTGCCGGCGGAGTTTCGCGGTATCGGCATCCGGATAGAGGACGACGTGCTGGTCACGGAGGGCGGCGCGCTCGTGCTCACGGACGCCTGCGCCAAGGAGGTCCACGACATAGAGGCCATCGTCGGAAAGCACACCTTGTGAAAGACCACCACAATCTTCATCTACAAAGGTTGTCTGGAAAAGATGGCTGTTACCAACAAGGGCGGACTTAGGCGGGGAGGGGGGGGGGGATCACGGGGGCACGCGTGCCCCGAATAATTCACCCTATCTAATGTGTAATGTACCAACATTGGAAAAGCGCATGAGTGTGGCCAAAAAATACAAACCTAAAAACGTGTAATTTCGTCGAAAAGCCCCAGGGTTCAGAAAGGTATCCACAATCTTAGTAAATTACTTTACATTTCCGCTTGGAATAGGCTAGTGAGAAATACAGCTTGTTTTGCAATTAAATTCCATTTTAAAAGCTAAGTATTAACATTAGAAACTAGATACTTGCCTTAAATCGGGAGAATTATTCAGGAAATCGCCCATGGTCGTCCCTCACGTGGGGGATTTCTGAAACACATACTAGTTCCTCTTTGTTCGGGATATTGTCACAGAATAATATTGTGCTGCGTACACGATTCAACTGAAGATAATTCTTGTGTTAGTGGCAAATTTGAGCTGAATATTGTGATTTTGACAGCGCTTCTACAATAAACAAGTCTGTAAACTTATTAAAATGCACAAATAGAAATTAATGATCTGCCTTACGAAGTTCATACATGCAACAATATTATTATTAGATTTTTGTTATTTTAGTTATAAGTTGAACTTACAAAATGAGTCCGAATTCCTTTGTTGTACATACTTTATATAAATTAATATTAATAATAAACTATTGGAGATTATTTGTTGTTTTATTGGAACATCAAATTATTAAAACTAAAAAATAAAATCACACAATATAAATAAACTCATTTATTTGCAAAATAATGCATTACTTTGTATAATAATTATACTAAAAATTCTATCTCTAAACAAGGCACTTGGTTGCACAAACATTCTCATAATTCAATTTTACAAAATACTTATTGCTAAAACTTAGGAATGTAATAAATTTAGGAAAATTGGCACATTTATAGTACCTGCAATAACACTAAGGCTTACGCCGTTCAAATCCTTTATACCCGACTTTTGTGAAAATACATAGATATAGCCACTTTGCTACGATTAATGTTGGAGGAGGCATGAAATATAAGGCTGAGGAAGTATGCGACATGATGAGTAAAAGACGGATTAATGTTCTTTGTGTGAATGAGACCAGGCAGAAAGCATGTGACACCACCACGCATGGACCCTACACAGCGTATTGGTCTGGAGTTCCAGAAACCAGTAGAGGGTGTCAGGGAGTTGGTGTGTTGCTTTCCGCTGGGATCGTAGCGTGTGGAAAGATGTAGTTTCTGCCTATCCCAACGGGAAAAGGCGTGACTGTATAGATCGGGATATATCGCTGGGGTTCTTGCGATATTTCTATTACATCTTGTAATAGACGCATGCATTCTTATCTACATCTGCGTTAATAACGCAAGTAGGAAAGTACAAATATCGGAATATAAATATACAGATATGTGGCAAGGACATTGGACGCATTATTGGAATAAACATTCGACACGATTTCAACTTGCCCGCATTCCTTCATTCAACAAACAACATTTTAACTTAAAGATCCATAAAAAAATATCATTTTGGACGCATCCAATATTACAGTAATCACTTAAACCATTTTCTTTGACCAATAGGAGTCGGAATAATGTTACAGATGATTAAATATTTTCGTCGACAATAAAAAAAAGTATTTTTTTATTTAGCACTTACTTTAACTGTATAAGAACATTATATTATAATAATATGAAAATAGGAACCTACCATAATTTCCTACATGTCAATAATTTTAAGACCTTTCCTATTCGAGACTTAGTATAAACAGTACCTGGCAAAAAATACAGCATAATTGAGTAATGTAATTTTTTTGGTTCGGTACTTATAAACGGCACTTAAAGTAAAGCATGTTATTTAAGTTCTGCGCACTACTTTTTTGTACTGCGCAGAACTATGACATGCTTAACCTTACGCGGCTTGAATTTAGCATGACTCCACTACGTTTACTGCATAGCTATATGTGTAATATATATATAAGCGATTATTTAACAGATTTACTAATTAACCGGTTTTTACATTTGGGCATCGTTACGAATCTGCACACACTGTGTTTTCCTACACTGGCGTGCCGACTGTGTGAGCGGCAGTGTATTAACGCGGCGTAAAACACACGTCTGTGTTTCGCCGCACAGCCGGCACTGCGCTAACACAACATGTGTGTTTTCCCGCACCCGCGTTACGTTATAAAAAACACAAACGTCTGTGTTGTCAGCAGTGAATGTGTTAAGGTCGACTATTTATGTCTATTGGTCTTTTGTGGCCGGCCACTAAACTCAAAAGCTTCTGGACGGATTTTAATGGGGTTTTGGCCGTTTGGTAGCTTGGCCTCAATTTAGTACGTGAGGTGTGGTTTTATAGCTAGTGACAACACGAACAACTATCACGGCGGTCACCTACCCAAGCGCTGGCCGCGGCCAATCTAACAAAGGGTATTATATTCAACACGCAATAGACGTTACATATGTACATAATTATCACTCGCTTTTCGGTGAAGGAAAACATCGTTGAGGAAACCCACATACCTACCCGAGACTTATTCCGGAGGTAAGTATGTTATCCACCAATCCGGACTCGGCCCCCGTGGTGGAATATGGCCTAACACTCCTCACGAAAGTGAGGAGAGACCCGTGCCCAGCAGCGGCACGTTATGGGTTGATGATGATGAATAGACGTTGACGAAGTCTTATAAACCGCAACGCAATCCATATTATGATGCCACGAATATGCGATAGTCCACGCATAAAAAGGTGCTGACAAACGCTTGACAATTCACAATGGGACATACACATTTTCTCCTGGCTATCTGTACTTATCGACAGGTACTGCATTTTGAGACAACATATTCGAAACTCGAGTTATATCTTATAGTAAACAATTACGAATGTAACTTAAAACTAATAATAATAAAAGAATTACAGATGTAGATAAAAATCCTATAATTACGTCTCGACCCGTCGCATCCAGCACGACGGGTAAAGACACATTGAACGCCGACGCTCGGCATACTGTCCCCGCAAAACATAACATTAGCATGAACACAAAATAAATATAGTATGGACATCCTCCACCCCGTGTCCCTCCACCCTCCACCCGCAATCGTCGGGACAGTCAACAGTATACGCCCAAATGTAATAGACAAACTGTGTGTATGAACCTTCTTACTAGCGGGTTGTCTTTTGTTTTGTACATTTGTACGAGTAGTCAACCCAGCTTCTGTCTGAAGTGCATGGTTTCGTATTCGACATCGAGCGCCGCCGTCGCAGTGTCTTGTACCATTTTACCTTAAACGAAAATATGTCTTATGCCTAAGGAAATGTATGAAAATGCATTCTACTTTGCTTTACAGTAGGTGCCCATAAGGGAAATCCGTGCGATCAGGTGTGGTCGTACCCTAAGCATTATATTTAGTTAAATCAACGTGTTTTTAAATATAGCATATGCGTAGGGTCTAACTAAAGAGCTTGTTTCGTCAACGGTCCCTGAATAAGTATTCTAAATTCAATGCAAACCTCAAGAAGTCTGGGCAATGGAAATTCTTACTCTATAATGTAGTTCTATAACTTCTTCCATGTTGAGAATGTAAAACGGCTAAAGTCAAATCAAAGCGAAAGCTACAATTTTCGATAGTTCGCAGTTAAGTTTGTACTTTCGCGAAAAAATGTGATCCGTGTGGACAATTGGTTTCTGACCATTAAGCCTGGTCCCCACTGACGCGTTACAACGGTCCGGCGTTTTTGCGAACTGTTTTATTACATTTTGTTTTAGGATGAGCGCGACCTTACGCAACGTGGAGTGGCACGGGCACTGGACGCGTTATCGGAATAACGCCGCAATAATATCACACCTGTGTGATGGTGGCTTTATCCGTGTTACACTCTCAATAGCGACAACACTCGCGGCTAGTTTTCTCGCACGTTGTCACATCCCTATCTCTACGTAGTTTCTTCGCACGTTGTAATGTCTCTATTTATATGTATAGTCCCCGGCGATACCCCGTCACCAGTCCACGTCCTCGGGGAGTCCCCCGGGGTAGTCCCCGGTGAGACAGGCAGTGCAGTGTCCCCCGACGCCGTCGCTGGGGGTCGCCTTCATGTTGTAGTGCACGGCGCTCACCAGGCCCTCCACGCTGAGGTACTCGAGGGAGTCCGAACCTGGGGAAGAGCATTTCATTGGAATTATTCATTTAAAACTCATTGGCGTAAATACAAGGATTTTTTATCCTCCATTGTTCAAGAAATGTTAGAAACAGGATATTTGGAAAACTGTCTCCCAATTCGGGTGTTTCGGCAGCGATCGCCAGTTCCATTCGCTGCCGAGTAAATGACCACCTTCAATCACATCGTTAATTAACATCAGGTGAGACAGTGGTCAAACGCGAGCCTATTTATAAATAATAAATAAAAAAAAAAAGATGATATCCTCCCCGACGTATCCGTCAACGGTTATTAAAAAACGTCTTGAATTTGTGGTCGTTGGTGCTAAAAAGATATAGGTGTTAGGTATAGACTGACCGACGTGCTCTGCGAGCTGATAGCTGTCCATCTTGTTAGCGATGAGCTCCTCCTTGGTGGGGATGTTGATGCCCATGTAGCACGGGTGCTTCAGCGGCGGCGACGCTATCCGGATGTGCACCTGTGGACCACCCGACAGTATAAGCGAGGCACAGTAGAGACAGAAGAAGTATTCTATGTACAGAATGGCCACACTCCACCACACGCAATCCGCTACCCGCCATCGGGAAGTAAATCGGGGGGACAGCCAATATTACACGCTCTTTAATAGACATGGAATATAAATTATACATAGACATATTGCACATATACCTAAGCTGTTGATAGTAGCATTATCTGGTCTTCTTGTGACCATGGTCAATATAACTTGATGTTGAAGTTTGTCAAACTGGTATTTTGGTATCAATCTATGCGTAAATTTGGCACGTTTCTGTCTAGTAAATCATATATCGGATAAGCGAGAAGCTGTGGTAGCCTAGTGGGAGAACGTCCGCCTTCCAATCAGAAGGTCGTGAGTTCAAATCCCAGTGCGGGCACGTACCAATGTGTTTCTGTAAAAACATATGTACGTAATTGTCACTCGCTTTTCGGTGAATGAAGGAAAACATCGTGAGGAAACCCACATACCTACCCGAGAATTATTTCGGAGGTAGATATGTTATCCACCAATCCGGACTGGGCCCCCGTGGTGGATTATGGCCTAACCCTCCTCACGAAAGTGAGGAGAGACCCGTGCCCAGCAGTGGGGCGTTATGGGTTGATGATGATGATGATGAAATCATAAATTGTGAGTAAATTAGACCCGTTTTTGTCAAGTAAATATTAAAATAGAAGAATAACGCCATAGAAGCCTTGTATCCTTACCTCAGCCGCGCCCGCGTCCCGCAGCAGCTTTATAATAGGTCCAATAGTATTCCCTCTCACGATGGAGTCGTCGATCAAGACGATCCGTTTCCCCTTCACGTTCTCGGAGAGGGCTCCGAACTTCTTCGCGACGCCGAGCTGGCGCAGCCGCGTGGAGGGCTGGATGAACGTGCGGCCCACGTAGCGGTTCTTGCAGAGCACCTCCATGAAGGGGATGCCGGACTGTGGACGAGAGGTTAAAGTGTTGATAATGGAAGTTTTGAAGGGAACATTGAAAAAGTGTCGTTGATGTTGCATTTTTTATGGAGCTTGTGGTTTTGTTTGTTCAGACAAGTTTCAGAATCGAGACTTGACATCTGGCTGGATGGGACTCAAAATTTTGATCATTTTAAACCCGGCATACACGTCCGATATGGTTTCCGATTATCTGATCAGACTATCGGATCGTACGCCTTAACGCTGCTTCCGATTCGGACGTCTCACTATCGTATCGCATGTGTATTGAGTGTTCAAAGAAATGTATGGACCGATTGCCTTCCTGTTGTCGGTAGTATCGGATGGAAGATGGAAAAATCGGACGTATATTGCAGGTCTTTACATATTTTTTTAAATACTGTAAGTATATTCCATCTATCTCTGAAACTCCTCTTCCCCGACTTTTAAAGAGCCTCACATTATAGTTGCGCAAAAAAAAAATTGTAGCTTAGATGCCAGATGCCACATTCTGCAGGTCTATTCCAGAAACATCATGAAGAGAAGTTTACCCGAATTATGATTATGGGTGAGTTCCGTCGCGATGCGATATCGAGATGCACATTGGTAAAATGTCGATGGTGGAATGAGTTTAACACCTTCACTGCTAAAATCGGATCTGTTGTGTTTTTCATAACTTGCCGCGAGTGCGGGAGAAGACAACTGTTGTGTTTGTTGTGTGGGAAAACAGTTGGGAGAGCCGCACCCCTGGCTTGACAAGAAAATCGGTTCAGCAGTGAAAGTGTAAGTTTTTTTTCTGTCATCTTTCCACCTGTCCGTGTGCACGCACCTGCCGTGCGTATCCGTGCGCGGCGGCCGTGCCCGACTCCGGCACGGACGACACGATGTCGGCGTCCACGGGAGACTCCCGCGCCAGCATGCGGCCGCACTGCATCCGCGCCGAGTACACCATCTGACCTGTAGGATGAAACCTTAGCATTTACACCCATCCGCATTCAGATAGTGGGCAATCCACCACGCAAGCACAACATTTACTTGTAGGTAAAAGAGAACTGATACCAAATTCCATTCGGGATGACGACCCCTGGAACGCGGCCGAGCGCCTCACCTTCGAACATGCTGTCGGCGCGCGCGAAGTAGACGTACTCGAAGATGCAGAAGGCCTGCGGGCGGCCCGCGGGGCGCTCCACCACGTCCACGGTGCGGATGCCGTGCCGCGACATCTCCACGATCTCGCCCGGGAGCACCTCGCGCACGTAGCGGGCACCTGGGGCAACATGGTATTATAAAATTTATTTTTGAAGTAAAATTTCTTTACGCTCGCTTGACTTGGGGAATAAGCTGGTGAATGCGTTACGAAAAATGAGATCGGGCGAGGCGAACGGAAGTTGAGAGGGAGATATAAGTTAGTGGAGATAGAAAGAAAGATAGAGAGAGAGTTATGTTTCGTATATTTTTTTAAATATCTATTATGAAAATTATTTTTTGAAAAAAAAAAAATATTTTATGTTTTACTTCTACTATATGTCCCAGCACACGAATCGTTTTTTTTTTATAAGGGAGTGTTCAAGCATGGAATTTTACTATATGGATTTTTATAGTATGGAATTTCTTACTATGTAATTTTACAATTTGGACTTTCAACATGGAATTTTATAGTATTGCATTTTATAATATGGAACTTGACCCACCGATAGAGAGAAATCCACAGGACTCCGATGAGACGACCCACCCCTCTGCTCTGTCTTCCAATCCATTTTTGGCGCAGCCATTCATTAAAACTGCAAAGTATAGAATAGAATAGAAAATCATTGATGTACACCAGTTTACAGAATACACAAGGTACTTACACCAAACACACACACACAATTAAAGGCTAGTCAAAAGGTAAGCCTGGTAATATTAGGAACTCTAGACTAGAAACAACTTTCTTTTTTTTATTAATATGTGTTATTGTGATATTTAACATACGAAAGCGAGCAATGACAGAATTAAAAATACAACCGAATTGAGAAACTACTCCATTTTTTAAGTTGGTTAAAAAAATGGCCACACCAGTTAACGCAGAACATGGCTGCCAATTCTGTTGACACAAACAAATCAAAACTAAATTCGACAGCTCCAAAGTCATTGCTATCCCTTTCGTTTTGATAGCGTTTGAAAGTGACAGCTATATAATTTAGAAGCTGTCAAATTTAATATGGGGTACACAGAATTGACACATCCACTCCACAGATTATAAATTTACATCATGAGTAAAACAAGACACATGCTATGGTTTTAATGACTTGTCAATAAATATGAGTAAGGACACAGTTACAATATTATGTACTTGCATTAAGTTAATGAGAGTTAGTACACCGCACCCAATAAGTTATGTTATGATAATGAAATGGTGTGTGAGTTACCCGCGGCATGCTGCGATGACGACTGTTTGTAGACATCTGAAAAATCATTCCTATATTTAATTATGTTCGTTCAAAAATTTGTTATTTGCAATATACCAATCCGGACTGGGCTGCATCATCATCAACCCACACCGTCCAACTGCTGGACACGGGACTCCCTTCACTTTCGCGAGGAGGGTCAGGCCATCCACGGGGGCCCGGGCCGGATTGGTGGATAACATACCTACCTCCGAAATAATTCTCGGGTAGGTAAGAGGTTTTCCTTCACCGAAAAGCGGCCATTACGTGGATGAGATCGGTACAGGACCAGAAGGAGTGGTGGGGTAAGCCAGAGGACTATATCCAGCAGTGGATCGACGCGAGCTGATATGCTGATGCCGATGGACTGATATGTACTTACAGGAGGAGCCAAGCGGGAGGATCTTGCCGAGGCACAGCGGTCGGTTCCCGTAGGGGTCGCGCACGGCATATATCTTGTCTTTCAGCATTATCACCAGCGAGTAACTTAGAGGAGCCAGCCTGGACAAACAATAACAGGTGAGAGCCGGTGGAGTAGGAATAAAAACGACATTCCCGTAGGGTTTATTGGTGCTATCTCCTCTGACTGACGCAATGGAGTTTCCTTTTCCTGTGCGAGATTCAGGCATGAGTCACCACTTGAGAGGTAAATGTCCTGTTTCAAACTCAAACCATAATTAGTCGATGATATTTGATTAAGGCCTTCTTACCTCATGAGGTGGTTGATTCTGGCTGGCCAGTCAGGGCCGTTCGTCTCGCCCTCCGGCGGGTTCAGGCACAGCGCCTGCGTGATCAGCTCCGAGTCTGAGTGGGTAGACAACCCTACTCCTCTACCCAACACCTGTGGACAAAAAAGAGTTTTACAGGTTTTGCAAAAATCTAAAATGATACGTTTAACAGCATATAAACAATTTGAATGCTGAGCCACGGGTACGGCTCTGCACGCGCCATAGTGTTTTCCCATACAACAAACACAACAGTTGTGTTTTGCAGTACTCGTGGCAAGTTATGAAAAACACGACAGTTGTGTTTTCAGCAGTGAACGTGTTAATGGACGCAATCTTAGCAATAACTCTACTTAGCAATTTATGTTTAACTCAAATTACTCGTTAGTCATTCAGGCTAGATTGTAATTTCAGTGATTTATCGAAAAGATGCAGCATTACGAAACAAATATAGAGTGCGGAATCGTGAAATGGCCGTAGATTAGAGGCGTCTGAAAATAATGGTCCGTTACCGTTTCAAATATTTTAGATATTAGTGAATCCTTAGTTAATGGAAGATTTAAATTTTTAACAAATTATGTAACGGCCTGTTCACACGAGAACGATTCTTGTTTTTTGACCAATCGTTTTTTTTTCACGTAAACGTGACGTAAACGTTTTTTTTTTTACGATAGCAATTCTTTTAAATGCCCATGTTCACACGGTTCACGAATCGCGTATCGTCTTTTAAAAATCACGTACGTTAAAAAACTCGGATGGTGAATATTTTGTGACGGATCCGCTATTATCCTCTATACTAGTTTATTATATTACTCTTTAGACTGAACTCAATCACGAAACAAATGTGAAAATCAATTTAAGTGTTTTTTGACGAATTGTGAAAAAAAAACCATTCCTTATGTAATGTGAACGCCGATGCGTCATGACGTATTGTGTTTTTGGACGAATCCCGTGTGAATACGCCCTAAGGTTTGAATACTCGCCGAGCACAGACGAATAGGCACGAGGACGAATATCTATAGCAGAGTCGACGGATCTAGGCCAACGTGAACACAGGCCCTCGGAAAGTTTGCGCATGCACAGTCACGAAGAAATGTTTTAGTGTGCCTTACCTTTTTCTCAGTAGGTGGGTAATAGTGAGAAATGCCAGGCGACCAACCCTAACTGTCCAAATTCTAACTCGCTACCCAAATACGAATACTTTGACGCTTTCTGCGGCTAACTTCACGGTGGCCTAGATAAATCGACACTACTGTAAGCGAGTGTACGGGCGTGCTCGCTGCTCGGCCGTCCTCGACTCGGTGTCGGTTTTTGACGCGAATCAAACGATTATTTTTTTGAATTTCGCGCGCTGGTTTTTTTAATTATTCGTCATTGTTCAGTTAGAAGTAATAGTGTTGTATTGTTATTGCAATTGATTTGACGAACGAAAACATTTCAGTTTATAGAAGTTTACGAGCCGCCTTTGATATGAGAACCGTATTAAGGAACCCTTAAAATATGTTACACAAATATATAAAAAAAACATTTATGATGCTTGGATCTTTATAATGGCAATTATAAGTCTGGGGAAGTACCATACTTTTGCCAGATATTCATCCGCCAAGCAGTAGTGTGCTAAGATTACTGTGTTCCGGTTTGAACGGCACCCTTTTCCAGCGAAATAACTGGACTTAAGAGACTTTAGAGCCGATGTCTCAGGGTGACGAGCGCAGTGCAGTGCCGCGCAGGATTATGCAATGCAAAGTTTGAGTTGGCACTGTAACTGTTAAGGGCAGGCATAGCGCTTACTTTCAGGTGAACGACTTGCAAAAAAAATTATGCAGATACTAATTGCAGATTTAAGGAAGAAAAAAAGGATTCGCAAATGGTCATCATCTTGAAGTTTTCACTACAAAAAATTTGTGGTACTTAATTAAATGTCAAACTCACGACCTTCTCCTTGGAAGGCAGACATTTTTCCACTAGGCTACCGCCGCTTACCACTACGATTAGGCGAATAAAATCTAATAAAAATAAAAAAAATAAAAAAAAAAAAAAATCTAAATCTAATCTATAATCTTGCAGAAGAGGCCTATCGCTACATCACATGCGCTGGCGCTAAAGGTAGTTAACTGAGCCACTGACCATCTTTCTAAGGCTGCTGCAGTTGACCAGCTCGCCGTTGTGTGCCACCGCTAGGGCTCCGTGCTGGGTGTGCACCACGAACGGCTGGCAGTTCACCTCCTCGGACGCCGCTGACGTGGAATACCTGGACAAGATAAAATACGTAGATAGATTATTAAAATAGACTAACTGAACGCCGCGGTTTCACCCGCGTTGAGAATTAAGAATTTTAAAATAGAATTCATCGTTAAAATATTGTTAAGGACATAGCACGTTCTGGTCGCAAACAAGCGATATAAAATAGACTAACTGCGTCCGCGGTTTAATACATACAACCATAAATTTTCACCCTTCTATCACAAACTCCTATTAATTTATAGCCAAATCAGTTATCCCCCCGCCAGGCGTATGCCGGTGTCACTTCTAACCTAGTAAACAGCACGGAGTAGGAATGAGACTGAACCCGAGTAACATAGGCTATATTTCGTCCCCGTAATCCAGTGGGAACGGGAACTACGCGGGTGAAACCGCGGGGCGCAGCTAGTGATCCTATAAACATCCAGACTCGGAGGAAATACTTGTAGTTTACACAACTTTTTGTCCTGAGCGGGAATCGACCCGCAACCTCACGTTTCACAGTCATCACCCACTACACCACGGAGGCCGTCAAAATTTTACCTAGTATGTCCAATTCCCAGGTTTCCCTTGAGCTTTTTCATAGCTTCATCGTTGAATATATTGTTGATGAGTCCCATGCCCTTGTGGGCATTGTAGGCGCGCGCATTCTTCCCCTCTGACGTCACTATGCCCGCAGATTCTTGGCCTCTGAAAAAAAGTTGATAAGTAGGGCATTAGCGGTGGCCTCTTCTGTTGATAACTGGGTCGTTCACTTGTGTAAGTTGTGTAGGTTATGTCAATGATTGGAGGTTATTTGGGAGGTGACATCGTGGCGAGATTAGAGCGAGCTGATTAACAGGTTGACTGCTGAACCGGTTTTTACATTTAGGCACCGTTACGAGCCGTGTCTGTTTTCCAGCAACGGCGTGCCGTCTGTGTGTCGGCGCTGTAGTAGCGCCGAGTTAAACACACACGTCTGTGTTTCGCCGCACAGCCGGCACGTAAACTGTGCTAAACACTGGTTAAAGAATTTTCTAGATCAGTTCAGTAGATCCAGAGATTATCCCCTACAATCTCACAAACTTAACCTCTATAAAATATCAGTATAGAAAAACATTTCGAATCGCCATCGAGTTATTTGCCGCTTCTTCTCGAATGACTGAACTAACCCTTGAGTCGTTCATGGGGTATATTTTTAACATGGACTTTAGTACACAGTTCCACGAAGACTAATTGCCTTTTACAGTTTTGTTCTATAGAAAACTAGCTGTGCCCCGCGGTTTCACCCGCGTAGTTCCTGTTCCCGCAGGAATATGGGGATAAAATATAGCCTATGTTACTCGCTGTCAATGTAGCTTTCCATTAGAGAAAATTAAGCCGAAACTTTACATATTCCTATACATACTTTCATCCCCTATATTTATTTTACCCCTCAAGGGTAAAGTTTTACGAACTTTGAATGTCAAATTTATTTATATCTAATCAAAAGCCTAAAAAATAAATTTCAAGCTTCTAGCTTCAAAAATGACAATACTTCCATACAAACTTTCATCCCCTATTTCAAACCCTTACAATGCATTTTTGCGATAAAAAGTAGCCTATGTCCTTCCCTAGGCTGTAGACTATTTCTGTACCAAATTTCATTTCAATCGGTTCAGTAGTTCAGGCGTGAAAGGGCAACAGACACGAGTTACTTTCGCATTTATAATATAAGTAAGGATAAGGATGTGCCTCAGAAGAGGCGGTATGGTCTCAGAGAATTTTTGCTGCTATCGAAAGGGGCGAAACAAAAAAAAAGAGTGTGTGTACTTATGTACACGCGTTAGAAGTTATACTTCTTTGGCGTATGGAAAAAAAAAACTAAAATGCAGTAGTGATTAACGATAAATATTAAAAAAAGCAAGAAGCAAGCATTATATAACTTAATTTTTTTACTTTTTTTTCACAATTTCACAGTGAACACAATACCGGTTTGTCTCATGAAATTAACTGAGCAGAGAAATTTCTGTTGAAATTTTTCCTGAATTTTCTTTGCTATAAACCTCACGGAGCGCGATACCTTTCCAACGAATGCAAAACCGTGGAAATCGGTTCGTGCGTTCTAGAGTTATAGCGTCAGGAAGGAAAAAAAAATTCACTCTCATCATTTTTCTCCATCGCGCCAAAAGAAGTATAACTTCAAAAAGGTTGGTTAGTTACCTGTGCTGTAGCGCTACTAATCCTAGACATATGACCTGGCCAACATCCACCTGCGTCGGCCACTCGCCTGTGCCGATCGCGCCGAACACGCCGCACTCGTGGGTCAATCCTGCAACAACAAGATTTGTTTACATTAGTAGCGGGAGGCCTCTTCAGCAAGAGACCGCCCGGGGAAGCACCACACACCTTTGCCAGATATTCATCTGCCAAGGAGTAGTGTGCAAACGTCACTGTGCTCCGGTGTGAAGGGCACTGTTTCCAGCGAAATTACTTTATGTGACGAGACGATGTCTCAGGGTGACGAGCGCAGTGCAGTGCCGCGCAGGATTATGCAATGCAAAGTTTTGGGTGGCACTGTAACTGTTATGGGAACGCGTAGCGCTTACCATCAGGTGAACTACTTGCTCGTCACGTCACTCAGTCAAAAAAAGGGGTATACAGAAGCATTGCTTATCCGTTTTCCGACTGAAGAATAAAGGTCACGATGGCAATTTTTTAAGCCCTCGATTGTCTGGTATTGATATCACATTTTAGTACCGTGTTGTTTATCTTAAATATCATATCTGAAACTTAATGTTGCTGTGACCTCTGCGAGGACCATCGTTAGCAGAGATGATGCTGATAATGGTTGAACTATATTTAATTATTATACGTATTGGTATTATTTAAACCGCTATCAATTCGGTTTGTGGAAAATGATAATTTATTGTTCTCAAATGAGCTGATTTGTCTATTAAACTGGGGTACAATTAATCCGTAAAGAATCGTAAGAAATCTAATGCTGCAACCGGCGTAATAACTAGGAGCTACAATTTATTTGAAGTTGGTAAATTCAATTAGGTATCTATCTACCTGCTGTGCTTAGACATTTCTTGGTTTAGCCACTGTGCTAAGCCAAAGTACGGGCACGGCCGGAGTACAGACAAGGTACGACAAGATATAGGCAGGAACATTTTAGTGATAGAATATTAATCTTTTTTTAGGGTTCCGTACCCAAAGGGTAAAACGGAACCCTATTACTATGACTCCGCTGTCTGTCTGCCTGTCTGTCTGTTTTTCTAATTGCTTTGTGACTGAATAACGAAACAAGCAAGTCGTCAACCTGGTGGTAAGAGCCACGCCTTCCCAAATCTGTTCTGTGGTTACGATTATAATGTTCAATATTGTTCTAACACCGGCATGGTTCACAAACAATTCACATATTATTGTATTGAATCGTACAGTTTCATAATCTTTGTGATTAACTAGTAATAGTTAAGTGGGACATTTCTTATCGTTTTTTTTTTCAATTTCACGTGTCGCGTTACTTATCAAGACTTTTGTAACAAGCCGTATTACTGGCCGTAACCAGCCTATGTTTTATTGTCAGAGATAACCGACCGCTTACCCTTACTAATAAGTAATACTCAGTTATATTGTTAAAGAAATTTTAAACAATATTATGTCTACAATAAGCACTTGTGATTGCTATAATTTAGAACAGCAGTGTTTTGGCCAGAGGTTCTCAGACTGTTTTTCTCATATACCACTTTCGAAATTAAACAGGTTCCGGTGGACCCCTGCAGCGACATTTCTACCATATATTATTTTTGTCACGCCAACGTAGACCCCCGTCTAGTCTCCCGTGGACCCCTGGGGGTCCACCTGGACCCCTTTGGGAACTAAGGGTATAGGCTAGATTGCTAAGCCGCAGTATAAGCACGTTGAGCAACATCTACAATCATATTAGGACATGTAGACTGTTAGACATTTCTCCCGAACCATGCCAGTCTGATTATTATAATTTCATCATCAAATTAACCTTCCCACGGCTGGGCATCTATAGGTCTCTCTTCTACCATGCCGTTCACCTCGGGCCTGTTCCAATCGGATGCAGGTTCGACTTGCGATCTTAATAATTTTGTCTTGTCGCCCTATCTAGCTGGACGACCGCTTGTTCATTAATACGTTTAAAACTCAAATTATTTTTTGCACTTAAGTCTCTATGTATACATAGAGAAAAATAAATCAAACAGTAATGATCTACTAAACTAATGATTAACTAAGTATGGTTTGAGTTTGAAAAAGGACATTTCACTTTTCAAGTGGTGACTGCCTGAATCTCGCACAGGAAAAGGAAACTCCATTAACTCTACCAATGCTTCGGAAATATGCCCGTCAGAGTAGATAACAATTAGAATAACTAAATCGATTAATTTTTTACCTGACTCGACTGCCCCTCTCCCATACCTCTTGCTCCTCACTTTGACCTCGCCTTGTGTCTTGTCGCACTGACAGTTCGACTGACAGCTGTCAGAGTCGTCTCGTAGCCTGTCCATGGCCGGGTCTGTGTCGGTTCTGCCTGCTGGACCACATGGAGAAGGCCCATTGGGACCGTCCATGATTGGTGATCGTTTATGTTTTTTCTGGAATTAATGAGAATTATTTTGTTAATCTTAGATTCATCATCGTCATCGTCATCATCATCATCAAGCGATCACTATCCATCCACTATCCACCCACTACTGAGCCGGGGTCTCACCTCCCTTCCGTGAGGTGGATGCCGGTCTGACCATTTAACCGACTTCAAAAAGGAGAAGGTTCTCAATTCGACTGTAAGTTTTTTGTTTGTTTGTCTAGCTATGCAATAACGTGAATAATTATTATCCAAAAATAGTCGAAGCGGATCTATAAATTACATTCCAAATTAATGCTGTTGGATCGTCTAGCTAGGTCATTAAAAATGGTTGCTATTTTAGTACATAGTTCTTGAACTTATAATAAATTGCGGCAATAGAACTATTATAAGTCTACAATAATTAGTGGGCGTTTGGGAATTAGTTGATCAAGTATATCAACCAATTGTCCACGCAGTAGCGTCATTGGATTATGCAACTTCTGAAATGATGGCATCACCCTCGATAGATTGAGCACAATAAATCTAGCTAGCTAACAGTGGTGTATTATTGATCGAAGCTAACACTGAACTATTCTTTAATATTAATACGTGAAGCAAAAACTTGTGATCTCTTTTTACGCGGATGGAGGAGTATGAAATTTGGCACAGTTACAGTTTATATGGAGTAGAAGTCATCAACAACCCATAACGTCCTACTGCTGGGCACGGGTCTCCCCTCACTTTCGTGAGGAGGATTAGGCCATAATCCACCACGGGGGCCAGATCCGGATTGGTGGATCACATACCCACCTCCGAAATAATTCTCGGGTAGGTATGTAGGTTTCCTCACGATGTTTTCCTTCACCGAAAAGCGAGTGATAATTACGTACATATGTTTTACAAGAAACACATTGGTACGTGCCTGCACTGGGATTTGAACTCACGATCTTCTGCTTGGAAGGCGGACGTTCTCCCACTAGGCTACCACCGCTTTTTCAGGAGTAGAAGAGCAGAAAGCTATTTTTTTTTAAGTTAATAAAACATTACGCACACTACGTTCGATTGACGCACACACATAATCATATGACAGAAAGACACGTAAGAGTTGACACTTTAACATGAAGGTTTATTGAAAGAAGTTTGAAATAAGACTAAGAACTCGGGAGAAAGAGGTAATCATAGAGTATACAAAGGTTTAAAAAGGTTTTTTACTAACTAACATCTAATCACAGGTATCACAGTATACAACGAGGTATGTATTTGTATATAGTCTTAACAACAATCAATCTTAAAATTTAAATGAATTTTGGTCTTATTTTGACCACTGGGCGACCACTAGTCATTGGAATTAGTCCAGTAGGTTTCGAGTTTACTTCTTAGAATTAGCATTTAAACAAACACTCACATTCAACAACGCTTAGAACGTACCTTCGATGGCTTAGGCACAACTTAGCTTGGATTTAATAACGACCATTTGACTATGGCGTGAAACAGAGGAGGCCTATACCCAGAAGTGGATACGGGCTGAATAGATAGAACCACGGAAGGACGTTCACAAATGCAACTCGTAGAATTATACAAAGAAATTCGGTAAATTTAATATTAGAATTTGTTTTTTTGCGACAGTATTAAAACTTGTAATGTGAAGGTTGTTTGCTAGCCAATGAGAGCATGTTTTTACTAAAGAATACATAAAACACTGAGTCAATTACGACAGTAAGACAACAACTAACTACGACCCTTCACAGTTTATGATTAAATATGTCTACGTAAACACATTTTTGATGTCAACAACATAACAATTGCTCCGATAAACGAGCAAAAGCAAAACATGCGCTAGATTCTGCAAGATGATGAAAAATACGATGTGTTTTTTTTTTCTATTTATTGCGTTGAGACCGTATTGTGATAGCTCTAAATAAATCAGAATTGCGACGTCAAAGGAATAATAATACGCAGTTGTCATAACATTATGCTGAGTTTGACGTCATTTATCGGTTTCTGGAGCGATGGTAGTTTGGTGAAGCTGGGGAGATAAGGATGTGTGCTGTCCTATCAATAGTAATTTTCCTTGAGATTTGTTTGCTCCATTAGCATAAGACGAGAATTCCTTCGTTTCGAGTATAGATTAAATTGAGAAATCCAACGTAGAATAGAATAGAATAGAATAGAAAACTCTTTATTGTACACCAGAAACAAAAATAGACACAGTACAGAAAAATTACAATAGGTAAACAAGGGTAGTACAATGGGACCGCAAACGTAATATGAGAACGTAATGCTCGTAATATGAGAACTGAAATCTTATCTAGTAAACCAAGTAAAAGATACAGAGAAACTTACATGATCTTTACGAATTTTAGAGACAGTATCCTCAAATTTCCGAATTAAACTTAATAGACGCCAAAAATCAAACATCTCTTCAAATTGTTCAACCATTATCAGATCACTTAACATATTTAATAAACAATACTTTAAAATCTGTTTATTACCCTAATAGATGTATCAATCCGGACCGGGCCCCCGTGTTGGATTATGGCCTAACCCTCCTCACGAAAGTGAGGGGAGACCCGTGCCCAGCAGTGGGACGATATGGGTTGATGATGATGATGACCTAAAAGATGTGTCATTAATCTACAGGCCTATGGTTCCTACTATTTCAAAATGAATTGAGAGTATAACATCGAAGGCAATAATGGGCCATCTCAAGCATTATATGACTGTCAGTATGCTTACAGGATTGGATGGTCAACCACAGCAGCAACACATGTTTTTGACGTGACAACGTCTAATAAATCGATGAAAGCCGGCTGCATGCACGAAAAAGTTGACACATTGTCCCGTTACGCTCATTGTACGCTTGCGCCGCATCTATGTTCTTCTCTTCTTGACAGGTTAATTATTCTTGCATTTTAAAATACTGATTACTAGTATAATTTCAAGTATTTATTCTTTTATTATTAACAAATGATTCAATTTTATTCATAAAAGTATGCAATCATTTCATCAATGTTTTTTATGACGTTGTCACGTTAAAATATCGCCCGTAAACCAACTTTTTTAGATAAGGTTGTTAATTGCTTAGAAAATAAACAGGAAGTGGCAGACATTTTTATGTATTTATTTATTTATTTAATACTTTATTGCACAGATTAACTAACTAGTACAAATGGCGGACTTAACGCTAAGAGCATTTTCATTTGAGCATTTTGTATTGATTTATCAAAGGCCTTCGACTCTGTAGACCATCAATAATAATTGCTGATCGATAAACTTCGTATTTATAGCATGCGAGGAAAAAGTGAAAGATAATTAATATCGTTTCTGCAAGATCGACAGCAATCAGTAGAAGTAAAAATAAACGGAAGCATATTAATATCTAACCCGCAGAAACTAAACATTGGACTACCACAAGAGTCTTCTTTAGTAAAGAGTTTCTTTTTCTTTTGTTTCTTTTCGTCTTATTATCGTTGAAGGTCTAAACCTTAGTTTGATATGGCTCATCTGAAGATAAAAGGAGATCTCATTTTGTATGCGGACGACACAACGGTTATTTTTTTCCGGTGATACCGTGAATAAGTTGTATGATATGTTAATCAAATTTTAACTCGTCGAATGTCTCAATTGTTTGGAATATTGCGTGACACTCTGGGAGACAATGTTGAAAATTGGATAAAAAACTCACCAAGCTCGCTGTCTTTATTACAGCTGTCCAAATGGCTACTCCAAACAGTGCGTCAACAATCTAATAAATAACAACCTTATCATGGAGCAGGACCCAAAATAACTGACGAAACGAACGCCAAATAGTCACAAGTTGTTTGGACCGTTTTGATAGTGAAATGTAAACACAATCTAGCAATTGTTGGCCGCTGTGTCGTCAGAGCCGCAGGGGGTCAGATATCGTTTGACACTGGGGTACATTTCCACAAGGGGGTCGGAACAAACAACCGAATGATAACGCCTGCATATCGACATTTGCAATAATTGCACCAATTATCTAGCCAATAGTGTGATATTTATAGCTGAGAATACCTAACTCGCGTATTTTTATAACTGTCTTTATACGAAAGCTACCTACGGCTTTGGCTTATCAATTACGATAAGTATGCCGAATTCAATTGCGATTCGCAATACTTAGAAGCTTATTAGAGAAAAGAGTTTTTATGAGAAATTGAATAGGCTTGTAGTTGACACTTTTCTGATAACCTGATGGCAAGTAATCCACCAATCGGGACGGGCCCCCGTGCTGGATTATGGCCTAATCCTCCTCACGAAAGTGAGGGGAGCCCCGTACTCAGCAGTGGGCCGATATGGGTTGAATGTTAGTGACGATTATAGAAATGTGATCACGGACATGGTTATAATCATGAAGAGTGATATCTTGCCTACTAGGCCGGGAGCCGAGTTGGTTCACTTTACACCATTACCGAGTGTGAGGTCATAATATCAAGCCACTACACCATTATTAAAGATACGCTAGTCTGACATTACGTTAACCAATACTTGGTGTGTCGTTGTATGCATGTAAGGTTATTTGAATTACAATGTAGGTACCTAGTTGTAACCAGCCAACGGCTGCGTTACTTTCCCTGATTACAAAACAGTATCAGTGTCGGATCTTGGTCAGACAGACCATAGGTTTCTAATAAACAAGCGGCGCATGGAGCAATACTTAATTGAATAAGTTATATAATGCTGATGACGAAATGTGGATCGCCGTTGACTAATCGCAATAGGCGAAGGGTTCAAACTCCCGTCCGTAGTAATTTGACAGAATATTTATTAATGAAGAAATGCTGGCAATCAGTAATTTAAAAAAGCACGAGGGAACCTACGACAGTAAAAAATAGTAAATATTATAGTTATTCATTATAAACTATGTTTTTGTTGCTTTCAAATGAACAATAATGGAATTTGCATTGTAAATTTACAAACATTAGAAATAGTTTGTTGCTTTTTGTCTTACAAAAACATATTTGTATTTATGTAGAACGATACTAAGCTCATTTTTGGGCTTAGCATCTGCTAAGCCAAGCTTAGTGTCATCTTTTTATAGAATGATACTAAGCATATTCTTTGGCATAGCATCTACTAGGCCAAGCTTAGTATAGAACGATACTAAGCTCATCGTTTGGCATAGCATAAAGATGAGACTAAGCTTGGCATAGCAGATGCTATGCCAAGCTTAGTCTCATCTTTATGCTTTAATCTTTATATATAACGATACTAAGTCCATGCTTTGGCATCTGTTAAGCTAGGCCTTAGTGTCATATTTTCATCAAGTTCGATTCTCATATTACCTATTCTACCATTTGGCACTTCTTGTAGGTAGGTACTAATCATTGACATTACATAGTTACTACTATGTTTTTATTATAGAGCTGGGATTATAGTATTAACATAAAGTCTAGAATTCTAGATCCATTGAGAGTCAGGCACCTAACTGGGCCAATGACGTTTTAGTAATTAGCGATTGCCGTGCCTGGTCACAAGTTCGCAGGCGCGCCACTAGTCGAGTTTACGATTCAATCACTATTTAATTGACCGACTCCGCAAATAGTAGCGAACTATTATGCACCTTTCAGCACAATTGGTTAGACCTAGCACTGGATGGAGTGGATAAGTATGCCTGGAATGTAATGGAGAGACCTTTGCCCAGCGGCGGGTCACAATATGTCGAAATTTAAAAAAAAACATCCCTTTTCTAAAAACTATAGTTTATGAAAGGAAGAATTAGAATTACGAACAGAATTCGATCCTGCACTTGTCTATGACGCCGGTATACTTTAATCGCTAAACTAACGTAGCCGTAAGGCACTTTTCTTACTGATTTATCTAAAGGAAAAGTAATAGTAAATATTTAAAAAATAATTAAGTAAATGAATAAAAGACTTGGTAAAAATTTGTTGAGCTGGCCAGGCACAAAACCATAGAGCTATGGAAAATAAATAAAAAAATTACAGAATATTGTTGAAGCCGATAACAGAGTTAATAATAGTAGTAAATAATGAGGTGGCCTGAATTAATGTTGATCTGAATTTAATGATAATGAGATACAAGAGACAAAGGATAAATAGAGGGAAAAACTTTATTCTTTAACACTTTCACTGCTGAGCCGATTTTCTTGTCTAGCCAGAGTGCGGCTCTGCACACTCCAAAGAGTTTTCCCATACAACAAACACAACAGATGTGTTTACCCGCACTCGCGGCAAGTTTTCAAGAACACGACAGTTGTGTTTTCAGCTCTGAATGTGTTAAGTGGGTATTAAAAAAATACAGCCGGTAACCAAATTTGCTTAACATTTGTTTACTTGTGGTGGTAATCAGTGTGCAATACAATGCAAGGCAATAACACCAAGTCAATACTCTGCTCTACACCAAAGACTAAGTTTCTGTGAAGAAAAATGGTAAATATCATTTATAAATGAAATAAAATTTAAAAGAAATGAATGAATGAATTAAATGTGACAGTTTATGTGGGTATACATGTGTGTTGTGTAACCACATAAAAAAATAGTGTTTTTTCAAAAGATCTGTGATGATGATATATTATTTTCAAAGATTTTAAAAATCAATTTTCAACACTATCCAATAATTTTTTTTTTTTAATTTAGATGTGAGCAAACTTGAGGTCTTTGGAACTAAATAAAAATCTAAACTTTAGTAAGTAGGTAGTTGTTTTTTTAATAGACAGTGTGTTAGTTGAGTATACATGTTTGTGTAAATATTTGTTTATGTTAAATCTCGCAAGTCACTATTGACCCAGCCTCCGTGATTCAATTGAGACATTTTGCATGCCTGTCAAGTTCCGACGACAAAACAATATCATGGTGACAGTGTGCTGATCTGATGATAGGAGCGGAAGGTAGACAATGGAACTTCTTGGTAACTAGCACTAGGCTAAGGCCCTAAGTGTTGGGTGCCAACATACAGTTATAAAACAATTGCACACAATACGGAGGCATGATGGCTTAATGGTGTTTGGGCTGACATTGATCAGCTTGCAGTAACAAATATTTTTTTTAAAGTTAAATCAAGTTAATTAATAAATAAATTAATCAGGAATAATGAGACACCTTTTTTGAAGCATGTTATGGCCTAGTATCACAAACGAGTTTATTTAATTTTAGTATGAATTAAATATGTATCTAAACATTAATTACCATTTTCCATATCAACTACCTACTTACATTCCTCAATGGCCTAACCTATCTAATAAACAAACGGACTTGAAGATTTATATAAAAAACTCATTACGAAATTAGCTTTCTTTTAAAGTAGCCATCATAGGTAAAATCTATCTAAATAAATCCAAAATTGTATTAAAAGTTTGAACGCCACCCATGTGGTGATTTTGGAAAACCACGCCAAAACACGGAGCACCGCTAGGCCTTCGAAATTTAAAAGAAACAAGAACAATTCAAACCTGTCGCACAATGATATAAACACCTGTTACACAACTTTGTTAAAAGTGGAAATAAAAATAAACAGAAAGGCTCACCTGCGCAGGAGTTGACAGATAACTGATTTAAAAGTTATGGTTTAGTTAATAAACAAACTGTGTATCTTTGCAGTAGTTCTCGTTACGAAGCGACAAGTTAATTTAACAAGAAATAAATTGAAGCTGTATTTTAATTTGAATTGACGTTTGACGTTACGAGTGTGAGAGAGATAGATGATTTGACAGTACGTATTTACGATGACTGAATGTTTTTGATACTAGTGAAATAAAATATTAATATGACCCGAGTTTAGCTTTTTGCGACTTTAGTAGCCTAAGGTAATGGTTGATTACGGAAACAAACGTGCATGCATCGTAATGCAACTGACAATCTCTTGAGTGTCGCATGCGCAGTTTTTACAACATAAAATAAAATATTTAATTTAATTATGACATTACCGTCATAATAAATATGAATCACGCGACCGCTGTAAAAATTCATATTTCTTCAGCTACTTTTATTACAAGTGTCAAAATTATTTGTTCCAACTATAAGTTCTTATCAACCCAGCCATGCTTGTTTCTTGTTTGCGGCAAGCGTAGAAGAGCACGTGGGTATTTCACTCAAATGCTGGTTATCAAAACTTTATAAAAGGCCCTCAACGTGCTGTGGATTCATCGCGCGAGCCCCTCTGTGAAGGAAACTCGCCTTTTACTTTATTTTGCGCTGTAAATCGACAGACATGGCCTACCCGAAACAAGGTAATTTTTTTTACACTTTACCATTGTAATTTTGTTGACCATATACTCCAACTAAATTAAAAAGTTTTTGTTTACCATGTCATTTGCGGAATGCTAAATGTACTGTTTTTAGCAGGGTTATTATAGTGTATACAGCGAAAAATGGCCTCATCGGCCTTGAAATTAAATTAGACCCTGCCTGCCAATGATTTATTTGCTTAATTTTTTATTAACTTTTGATTTCAATATTTTTTATGACCATTCAACAGTTTTATTTACCTACCGGACTACTTTATGGACTAACTATTATTTATAGGTCTTAAAAAAATAACAGAGTAAGAGTAGGAAGTGTTATTACTAGGACCTAGCTACTTAAAGTACGTAGGTACCAAACCGGCCTATTATTAATATTAGTACTCAAATAATTTACTGTTTAGATATTGTTGTCTATGTAATGTTGATACCCTAAATAGGAAAATAATCAAGCGCGGGCCAAGGCCATAGGGGGTCAAAGTCAAACGTTGTGATAATATTTATTGCTTATCTCATTTATCACTATGGCAACACAGTATTACCTTTTCTGCAAGGGCTGTACTCAGACAAGACAAAGGGGTACAAAAAAGAGTTAATCTCTTTTTCCCCACCAGCTTTGCCCCACCAGTGGGGAAAAAATTCAATATATATGACCTTTCTCCCCACCCCCTATTGTTTGTAATCATTTTGAATCATTTCATATCTTCATTCAGTCGCTATTTTTTTCAGTTGGTGAGTACAAGCTGGGCGACCTTATCATCGAAGGTAAAACCAAGCAGGTGTTTAACCTCAAAGATGACTCTGGCCTCTGCCTGCTCCTTAATAAGGATAGGATCACCGCCGGAGATGGCGTCAAAGCACACGACTTGGAGGGAAAGGCCGCCATTTCTAATCAAACCAACGCTAAAGTGTTCGAAATATTAAAAGCCGCTGGTGAGTAAAACTGCTTAGTTATTATTTAATAATTATTATTTCGCTACTACGATCAAAAAATATATTTTAGTGGCAATTTTTTATACTACTAGAGTATTACTACGAGACTAGTTTCGAAGGTTTCAATAACAACGTAGGTACCAGTCTCTTGTAATATAGTTCAATAATTTCATTCAACCATCAACTGTTTTTCTGACCCATACTTGACCCTAATGAACAAACAACAAACAGTTAATCGCGATGTATTATGAAATGTCTATTATAAGGTCACGTCATTTTTGCTTCAATAATAATAAAATAATGGTCATAAAGTGACCAATGTACCTATTGCGTCCGATAAAGTTAATTGCAATATTTTTTTATCGAGAAATGAATGTCTTTTTACAAGATTTATATGTAACTTGATATAACACATTGAACTTATTACCGCGTCAATATTACATAAAATAAAGGTTTTTTCATAATACAAATAATGATAAGAGGTCATGTAAGGGTAATGACGTGTTTTTTTTATGAATACGTATACTAATGAACGTCTAATATTTGTTGAAATTGATAAGTGGTTCAATCCGAACTTTGTCTTCTTAAAATATTTGCCTTTAAAATATTATATTGATTTCAGGCATCAAAACCGCCTTTGTCAAACTAGCATCTCCGACAGCGTTTGTCTCCAAAAAATGCGACATGATACCAATCGAATGGGTGACGCGGCGCCTGGCCACCGGCTCGTTCCTTAAGAGAAACCCTGGGGTTCCCGAGGGATTCCGCTTCACGCCGCCCAAACAGGAGACCTTCTTCAAAGATGATGCTAACCATGACCCCCAATGGTCAGAGGAGCAGATTGTTTGCGCCAAGTGGACGATCAATGGGCTGAGTATTGGTAAGTTTACTTTTTCAAGGGCGAAGATGTCCCGGGCGGACTCTATTTTTACATCATAATTAATCAATATTTTTTTAATACGTCCTGATTTCAGCATCTGTGTACGTGCATTATAAAAATATCCGGGTAGATGTTCCTATTTTAGCATAAATTAACATGATTTTTATTATTTGTAGGTCAAGATGAAGTTGATTTCATGAGAAGGTCTACAATTCTTGTGTTCGAAATCCTAGAGAAGGCTTGGGCACTTCGCGACTGCGCTCTCATTGATATGAAAATTGAATTTGGAGTTGACACTGAAGGTAAATTTGTAACAATGATTTCGCTTTTGCGGTTTTCGACTAATCTTGCAGAAGGTTGCTTTGGCTGGTGGCTCATCAGTGGGTAAACTAGCCATTTACCACCTGTCACACAAATAATGAACCAATGTGTTTGATACATTTTTGAATTGAATATTTTAATTCATAGGGAACATTCTTCTGGCCGACGTTATCGACTCAGATTCTTGGAGGTTGTGGCCATCTGGTGACAAAAGACTGATGGTGGACAAACAGGTAAACATTTTATATTCAGTAAGTATGAATCAATCACCAATCCGGACTGGGCCCCCGTGGTGGATTATGGCCTAACCCCTCTTCACGAAAGTGAGGAGAGACCCGTGCCCAGCAGTGGGACGTTATGGGTTGATGATGAAGTATGAAATAGGGAACGCTGCCGTATTATGAGTTTTAGATTTTATAAAAACAGCAGAATCAGACACTTGTATTATGTTCTTTAGCTTGAAAGTCTAGAGGCTTTATCCCGCTATATGACAATTTCATGAATGAGCTTCTTCTTCGTATTGATGTTTTAACCTGTAATGGGGTATTTTGGGTGAAATATTGTGGTGACAGGATAAGCCAGCTTTTGTTAAACATTATAATTTATTAGGTATACAGAAACCTCACTACAGTGACTGCAGCGGACCTGGACACAGTGAAGCGCAATTTCAATTGGATCAAAGATCAGCTCGACCACCTTAAACCCACGATACACCACAAGGTTGTTATATTTATGGGTTCTCCAGCTGATCAAGAGCACTGCCAGAAGATTGCTAAAGGTAACCACATACAATTATAATGATAGTAGGTAATTCACAAATGTTGGCAAGTACCGTACTTTTGAAAGTGCTGAGACAAGCAAATCGTTTGCCTCTATAGTAAGTGTTATGTCTGTCTATATTATCAAGTCCAGTGCTAGTGCTACCCTTAACTTTGGTTCGCAAACTGCTACGACCTCGTCATGTTTCATCGCTTGCACCAAGTCTAGGTTTGATTTTTAATTTGTTGTATTAGGATTTGAGATTAGAATTACATCCGGATCTATTATTCCTTTCTGTAAATAACAAGAATATAACTCACATTCATTTGATTGCACATCATAATGAGTGCGACGCTTTGTAAACGCATTTGCACCCTACAGCCGCCCGCGAGCTCGGCCTCGACGTGGACCTCCGCGTGACCTCAGCCCACAAGGCAACTGAGGAAACTCTCCGCATCATGCAGCAATACGAGGACACGCACGGAGCGCTGGTTTTCATCGCTGTCGCTGGCCGGTCCAACGGGCTCGGGCCCGTGCTGTCCGGGAATACCTCTTACCCTGTCATCAACTGCCCACCACCCTCGGACAAGCTTGTTCAGGTACTTGTAATAGTAATTAATGTGTTACGTTATGCTCTGCTTTGGAATACAGTCCTTACTAACAAATATTTTTACTATTATAAAATCTCAAAAAGATTACTTTTTAATATTTTTTAATCTCATTAGTGTCGCACATACAATATTAATAAAAGAAAACAAAGCATTTCACCAGTATAATTCTCTATGTCGGAGTAAAAAATAACCGCCACTGCAACCCCAGTGGTTGCAGTGGCGGTTATTTTTTACCGTGTCTTGTGTGTTACTAATGTGAGGTCTTCATCCAAGATATTGGGCCATAAATGTTTTACAAAATCAAAAATTTTAAATTTCGTTTCAGGACATCTGGTCATCCCTCTCAGTCCCGTCCGGGCTGGGCTGCGCGACGGTTATCTACCCTGACAGTGCTGCATTAATGGCAGCTCAGATCATCGGCCTACAAGATTATCTCGTGTGGGCGCGCCTGCGCGTTAAGCAGCTCGACATGGCTGCCTCTCTGAGACAAGCTGATAAGAAACTCAGAAACCTTACTGTGTAAAAACAGCAATCTTAAAAAAATGGGACAAAAATGCCCATTGAGTCTTGAATATTTAGTTCCGTAATTACCGATCTTGTAGTATGTTAAAAGCATGTACGAGCGTTCTGTATTTTACTTGCAATTCGGAGTGTTTGTGCCATAGAAAAAATATATACCTTTCAATACGATTGATTCGTAAGAAGCACAAAGTCATAATCACAAGTTTGTTATTCCAGAACTCAGTTTAGATTTTATCGTACGAACTGGATATAATTAAAACTGTTACTGTCAACATTCCTTTTTAAAATAAACTTTTAAGAAATATACGTCTATTTATTAATATTCCCACTTTAATCACTAGGCACTCTAGGCAGGCATATAATAAAAATTGGAAGGGGTAGAAATTGATTTTTAGTGAAATCATATTGTTTCTATGAGACAAACTTTATTAACATTGCTTACAATTCACAATTGATCGCGTGTTTTAATTATAATTTTTCAAACGCAACCGTCCTTTCATACCCCATCCATGGTACCGTTAAACGTTTAACGCAACCTTATTGGAAGTCACATTAAAAGTTTTACTTCAAAAAATTCTAATAATACTATATCGTTACTTATAATCTAGTCTTAATTGCTTTTCGCACGTATGTAAGTGCATCGAATAATCGACACCTTCCCAGTGTATCACAAGGTCACTAGTGTTATGTTACCATTATTACTAATTAGTTATTTACTCTTGTAAATTATGTGCAGATTTCGTCGCTTAGTGTTTCGGGGGGCACGTTAACTATTGTTATGCCACGTTAGAGGCCTTAGGGCAACCTGACAAACTGACGGCAGAGGCCACCACCAACCACCTCATTCGACAAACAAACAACATTTAACCCGTCCCTGGGGCATGCCGATATTTTTAACTCGAGTTTGATCGAGTCTCGGATCGAGTTAGCGTGTCATTTCTAAACTGACTTTTTAGTCAATAGCAACACTGAATCAAAAAATGTCAGTGTCAGCAATTTTGCAAAGGTGCCGTGTAAATGTGTGTAGTGGAGTTTTAGCTGGAAAATTTACGTTTAGATCTATATTTACGCAAAAAATGGCAGAGAAATCGGCAGACTACTCATCTGCCAATGGCTTTGAGAGTAAAACTCCCTTCTTGATCGGCGTGGCAGGCGGCACAGCCAGCGGAAAGGTGAGCATGACTTTAGCTCAATCTGGGGCCTGAAATTTTATTGATTTTAATTCCTGAAACGAAATTACGTAAGCGACCCTTACTTATGTTGGTTTTATTCGGCACGGTGAAGGTCAGAGTCGTGGGAATGAAAGCAATAAGTTGATAAGCATAATGTTTGCCTAACCTATGAGATTGTACCTCACTGTATGAATTTGACAACAAAATTGTATGGCCAGTAACAACTAGAGTTGTGGTACTCCTGTAAAAATGCAGCGTCAGTTGTTATGAGTGTTATGAGCAACACTATCAGCTAATACAATCAATAATATTATGTTGATTGTTGCTGTTGCAATTCTTATCAATATTGGTCTGTTAAAAATTCACTCATTGCACTCCCCATTTGCAGTCAACAGTATGCCAAAGGATCATGGAAAAGCTGGGCCAGCAGCACAAGGAACAAACTGAACGGAGAGTGGTCTGCATCAGCCAGGACTCATTCTATCGCACACTGACACCTACAGAGAGGCTTCGAGCTGAACGTGGCCAGTTCAACTTCGACCATCCTGATGCATTTGATGATAAGAAACTGCTTGCGGTATTGAAAAGTATTCTTGCGGGAAAGAAAGTTGACGTACCAGAGTATGACTACATCACAAATTCTATCAGGTGTGTTATTTATTGTAAGTTTTTTGTAGATTTCTTGTTGCCGCCATCCAGGCTGTCGGTCAAATTACATTGTGAAGGTATATGCAATATGAATCAGTGGATACATTACGGATTAATTGGACTAGGTGTATAGAAGAAGTGGACACCGATATCCAACAGTGATGGAAGATAATGATAGATTATGTTTAAGATTTTCAGAGAAGAAGATAAATGGGTATGGAATTTAATATGTATTCCCCATATCAGTGCAAAATCAGAAACTATACAAGCAAAGACCCTAGACTCAGCCTCTAGTTGTGGTTCACTCAAATATTTTCCCTGAGCAGCAATAGAACTTGGAACCTCACACTTCCCAGCCATCTTATCATCAACACCATGGAGGCTGTAATTATATTAGTATTTAGGACCTTTTATCTACATTTTCTTAGAGTATGTTTTCCCTTGGCAGCCCACACAGGTCACACACAATCTACCCGGCTGATGTGGTGCTCATTGAAGGCA
Organism: Campaea margaritaria; assembly: GCA_912999815.1. Lineage (NCBI taxonomy): Eukaryota > Metazoa > Arthropoda > Insecta > Lepidoptera > Geometridae > Campaea > Campaea margaritaria. The sequence goes on from OU538791.1 coordinate 12,289,959, forward strand.
TCCTGGTATTCTACTTCCCTGAAGTGAGGGAGCTGTTCCACATGAAACTGTTTGTCGACACTGACTCCGACACCCGGCTAGCGAGACGAGGTAGGTGCCTGTACTTATAGCCTGGAAGTGGACCATGCCATGGCCAGATACCCATCCCCCAAGGAGTAATAAACATTACTGTGTTCCAGTTTGCTGGGCAGTGTACCCAGTCCATGTGAAATTTTTTTTAATTTGTTTTTGAAATAATGCCTTTAAAGTTTTCTTTAATGTGCAAGAATTGAAGCTAATGATATAAAAACAAAAAAAAAATTAATTTTCAGTTCTCTCCAAAACTGCCCAAGAAGTTTCAGTAATGTGCAAATTGTGTGAAGACAAAACTTTTATTAATTATAATATTCTTCCCCAGTCCCTCGTGACATCATGGAGCGTGGAAGAGATCTGGAGCAAGTACTCAACCAGTACATGAACTTTGTGAAGCCGGCGTTTGAAGAGTTTTGCCTTCCTGTAAGTTGATTGCATCATTCGTAATCATCATCATCATCATCAACCCACTTCTGAGCATGTGTTTCGCCTCACCTCACCCTGAGACATCTGCAAAAGTAATTGAATTAATTTCGTTATCATTATTAATTGTGACGTTGCTACGATTGCTGCTTTCCGCTGGGATCGTGGCACGTGAAAAGATGTAGTCTCTGCCTATCCCAACAGGAGAAATGCGTGACTCTATGTATTATTGACTAGCAGGGTCCGGCCATTTCACTCGCATACATTAATATCCCGCAGCAACCATTGATTTTTACGCAATAAAAAGTTTCTTGTGTTCTCTTCCAGGACTTAAAATAGCTATATATGCCAAATTTCATCAAAATCTGTTGAGTCGTTGCGCAGTGAAGAGGGAACAAACACACTTACACAAACTTACACATTTATTATATTAGTGTGATGAGGTCATAATTGAAATGTGTTTTTTTTTTTCTTGTAGACAAAGAAATTTGCTGATGTGATCATACCAAGAGGCGCAGACAATTTGGGTAAGTTAATTTGGCATATTATGTACTAATTACATTACAAATAAGGTGCATTATATAATACACACATACTTGGCATATTTGGCACTCCCTGTATCTAGGGAACGAGAAACAGCCCCACAAACATTGATTGTGGTGGTTCACAAATATATTATCCCTGTGCGGGAATCGACACCGCAACCACTGAATTCTCAATCGGTTCTTCGCCAGCTGATGCCATGGTGGTCGTCAATAGCTATATTCTGCTCATTTCAGGGGCAAATTGGTTGTGAGTTGCTTCAGTAATTTGGGGATTGCGTCATTCCATTTATTTCTATTGTTTGGTGCTGGCTGGTTCGACCAGAACTATTTATGACTTGCTTTTATAGTCGCCACAAGCGACATCATGTGATTTAACAACCAATTTAAATCAATCAGAAAGACATTTTAAAGATCTATGTTATGACTAGCAGCGTTACGCTGTTTCACCCGTGTAGTCTAATATCTCTCGGAAACCGGGATTAACACCTCCAGTGCTGAAAACACAACTGTTGTGTTTGCTGTATGGGAAAACAATGTGGAGTGTGCAGAGCCGCCCCCGTGGCTAGACAAGAAAATCGGCTCAGCAGTGAAGGTGTTAAAAGTATTCCATGTTCTGTTCCAGGAACTCCAATAGTAGGAATCTGTAGATCATATTTCATCAAAAGGCTTTCAGCCGTTTCGATGTGAAGAGGGACCAAACACAACCCACACAAAACTTAAAAATAAACTTAGTCTCCAGATACTTTAGGTCCATGAATAGAACATAGGACACTTTTTATCTCGAAAAGTTGACGGTTCCTGTGGGATATTAGTTAACGCGGGTGAAACCGCGGGGCGCTGCTAGTTAATAATGAGATTTTTGAGAAATATACCTAACAGTTTTTATGCTAGGAAAAACAAATAAGAAACAATTGACTACACTTACATTTTATATAACTATGTACACATAAGAATGTAAAACGAACAAATAAAAATTTAAAAAACTGTAAGAATTTTGACGGAAGGGCAAGTGCCCAGAATAAAATAGAATAGAAAACTCTTTATTGTACACCAGTGACAAAAATAAACAGTACAGAAAAATGCTGATCTTTTGACCTAAATAGGAGGCAGCATTCTAGTCCCGGGTTGGAATAGTCATTATAATGCCTAATTATATTATAAAAGCAACTGTGATTATAGTAATTACAAAATCATGTGTCGGCATGTTTTGTTAATGTTTTTTACTGTCCATCCAAAGGTTGTCTGGAAGAAATCGCTTTCAGCGATAAGACCACCCATTGTACTACCCTTGTTTACCTATTGTAATTTTTCTGTACTGTGTTTAATTTTGTTTCTGGTGTACAATAAAGAGTTTTTCTATTCTATTCTATTCTATTCATGACTATGCCTTAAACTTTGTGTTCGGACTCATTGAATTTGTTAAATCATTTTTTTTTTATCAAGCGAATATTTTAAAGTACCATACAACTCTTTAACCTTTACAACTGGAACAAATAACATTTATTCAGTACATAATAGATTTAAGCTGGGTCTACACTACAGCACGAATAGCTGCGAACGCAAGAGTGGATGGGTGTGCGGCATTTTATTCGTCATTTTGTGGTTTCCAATTGGCGGAATAGTACGTGCCGCGAATGTTTAGTCGAATTCATCGTACCTAGTATGATACATTTTCATAAAACTTAAAACAGCTAAACAAATTTAAAAAAAATCTAGATGTTGCGCCCCCACATTAAATTAAGGTCATACAACAACAATTAATTAAAAAAACCGGCCAAGTGCGAGTCGTATTCGCGCACGAAGGGTTCCGTAAAATTATCTTTAAAAACGGCAAAATTATTTTTAAAGTGAATATATTTTATAACTAAATATTCTGTGAATATTTCAAGCGTTCAAGCTACTTGTTGCCGTTATCAATATCGAGCAAAAAATCACGTTTGTTGTATGGGAGCCCCCTTAAATATTTATTTTATTCTATTTCTGAGTATTTGTTGTTATAGCGGAAACATAAATACATCACCTGTGAAACTTTTAACTGTCTCACTATCACGGTTCATGAGATACAGCCTGGTGACGGACAGACAGACACACAGCGAAGTCTTAGTAATAGGGTACCGTTTTACCCGTTGGGTACGGAACCCTAAAAAGCGTAATTTTTATTACGGTATTTCCCGATTTGTAAGGAGATTCCAAGTCCAAGGTAAGTAGCACGAGGTCATAGCCACTGCAACGAATTAGCCCTCCCCCCTCCCCCCCAGCCCAAACTTGCAGCGGCTATGGCCTTGTAGCTGCTAAACGCGACCGTACCGTCCCGTGTTCAAAGTCCGTTTTCCCTTGTTGCAGTGGCTATTGACCTAATCGTGCACCACATATGGGACATAATGTACAAGAAGAGGTCGTCGCCCCCTGTGAAGGTTGCCAATGGAACTTGCAACGGGACGCACCACGAGCTAGAAGAGACCAACGGAAGGAGGCTGTCGGGAAGTTCCGAGGACACACTCAGCCGGTAGTGGCTGTTGTAATGTAAGCTGCGTTGACACAAGTAAAGTCTACTTGGACAAAGTACCTTTGATAAAGGTTGACACATAATCCTAATTCTCTTTGATAAAATTCAAACAGTTGATTTTTCACAAATTTATAAAGCCTGGGTTAGCACTATATACACTATACAGGGTGGAAAAGTACATTAAATATTGAAGATAGTAATGTTTTCATAAAGAAATTATGGTATTGTTTTTAAAAATAAGAAAAACTGCATTCACAGATACTTTTTAAAAGCTTACCTGACCCGGCTATCAAACCAATTAAAAATACGAAAATTCAAACATTCACTTAACACGTTCACTGCTGAAAACACAACTGTTGTGTTTGTTGTATGGTAAAACACTATGGCGCGTGCAGAGCCTCACGCGTGGCTAGACAAGCAAACCGGCTCAGCAGTCAAAGTGTTTAAATAGACATTCTTACAATTGAAGGAAGACCATGAAATTGTAACAATTCGTCATCCAAGAGAACTAAAACGCTAACGTTCAAGTGAGCTTTGACCACTGTCGCCACGGACAAAGTAGTCATCAAACGCACTCGTCCAAGTGGAGATTGATTGTGTCGACGCGGCTCTAGCGAGGCTTTTGTGACTTATATTTATTGTTGATGCAATGTGTGTGTTGCCATAGTGTTGTGTGAAATTCACACACATACACTGAACTTATATTAGATACTAGGGGCTCCCAAAGTCCCTACTTCGCTATGGCATTAGATAAAGTTATCGTTTGTCGGTATTATTAGGTTTGTAGTTTTGTTCTTAAAGTGGATGTGGGCTGAAATGAAAAATGACGAGAAAAATGTAAACATGAACCTACTTAATTGTGTCTACTTGCTTAGAAAATTTCTTTGAGGTACATTATGAAGTTTTATAATGTCATTAGAATGACTACACTGCTGGTTCGGAGTTTAATTCAATGACACAGTTTAATGAACAAACCTCTAGGTTTACCCCCTTGGGCGAGAGTTTGAATTAGATAGATGACAAATCCCAGTAAGTAATATGTCTAACTTTATATTCCTTAGGGGTTTAGATGACATTTGACTGAGTGACTAGACGAGCAATTCGTTCACCTGATGGTAAGCGCTACGTCTGCCCATAACAGCACCGTGCCACCTAGAACTTTGCATTGCATAATCTAGCGCGGCACTGCACTGCGCTCGTCACCCTGAGAAATCGGCTCTAAAGACTCATATGCCCGGTAATTTCGCTGGAAACAGTGCCCTTCAAACCCACTCGTATTTCAGTGAATAAACCTACACGTTTGTCCCCTTGGCTTAGATGACAAACCGCAGTGAAAAATACCTCTGTAACTTTAACCTTCTGGGTTTAAGGGGTGGCGTAGATGACATAACTCTTATATCATTAAATAAACCTCCATGTTTTTCTTCTTTGTTTAGATGACAAAATCTAGTAAACAATACCTCTAACCTTATGCTCCTGATTTACATAATTATTGACTAAGATGACATATTTGAGTTAACAAACCTCTAATCTATCCGCTTGAGTTTGACATTGTTATAGTTAAATGACAAATCCCAGTGAACAATTAATAACTCTAAGTTTAATCCTCCAGAGTTAAGGGTTGCCTTAAATGCCTTATGTCAATGAACAAACCTCTTAAACCCCTGTGCTGTGAAACTTCTTAGCTTTAGATTTGTTAATTTTTAAGCCTAGTTTTGTTAACTTATCTTCTACCATAAGCGGTTATTTAGGAAAATAATTTAACACGTTCACTGCTGAAAACACAACTGTTGTGTTTTTCTAACTTGCCGCGAGTACGGGAAAACACAACTGTTGTGTTAGCGGTACGGGAAAACACAACGGTGTGTGCAGATCCGTAACCGTGGCTAGACAAGAAAATCGGATCAGCAGTCAACGTGTTAAAACATCTTCAGTGTAACTATTCAGTTACAACTTAATTGCAGTCACAAAAGCCACGCATCACCAGCTGATCCATTAATGGACTAGTCACGCCAAACTTCGTGGCCAGTGAGTATGGTCTGATTAAATAATGTTGTTCTTGAAAAATGTATCTTCCAGACAAGCAATAAAATACATATTGGGTCCTGCAACCCGATCCAAATGAACTTAAACTCTATTGTTACTAACTCAGGAGTTATTGTCTTCCGTCTCTATCATCAGATCAGCTTGCTGTCGACATTATATTGTATTGGAACTTCACTGGCATGCAAGTTTAAACTCAATTGAACGAATGAAATTGAATTGAAATCCAAACTTCCATGCTAACTAACACAGTAAGTTAACACGTTGACTGCTGAATCGGTTATTACATTTATGCACCGCTACGGACCGTATGTGTTTTCCAGCAATGGCGTGCCGTCTGTGTGAGCCGCACTATAGTAGCGCCGCGTTAAACACAGACATGTGTGTTTCGCTACATAGCTGGCACGTAAGCTGCGCTAACACAACAGGTGTCTTTCCCGCACCCGCGTGAAGTTATAAAAAACACAACGTCTGTGTTTTCAGCAGTGAACGTGTTTAAAAATTAAAATTTGAAAGATTGTTTTGTACGTTCGTCCAGTTTGGTACATTCACGCTGGCCACAAAGTTTGGCGCAACCTTCATAGTGTCGCCCGGGTACCACAGTTATGTATAAATTTGTTTTGTCTATGTCTCATTTGTTTTTTTTTGTTACCGCACATAATGTACTTGGCGACAAGTTTATTCCCAGAAGTAGTAGTTTAATTTTAGATTTCAAAACTAACTTTTGCTTTGTACAAACAGAATCCTGTATTGTGTACATAGGTACTGTTATAATATAAATGAGAAATGATACGAAAAGTATTTTTGGCACATATATAGTCCGATGGTATTTTTACCCGACTGCCCGATAGGTGGGTTATGTTGTGAATTATGTACTTTGTTATTGTATGTATTTTATTTGTATTAACTGATTTTATATTGACGTCGAGGACATATATATGTAAGTACTTATCGTGCGCGACTAGTACAAGACCCGGCCATCGACATAGCATATCAGGAATTAAAAAGTATACTTCGCTCAAGTCTCTATCACATATTGCACTGACATTCGAATGCACGATAGAAATTGTAACTAAAATATGCAATATTTTATTCTGGATGTGCCATCTCAACTGCCGGGCACTGTATAATGTTTCCTCCTATATTTGACTACGAATGTATTTCCTTATTATGTATTAAGTTCCAACGTTATGCTATAATCCTATTATACTTTACTTTAAAATAAGGCTGACGCTTCAGAAAGCAATATAGAATAAGAAAAAAAAATGGTGAATATTTTAAGACTAATGGAAAACGTAATTGAGGTACAATTTGTTAAATAGCACTACAGAAATTTAATTCGAAAGAATTGTGCTTATTGTTAAGTATATTTTCATGCCCTAGAATAAGCCATAGGAACTGTAAAGCATTAGTTGAAACCAAAAGAATAAACCAGAAATTAACCGAGGTTAAAAATAGAACAAACGCTTGGTTATGCTTCGTTATCCAATTCAGTGTTTTAATTAGTAAGATGCTATTGATATGTTAAACGTGGTAATTTACGTAAAAATAGTTAATAAGGACGGTCCCATTTGGCCTCAGATGGCGTTGAATATTAAGAAGCTAAGTTAGTTTCATTTTCATTCACGGGCTTGTTACTATGGGTGTTGGCGCTAGTGTCGGCTGTTACTACTTATCGGGTAAGATTAGTTCCGTTTTTATCCACGGGCGTGTTACTATGGGTTCTGGCGCTAGTGTCGACTATTACTAGTTATGGTAGAGTTGGCCGTGTTACCACTGTTTTATGGTATTTTGTAGCTGAAAGATAGGCAATATAGACAATAGGCAAATTAATTGCCTATTATTTTAACCGTAATCATTTTCACTAGTTTCCTACGCTGCACAATATTTTTTATATATATCACAAATTGTTTAGTTGTGTATCCTGCAGTATGCATTTATATGTAAATTATGTTATGGCATGCAATGGTGCAATCTTCTTAATGTATTTAATGTTGTAACTACACTGTTACGCACAATTATCAATATTTGCACGGAATCTACTATATTATGAATAACATATTCAATTAATCTGGTGCTTAAAAGTAAACACATTGTACCGGCAGGCGGTATGTCAGGATTCAGACATTTAAACTTTGGTTAGCATGTATTCTACATGCAAACAGCTTCCAGACGGTGCCAGTGGTTTCTTTTTTTTTTTTCTAAACTAGCGAATCTTCACATAAATTACATATCTAAGTACACTACATAAGTATTTATTACCTATGTATTAATTTTATCTGAACTGTGCTTAATTTCTAAACATCATGTATTGGTCATGTATATTTTGTAACGAATTTAGTATATTTATACGTATATATATCTCGAATTACTGATAAATCCAGAAATAGACTGAATTATTGTTTGCTGGAAAATGTAGAAAATTATGTAGACTGGAACCCTGTAGGGAGGGCTTCCGCATTTGATTAGCATTTATTTTCAAGCCCCAAGTATAAAAGGTAAATTCAATGTCAAGTGTCTGCAGATTGGCCCGATTTGGACGTTCTGACTGAAACTTAGTTACATAAATATAGATTATTTTTGACTTGACGCTAGATGGATAAAACAAGAGCTTCAATACCTCGAAAGGGGCTTTCCTGCTGAGGGGTACCTGGTGTACTACCACCACCAAAAACTAATCTTGTTTCTGGAAACCATGGCTAGGTTTACCTATGGGTATAACAGTTCTATAGTCGATGACCAGTGTCGAGCAAATCTGCCAGCACTAAAATTTATAACACTTCCATAAACTGGAATTTGATCCTCTTTTGTCCGGACCTACAGATCTGAAAATAAAAGCGGGCCAGTGCGAGTTGGACTCGCGCACCGAGGGTTCCGTACCAACTTGTAGGTCTTAAGAAACCATCTAAATTTATTGCTCTAACTTAAAGACAAACTAGGTTAAAGGATAAACGCTATTGCATCAACCGCAAATAATAAGTTTGTAATATTAAATTCGCTTTTTTATGTTATTATATTAAATTACATATTTATGGTTTTCAAACTTTTTTTATTAATAAATAGGTTCACGTTTGACCACTATCTCACCTGATGTGACCTGGTGTTGTTATGGTTTACAAGTGCCGGAAGACATTGCTTCTTGCCAAATTTCATGATTCTAGGTCAACGGGAAGTACCCTATGGTATTGCTTCAATTGTGAATGCAAAAATATGCGACATAAACCGTCATGTCTTTTGATCGCGTTGTTTTACAAGTTTGATTTATTCACAACTTAAAGAGACTGTATACTCGCGTATTTGATATAAATTTCAACTTGGTACCTCTAAGCATTCCTGAAAAAGAAGTGTCTTGACAGACAGACCGACAACAAAGTCATCCTATATGGGTTCTTTTTTTTCCTTTTGAGGTAGGGAACGCTAAAAAAACAAAAAAAAGAAAAACATTTACTTGTTATACAAAATAATTATCACAAACATACTTGCATAACAAAAAAGCATCACAAAGTGCGGGCAAAAGAGGGTCAACCCCATACCTCTCGCTGAGGTGTTAACTTTGGTATACTAAGCAATTTGTCCCAATTTACTTGTAATGTGCACAAATATTACTTCTCTAATGTTTCTTATGATTTTATTGTATTATTTCTTATAGTTCCGGTAAGAAAATGTATTCAACCAATGTTATAAATATATTATAATGAATAAAGTGTTCGCATCCTTATCTTTCTTTCGTTTATGGAATAAAACCATTAAGATAACGCCCCTGATTACCTAGCCCATTGGTAGAACGCTAGCTATAACGATAGATCGGTGCAACTGCATCGGATAACGCACACGAGGGGTTATAATCGGCTCAAAGTACGGTTTATAAAAGGGGATTCGCATACAGATCTTCGGAGATTTTGTCCTCCGCGGACAAAAGTCGTCTCCGCTGGCTTATTGTTACGATCTGGATACTGGCTCTCATGATTGCACCAGCTCAATGACCAGATAAGTTTTAAGAAATATATCCTACGGGATCCCCTTCTAGGCTAAGTAAATTTACCAATTTACCCCCTTCGATCATATCGTCATCTAACACGGGGAGTGACTGGACAAAAATTATGTACTTAGGATTTTTAAGCTAATCCTACTTAATTGAAACCATCCAGAAGTTTAAGGATGAGTGCCTTCTTTATAGGTTTTAGTATACAAGGGGAACTTCAGATTTTTACCGTCAAAAACGCGCTCAGGCTGAACCTGACACTCCCGAGGTGGGTTAGGGTGATTTTTGTTCTGATATTTATTGTGAATTTTTGTCCCCAGTCGCGATAGATCTGATCGTGCAGCACATCTCCGACTACCTGAAGCGCAGCCCGAGCGACAAGGTGGTGGCGCTGGCGCCGCTGGTGGCCTCCACGCCGGGCAGCCCGCAGCGGGTCAAGGCCGGCCGCCCGCACTAACTGCACCACATAAGTAAGTTATTAAAGTACTTACAGGTTTTCTATTTCACGAAGACTGTTCAGATCAGGGTGTAGTACTGACGTGTACCTATAGACAGCAATAGGCCTGCGCAGACGAAGTCCTTTTGTCCGCGGAGGACAAAGATCCCCCGAAGATTTATTAAACAAATCCCTTTTGTACCCTTATACAAAATATCTTGTACTTTAATTCAGTGTTGCGTGCTGTTCAATACAGTTGTAAACGATCTATTTTGACGGGCAAAAAAGTACCATCGAGGACTGTCCCTCGTCTTTTCGTCGTCGTGCCTTTCTTTAAAATTTCTCGGAGATAGAATCAAGTTTTGTGTTTAAAAGTTATCTTCGAACCAACATACATACATACAAACGAACGTATACAACGTCGAGATGTCCAATAACCACCTTTCCCTTCGCTAGGTCGATAATAACACCTTGTTTCTTATACGTTTCAGGTTCAATATCGAGTGAGACAGTGATAACGGCAGATGGCATATGAAGGGATTTCCCAACTGTGGATAGCAAATAGAAACATTATTCATGAGTGTCTTAAAGTTCGGACACACGAGCGCAGGATGGCGAAGATTTAGCGGAGTGGCGCTCTAGTCTTAACTTCACTTGGTAGCGATGCATTGCAATAGCTACCATATATTATATTAGTGTAATGTTGTATTCTAAGGATGAATATGTTACCACAACTCAATAGACAGTAAGATGTATTTATAAGTAGCTAGTAGTTCTAACAAAGCTATTTATTCAATTTTAATCTAATAGTTTGCTAAATATTTGCCGTACTCACAATATTTTAGAACCGCCTAGAAATGGATCGAGATGCCAACGCACACGCCATTTCGACGCCACTCCGCCACGTTTTCGCCATTGAATTTTATTCAATTTAAATTTCGGATTTTGAAATTGAATTCTTACAATACCGACATATCTAACTACTGTGTACCTAATGTAACCGCTCTAGTAACTAGTCAAATTGAAATTTTACACGCTCAATGGCTTTGTACTTATTTCGGCCATTCTTGTATTGAGATGAAAAATTGTGTTCCACGTATTTGAATTACGAATGGTCATATTTCTTGTTTACACCAACCTAGTTGCTAAAACAAGTGAACCAGTATACTATTCTAGGGTTTTTCGTAGCAATTTTCCGTATCTCTATCGCATTCTGCTGCTCGGAAACACTGAAACGTGTGGCCGCATTCCGCCGCACCCAGAGAGCGGTCTCTCTCAAGCGGAAAATGCAAATTAGCCGAACTCGCTTGGTGTAAACTAGATGGCACTACGGTTTGAATATGTTTTAATTAGTGAATTATTAAATTGTTAAGATAACGTAAGTTTGCGTTCAAAATATCGAGATAACGATTAAAACTGACGACGTTACTAGTCACGTATTACGGGAGTGTTAGTAAGGATTTGAGGCTGTTAGATTTTATTCGACTTTTATATGTTTAATCGCGATATTCGCTTGTGTTGTTGATTTTAAATATTTCAATTATTTATTTTAGATTAAGATTACATTTTAAGAGTTTTGCCGTTGGAAGCTAGTTTATCGTTTTTGTGACGTATCTGCTGTTAAGAGGGTGTCTGTAATACCAATATTTAAGGGTAGAGAAATCTCTGTAAATCTCTTTGGTTACAGAGGTGAGGTTGGTGGCAGGCGCCCTAGATTTGTAGGTCGGATATCCTGACGGAATATAATGGCGAAAATTTGTTACTGCCCTTATTCTGTCATAGAGATCGTTTTTGAAGGCGCAGACGACGACGTAGCTTCAAGCGTGTAGTATGCACAGCTCTGGGTAACCATTAGCAAGCGGTACACGTATGTATGTAAGGCTGTGATTGGTTAAACGGCTACAGCGCTCTAATAACGTGCGAATCGTCGTTTATAGATAGTCTATTGTTGACAAATTAGAAGAACTCTCTATTTTGTTATTTGCGCAAATTACTTTAAATGTTTTATTGCTTCACACGAACGAACATGCCTGAATTTGTTAATTAGATTCCTATTTGTTTCTATGAGATGATGTTATGCTGACACATGACTCCTGTTTTATAATTGTACCAAAGAATGTACTTAGTTATTTAATTTTAGTGGAATTTTAATTGTATTGTTCAATTTCAATTTGTAGTTAATGGTTGTGTTCCTGAGTTATTTAGAGATTCGTTTAAAATGTTTACTGTGATGTGGCCACACTGCCCAGGCTTCGGTAAACATTCGTGTTGCACATTGTCAAGTGTTGCCAACACATATTAGAAATAAAAGTTTGTTGTTCGAATTTTGACAGTGTGGTCGCAGCATTATATTGTTTTATGACACTGCTAAAATAGTCTTCTGAAATAATTATTAATCAATGAATTCGATTATTGATTTTTTTAAAGTTAAATATGGCCACTTCCATATTAATTGTCATTTTAAATGTACCAAAAGTTATTGGAATTGATATATTATTTTATTTTACCTGATAGTAACAAAGTTTATCTCATAAAATAATTGTTAGAATAAATGTATAAATTCCTAATAATCTCTGTAAGGAAGGGTGTTACTACATTCGGTTTTTGTCGATTTTCCAAATATTGTTACGTTTAACAAAAAACAACTGACTACTTAGTAATATCACGTTAAACTAATGCCATTTAAAGAGCTGCTTAATAAGAGCTAACAATCGACCATAGTACTGCAAATGTAGTAGCACCTTTATAACAGTACCTAACTAGTTTTGCACATACATATGTACATAGCTAAATAGTAACTTTAATTTTTAAGCCACAAAATACTGTACTAGATGTTATAACAATGCACACACTTATTATAATGACGATAGAGTCGCGAATTGGGAGGGTTGGTTGCGTGACAGAAAACATAGTATGTAGTACCACATGGTACATACAGAATGGACAATCTCCACCCCCCTTCCCCGTATCTCTGCCCGCAATCGTAAGGCAGTCAATATTACATGCCATAATAAGCCGTAATACACTTGCATTACGAATTATTATGAACCTTCGTGTTTTCTTATATGGGTGAATAACGAGACGGGCAAGTCGTTCACCTAATGGTTAGCGCTACGCCTGCTCATAACAGTTACAGTGCCACCCAGAACTTTCAATTGCATATTCTTGCGCGGCACTGCACTGCGCTCGTCACCCTGAGACATTGGTTCTAAAGTCACATATGCCCGATAACATAATCCTTACAATTATCTTGTTTTCTATACATACATTTTGTGCGGAATTAGTACAATAGATATTTGTTTATTATGGTACAAGCAGATTACATATTAGTAGCTAACTAGGAACGCCTTGGGGCTCCTTTCCCAATTCACGGCCTAATTTTTAAGGTTTTTTATATCAATCTCACACTTTTACATACCATGTTTTCACCATTTCTCTTATACTACCTAAGAGTTTGTTAATTTGACACAAATTGTTATTTATGAATTATTTATTTTTGAAATAAAGCTATTTTAATTTAAAACACTATTTTTCATTTTGAAGTAAGCCACTGCTGGTACTACCTAATAGATTAGTAAAGTGTAGGTCACCTAAATCCTCTTCGAGAAGACTTGTTTGTTCTCTTTAGTTTAAAAAGTGGTGGGAAGGTACGTAAGGCCTTATACGTCTATTGCAGACGATTTAAACAGCGTCTGTGATCTGAGAAAGACAGTTACGTCGATGGCTATACAGACCAAAACGGGAACGACAAGCTCGACCACACCGCGTGCAGATGTGAGGTTTACTCGAGTTATCCGTAGATGGATCAGCATACTGTTATGCCGTGTAGCTCTCGTGTATGTTTAAGCAGATCAAACCAAACCTAGTCGTGCAGCTTCTGACCCTTCTTGACGTGATGGGAAGGTAAGCTATAGGTAATAACATAAAATAAAACAGCATATATAAAATTTGATCCGCATTTATTACAGTACACATAAAAATAATAATTATTTCAATAATAATTTTATATAATATAAATCAAGTTAATCGTTGTTTATTAAATAATTATTTAAATTTCTCATCTTATCCTAACTGTTTGCATGAAGCGTGGCGCGCGGACTAGAGGGCGCTTTATTTGTATTGGGGTCGTCATTACAGGCAAAGCCACGTGCATGCGCTAATTATTAGAGCACGCTGGTAACTTGAAAGAGGTTATGGAATTCAGTTCATAGTCGAGTGGTCAAGTCCACAAAACAGTTGACGTAAGTGAGTTAAGTATAACGAGTGCAGCTGCACTTGATAACACAGTTACTATAACAACTGCACGGATTACTTTTAGTCATTGTTTACTCAACCAAATTCATAGACGAGTTTGCCCTATAGATCTAACAGTGAAATTTACAGTCGATTTCTTCGAGTTCAAAACAATCCCCCAAACGCAACCTGCGCCGTTGCCAGAGTTACTCACAACACTATAATGAGCGTAGTAATACACAGTTACTTTAAGTTGTATGCCAATGGCCCAGTCTACTCTGATTCTTTGCCGTTTGACTATGAATTCCAATTTAAGAATACAAGCCTCTAAAATTTTATTCAATATTTATTTGATTCACGATCCCTGTCGCCCAGCGCAAGACGCGCGATGCTTCATTACACAAACATTTTTACAACTGAATCCTCCAACCGGACAGTTACTGCGCACGCAAGGGCTAAAACTACGATCTATACACGTCAAATATAATTATTACAATAAAATGAAACGCAGAAACTATCCGATGTGGAAGGCGCTTCATATCTGTCAGTTTGAGTAACGAGAAATATTTTCTGTTCTTCATTGCGTGTCTATTTCATTTCTAGATCATCATTTCCAACTATAGTGGAATCTAGTATGATTTTAGGTTGTTAAATACGATATATAGGCTTTCTTTCAAACGTATTTTTCATTGTATATAAAAACTGCAAGTTAAATGAAAACCAAATGAAACTTTTTAGGTAAGTAAATATATCATTCATGTTTGCAACGTTTTAATTTCCAAAACAACCGATCCTGAAAAAATAGAGCTATTTTAAGTTATGTTTTTATTTTTATTAGTGTTTATAAATAGTTTTTATGTATATTACACCCAAAAACTAAAAAATAGGCCAACAATAATCCTCGTTACCCAAAACTATGCAACACAAAAGCGTTACATTTTTATTTGGTCGAAAGTAATTAAAGTAAATGTACAATAACAACTATAATTGAAAAAAATAAAATAAGCGGAAACCCTAAAACTATTTGTTACAAGGAAAAAACTAAACCAATTTGTCTGTTGTAAAATTGGTGTATCGCATTCGTGTCGCTTATACTACGGTACGTTACGTTACGTTGATTGTATTATAAAATATTTACAATCGAAATTGTATTTTGAACTATAAATCGTTACAAGGAATAAATTGCAATCACATTACTTCACGCGACAACCTATTCGGGCCAGCTGTCTCACTGTCAGTATCCTGGCCAACATTCACATGTCATATTTACATAGACAATAACGAATCTAATACGCCCACAGACAAATCTCGTCGTTTACATTGACCTTAGACCGTAATAAGATGCCGAGAGCGGTAGGCGTTGTTTCCAAATTATAAAGTATGTTAACGATTGTCTATTCACATTACACTATAGCGTACACTGAAATTCATATCTGAGAAGCGAATAATCTTCCAACATTAAGGCCTCCGTGCAACGATGCTGAAATTAAAGAACCTACCTCTGATTCTGATAAAACAGCCAGCCCAAAGCTACAGCCCTAATCCAACCTTCCTTTTGTAAATACATATTGTCAAAGCTACACTGCTCGCGTTTCAACTTCACTAATTTGTAACTTTCTCCTAAACAATACAAGCATAACAACAGTCGTGAGGTAAG
Organism: Campaea margaritaria; assembly: GCA_912999815.1. Taxonomy (NCBI): domain Eukaryota; kingdom Metazoa; phylum Arthropoda; class Insecta; order Lepidoptera; family Geometridae; genus Campaea; species Campaea margaritaria. The sequence continues at coordinate 12,305,856 of OU538791.1, forward strand.
ACATTTTATAATACATATATTAAATACAAGGCAAATTTTATAAAAGCTATTTAATTTTTAGCTCTAGCTCGAGTATCAATTTACCACACATTAAAACGTTTCTAAAACTTATGAGGGGGTTGTCTCTTCTTCTAACGCAATATAAGTACGCGTTTATAGATCGACCTGTTACCGACAATACAGCGCATCCCCACGAACGGCTACATCCCTAAGGCGCGTGGGTCGCCAACATTACCTTATTTGGGCATCGTTGGCGATTCGGGCCTTTGATTGGCTGCAAATACAAGAATATTGTAAAGGGACGTGCGAGGTGAGGGGCGGGGGCAGTCTTCCCGCCGCATTACTAGAGACCACTAGCTCTTCTCGCGCGCCCGTCTCACGCAACGGTCGTTTGTTTGTCTTACAACAAAATACAGTCAAATCCATTCCAGAAATTATAATTGCCCCTCACACGACTGACATATTCGTAGAAATCGTGTAGCAAACTCTTGAAGTGAAATTACGTTTTAGGTAAGTTGATCAATCTATAGATCAATGAATGCAGACTAACTCTTAGGCATTGTTCACACGGAACGTATAGTCAGTCACCGGGAGCGAGCTCAGTATTGGATGAGTAAATCGGCAATTGAAAATAAACTCGTGCGCGCGTTTGGCGACTGACGCTGACAATAAATACCTTACCACAAACAGGCTCCATCAAGACTTTCGATTACTTAGAATCGATTGACACCGAATATTTTCTTTATTTGTCACTTACTGCAAACGCCAACATGGCCCACAAACCAACGGATAATACCGAACAAATTCTCACAACTGTCATAGTAAATATATTATTTATATAATAACGTTTGAATTTAATGTAATACTGCTGTGCTGAACTATTTACACAAGCATCGCTATGTACAACGAATCCTCCGAAGATGATATACAAACAGTATACATTTCCATTTATACATATATCTTTAGAACAATATAGTCCAAATAAATATAAGGCATGGACCCCAACAAGCATTGCAGTTCAGTTAAAAGTTTAACAACTAAATGGTCAATTGACGAACCAAACAAGTCGTTCGTATGGTCTTATCCTGTCGGCCAGCACCGACTTCAGTCGTCCGTACTTGGGAATGGCAAGACAACGACACGGACAGAATGAAAGGAAGGTCTCATGCCATATATTTACTTTTTAAATAAATATAGTTACAATCAAATCTCATAAGCTTCGCGCGTATTTTAGACATCTCACTGTTTCGTCTATTTTATTTATTTAAGAAGATTCAAAATTGATTGTCGGTGTGAGGTTAGAAATCTTAGGTGGGCGCGCGGCTTTTAAGACGTGAGAGCTGTGCGTGAGCACCTTATCTATCTCGGATTGGTAAAGCATACGAACCGACCATATTTCAATATCGATACGAAGCTCAGGTTTTATTTGCGAGGGAGATATCAATGCTTTAGTTAGGGTATCCGATCTCACCGGTTTAGAAAAAAAAGCAAGCTATATACGTATTTCGATTTTTATACCTATATTCAATAAAAACTAATAACCCTGCCGTGTGATCTATCGTGATTAATTTTGAAAGTGAAGTAAGACAGTGACTTGATACCGATTTTTCGTTTGTAGTAGTCAAGCGGGACTCCAGCGCGCTACATTACAACTATGCGACTATGCGAAGGTGAGATGTCCCCGCGAGCGTAGGAGAGCGCGCGGCGGGCGCTAGTCGGCGGGCGCGGGAGGGGGGGCACTAGCGCGCTCCCTCTCACACTATACAATACAACAGTACGATGGTGTCGCGGCGACTATGCGAAGGTGAGCAGTGAGATGTCCCCGCGAGCGTAGGAGAGCGCGCGGCGGGCGCTAGTCGGCGGGCGCGGGAGGGGGGGCACTAGCGCGCTCCCTCTCACACTATACAATACAACAGTACGACGGTGTCGCGGCGACTATGCGAAGGTGAGCAGTGAGATGTCCCCGCGAGCGTAGGAGAGCGCGCGGCGGGCGCTAGTCGGCGGGCGCGGGAGGGGGGGCACTAGCGCGCTCCCTCTCACACTATACAATACAACAGTACGACGGTGTCGCGGCGACTATGCGAAGGTGAGCAGTGAGATGTCCCCGCGAGCGTAGGAGAGCGCGCGGCGGGCGCTAGTCGGCGGGCGCGGGAGGGGGGGCACTAGCGCGCTCCCTCTCACACTATACAATACAACAGTACGACGGTGTCGCGGCGACTATGCGAAGGTGAGCAGTGAGATGTCCCCGCGAGCGTAGGAGAGCGCGCGGCGGGCGCTAGTCGGCGGGCGCGGGAGGGGGGGCACTAGCGCGCTCCCTCTCACACTATACAATACAACAGTACGACGGTGTCGCGGCGACTATGCGAAGGTGAGCAGTGAGATGTCCCCGCGAGCGTAGGAGAGCGCGCGGCGGGCGCTAGTCGGCGGGCGCGGGAGGGGGGGCACTAGCGCGCTCCCTCTCACACTATACAATACAACAGTACGACGGTGTCGCGGCGACTATGCGAAGGTGAGCAGTGAGATGTCCCCGCGAGCGTAGGAGAGCGCGCGGCGGGCGCTAGTCGGCGGGCGCGGGAGGGGGGGCACTAGCGCGCTCCCTCTCACACTATACAATACAACAGTACGACGGTGTCGCGGCGACTATGCGAAGGTGAGCAGTGAGATGTCCCCGCGAGCGTAGGAGAGCGCGCGGCGGGCGCTAGTCGGCGGGCGCGGGAGGGGGGGCACTAGCGCGCTCCCTCTCACACTATACAATACAACAGTACGACGGTGTCGCGGCGACTATGCGAAGGTGAGCAGTGAGATGTCCCCGCGAGCGTAGGAGAGCGCGCGGCGGGCGCTAGTCGGCGGGCGCGGGAGGGGGGGCACTAGCGCGCTCCCTCTCACACTATACACTACAACAGTACGACGGTGTCGCGGCGACTATGCGAAGGTGAGCAGTGAGATGTCCCCGCGAGCGTAGGAGAGCGCGCGGCGGGCGCTAGTCGGCGGGCGCGGGAGGGGGGGCACTAGCGCGCTCCCTCTCACACTATACAATACAACAGTACGACGGTGTCGCGGCGACTATGCGAAGGTGAGCAGTGAGATGTCCCCGCGAGCGTAGGAGAGCGCGCGGCGGGCGCTAGTCGGAGGGGCGCGGCGGGGGTGCGCGCGGCGGGAGGGGAGACGCGGGCACGCTCCAACTCTCGCTATTGCCCCATCTGGAACGTACACCAGAGATCTCGAAGTCTATAGAATTATTGTTCAGTCGAAGATGCGAGATCACAGGCCTACTTTGAAACAGGATCTCCGAGCGGCGTTGTTATACAATGTGTCGTCGAACTTTGAACAAGAAAAGAAACCTCAGATACTAGTTCAAAATTGATCGAGAAAAAGTCTAAAGAGAAGGGGAATTATGGCGTTGTATAGATTTTTTTTCACTACCTATACTGTCCCACGGCTGGACAAAGGTCCATTTCTTCCACGTATCTCGATCATCCGACACACTCGATCAACTGTCTTGGAAAGCATCCAGATCGTCACGGCAGCGCTTTCTGGGCCTTCCTCGACGTCGCCGCCCATCAAGTGGCACCCACTGCGTTGCGATCTTGCCCATCGGTCAGGAAACATTCGCGCCTCGTGTCCCACCCAATCCCATTTCAATCTGGCAGCTATGCGGCCCCACATTCACAACGCCTGTGACAGAGCGCAGCGTCGTCAGTCCTCCTGATGCCTAAAACGCTACTTTCCATTCCAACAACACAGAAAAACGAAAAGAGCTACATTTAATGCTTTTTATAAATTAACGTAATTATGAATTCAAAAAATTAAAAAAAAAACCTTCAAGTCCGTCGGTGGTGCCGGTTTTGATTACCGTCATTGACAAAAACAAAAAATGTAATGGTAATTTTTTTTTACAAACTTTGAATCTTATGCTTCGGGATCTATGTATGTGATCGGGACGCGTTATTATTATTATCAGACAGATCTAATTACTTCAATTATTCTTGTAAGCTCTTTATTATTTTGCGGTTTTACTTAAGAAAATTCCATATAAGAACTTAACAATTATTTTGCCCAAAAAATCTTCACAACGCCATATTTTTATTGCTGTACCCCTTTCTGGAGGCCTACCATGGCATCTTATAGCGATTCAGTTGAGGACCTTAACTGAGCCGCGACTCCTGTCCCCTATAGTTTTTGTCGATCAACTTTGAACTATGTTAGTATCCAGGGTTTTATTTGTTCAAGGTTCGACGGGACGCATTGTATATCGATTTAAAAAAAAATATCATTCATTTTCAGTGTTTTTTTTAATAAATCTTCATTGTACAAACTATCTAACTTTCACTGCTACAATGTAAATATTAAAAAGTACAGATTAGTACTCCCCGCATTTAATATAAGGTACATGCAATAAGCTAAGAGAATATTATATGAAAGTATTGAGAACAAGTACATTTTATTTGTTGAGAACCAAGCCCCACTTCAATAAGTTATCAGCTGAGCTTCTAACCCAAGTAGATGCATAAAGTACAGTAAGCGCGATGGATCGTGGCCGTTTATAAAAGAGGCCCTCTGAATCTTGCCCGTTTGTCGGAAAAAGAGCGAAGCGGCTACTAACGAAAAGTGAAGAGGGAGCAAGGTGATTTTAGCCTTGATGCTTCCTTAGCGAACTAAGTAAGTTAGGAATGCGGACGGCTACGGCAGTCACCTGACCGTGCACCACGCGTAACTGGTAACTCGTTTAAACAAAGACGTCAAGCGAGCCAAGATCCATCACCCATACTGTACCACCATAGAAAGACACCAAAGAAGTAAAAGTAAAGCTGGGTACACACCTGTGGTGCAAGTGGTGGTTGTGGTGCGTCTCCCGGCGCGCTGCAACGTGATGCCACTTGACGTAACCGCTCAGCCGGCGCTTCACGAGCCCGGCCAGCGAGTGCAGCCAGCCTGCGACACCGCGCGCCTTACTGACCCCGCCCGCCCCCGCCCCGCCTCCGGGGCGTGACGCCGCGTGCCCTTCGCTCATGATCGTGTGACGGAGCGAATCCGCTAGGTGCTGTTATTGGCTTGGCGACCGTGGTGTGAATGGTTCAAACTTTAAAGCTTCCCGAACTTTATTTATTAGAAAATGTGTGTTAGTTTAAAGTTTTCTTTGTTCTGTGGTGTTTCAATAAAGAGTTTATCTATCTATCTATCTATCTATATTATTTATTTTTAGGTACATACTCTTATCAAAAAGAACACTAAAGTATAATGGATTAGACAGATTTACATTATAATTTCTGATTGTGTAACAAATATATTTCAAAAATTATATATCTCATATTTGTAGTTACAAATTTATACTTTCCTAAAGAGATATTTTGGCCGGACTGTTAATTGATATCCCAGCATTTGTACCTAAAATCTTTATAAATGAATTAGTTTGACTTCACATTCATTTATTGTTGTTTACACAGTCATAAACATTAATTAGGTAGTTCATTCCATTACATTTCAAAAGCACACCATTATAAATGTACATACATTGTAACACATAAAGAATGATTACAATCCTTCATAACCGAACATGAAATAGTGATGCCACCGCCTTAACAGTCCAAGGAGTCAGTAGATCAGTTTCGCTTCACAGATCGAGCTAGGAGCAAAGAGCACACGCGTCTGCCTGCGGCGCCACCGAGCGAAGCCGCCGTGATGATGGCCGGTGATGGTGATCGGTTACCCTAACACCTTGCTACTGTTTGCTGACATGCACCTACCTTTACTTGACATGTACCTGACACTGTTTGTAAGTTGACAAGTGACAAGACTAAGCCAGTATTCAATCTAACCCAGGATAAGGCTAAAGGCAAAATACGCGCAATGGAAGTTAACACAGGCGGGAACATTTTTACTCCGATCCACGTCGGGTTACCAAGATGGACGGACTTAGTCGGCTAACGGTTCACGTTACCACCTTAACTACATACTATAAACTTAAATCATCGAGTTTTATGGTTCCGTACCTCAAAAGGAAAAAGGAATCTTTTTAAGATCCGTCTGTTTGTCTGTCTTTTTTTATTTTAGACAGACACAAACGTTCAACAACGCCATCTGTTTCCATTGGAGAAAGTTTGGTTTAACCCTTTTGTCGTAAGAAATTAATGCACGGCCATAAATAACCAGTAATCAATTATTGGCCATCGAATGAGGAAAGTATTTAATTTGCTAAGCGCTTCCATAAAACTTTTGCATTTAGTGATTACTCCTAAGCGATATCATAATGAACCGACTGGCAAATTAAGCTCGAGCCATCGGCTTTTCCTTTACTTTACCTCCGAATTTGCCATCAATATTGGCAACTCCGAAAGCGGTACAAAAAAGACCTTACTAGCCAGGTGTTAGGGCCGTGTTTAGTGTAGCTAGGCATGTGACTGAGCGTCAATGGGCAGGCGATGTGGGCGTAAGGACAGCAAAGCACAGGTACAATGCATTCATAGAATTTCCTTAACACGCCCCGATTCCGGACAGAAACAAGTATTTACTCGGAAATTCTATGACTGCAAACAATTATACAAATGTACAACGAGTGTATTCAAAGGTAAAGAGTTTCTAGAAGAATAAATCGATAAAACAAGCAGTAGTCATTGATTTGTTAGGTTTTTATGTTGACGTGATAAGTCCCACGCAGAACTTTTAGCGTCGTGTTTGAAACTTGGCATTTATCGGGTTAATAAAAGTCTGCGTCGAGTCTTGCGCACTATTTTTAGATACGAATAGAGTAGGTACATACATAGTTCTTTCTGTAGCTTAACTTTGAGAGCTTCAGATCGAAGCGAAAGCGTAACCGCGAAGCACAGAGGATTGCGTCTGAAGCACATATTTCCCATATATTTTGTGTTTTAGACAGGATATTTACACAATGAAGGGCCACAGATAAGTGAGAATGGTGTATGGAGGGAGTGAAACGATTGTATTCTCGATAACTCGATAAATTATCAGGGCGTTGTTTAGCCTTCGAAGAATGTTCCGGATAGAAGGACCAACCATTTGGGGAGTCACGCATTTAGGAACTAAAACGACCCTTTTCAAGTCGCCAATATAATAGGCGGCCATGAAAGTTAAACGACAACCGCCGCTTTAGAAATACAACAAATTTTCGAAGTATCTGGAATATATGTATTTCCCAGTGTGGTTCCAATACAATCATTTCACATGAGACACGTATATAGTGGGTGCGAGTGAGACAGAGTGGCAAGCGCAGCTTTCGCGAGTATCCCTCGAGGTACGGTCGCAGGCTGGCTGCCCCCTTCGTTACGTACAAAATTAAATATCAATACAAACAATACACATTTAATAAAACTAGAGGTCAACTATCGACTGTTCTATCTGTTGGAAGTAAAAGAGAAACAAATACTAAATTAATATAAAGATTCCAAAGACCCTACGAAATTCATAGGTTTACAGCGAAGGTGGTTGTTGCTTCGACAAAAAGAAGTAATTTCGATGAGATAATGGGTTCAATTGGGATAGAATGTACACACTAGGTGATTCTGAAAGTTGCTCATGCATCTGCGGTGACTATTTATGATACTACAACAAATTTAGATAGTATTATATAATAGTAGCGTGCCTTGTTCTCGCGCACTTGTATAGGCCGTAACTAACACTCCGTATACACGTGTCGTCGCGGCGTAGAATCGTATAGTTTCCAGTCCCGTTGTAAGTAAATCACGAGCAAAAGGACAATGTCTCTGAAAGTCATTCGATTATTAGTCTACGGAGCGTTTATCACGCAAATCGGCGAGTACCAAATCGATTGCAATTTACAAATCGATTGTCATGCGGTCATCTTCAACTTTGCGAACGAAATCGCTGTGTGAGTTTTTAGCCCCGAAGTTTTGCAACTAAGCACCATCAAAATTTCCAAATAGATACCCCTCCATTCACTAACTACCTTCATCGTCTCGCATAGATAAAGCACCGTACCCCAAAGTCTCAATTAAGGCCTACACAACACATGCGCGAACATTTACCTTTCAAAATCACCCAGCCTCCGTCGAGGTCAGCCTACCGTGTAGCGAGACTAGCGAGTAAACTACGGTGGCCGTACTCCGCCACCGTAGCGCGGTACGGCCGGGTGGTGTACCTTGGTCGTCGTGGTGCTTGTGCGGCGGCGCCGGCGGGGACGCGCGGAGCCCGTTGCGGAGCTCCGCGCGGGTCAGGCTGCGGCTGCGGGGTTCAGATAGCCTGGAACACATTTTTAATATATATTTTTTTAATACTGAGCGACGAGACGTGCTAATCGTTCATCTGATGGTAAGCGCTACGCCTGCCCGTAACTGTTACAGTGCCATCCAGAACGCGGCACCATGTTCCCTTTGAGTCGCGTAATCAATATTAGCATCATTTGTTGTTGTTATGGCAACTCGTGACGTCACCCTACTGCAGGTATAAATACCGGCCGCTATCGCGCGCTCGGCTCAGTTCTCGTTTGGAGCTTGAAGAGTGAGGTTTTAAAAACAAGAAAACCACTTTCATGACACTACCACCGCACATGCTTGAGGATCATTATCAACCTACACGTTTCTTGATTGCCACTGTCTATTGCGGCACGCAGTCTGCTTGCACACTACTGCTTGGCTGTAGAATGTAGCAAGCTGTGGTAGATTCCCAGGTGATCTTTAGAAATTTTACAACTACTTTTGACGCTTACCTATCGTTTAGGAGCAAGGGTGACGGTGGGTGTAATCTCTCGTGTAGCGGCGGTGGTTCCAACTCCATACTGCCATTTGCTGCAACAAATCACACCATGATATCCAAAAGTCATCTTACTATCGTAGATTCAAAACCAATCAACCGTGCAAAAACGAACAGGGGCTTCTGATGATGGAAAACATTTTTTAAAGAGTTCTAAGTAGGGTTGACTATCGCGTGGCTAGCTATCGAATTAATTTTTACGGGATAAAAAGTATTCTATGTTCTATTCCAGGACCTAAAGTATATGTATGCAAAATTTCATCAAAATCCGTCCAGCCGTTTCGGCGTGAAGAGAGGACAAACACACAAACATTCGCATCCGTCACACTGTTATCCGATTATCACCTTTATAACTAATGGATACAGTTGAATATGGTGTCGTTACCTTCGTGCCCTAACATGTGGTGTTGCCGGTGCATCCGCGGCGGAGGCTCGGGGGATCTCCCCGCGCTGTGTTCTCTACTTAAACTGAAATGTACAAACACAAAAATATATTGAATAATATTTATTTATTTATTTAACACTTTATTGCACAGATTAACTAACTAGTACAAATGGCGGACTTAACGCTAAGTGTATTAATATATATGTATGTATATAGATATTCCATGATAACATGACTCTTGCGACAAATAGTCGCACTTCCTGTTCATATTTCTAGATGTGTACATTGTTATATTATTATTATAAAAAAGGGTCAGTGTTACAGTGTACACACGTAAGAAGTGAAACTATTCCTTCTTATCATATTTGTCTCTCATTCCGACCCGTCGATGTTCTATGTCGAGGCCTTGTCGAAGCATAATGGAAGTATAAAAACTACTATGAAATAATCTTTTTATTATGGTTAAAGTCTGTAGTGAAACTTAGGGATCAGGATCTACTCGTATGTACATATCGACGCTAGAAAGCGTAAACGCTGTAACCTTGAAACGCAAAATTGTTCACCAGAGCCAAAAAACTTTTTTTTTGTTGAAAAAAAATCATAACTCAATATCTACTCGACCTAAAAACGTAAATTTTGGATATTTGGTGTGTTTCATACAAAGCTACAATACTGCTACCTTGGTTATATCCTAAAGTTCCTAGGGGACGTTGAAATGTGGGTTACAGCGTTTGTTTCCAAATATGTAAAAAAAAAGTATTTTCGGGTCGGTCAAATGGTTACAGCGTTTACGCTTTCTAGCGTCGATATGTCATCCTAATACGTTATTTATTTACACTTTATTTTGAAATCAATTTTAAACTAACTTTCCGATGAGATACTCATAGAGACTGGGCCACTGTGAGTGGTTGTAGTAGCCAAGAAGTGTTCTAGCCAGGTCCTAGGGCATTGCTCAGCCGTTACAAGAGTGCTAGTATGTAAGACTTCTTCTAGGCTCTCACCTTCTATGCCTAGGCGTTGCGTGTAAGTCTACCCTGGATCTCCTCTGCTGGTTCTGGTGGTAAAACCTCTGTAGCACGATAGGGCTAGTGTTGCCAGAGCTCTGTGAACGAAACAATTAGTAACATGATTGGTAACTAGCTTCTGCCCGCGACTTTCTCCGCGTTGACCTTAGAATTGGGTCTAGCGAGAAATTAAACATGTTGGAGTACAAAAAAGGTAAGGTTTTAGAATGCAAACACAGCTTAGAATCTTTTTTTACAATTTTACAATGATTTGTTATTACATAGTATTTTTTTTTAAATGAATGTAATAAGGAGTCCACTCACAGCTGGCGACGGCCTAAACCTGTTGTCAGCAGAGACGCGGCGCACGGGCGGCGGCGGCGGCGAAGCGCACGCGTCTATCGTCCTGCAACACGGAACATTATTAACACCTTCACTGCAGAACCGAGGTTTTTTTGGCACTTTTGCGAATGATCCCACGTGTATGTTTACTGTTTACTGACGTTGCGTCGTAGCTAAACTCAATCAGCAGTGCGGGCGCACACAACTGTTGCGATAAAATTGACAATACAGCAGTGCGGGTTCGCACGCCAGGCGTGTTTTCGCTTGCCGTTGCATTATGCTAAACACAAACGTGTTTTCAGCAGTCAACGTGTTAATATTGTAATTAAAAAAGCCAAAACTACATGTTTTGAAGGGAGTTTTTGTTTGTTTTTGTAGATATATTTTTTTATTTCTATTTTGTTTTCTTCTCGTAACCACGCGCAATCAAAGGCGCAATCCACATAGAAAAAACGCGAGCGCAGAGAGCTGCGTAACGGCACACTATTTCCTTCATTTAGTAGACCTTCTTGCACCTTCTCGCTAACTTAATCAAGAAGTCAGGGGTTATGAAAAATGATACGTGCAAGAATAGACCAGCCACCTGACTGCGCGACGCAAAGGTTAGTATTGCTTTTATCAATCTATGTATGTTTATATATGTTTGTAGAGACCAAACGCGTGGGCCGATTTTGATGATTCTTACGTCAATCGATTCGTCTTCATCTTGCGAGTGTCACTAAAGACATGACAGTAGTCAAAATGTATTGTCTTATAAAATATAGAGCGTCAGTGAGTAGTATTTACCTGCGCCTGGGGTAGGGCGAGTGGTTGGAGAAGTCGGCCTCCAGGCTGGTGGGCTGCGAGCTGCTGCCGCCGGCACTGCTGGCGGACGCCCACCGCGCGCTGCACACAGCATGGAGTAGCTTTATACATGGTAGCGGGCGTCGCTCAACACCTCAACACATTATGTTATGGCTTCGCAAGATTAATGCATTTAGACGTCAATTTTTTCATTAAAATAGTTGGTTAAAGTTTTGGTTGCTAAGATTTTTCATTAAAATGGTTGTCAAATTCAAACTGGGAATCTTCAAGTCACCAGTGAATACGTTACTTCTAGATAAGCGTGCACCATCGTAGCCCGCATTGTCACTTAACATCAGGTGAGATAGTGGTGAAACGCGAACCTATTTATATTAAAAAAAAAGAAAGTTCCAGTCAGTCAGCTCCAGTGACTACCTGTCAATAGTTTGGTCAAACCACAGTCAATGTTACAATTCAGTAAAGTGGCGGATGCTTTACTGTAATTTCCCATAAATTTGAGTTCGGCACTAGACGAAGCCTCACTGACCGGCCGGGCGTGGGCGTCGCCTGCTCCGGCGTCCAGTGCTGCGCGCCGGTCACGAAGTTCCTAACGGGCTCCAAGCCGTTGCCGGTCGCGTGCGGCGTGTGGGTCGGCGTCGCGTTGACCGAGCCGGCCTTGGCGCCGGAGCCGGGCGAGGATATCGCCAGCGTCGAGTACCAGTCGCCCACAGACACGGTACTGCGGGAGGCTTTCACGACGAACTCGTGTTCTAGAAGCTTCGGGTACTTGGGACGCTGTCTGTAGTTCTTTGTTAGGCTGAAATAGAGATGCATGGTAACAATTTTACGTAGAATTTTCTTGTATTGTATATTAAACACATATCAACCCTGCCTGAGCAAGCAGCCTGATTACTAATTTCAGACTAATACAACTATGGACCATGAGGTCAGTAATAAAGTCCTTTTATTTTATTTCATAAGTTAATTTCCGAAAGACAAATTAAAATGTCACAACTCTATCCTGGTTGTAAAAGAAAATGCACTTTGAATGAAGGCATTAAGATTCCTAATCGTAAAATCTATTTTCCTTCAGTTCGTAGCATAAACTTTAGTTGGGGTCACTTTGTCACACATGCAATATTCACATTTACCTAGAACTATTTACATTTTACAGGCTAAGATATACGTTAAAATATCTCGGACACATACCACTGTGAAACGAATAACTTAAATTCAGGTGAGAAGTCACTATCCTCAGGCAACTTTGGTGGTGCGTCCACTATTACCTGAAACAGACACAAAAATAACTTTTTTGTACTCGAGTACCAAAGGAATTGTTTTTCGGTCGAATCAAGTCAAGTCAGGCGCATCCACTCTCGGCCGTCGGCCGTCAGTTACAATGGACTCACCCTGGTGAGCACCTCGAAGTCGTTCTGGCAGTCTCTGTACGGGAAGACGCCGGTCGCGAGCTCCACCAGCGATATCCCCAGCGACCACACGTCGGCGCGGATGTCGTAGTCCGGCCGCGTCGGGTCGGGAGGGTCTATTCTCTCGGGCTAAGGACAGAGATTTAGTACAAGAGGTTGTACAATAGCCGGTCATATCTTTGAGTGTAATTTCTTACAGGCTATATTTTGGATTTGACTAAATTAAAAAGTGTTTTGGCTGGTCGTTTAACATATAAATATAACTTTATATTCTTAAAACCCCCCTCCCCTTTCATTTCTCGATCCTGTTTTCAACTGTTTTTATTAAAATTGTATTTTGTGACTGCAATATTTTTTATAAATTGCGCGTTATGATCACTCACATAATACTTATTTACAATAGTATCCTTTGATGACTTCTACATTTCTATACAAAGTACACAATACATATCAGGAACACAGCCCAATCATACACGATCCCTCGGTGGCATACTCTCCTGTCCTATACCCTAATCATAAACAAATAAGGTTTGTTTCACATTGTATTTCTACGTGAGTTATGACATCACTCACCGCCATGTACGCAGCACAGCCGGCGCTGCGAGTCTTAGCCTTGGAGTCCACCAGGCGGCCGCTGATACCAAAGTCGCACAGCTTGACGTTCCCGCGCTCGTCTAACAGTATGTTGCTGGGTTTTACGTCGCGGTGGATCACGCCGTGCGTATCCTTCAGGTACGATAGCGCGTTCACAGTCTGGAAAATACAACGATAGCAAAAGATCAGCAGCAGAACGAAATCAGAAAAATCTGATACTACACTTTGATCTTAGCCAGAAGGCCGAGAAGCGATATGAAGCTATAAAAGCTTAACATGCATCAACTTAGCAAAGGAAAACCCTATTTAACTCTATCTACAAAAAAAAAGCACACAAGTAAACCCACAAGCAACATCTTTAGGAAGTTAACTCACAGCAACGGTGACCTTCCCCAGAATGGCCTCCGGTATGGGAGCAGCGAGCCTCTTCAGCAGCTTGTCAAAGCAGGAGGCCATCAGCTCCATGCAGATCCACACGTCGGCGTCGGTGACGAAGCAGCCGAGGCAGCGCACGATGTAGGGGCAGTCGTGGGAGCGGACCACAACGTCCAGGTCCATTAGAATCCGCTTTGTCTCTTCAGAGTTGCCCGAGCGACGCATTTGCTGTAAAAGGACTTATTTGTAACTTATGCTGCACCTCAAGTATTATCCCACAGGAACCTTAAGTAGCTAAACAAATTTCATCAAATCCCATTCAGCAGTTGAGATGTGAAGAGAGGACAAACACACGTAAACTTTCGCTTTTATAATGTTTGTAAGATTACTAGCACCGCGTAAATACCGGTTTCCGCAGAAACTCTGCATTTTCCCAGGATATAACATTGCTTAGAGCACTCAGGGATTATGTAACTTCCTATTAGTACAGGAACTTTTAGACTCGGAACAGTAGTTCCGGAGATTATCTACTACAAATTCACTAAAAGTAAGTGAATTTGTAGTAGATAATCTCCGGAACTACTGTATCTCTTAATATTAGTGTAAATAGAACACACTTTTTTATAGCACGAAGATGAACAGGTCCTTTGGCCGATAGCAAGAGCTACACTTATAAATAAACTTACTTTAACAGCTATGACAGCCGCGGAGGGTCGGTGCAGCATCTTCACCACATGACCACAGGTGCCACTGCCCAGCTCCCCAAGGTGTTGCAGCTCGTCGATATGCGACCGGTACTCTACGCCTTCCACGTTTAGCTTGCCGCTCACCTGTAGAGTGGGAAATATAGGTTAGTATATTGACCTGCAATGTACATTGTGGATTGGAGATGGTACGGGTTGAAACAGTGCAGATTTGAGAAAGTCATAAACATATTGACTTTCTCAATTTTCGCATTTATTATATTAGTAGGATACCTAATGGCTTATAACCTCTACATACCTTATAGACTTCCCGCATTCTATATTCTGTCTCAGTAGCTTGCTGTGACCTCTGCGGAAATGTTGGCATCTCTCTATTTGTGAACAATGCTGCAACAAAATTAAACAAATTCAAATTGAACTCTGTTTCTTATATCAATAAAACAAGTAGAATCCCATAGCAATAGCTAACATGTTTAGTGCTGAAAACACAGTTGTCGTGTTTTTCATAACATGCCCCAACTGCGGCAAAAACACAACTGTTGTGTTTATTGTATGGGAAAACACTATGGAGCGTGAAGAGATGCACCCATAGCTAGACGAGAAAATCGGCTCAGCAGTGAAAGTGTTAAAGTTCCTACTTCCATAAATAGGGATTCCTTTAAAGTGGTCAGCATTTTTTATGTGATTTTGACTTGTTATTTGACACATGAATATTAATATAATGAATAATTAATGACAAAATGTTAATAATACATTTTTTGGTTCTTATTTGATGTCTTTCATAGAGACTGTCATCTCTTATCTCACATCTTTTGGCAAAAGTTATTGATAGTTTGTATTCTAAGCCAAAATTAATGTTGTAAATGGAATATTTACCGTACTTCATATTTGTTAAAAGTTTTTGATATTTCATCACTATTGCAAGCTTCATCCGAACACCGACATATATATTTTTTCTATGTTTTACCGATAAGCAATTGTTAAATACATTGTATACATTCTGTTCCTAATGTAAATTCTTAAGCTGTAGTTTAGTATGGAGTTTAGCAACTATTACTTTAGTGTGTGTACCAATGTGTTTCTGTAAAACATATGTACATAATTATCACTCGCTTTTCCGTGTGAGAAAACATTGTGAGGAAACCCACAGACCTACCCGAGAATTATTTCAGAGGTAGGTATGTTATCCACCAATCCGGACTAGGCCCCACATGATGGATTATGGCCTAACCCTCCTCACAAAAGTGAGAGACCCGTGCTCAGCAGTGGGACGTTATGGGTTGATGATAACTAGTGTTACGATCAATATACACTATATAATTATATCTACTTATACCAGTTGTTGAACAAAACTGAATAATAGCCTTATAAATATTTGATATACATCAACCACTCGGCAGAATAATATTTTGATCACCATAACAATGAATATTACATAAACTGCATATGCTACACATGTTTAACTCGTGAACATATAAATTCCCGACAATGCCGAGTGGTAGAATGATAACAAAACACATTAGCACAAAATCATAAAATCTTTTTGTTAGGTGGTCGCTGAATCTTCGCCGCCCGCTGCGGCTCAATGCCAATATATGCAAATCATTTGGTACACAATGTGCAACTGACGGAGAACAGCCACCATGAATTACAAACTAAAACTTTGTTATACAATTAGTATAACCTTTGAAATCACTGATAATGAACAGAGAAATATTTTCATAAAATCTGTAATGTTTTTTTAAAGTAACTTACATGGTAATGCGTAATAAAAGCTGTAGAAGTAAATCAGACCAGAGAGAAACATAAACTTCAGTAGTATTGCAGAAAATGCATCAAAATATTAGGATAAAAGACCAGGCTGTAGAATGACAGTAATGCTCTGGTAATGATTGTATGGCACGTTCAGTGGAATAGTATCATGGGTGGATACTCACTAGGTTTGTGTCTCCGGCTGCTCCCTGGCCTGGGAGGCCCAATTCCAGCTTGATTACTGAAGCCACCATCTCTTCGAATACGCATTTCATTTTCGAAACGTTCTTGTAAACCTTTCAGTTTCCCTTCAATTGTACTATTTGTCATTGTAGCCACTAATGCGATTCACTGATATCATTTGAATGCTTAATACAAAATAAATAACATAATATTAAATACACAAAAATTACAATGAAAAGCGCAGCAGTCCAAGGATTTCCAATAATTTCCTTCGCCAGCCATTTCCATTCGGTCTTTCATAATCTGTAGTAATGTCTAAATGTCAAATTCTCTCAATCAATTACGTTCAAACAATCAATCTTTCTTATAAAAAACCCAAAACATAATTTTATCTTGAGTTTTTATAACAAAAAAGGAACAAAGGAACATAGCATTGCAAATGGATAGACTTTGCATGAAACCAAAGCATTTACGCAAGATCATGAGCCATGGTAGGGTAAGAAAAGTACCAAAAAACAATCAGTGCTAAAAATCTGTGAGGTGCACAGAAAACGTACAAAACGGTAAAAAAAACTACGAATGGTAAATTATTTTTTAAAGTACATTTAAATAAAATTGATAATAACGCCAAAATAATTTGAACAATATTCAGAAATCGTTCTTGCAACACCTGTTAGTAGTATAGTACTATCTATTAGGTGGTAGTATTTATATAGTCTGTGGTACACACCTACTATTCTTTATCTGTGTACATACCTAATTATGTCTGTGCTATCTGTGCAATCACCATTCACTCTTTCATTTAGAGATGCCAGTGCAAAACATTGTCCCGCCTTTCCTTGGTATTATTTTTAGAATAATGAAAAATCTTATATTAACAATTATACTATTAAAATCTATTGTGTGGTCTGAACTGTTTCTTAGAACAAATATTAAAAAAAAAAATATAACTTATGTTTCAATGTTGTCTTTCTATTATATAAAATATATTTTTATCTACCTCATATTAACAAAAAAAAAAATGACATTGTGTGCAGGAACACACAGTCATATTAGAAGTAAAACTTCAACTGAAAAATTATTTAAAAGAAATGTTAAATAAAATATTCCAAAAAAAACATAAGATAATAAAAAGTTAATTAATCTGTGCAATAAAGTATTAAATAAATAATAAATAAGATTTTAAAAATATATACGAAACTTATCTATCTCTCTCTTTCTATCTTCACTAACTTTTATCTCCATCTCAACTTCCGTTCACCTCGCCCGATCTTTTCGTAACGTTCTCATCACGCTTTCGCCAGCTTACTCCCCAAGTAAAACGTGATTAAAGAAATTTTATTTCAAATCCATATTTTGTTTATCTGATAAGCTAAAATATGTTCCGGCTGTAAAGGAGTACATTGAAGTTACACACATACATTGAATTGGTAACATTCATCCCATTCAATCAATCATAGCATAGATTATATTTATCAATCTATTTCACTCATCCATTCACTTCATTTAGCAGAATTTTATTTTGCATTTCTCGTTTTCGCAGAGAGAGAGAGAGTAGAGGAGAGAATTTCATAATTTGAGGAAACGAAAGAAGAAAATAGAGCGATTCGCGTCTAGTTTCTGAGTGTTTATTTATTATGAATAAGCCGTAAAAAAATCATTAAGACCTTAGCAAATATCAATTTTGTGGTACCAGTGCTAAATAACAAAGTAAAAAGTGTAAAAAACTTGTTTCCGTAAAATGAAATGACGTGAAAATATTGTTTTTCACAACATTTCCTGCACGAGATGTGTTGCAAAAGTGTTTAATTGTGTGTAATAATGATGCAGTCAACATCGGAGGGGTGTATGAACATCGCGGAGTTGGCAAACCAACTGCGTCGCGAGAAGATCTTTATAAACTCTGAGAGGCAGCTGCTGCAAAAACTAAATGAAGAGGTGGAGAAGCGAGCCCTGGAGCTGCTACAGGCGTCGTGGACGTGTTCCATGCAGCGGCAGAACCTCACCAACCTGATCACGTCGAGAAGCGAGCCAGATTCCATAGCAGCCTGCCAAAGGACCAGCCAACTGGAGAGAGCCACCTTTGTTGATGTATACAAAGTCCTAAAGTTTAAGGTAGGTCAATACAATAACTCCCGTGTGTAAGCATCATGCAATTAGGAAATAATTAACTCTCTTAAACTATCAGACAGGTTCCTGTTGAATGTGAAAGTGAGGAAGTACTTTCTAAGCAGCTAGATACAGTGTAGGTTTAAAAGGTCGCATCGTATTCATGTAGTGAATGACCATTCTAAATAGAAAAAAGTTTTTAGCGCAGGTTTTCTGATGTTGTTTTGTGACATCATATCCGCCCACTTTTTTGATGACTTCTACTGAACTGAAATAAATTTTATAGTTCTATACTTTGTAATGAACATGTAAATATTACAGTACCAAAATTTCACCTTGTCATTATTCTGACACCAAGCAGTAGTGTGTTTTTGATCTGAAATTCTTATTCATATTGTACACCTAAGTTAACTCGACTTATCAATATTGTGAATAATAAGTAAATAATTTGAAATATAATTTAATATATGATTTTAATATATGATTTAATAATTTGAATATATGATTGTTTTAGAATTTTTGTTATATTTACACACATGTCTTGTGTAACGCACTAAGCCATATGGCCAATAAATTCAATTCTTTTCTATGTTTTGGTGTGAGGAAACTGTAGCAAGCAAAAGCAACAATATTTGCAAAAATTTACAATAAAGTTATGATCCAACACCAGTGCTAGTAAACACACATGTTGTGTGAAGATTTGCAAATGTGCAAAAAAATCGGTTCAGCAATCAATGCATATTGATTGCTGAACAACTGACAATAGATTTAAACTATTGCCAGATCCATGACTACCCAGCCTATGAGTCAATCACCATTTTGGGAGGCTGCTGTTGTAAGATGTCTGAACACCTAAATGAGTCACCTTGCACATGTGTCATGTCTGTTTTATTACATCACAAACAACAGCACACAAGTGATTAGTAAAGTATGATCTAGTTATGCCAAAATAAGTCTTATGAACGAGCATCAACAGAGCAGTGTGCAAAATAATCTATATAAAAAATAAGAATTATTACTTCTTTCATTTTTCTTTAATTATATGCTTGCCATATTGCATCTGTGGTTTTTTATTTCACACATAATAATTGAAATCCTATTTCATTCAACAGGGGTAGACAAGTAATTGAAAGTAGCCTGTGTGTTACAAATTAAATATCTTATTTTATTTAAATATGTTCAATCATTTTGGTGTTATTAAGTTTTAACATCCAAATTTTCATATTTATTCACTAGAGATTCTCAATTTATGTCATTGTCGGAGAGCACTGTGTGTAGATATAATATAGAACAAATGCTAGACTATGCAGATTTTGCTGTTTATTTACTGCCTATTTCACCTATCTAATCATCTCATAACCTCCCACTATTAGATAAATACACCTCCTCTCGTTTCCTACTTTGCATATTACAATATTGGTACGCTATTCAAATGTTTGTTTTGTTTGTTTATTCGTCATCTATGTATTCGCGCATTGTTCATTTGGTTGAGTTCAAATACAACTTGAAATGTGATTAAAGTCAGGTGTAACTGCCAGTAATCTAGTTTATGAAATTAAGAAAAATCACTATATTCCCTTTGTCACACTGGTATCTACTTGATGAAAACTGAACAAATTCGGCATTTTTTTTAAATATTTGTTAATGTCCGTGGGAAACCTTCCATAAGCACAGAAAAATTAGGATAGCTGCCTGGACAATTGTAATATTTGGGAAAAACTGAAAATAATTTTTGTATGAACTCACGATTTCACAATCGATTTTTTCGGGATTACTGTTCTATTCCTAAGTAACATGGTGGTTTTTAACCTGATAATTCAGAGTTATTATGGAAAACTGAAATTTC
The DNA here is from genome assembly GCA_912999815.1 of Campaea margaritaria. Taxonomy (NCBI): domain Eukaryota; kingdom Metazoa; phylum Arthropoda; class Insecta; order Lepidoptera; family Geometridae; genus Campaea; species Campaea margaritaria. The sequence goes on from OU538791.1 coordinate 12,326,084, forward strand.
GCGGGTGTAACGACAGGGCGCATTAAGCCTTAAATAAAAATAAGAGTAAAATCCTATAAAACTCAAAACTTAAATCATTTGTTATAAGTAGGCAACAATAAATCACTTTTAAACGTGAAACACTTAGTCTCTTATACATAGAAATTAATAAAAATATAGAATATAAACCACTTTAAGGAATTAATTAATTGTGGTTTGAGTTTGAAGAAGGAGATTTCTGTTTCAAGTGCTGATTCAGGGCTAAAACTCGCAGAAGAAAATCAAATTCCATGAACTCATCAAATGCTTTGGAAATATACCTGTTAGAGAAAATAGCATGAAAAAAACTATACAGGGGACTTCTTAAAATTTGAAATTTTTAAATAATTTCAAAATGTTTGAAAGCTAAATAATTCCTAAACAGATGGCATGGTAGGTCACATCACAGTCTCCAACCCTGAGACGCCACGGCAAATCAATCCATTAAATGAAGCACAATAGAAAGTCCAAGGGCAGAGTTTCATTTCCAAATAACAAGCGAGTCATTTCATTTAGTCGATTGAAATTTAGTAACTCATAGTGTTCTGAATTAACTGCTATTGCTTCAAGTTTTGCATTATATTTATCTGTTAGAGAATATGGACTGATATTTCTAAAGGCCAGTTCACATTGTACTAGTCTTTAGTAAAATGCTTTAGTTCAACTAGAAAGGCAATTGCTTTATTACATAGAATCTTAATAAAGCAATGTAGTATATATGAGCAAAAAAGTCAAGTTAGAAAAGCTAAGTTAAGTTTAGCTTTAAAACTCCAAATTGCAATTTTTATTCTAATATAGGTAGGTACCACTGTATTTGTGTTTAACAATAGAATATGAGTGAAACACATTATGCACAAAAACAATGGTAATTCATCTTCATTGTTCCAGCTGTTGTATGCATATGAATAGCTAGCTAATGAATGCACACATTCGCGGTTGTAACTCTTAGATTGTTTCAATGTGACAATGTGATATGGAAATGTCAGGCATATTGTATATATTGTAGCATAGTATGCCGCCCCTGACTGGCACTGAGGCCCTAGTGAAGAACAGTAATATATAATCAATTTAAGAAAATACCATCGCGACTAAAGTTGCGAACTACAGCCTATGAATCAAATCGAACTATCAACAATGAAGTTTCCACCATCCCAGGAAGCCGCAGCCCTCGGCGAGCTGCTAGGATGGCTGCGCGACTCCCCGCACTTGGTGAGCCTGTGCCTGCTCCTGGGGGAGGAGCACATGCCGCCCTCGCTGCCGGCGGCGCTGGTGGCGGGCCTGTACGGCAGCTGCCGCTCCCACGCGGACCGCACGCGCCTGCTGGCGGTCGTGCGCTCCTTAATCAAGCATCATATGGTGCCCTCGAGTGATCCCAGGAAGTGAGTCGTTGATTGTTGTCCCCTAGTCTGGATATTGAGCTACAACTGATATAGGTCGTTAACTCCTGATGCGCCTGTTTACATTGGAAGTTTAAAGTTTTTTGGAATGTCGCAGAGTGTAGGCGTACATTGGCGAATACACACACACAGATGTGCTCTCCACACAACCGTATACAATACAATACAAGTCGTATACATACGTCGATCGAAAGTGGAGACCCTGGCACTGCCGTTTTCCTTGTCTAGCCACGGGTGCGACTCTGCACGCGCCATAGTGTTTTCCCATACAACAAACACAGCAGTTGTGTTTTGCCGTACTTGTGCCAAGTTATGAATAACACAACAGCTGTGTTTTCAGCAGGGTAAAACCAAGTAAGCTCAGGGCATTTCGTGTTATGGCTTTAAAGCGACTTGTTCATATTCGTATTATGAGGTACATTATTCAAACCTACCTCTGCCTGAATATAATGTTTTGTCCAAGACTAGTTTGTAGTTTCCTTAATGTCGGCTGGTATTATGTATGAATTCAAAATACGGCCCTTGAAATGGACTGTTCTAGATTATAGTTCTAGAAACATTGTGGTTACAAAATTAGTCAGCTAGAAACTACAAGCACTGCATAAACTAATATTTAAGATTTTTCCTCATAGTGTCATGGACACTTTTGACCACAAACGGTTCTTAGTTTGTCAAAACAATGTTTGGAAAACTGAAGTAAGATAGACCTCATTGTAAACAATTTCGTTCCAGGTTGTTCCGCACCGGTAAATGTGCGCTGGCTTCCCTTTTCTCCGTTTTCCGCGACGGGCACACCCCTGCGCGGCAGTTCCTGGTGGCAGCCCTGCAGGCGCCCGTGATGGCGGTGCTGCACGAAGACGAGTTTTTCCTCGACGTCGACCCCGACAAGTCTATGGAGAGGTAACCCTACCATACACTACCATACCTTAAGTAATAGGTACGGCTGTGGAACATTTAAACTATAGACAGCTCTAATGTTATCTCTTTCCTTTTCATGCAGTTGGAAAGTGACAACAGTAATTTTAAGGTTGTCATGAAAACTGGCTCTTCCTACCCGACCTGCATTACTAAAGAAGTCATCACTATTTCAGATAATTCTATGAGTCAGAGAGAGAGAGTCAACGATTGTCCAACCACACACTGACTCGACCAAAAAATAAAAGTTGACGCGTAATTTCAGGATATGCAAAATTCAAATGTAATAATCGTTTGCTACTCGTCAATTCACACTGCCATGCACGCTGACATCGCAAAATAATGCCCTTCGCTCTTCGCAATAAGACTCGAAATCCTACAGCGGGAATGAATAGACACTTTAGGTAGGATTTCTAATAGGTATTGGCTAAAGTGTCAAGTGGCAAGTGTCGCGTGCCGTCCTGTTATTTTCAAGTCACGTCGATTCACCATTTATACGCGGCCTTGAAATGCAATTGATAAATGTGGCCACGACTGCCTGCAATACAAATGCAGTGAAATAATTTGTCGTATGTACGCTTCAATATATCTGTAACGCTTTATGGAAGTGAAACTTTTTTATATATGATAGAAATTTTATAGCAATGGTCACACTTTTTTTTATTTGCTGAGTGACGAGACGAGCAAGTAGTTCACCTGATGGTAAGCGCTATGCCTGTCCATAATACTTACAGTGCCACCCGTAACCCACACTTTTCTGTTACGCTCGACCGTCACGTAAGAGTTGAAACTTTGACATGAAGGTTTATTGAAAGAAGTTTTAAATAAAACAAAGAGCTTGGGAGTAAGAGGTCATCATAGAGTATACAAAGGTTTAAAACGGTTCCGTATTGACATATTTTCTCAGTTCTCAGTTTGACCAAAGATTGTTAAATACATTGGTCAGAATTGGTCATCCTTATCACTACTTCCCTTCGCCTCCAGGTTCTCAACGACGGATCGGCTGAAGAAGTTCGGCCAGCCCAACAGCGCAGAGTACGCGGCCAAAGTGGCGCGCTACCGGAAGTGGACCGTGCAGTCTCTGTTCAACCTCACGAGCAAGCTCATCGCCTCGCTGCGGGAGCACTGGCCCAACTTCCCCGCCACCATAGCCTGGATCGTGCAGCAGATAGTGCATCTGCTCAAACAAAACTCCAGGTACATATGTGAGACAAGGATAGAGGACATCTTGTGCTCGTTTTAAGGAGGAAGAGGTAGTGTTAATGAAAAAAAATATTATAAAGGCCGGTTCCGAGGAAAGAGGAATCGCATGTATAAACAATTTTGTATCTTCACACCGCCAAATATCGGTTTCCAGAACATCCGACCGCGAGCTGCACGCCATCTGCACGGAGCTGGTGTTGAACCACTTCATCTGCCCCGCCATCGTGAACCCCGAGGCGCACGGCGTGGTGGAGGTGCCCGTGTCCTACATCGCGCGGTTCAACCTCATACAGATCGCGCAGATCGTGCAGATGCTGTGCCTCGCCAAGTATCAGGAGGTGAGCCACGACAAAGGAAGAACAGAGAGAAAGGGAGCGACACGAACGAGCGAGACAACAAGTTCAGGCGCAAGCATTTATTGGAACGCCGCCCGCCGCTAACTTCACGGCAAGACAAAATCCCCGGGGCTACTGTCGACCGAGTCTCGTTTCCAGGTGGAGCCGAAGGTCCGCGACCTGTACACGAAGTTCGAGCGCTCGTGCGTGTGGGCGCTGGTGGAGAGCGTGGCCACGGAGGCGTGCGCGCCCGCGCCGCCCGCCGCGCCGGCCGCCGCGCCGCTGCGCACGGACGCCGCGCTGCGCACCGCCGCGGCGCTGTTCGCGCCGCACGACGCGCAGCTGCTGGTGAGGCGCCGCACTGATGTCGAGCGAGCTGCTTTGTTTCGGCCGATTTTAATATTTTTAATATTGTTTTTAGATAAATTTCCTTCAGCGAATCTCGTCGAAGCTTAACAATAATACGCCGAGTTTGACAGCTCAAGAACAACCGAGCTCGACTGGGCCGCTCGCCGAGTCCGGGGCATTTAGGTAATATATTTTTTTTATTCAGTAACTATGGTTTCATGTTCTCTGCAATACTCCCAGGAACGGGCAGTATCACCCCCAGGCAGTATCCACCCTATACTGAACAGTGACATCGATTGCGACTCGACTACACACTACGTATGGACCGTGTTTGACGCAACACGATTCGCTTTGCCATTTCTATGTGACTGGGTGCAAGTGACCGTACATTGCCAAATAAAAACGCCTCGGCACGCTTTCGGTTCGCTGTTGCGTGTGTGACAATGATTCAAATGCACAAACCATACGAAACCTTAAAACAAACAATAGAAAAATAATAAATATCTATTGCCACCCTCGCAGCAGCAGCGAGTCCGGCAGCGAGGGCTCGGGCAGCAGCGAGGCGTGCGCGGCGCGCCTGGCGGCGCTGCTGCAGACGGTGGAGCCCAACTACCGGAGCCGCCTGCACGACCTGCTCAAAAAGATGCCTGACCTTAGTAAATACAGGTACCCTAATTCCACTTATATTATACGAGCCCCCGTGGTGTCATCACCATCCCGTATCGTCCCACTGCTGAGCACGGGTCTCCCCTCACTTTCGTGAGGAGAATTAGGCGATAATCTACCACGGGGTCCGGTCCGGATTGATGGATAACACACCTCCCTCTGTAATAATTCTCGGTAGATTAGTCTGTTTTCTCGCGATGTTTTCCTTCACCGTAAAGCGTGTACTAATTATATACATATGTGTTTACAAGAAACACAGTGTTACATGCCTTCACTAGGACTCGACCCTCTCCTTGGAAGGTGGACATTCTCCCTCTAAGCTACTTCCGCTTAACTATCCCCATGATTTATTATGACCTAATCCTCCTGAGGAAAGTGAGCAGATCCGTGCTCAGCTGTGAACGGATATGTGTCTCTGTCTGTTTGCCTCCATTGTCACGTCTGAACGGCTGAACTGAACTTGGTGAAATTTGGTATGGGGATAGTTTAAACCCTGGGGAAAAAGATAAGGTACATTTTATAGCGGCAAACTATAGTTCGCGCGGACAAATTCGCGGGCTAAAGCTAGTATAGAATAATATAAGAATGACCAAAGGGGCGTCGAAGCCAGGCCATAAAACAAAAAAAAACTGTGTTCCCAGACCATCTACACCACCAGAAATCAAAGACCCGATCCTGGAGAACGGCTTCGCTAAGAAAAGCATCCTAGCAAAGGTGTCCAAGCCGCGGCTGCCGCGCTCGGCCAGCTCCAACTCCTCGCTGGCGCTGGCGGTCGAAGACAAACCGGTCAACGGCAACACCGAGAGAGATGACAGTTCTCTGGAGCATTTGGAAGTGCTCATCATAAAGTTGGCTAATGCAGAGGAGCACGATTACGTGGGTAAGTCGTTTTGAACCTTATTTCTGAAAATAAAGGGTCGAATTCTCAAAGTCCTCAGCGTTGTAACATTGGAGTACATGCTTAGTGTATAATATGACTGCCTTTGGAACACCCCGAAATGGTTTTAGCGATGGATTTTCTTTGTAACCGATACAGAGAGAGGGAAATTGCTTGTGGTAACCCTATTTTCCTTATGTATGATGTTGCAAAGTACATGTTTGTCTCGCAGGGCTGGTCCCCGAGGCGAAGGTCCTGGAGTGCTACTACGGCGGGTCGGAGGCGGCCGACGCCGACGACGCGGGCTCGGCGCTGGCGGTGGCCGGCCCGGGGGCGCCCGTGCAAAAGAGGACCAGGTATTTTTACTATTTTTTATTAGAGCTAATTTTAGTGATACAAAAAATTGTAATACTTGATGGTTAATGTAGACTATTGTAGGCTGAGATATTGTATAAATAAAAATTTTGTATCTGTGTCGTTTTTTGTGGTGAGCGCTGCGCCTGCCCATAACTGCTACGGTGCCACCCAGAATAATTTGCGGCATTGCACTGCGCTCGTCACCCTGACACATGTTTCTAAAGTCTCTTATGCCCAGTAATTTCGCTGCAAACATTGCCCTTCAAACCGGAACACAATAATGTTTGCACACTACTGCTTGGCGGATGAATATCTGGCAAAGGTGTGGTACTACCCCAGGCTGTCTCTTGCAGAAGAGACCTACCCCTACATTATCATTGTTTATAAAGGCTTCAATAAGTGAAAAACTGTCCAAAATTAGGACCCGGCATCTGGTATTCAGGAAAAAGCTTAGACCACCGTCAAATAGGTAGTTTTAACACACTTCCGCGATTTTCTCAGGTTTTCAGTGTCCCACGACGAGGTCTCTCTCGGCAATACCTCGGACAACCTCGAAGCTGTGTCCGAGGCCGCCTCAAACCACAGCGTCACCTCCAGCCTCGAACTCGAAACTGAAGACCAGAACGACAATCTCTCCGATATGGTAACTTTATTTGATAGCTTACTTTAAGCTTTAGCTAACTTTGCGCATGTGAGTTTGTTTGTTTGTTACGCTTTCATGCCTAAACCACTGAACCGATTTTAAAAATTCTGTTACCAATGCAAAGCTATATTATCAGTCAGTAACATAGGCTTTATTTTATCCCCGTATTCTCACGGGAACGGGAAAAACGCGGGTGAAACCGCGGGGCGCAGCTACTACATAATAAGTGTCCTTAGTATTCGTCGGGATAGTTCTGGTGGTGGCTATATTTAATCGGTCAAGAAGTCGGTCGCCGAGCCCCTATCTGTGGTTACTAATGATCTAACTGTGCGCAATGGTTGCAGGTGTCGGCGAACGTGAGCGGGCGCGGCAGCCCCAACATCTCGGGGCGGGAGACTCCCTCCTCGCAGGTCACCGACGGCGACGCCGCGGGGGACGCGCCGCCGCGAAGGTCAGCAACCACCCTGGGCTTCCATTCTGTTAGCTATTGAACCGCATCTACTCTGTCGAAGTTGCCAATTTTGAAATTTCTTCTATACAAGAACTGTCAAACTCGGCGTCTTAGACAGAAATTTGCAGCGGTGTAGTAGCTAATAAACTTGAAGTCCTGGAAAATATCTTAGGTCACAAGACTAGAAGCGCAGTTCATATTTCGCAGTTGCAAAACTTTGCATTACATGGCAAAAAAATAAATTAAGTCTGTCACGTGATATTTTCATTTGTGACGCCACGATTCACTAAATAACTTCGTTACTGTGAAATGTTTATTTCATATGACAGTAATTTTATAAACAATGACAAAAAAATGGATTTTAATCCACAGATTACCACAGAACGTCCCGATCCCACAAGTGGGCAGCGCCCAAGCGAAGCTGCTCAAGCAAGCGCGGAACGAAATAGAAGATAAATTCTGCAAGTTTGAAATCAAGGTACACGCTTACAGTGACTACAGTCACTATACTATTTTAAATAAAAATTGAAGAAAAGAAAAAAAAAGTGGGCTACTGGAGGGCACTTTGCTGCGATTAATGGTAGAGGAGGCATGAAATATAAGATTCAGGAAGTATGCGAGATGACGATTAAAAGATGGATTGATGTTCTTTGTGTGAAACAGTCCAGGCAGAAAGGATGTGACACCACCACTTATGGACTCTATGCAGCCTATTAGCCTGGAGTTCCAGTAGACGGTGTCAGGGAGTTCGTATAGAATAGAAAACAAAACTTTTAATTGTATACTCCTTTCCGCTTCGTAGCGGTGTCCATGAAATAAAATATTTTCATAATGCACATGCGCTCGGTTCCAGAAGCTCCTGGAAGGCGACGAGACGATCAGCATCATGTCGGACACGTGGAGCACCGACGTGCTGGCCTCCGACTCGGAGACCATCGGGGACTCCTGCGACCAGGCGCAAGCGGCCGCCAGCCAAGGTACTGCACGCACAATATCTTTTAGGTTAGGGCTTCACGCGGTTTGTGCATTCATCAAAGTATGATTTACTTTACTTTCAATCAAACAATTGAGCAAGCTCATAGATTTCAATTGTTTTTAGAGTTCCAGGTAGGGTTTAAAATAACGCCATCTATTAACAGATAGCGGAACTATAATGCCGAATTAGGTTTAAGAGGTTCAAGGCACCCTGGAATGTTGCGATCGGGGTGAATAACCGCAGGTGATACTAATTCTTTCGAAAGAGTTCTAGTGATGGTAAAAACTCAGCAAGACGACTCGGTGCTTCAAATTGAGTTATCCCTCAAGAACTATTCGTTTTTACAGTATAATCCTTATCCTTACTTATATTATAAATGCGAAAGTAACTCTGTCTGTTGCTCTTTCACGCCTGAACTACTGAACCGATTGAAATGAAATTTGGCACAGAAATAGTCTAGAGCTTAGGGAAGGACATAGGCTACTTTTTATCGCAAAAAATGCATTGTAAGGGTTTGAAATAGGGGATGAAAGTTTGTATGGAAGTATCGTCATTTTTGACGCTAGAAGCTTGAAATTTATTTTTTAGGCTTTTGTTTAGATATAAACAAATTTGACATTCAAAGTTTGTAAAACTTTACCCTTGAGGGGTAAAATAAATATAGGGGACGAAAGTATGTATAGGAATATGTAAAGTTTCGGCTTAATTTTCTCTAATGGAAAGCTACATTGACAGCGAGTAACATAGGCTATATTTTATCCCCATATTCCTGCGGGAACAGGAACTACGCGGGTGAAACCGCGGGGCGCAGCTAGTAAGTATTATATAATGTTAATCTAGGTAACAAACTATGTGTGTGCCAAACTTCATCAACATCCATTTTTGCGTGAAAGAGTAACAAAAATCTATCCTTCTATCCATCCATCCGTCTATGCTCACAAACTTTCCATTTATAATGTTAGTAGGATAGGTAGTATTAGTCAGATATTAGTCGATAGAATCTAGCATATTTTAGTGAAAATCCATGTTCAAAACATTGATTATTTTTTTTATGGTGGTAACGAACATGTTTGTGTGGCAGGCGTCGGCGCGCTCAGCAACCCCGCGCCGGACGCGTCGGAGACGGCCAGCGACTCCGCCTGGAGCATGGACGTGCTGGCCTCCGACAGCGACCGCAACACCGAGGTGCCATCTTGTTGTACAGGAGTCTTTCGTTAGGGTCCCGTGCCTCAAGGGAACCCTTATAGGATAACTTTGTTGTGTCTGTGTATGCAGATTCGTAACGGTGCCCAAATGTTATAATCGGTTCAGCGGTCAACGTGTTAAAAAAATATGTCCCATTCAATTCAATTCAATTCAATTCAAGATGTAAACAGAATACGTAGAACTGTAAAGATAAGAACCAAATTGATCTTCCTGGCTCACTCTTTATGATTGAGAAAATATCGATTTTAATGTAAAGTGACATATTGTTGCAGGCGGACACAGACGACTGCGTGTCAGTCGCGGCACGATCTGACACCTCGTGGCCCAGGCGGCCTTCGCACCAAGAAGATTTTCCTCCAATCAGACAACCCACACAGGTAACAAACAGAGAAAACGCAAAACAACGGCGGCGTGAAGTGAAATAAAAAGTCCATAAAGTCGTCTACTACTTAGTTACGCTGGCCGCAGTCGCAGGATCCAAAGAAACCTTAAACGTACTTTAATTAGGTTTATTATTATTAAAATGTTATATGTCTAAATCCTAACTTAAAGTGTGTACGTTCGAAGTGCCGAAGTCACCTAAAATTATGTGGAATATAATAATGGGCTGATATTGCTGCGTCGGCCACACGCGGTACGCGCGGCTGCCGGCGACGTCATACGTAACTACTTATTACTGTTATTAAAATTTTATATTGAGAAATTATTTTTCTTTTCAGAACGGTAATGTGAGACGACCCGACTTAGGCAGCCCAAGACACACGTCAAGGCCTATCTTACCTAACAGGTCAGTATTTTTATCCTTCTATTGATATCGCATTCCAGCCATATCATGTTGATAATGTTCTACCTTAGGTATGTGGTATAAAAAAATAAGACGAAAAATTAAAAAATTACATCTTTGTAGAGTTTCTTGTTGCTATCTTAACTGACAGGCGTATTTACGAAGCACTGGTAGAGTTATGGAGTTTCCTTTTCCTGTGCGAGATCCAGGCATGAGCCACCACTTAAAAGGGAAATGTCCTCTTTCAAACTCAAACCATAATTATGATAATGATGAATGACGTCGCTGATTCATATGTTGACGAGCGGGGCGTGCCCCAGGACTCGAGCTGCCGATGCGTCGTTTGAACGAGCAAGTCCGTTGTCCCCGCAGGTCGGGCGGCGGGTACCTGACGGCGACGGCGGCGCTGTGCCGCGGCCACGAGCTGGACCTGCCCGCGCCGGCGGCGCTGTGCCGCGGCCACGAGCTGGACCTGCCCGCGCCGGCGCCGCACGCCGCGCACTTCCCCCTCGAGAACCGCAAGAGCATCCTGGTCAACGGGTACCCGGTGAGGCCTCGGAACCTTAGCCCCGCTGCGGCTACCTAACTTCGTGGGTTGTGAGCGGATTCCTATCGCTCCGTGACCTCCGTGATTGTATCTCATCGAATGTATCTCGGGCCCCCGAAAATATGGCGATTTAATCGAGTTATATTATGAAAACAAAAGAGATAGCGTAAACTTTAGAGCTGTCAAATTTAGTTACAGTTACAGTTGCAGAATGTAACGTTATCCGGGGAACTGTCTGCAGTAATTTTATTATGTTGTATGCATTTTGTAGGTGATGACATGTTACGCTACGTCGGCGCCCGAGAGCCCCAGCACCTCTGCGCCCGCGCCGTTGCCCAACGACGTGTTCGATTTCGTGCCACAGAATAGGTAACGACCCACCACGCGGTTAAGGACCCCTTTCGGAAATTATCATCGAATTCATACGGACTGGTTTTAAGATCATCTGTCAAACAAAAATAACACGATAGGGAATAATATTGCAATTGTACTATGGCGCGGTAAAGAGAGACCTTTACCCAGCAGAGGGGATAAATACTGTAGATGCATATCCACCAACCATGACCATACATACAATAACTAGCTACAGATAATATAGTCACGTCTTTCTCCCGTTGGAATAAGCAGAGACTACATATTTCCACATACTACGATCCCAGCGGAAAGCAGTACACCAACCTTAAAAAGATAAAAAATCAACCCAAAACAAATAACCAAAAAAAATTCACCAAATTTCCATGGACATTATTACACGTATTTTTGTAAAGTTTTTAGTTTGAGGCAAAGGATTCGTTTGTCCGCAGACAAGTGCCCACCGAGAGCGTCCAAACCGACTCCACCCTCGACGCGAACAGCCAGTCGGACGCCACCTCCCAGTGGGTGGACGACAGCTTCCCCCCGCCGCACCACTCCCCGCATCGCCCCTACCCCTCCGCCTCCAAATACGATCTCCCATCCACTTCCAAAAACTACGACTCCAACGACATGGACCGCTCTCTCAACTCCAGCGAGAGTTCCTTCAACGCCCTCTCGGTGTCCCAATACGATCGGCGATTCGATTCCGGAATCGAGACGGACCGACCCGAAGCGGAATCTCGATCGACGATCACCGATCTGATGACTCGGATGAGCTCCGCCACGATATCGACCTCGAACTTGGTCAACAATATCACGTCTCGGATAGTAAAATCTGAGATCCGTACCAGCATCGTCAGCATCAGCTCTTCGCGTGTGGAGAAAAAGCGAGAGGGGAACAGTAATATCTCGCTCAGTACGCTGTCGGTGAACAGTGCGGAGTCCGCGTCGGACAAGAGCTCGAGTCAGGACGTCAACTCGGAGATCGCGACCGAGAGGCGCGTAAGTCCGCCGCCCGTGAAGTTGGCCTCCACCGGGGCCATTCCCAAGAGCATCAGCTTCGACGCCACGGCTGAGAAGTCGCAACGGTCAGTTTCAACTTACAGCAATACCAACATAATCAACATTCATATCAGGGGCGTAGCTACCGCCGTATCAGCCGTATCAATGATACGGGGTCCCCGGGCTACAGGGGCCCCTTACGTGTATAAGAAAAACCCTCTACCCTTTCTTTGGAGCCCCCAACTAATTTTGATACAGGTCCAAGGCCAAGGCACGCTACGCCACTGATTCATATTATACTTAGAAACTAAATAACCCACCAGTTTTAACATGTTGACTGCTGAACTGGTTTTTACATTTGGGCACCGTTACGTGCCGTCTGTGTGAACCGCACTGTAGTAGCGCCGCGTTAAACACACACGTCTGTGTTTCGCCGCACAGCCGGCACGTAAACTGCGTTCACACAACGTGTGTTTTCCCGCACCCGCGTAAAGCTATAAAAAACGCAACTTCTGTGTTTTCAGCAGTGAACGTGTTAAGTCTTACCTAGAAGGGGGGTTTTCAAAGAATTAATTAACGATTTAATTCAAAGTTACTTATAGTTGTCTAATCTTATTAGTGAGATGTTTCAACTAAAACGACATGGTTGAAACATCGGTACGCAAGAAGTAGGAGTACTAAAATAGTCATGTGTCGTTATTATGTGTGACGCAGGCGGCGGCTCGGCGAGGACGGCCTGGTGGGCAACCTGGACGAGCTGAAGAACAACGTGCGCCGCTCCGGCGGGAACCTGCTGCACAAGATCAAGATGTTCCGCCAGAAGGGGCGCCACCAGAGCGGTACGTGGCGGACCACAACCATCATAATGTGGTTGTCAACGTCCACGAGCGTCGGCAAATGATAAAAAACAAACATAAAAAAAGTCTATTCTCCTCCATAATTCCCAGGAAGTTTCAGTGAAACGGTCACCACTTAACTGAATCGTGACGTCGACTGTGACGAGACTAGACCGTTCACCTGACCGACTGGGATTTGACATTTTGACTATTTTAACATTCAAACTTTAAATAGCTTAACACTGGCCAAATATAAAAATCGGGCAAAGGCACAACTAAAAACAAAACTCAAATAAAAAATCCACCTCTCCCGCAGACGCGAAGCTCCCCGAGGCGGAGGCGGCGAGCGAGGACGGGTGCCGCGGCGAGGGCGGCGCCACGGAGAGCTCCGAGGAGATCCTCGCCAAGTACCGGCGCAAGTGCTCCGCCGACGGCGCCGCCGCGCGCGCGCGCCGCCCGCCCGCCGCGCCAGCCGCGCCCGCCGCGCCCGCCGCGCCCGCCGCGCCCGCCGACCTGGAGAGGTACGTCCACGGATCGAGGAGGTGCCCGTCCCGTGTCCACGTCGGACCTCGCAGTCTGATGTTGTTTACTAAGGGCTTTGGAAAGTGACAGGTATGCGTGCCTGTTGAATTCTCTCAACCATATAGTAGTGTTGCAACGATGAGCTGATCTGAAAATAGAAATGGCACGTAGACAATGGAACTCTTTAGTGAAAAACGATAGATTCATGGTGTTTGGAGTCATTTTGATCAGCTTCCAGTAGCGAATAAGTCGTTGCCTAAAAAACATTAATTGTTAATTTCGTTGCAGGGCCGAAGGCGTCGTCGATCTGAACGATCCGGAGGTGTTCAACAGTATGAAGCGTAAGCTACGACTCGTGCTGTCGAACCCGGACCTGCACTGCGCCGAATACGTACCGAATGTGAGTGGCTTACCGAAGAGTAATTACTTAGAAATGCGATCAATTTCACCCAAATAATTTGCAGAAAAGAAATGTAATCTCAAACCCTTATCTTTAACGTATTTGAAAAATCAGCGCATACTTTAATTTCCATCGTCGTGTGTGTCCCGCGGCAGCGCTGCACGAGCGCGTCGCTGGTGGAGTGGGTGCGCGCGGCGGGCGCGCGCGCCGCCAGCGAGGCGGGCGCGGCGCGCGCGGGCGAGCTGGCGCGCGCGCTGGCGGGCGGCGGCGGCGCGGGCGCGCTGGGGGCGCGCCTGGCCGCCGCGCTGCGCGCCGACCTCGCCGCGCGCCGCCCCTACGCCGCCTACCTCGCCTCGTGCCGCGCCGCGCTCACGCACACCGACCACGCGCTGCTGGCGTGAGTAGTCCCCTTACGTACGTGTCCCGCGGCGGGCGCGCGCTCGCGCCGCTGGTGGAGTGGGTGCGCGCGGCGGGCGCGCGCGCCGCCAGCGAGGCGGGCGCGGCGCGCGCGGGCGAGCTGGCGCGCGCGCTGGCGGGCGGCGGCGGCGCGGGCGCGCTGGGGGCGCGCCTGGCCGCCGCGCTGCGCGCCGACCTCGCCGCGCGCCGCCCCTACGCCGCCTACCTCGCCTCGTGCCGCGCCGCGCTCACGCACACCGACCACGCGCTGCTGGCGTGAGTAGTCCCCTTACGTACGTGTCCCGCGGCGGGCGCGCGCTCGCGCCGCTGGTGGAGTGGGTGCGCGCGGCGGGCGCGCGCGCCGCCAGCGAGGCGGGCGCGGCGCGCGCGGGCGAGCTGGCGCGCGCGCTGGCGGGCGGCGGCGGCGCGGGCGCGCTGGGGGCGCGCCTGGCCGCCGCGCGCCGCCCCTACGCCGCCTACCTCGCCTCGTGCCGCGCCGCGCTCACGCACACCGACCACGCGCTGCTGGCGTGAGTAGTCCCCTTACGTACGTGTCCCGCGGCGGGCGCGCGCTCGCGCCGCTGGTGGAGTGGGTGTGCACGGCGGGTGCGCGCGCCGCCAGCGAGGCAGCTTATAAAAAATATGTATGTAATTATAACTCGCTTTTCGGTAAAAGAAAACTTCGTGAAGAAACATACCTAATCGAGAATTATTTCGGAGGTAGGTATGCGTCCTCCAATCCGGACCGGGCCGGCGTGGTGGACTAAAGCCTAATCCTCGCTCAGCTCCTAATCCTCGAGACCCGCGCTCAGCCAAACCGTCGTTCGTTGCAGGCAAATCCGGCAAGTGCGTGCGGAGTGCGTGGCGTGCGCGCGCGCCGCGGCGGCCGCGCGCGCGCTGGAGCAGCTGGAGCGCGGCGCGGCGCTGCGGCGGCTGGCGCGGCACCACCACGCCAACAACAACCACGCGCTCGACAACGGTCAGCCGCGCCGCCCTCACTACCATCACTTATTTTACTGAAAACTTCTTTAGGCGCTGACCACTTTATATTGTGGATATCGAATGAGACCGAGCCGTCGCGCGCGGCAGATATCGCTCGTTCGAGTAAAGTCGGCTCGGGTCGGCCGAGGGAGCGAGAGAGACAGTCGACGCGTCACCGCTATGCTCGCTCGCCGAGCGTTACATGAGAGAGCGTAACGCGTCAGTCGCATACAGTATCGACATAAACATGATTTAGCAAGTGATAAGAATTTAAAATTTTCAAGATTTTAAGATAAAAAATAAAAAACTAAATAACAACGTAAAATTTTCGGTTTCCCGTCAAAACTTACTATGACAGTGACATTTACTCCTTACCTCAAACTAACTACAGAAGATCAACGGTAAAAGCTGTCTCACAGCTCGCTTATTCACATCAAGTAATACAGCGTAAACGAGAGTGAGTGAAACAGAAAACTTCCCATGGTTTTTATTATTTCAAGTATGGTCCACAAAATAGATTGGTCAGAGGCCTCCCTCACCACGAACAGTTAAATCCATCTAGTTTAAGGCCTTAAACTGAACTGCCCTGCTAACTGTCACCACCGATATCGCTCAGCGTTCATAAGTCCACTAGAGACCTTTATCCAAAGAAACAATTTGTTTGCATTTATGGGAGTTTATAAAGTTCCATCTCATTCTCTGCAGTCTATTTTTGAGTGACGTCAAGTGACGTTTCTCATTTATGAGTGTGTGGTGCCAATCTAGGCCCTTCAGTTTAAGGCCTTAAAATGAACTGCATGGAATAAGAATAAGTACGTGGTTACCCCCCCCAGGTTGTCTATTTGCTACTAAATGATATCATGGCTAAAGATAAAAATAAAGATTCATTTATATGCATAAACACGTGCGATTACATGCATAGGTACAGTAATTAAATAATAATGCATACAAGATCTTATAAAATTCTAAGTAAATGTACAAACATATTTTGCCGAATTAGGCGTGCAATATTTTGGAGGGATGGCCGAAAAAGAAATATAGATCCAAGTTAAAACAAAAAAGAAGTATAAAATAAAATAATAATATCAAATGTCATTCCCCACCAAATGAACCAAATTTTATAATAGTTTAATGTCAATTTTTAAAATTATGTCAATGTAAATTTTAAATTTATACAAATAAATACAATTAAAAAGCTTGAAAGCTATATTGACGGTTTGGTGAACAAAAGGTTAGAAGTGGCAACTAGTGACAAGTGGCCAATTTAGTATGGATGCCTCTTGCTTTAGTAAAACTGGCTTGGTGTAAACGACCGTTAATACTGTTTCAGGTGAACTGATGGACGAGAAGGCTACAAGACTGATCGCTAGTATAAAGGCCATTACGGCCGAGGTGAAAGCCGATCCCTCCTGGGAAGGTGAGTGTCCTGCCTTACATAAATAGTATATTGTATAAAAACTTCCTACTGGAAAGGTTCAATTTGAATTATAATTGAACAAGTAAAAACAAAAACCTGAGTGTTTTAAAAAAATATAGTTAAGTTTACTTTAAAAAAAAATTAAAAAAAAAAATGAAATAAGAGCAGCAGTTTAGAATTCTATTAAGTAATACTGAAACTACACTATTTAACACATTCGCTACTGAAAACACAAGTGTGGTCTTAGCTGTATGGGAAAACACTATGATGTGTGCAGATACGCACCCGTGGCTTTTATCGATGCACACATAAAACAAATCATTAATTCTAACATTAGAGTTAAGTCAAAAAAATTAAATGTCCTTCTGTTCTATGTTGATCAGAAGGACTCACTGTCCGGCCCCTTAGAAATATTGGTAATATTTTATGGGCCTCGACTGTTGGTCCCGAACAACGGGACCAGAACAATAGATAACCCGCTAGCATAAACGTTTGTATGCACAAACCGTTTGTCCATGACATTTGGGCGTCCCGACGACTGCGGGTAGAGATGCGGAGACAGGGTTTGCGCGGGGTGGAGTGTCCATTATGTTTGTAATACTATATTAATTCTGTGACCCCGTTAATGTTTCACTGCAGGTGCGTCCACGACCGTCCTGGAAATGGCCGAGATAACGGTGGAGCGTGCCGCCTTCGCCAGACTGTACCTGCACGTTCTGTTCCCGAACGGGGACGGAGATATCGCACGAGATCAGTGAGTGCACATTTTCTATGGGATGTACTTATATCTGTTGTATTGTATCCCACCAATCTATACTAATAATGAAATTTTAGTGTCTGTGATTTGAAATGAATGTCAAAATTTAATTAATGTTTGTTTTTAGATATTAATTTCTAATTTCTTTGACAATAGTGCCTTAACAACGTTCAATCAAACATAAAATTTAAATGACTTTATAATTCTAATTTCGAATATTTTTGAATAAATGATATTGACCTTGATTTGCCGGTGATGATGTCAGCGTTGGCATTATGTTAAAATTTACTCAAACGGCAAGCATGCCATACTCACTCAAAAAAAGTTATCTGTCATGTCATCAAACCACAGATGAAATATTTTTTTTTTTTGTAGGAAGGGTACTAAATGTTTTTATGCTGATAGTGACGTCATCAGCGGGGCTATGCAGCACGGGATTGCCACGGGACTCGTCATTCGTATTGAAATGACGAGTCCCGTGGCAATCAAACGTCAAAATGAAACGAACTCGAGCTGATTCGCACCGTGCTGCATAGCCCCGCAGATTGAAATCTTTAAAAAATAACTACCCACGAGAAAACAAAATATTCAAATTAGTTTCTTAAAATAGTCTATATTTTAAGAAAATTTCATAAAAACTCCAGGGCACAAAATTTGAACAATGCCCATTATGGTCGAATATCGACCACACAAACAATCGTTTTATAATAAACGTACCAATAATGCGGCGCAGGGTGCTGGGCGAGCACATCCGGCGCCTCGCGGCGTGCACGGGCGCGCGCCGCTGCGGCGTGCCCGCGCCGCACGCCTGGGCCGCGCCCTTCCCGCGCGCGCAGCGCCTGCTGCGGCACCTGCCCGTCTACCGCACGCCGAGGGACAAGGTTTCTGTAGTACTGTAACGGGACGAGCCCGCGCCGCACGCCTGGGCCGCGCCCTTCCCGCGCGCGCAGCGCCTGCTGCGGCACCTGCCCGTCTACCGCACGCCGAGGGACAAGGTTTCTGTAGTACTGTAACGGGACGAGCCCGCGCCGCACGCCTGGGCCGCGCCCTTCCCGCGCGCGCAGCGCCTGCTGCGGCACCTGCCCGTCTACCGCACGCCGAGGGACAAGGTTTCTGTAGTACTGTAACGGGACGAGCCCGCGCCGCACGCCTGGGCCGCGCCCTTCCCGCGCGCGCAGCGCCTGCTGCGGCACCTGCCCGTCTACCGCACGCCGAGGGACAAGGTTTCTGTAGTACTGTAACGGGACGAGCCCGCGCCGCACGCCTGGGCCGCGCCCTTCCCGCGCGCGCAGCGCCTGCTGCGGCACCTGCCCGTCTACCGCACGCCGAGGGACAAGGTTTCTGTAGTACTGTAACGGGACGAGCCCGCGCCGCACACCTGGGCCGCGCCCTTCCCGCGCGCGCAGCGCCTGCTGCGGCACCTGCCCGTCTACCGCACGCCGAGGGACAAGGTTTCTGTAGTACTGTAACGGGACGAGCCCGCGCCGCACACCTGGGCCGCGCCCTTCCCGCGCGCGCAGCGCCTGCTGCGGCACCTGCCCGTCTACCGCACGCCGAGGGACAAGGTTTCTGTAGTACTGTAACGGGACGAGCCCGCGCCGCACACCTGGGCCGCGCCCTTCCCGCGCGCGCAGCGCCTGCTGCGGCACCTGCCCGTCTACCGCACGCCGAGGGACAAGGTTTCTGTAGTACTGTAACGGGACGAGCCCGCGCCGCACACCTGGGCCGCGCCCTTCCCGCGCGCGCAGCGCCTGCTGCGGCACCTGCCCGTCTACCGCACGCCGAGGGACAAGGTTTCTGTAGTACTGTAACGGGACGAGCCCGCGCCGCACGCCTGGGCCGCGCCCTTCCCGCGCGCGCAGCGCCTGCTGCGGCACCTGCCCGTCTACCGCACGCCGAGGGACAAGGTTTCTGTAGTACTGTAACGGGACGAGCCCGCGCCGCACGCCTGGGCCGCGCCCTTCCCGCGCGCGCAGCGCCTGCTGCGGCACCTGCCCGTCTACCGCACGCCGAGGGACAAGGTTTCTGTAGTACTGTAACGGGACGAGCCCGCGCCGCACGCCTGGGCCGCGCCCTTCCCGCGCGCGCAGCGCCTGCTGGCTCCATCCCTTTCTGTCGCGCGGCGTTGCCATTCACCAGAGCCAGATACGACGAATCGTGCGACCACAACTCGATCAAACGTGAAGCTCGGTGGCGACTTCCGAAGGCTTCCATACCAAACCCCCTACGATTAATCGTGTAGTATAAACTCGTTTTTCCGACGAAAGATTTTATTTATAGTAATGTTCCGATATCTCAATTCCGATACACATCCCTTTACCTTTACTTGAATGCCAATTACTTTACCGGTATTAATTACCATATCGGCCCATTGCTGAGCATATAGTCTTATAACAAGTCTGTGTCATGCCCCCAGTTGTCGTGCATAATGCGGTGCGTGACGTCGATCATGGCGGTCCTGGGGCTGGACGAGGGGTCCGCGCCCTCCGCCGACGACCTCACGCCCGTCCTCGTCTTCGTCATCATCAAAGTAAGTTCATAACATATTCATCATCATCACACCCCTATCCCGTCCACTGCTGAGCATGGGGCTGGCCTCACTTCTGTGAAGAGAGATATGCCAAGGACTCATTCACAACAATGTTTAAGCATAAAAGCAGTTGGCCAGTCTAACGTTTTTTTAATTTTGGCGAGTGTGCGATGGAATGGGCATTAGGATTATTTTTTGAAATTGTAAAAATTTCAAAACTATTTTGACGAATAGACTCATTGATCACAAAACAATAACTTTTATTAAAAAATAATTTTTAATTTCGAATAGTTTTGAATAAATATGATTGACCTTGATTTGCCGGTGATGACGTCAGCGTTGGCATTATGTTAAAATTTACCCAGGCGGCAAGCATGCCTTACCCACTCAAAAAAAAGTTATCTGACGTATCATTAAACCACAGATGAAATCTACAGTTTTATTTTGGCAATGGCACCAGATGGTATTATGCTGATAGTGATGTCATCGGCATCGGCTTTGAAACATACCTCCGAAATAAATGTCGGGCGTATGGATTTCTTCTATCATCCAACTACAAACCGCCTTATACCATAACCCAGGTGAACCCACCGTCGCTCCTCTCTACCATCGAGCTGGTGAACGCGCTCGGTGGCGCGGCGCTGCAGGGCGAGGCCCTCTACTGGTGGACGCAGTTCTGCGCAGCCGTCGCCTACATCAAGACGATGGACTACCCGCCACACACCTAGCGATCACAAACGCGCCTGGTCAGTACATATACTATCTATAAACTTAGCTCCCAAAGTGGTCCAGGTGAGACTCGAGGGGCGTGGCGTGACTAAAATTAGTATATGGTAGGAAATAAATATGAATATGGTAGAAATGTAGCTGCAGGGGTCCACCGGAACCACGTAAATTTTCAAAGGGGTCTATGAGAACTAAAGTCTGGGAACCTCTGCTCTACACTGACCAATACTAGGGCAAGAGAGTCACACGATGTACACGAACCCGGCGGAAGAGTCGGTTAACTTTCATAAGTGCCCTCTTGGGGCCCACGTGATTAAATATTTTTGACTTTGAACCACTAATTTCTACACTTATTCACGGCCGTGTCCACGAACCAGAAACAGCCCGTTTTTTTTTAAATATGTCAGGATGTTCACCTGCCGGTGGTGAGACCCACTCCTGTCCATAACAGTTGCAGTGCCATCCAGTATATTGCATTGTAAAACTTTACGCGGCACTGCACTGCGCTCGTTTGTCCTGAGGCGTTAGTTCTATCTGCAGTTGGTTATAGCTAGGGTCATCAATCATTTATAGTTCCAAATACAATACCTAACTTCTTATGCATTTTTTTTTTCAGATTTCAGCGCGTGTCAACGGTTCTATAATGGAAACAAGCCCGTGTCCCTTCCCTCGCGACCGGCGCCATACAATGTAAACAAACTCAAAAACGATACAGCACTTTGTGTAACTCGCTATCGGTGTAGATGTTCGGCGAAAATGCAGTGAACACGGAACTTACGAATGTGTAGTGTCGAAAATGTTAATACAATTATTGAATTAAGTAATATCAATATTTATAATGTTTATTTATGGTAATTGTTAAATAACTGTAGGGTTTTAACTAGAGTTAGTTTGAAGTAGGCCTTGCTAGGCTACGACATCTAGGGGGCTATTCTGCTTGTAGATCAATCTCTACTATCGACTTAATGTCGCGTGAAAATACTAATATCACCTAATGAAGCTCATTCTAAATAGAAAGGAATTAACAACTTTGAAGCTATTGAAAATAGTTGGCAGAGAGTGGCTTGGCAAAAGACTCAGAATTGATTACAAAGTAATATTTCTTCAACATTACTCACATAGACAAATAGTAGAAACAAAAAACAAATTATGGTAAATAGTTATATTGGAAAACTTAAGGCGAGATCTATGGGGACAACTTACTTCACTCGGCTTTAGACGCATGGCACTAATCATAACACGCGACAGACATGGATAACGTAAGGCGTCCGCGCCATACGCCTTAGCTGTGGGGCTTGGGCCTTAGATCTTGCCTTTACATATTCCCAATCTTCTGCTAGGTCTCAGGTAAAAAATATATTTTGCACATGAAAGCTAATCTTATAAACTAATGTTATACTGTTTAAATTATTGTGATTGTCCTAAGAATAACGATTAGTGTAGAATTAGTATAACATTTAATCGTCCATTTGCGACTAGAATGTGTGATTTCATAACATGAGATAACACCTTTTTGTCGCAATAGAGCGTAATGAGGTCTGCCTACGTCAACTCAATATTGTAGTTAGAACTAATGTAAACCGCGGCGTCCACCGACGAGCTAATTTAGTTTAGCTTATAATAGAAACAGATCCTTTACATATTATTTTGTTTTCACATAGATTATTCTTGATAGTTCACGGTAGCTTAGTTCACTGCTTAGCTCTGTAGTGGACGCGCGCGTTACTATATTTCTGTACTCGTATTAATACTGTTTATAAATCTTAATATCTGACACATGGCTTGTGGATAATAATGTACAAATTAATGCTTGAATGCTAAATTAGGTCTTAGTTTCAATAACTAATGCGTAATGAATACCCCATCAAGCATTATATATTTTATAAATACTTTGAATTTTCACTATAAAAGTCGTCTCGCTGACTGTGATGTTAAAGAGTTGGATAAATACTCGAGGATTTGTATTTTTGGAGAGATGTTGTTTCGTTGTGATAGCTTCAAATCGGATATTTGAATTAACTAACATGGCGAGAAATAAGTGTTTTATAGCAAACAGCTCGAATTTTTGTAACGGAACTAGTAGACTGTTGTGTACGAATCCAAGCAGCTGGAAGCCGCGTACAATATTAGTTAGCGACCCAGTGCTTTGAGTCGCCGCGATATAATCATGTCGTCTTGCGGGAAAATCAATCACTCTCGCACGGCGACAAAATTATGTCGCGGCGCGCATCCTGTGTCCGTATTTACTAAGCCTAAGCTTCGCCTATATTGACACTTAAATTGTAAATTTATATAAAAATTACAATTTAGCGCTTAGGTTTAGTAAAAACTGGCATTAGCCTTGCAGACGCCTGCCTTCGAGTCAGATTGGAAGGAAAACACTTTAGTACCTTCTGACATAAAGCAAGTGTGCCCCGGTAGCGACCTTTGTTGTTGAGCAGTGGCCTTACTCTGATTCTAAAGGACGAAGTTTCGTGTTTATCGAACGATCGATTGGTACTCTCCCGTTTCTTTTGATACTCGTCACCGCGGCGCTGTTAAATCATTTTTTTGGAGAAATAAACTGATCGTCCGGAACGAAGCTTAAACTTTTTTTTAGGTAAGTTTAATATTATTCCTGAAACTTTGTACTATTTGCATCAGAGTAGGCCATCGGGGACTAATGTTTTAGACTGAAGACAGTATTGGCGAAAGAAAAAACAAAGTTACAAAATATATTGCAACTAAAAAAAAAAATACTCTGGAAAGATTCTACTTAAATTTTGTAATTCAATTAGGATAAGTAATATAGCTTTATTCTTTGTTAAGCACCAGTTTATTTCGCACCCTCGAAAACCTAAAAGACACTCGACATGTACCTAAGTGTAGAATAATAAGAAACTTATCCTACACACAATGCATTTCTAATGAAATCTAAGCCATTTTATTTTTGGTAAATGAGGTAGTGCCGGCCTTTATGTCATAGTTTGTCGGGCCGAGGCAACGACCACTATCATCCGATAACAACCGGAACCGACGGCTTACCGTGACCCCCAGAGCACGGACCGACGTGTCCGCTCCGCGAGTAGCTTAGGAAAACCATAGGTGCGGCGTTTTGGAGCCAGCGTCGTTGCTTAGCAAAGCGCATTTTAAATTTGGGAAATCATTATTAACTATACATAAATATCTCATAATTACGAAAGAAGCATCTGTATCACGAATAGTTCTTGCCTTGTAGATTAGATGCGATCGTGTGGTGGCAGAGGAATTACCATATTTTACTCACTGTTAAAACTTAGCGTTATTTCCAAAATGTACCTAATGTATGTAATCAGAGCAATGAAATTATATTGAGCAATAAATCATGGTTATTTTATTACCCTTATTATTTTATTTTGTCCTAATCCTTAACTTTTTTCTGTCTAACAATATCGGAGGAACTTAATAGTGTTACGCCTCGGCGAAACGAGGGGAGCAGGTTCAGTTTCTGCGCAAGGCAAATGTTTGGGTTGTGTTAATCATGAGCTTGTAAGTTTCGATTACATTGATAATGAGGGACTCCTATTATAGTGGGGACATCGTGTCTTGGATTGGTGGGGACCATGTCCAGATACGATTGAAGAAAATATTTACAGAATCCGGTGCAAGAGCTCCAAAAGCATTAACATTTGGCAATAATAACTGTTTAGTAGAAGCTGATCGGGCCTGAGCCCGATGGCCTGGCCCACACCGAGAACTCCCAAGTGGGAACAAAATTTGTATGTACCGGGACTGATGAATCTAAAAAGGATTTATGTACACTGGCACATACAACCTTTTTAGCACACTAAGGAAACTATCTAAATATAACAGAATTACAGAAATCTAACTACATAACAAAGTTCCAACCTTTGACCTATTTCACCACACCTTACTCATACCCTGTCATACATAACATCAAAATCACCCGGCCCTGCCTAAAGCGCTGAATACCGCAACATCCCCATCCCACCTCATCATTCATTCTCGGAAATTAGGGAGACAGCAGACACTCGAAGCTTAGATTAAAGAAAACGCTACTTTCTTCGTATGTCAGAAGGCTGTAAATTGCTTGCAGCGCGGCGTCTGCCCGCTAGGGGTGGGTGGCGCGTCGCGCATGCGCAGGGCACTATTGGTTATTCTGTAGCGTGGGGTGCCGCGCCACGTGGTCCGCATGCCTACGTGCCGAAAGCGGCGTGGGTGACGCGGGCGTGCGTGCCGACGACTATACTATAGAATGGGTACATGTATAACCTGAACAGTATGGTAGGTATACAACGCATGACGCGTTTCTAAAATGTTGTTTTAAATATAGTAGTATCTATCGACAGAAAAAAACCACTGTATACTAGCGATTTTAGTATTTGAAACCCTGCCCTTTAATTTGAATGTTCTGAACATCACTTCATGGTGTAACAGATGGCAAAAGCCAGTTTAGTTTAGAGTACCTAGGTTTCCTATTAGTGATTGCTACACAACACCTAAAATGTTTGAAAGAAACTTATTCCTATTTTAAATTCAACCTATCCTAGTCTTGGGTGGAACACTAAAACATTAAAATTGGTCGTACATTTTTATTATGTACTAGATTTTACATTTTGTAAATGTACACTTAAAAACAACACGCTTCCCAGCAGCAAGTCACTGTAACAAACAAAAACCCTGTCTTAACAATGGTTTCCTGATAAAATGTGCATTGATTGTTCTTTGATAAATCAGAAATCGATAACGTCATGGCAATCAGGAGTAGCAAATTATTTCACATCATTTCAAATAAGATTTAAGATTAACGGACATTATTTTAATTGTAAATCTATGTGCAAGCACTTCTGGTTGCATGATTACAAAGTAACAAACTTTCAAAATCATCTTTTATTGGTACTGTATAGAATTTAAATTACCTTATCACAGTGCAGTTGGTAGTCTATGATCGTGGCCTCTCCTTCTTTTCTTTGTACAGAGCAAGAAGGGATACGTTGGCCACCTTCACCACCTATGAAATAACAGAAAAACATCAGCAATTTCATCTTTATACTTTGCAGAAGGGTATAATTTCTATGTTGAAAACCAAGAGTAAAACACTATGCATTAGAAAACTACAAGTTACTGGATAAAGTATCAAGTTAAGCCTGCCCCAGTCTTGAGTGAAGATCTTTTTATTATAAAACCTAATCTTGAACTTGCCTTGAATCTGACTCCGGGAATGTCACCAACGGCGTGTCCTTTACGACCGAACCCTGCTACTAGCACTTCGTCGTTCTCCTCAATGTGGTTGAGGCAACCGTCACGGGGCACGAAAGCGGTCACCTTCTTGCCATTCTTGATCAGCTGGACACGGACACACTTGCGGATGGCGGAGTTAGGCTGCTTAGCTTCCACACCACTGTAGAATAAAGTTATAGGTCACATAGAATACTAAGTTTCCAGGGAAATGGCTTTGCCTCTTCCAGACAACTATTAAAAATCGATTTTCTGTGAGCATGCAAGATTTTTTACAAAATTTCTGTTACAAGATATCTAATTGTTACGAATTAATAAGCCATTAGTGGTAATGGTAAGCCAAGACAATTTTAATTAGTGTCACAAACATTTATTACTAAGTGCTAATACAACATAAATAAAATGCATAAATCAATCACTACATGATGTTTAATTAGCAGGCCAATAACTGAACAAACAAGTCTAGCTTTCTTTTGAGTGAACCAGTCGTAATGTAAACACCATACATGCCCCTAACCTCAATCAGAGTTCATTGACCCATGTGTTATTTTTCTGAGCGCGTAAAATCGATACCAACGACGCTGTTTCGGTGGCATTCGTCGGGCACGTAATTAGTATCCATCTCGAGTGTTCTCTTCTAGATCGGAGGGAGTCGCCGGACGCGGGGGCGTAGCCGCCACTCGCAGTATTATCCTGTGATTGTAGTGCGAACACATTCACAGGCATAATACCACGTGCGGAGGGACGCTAACTGACTTCTCTCTTCTCTCGGTGACTTCATCACTTGGCTGGAGGCTGGAAGGCGCTAACTGGAGACAGGCGGTGTACACTAGCGACTACTAGTAGTACACTCGACGGTTTAGATAAGCTGATCAATGGCACACATCGAACTTGTACGGGATATTGGAGAAACGTACTTACACTTTCTCCAGGACGATGCCCTTGGCGTGAGATGCGCCTCCGAAGGGGTTAGCCTTCCATCTCGTTCCCATGTGGGCTTTTTTGAACTCTTTGTCCGCCCATCTCTGCTCACGGCGGTGATTCACGTGCTTCCGCGCGGTGCGGATACCACGGGGTTTGCCTGAAATAACGATGTCGCCGGTTACCACTTATGTTTACAATTCACTGAAATCGACACACAATCCTCTTCCCGCCATATCATGAATGGGGAAACTTTTAAAACACCTCACAACCGGCGCGGTTGGTGCTGGATGGAAAGAGATTAATTTTACACCACGAGAAAAACATGTCTCCGCCATGGCTGACACCTATGCATGCACATATATGTCGCGATTTAGTAGCTTTCACGGATCAAAAAAAACACTCCTACATTTTGTCTGAGATTATTGCACTATTCCGCACTCCGAAAACATATTGTGATATAAATAAAACAATTCTGGCGCAAAACTGTTCCTTACCCATTGCGATAGCACGACACGAATCGGCTACGGGTGGGAAAAGAAATTCGTCAGCCGACTGGCCAACCGCGAGCTTCAATACGACACGACTGCCAACAGGAAAAAACTAATTTTGGTGCTGCCATTGTAATAAAACTGACATTTGAAATATACGTAAACCGGAAGTTGGAATCAATCGTTCAATTTCGTTCAGTTCAATGTGATTTTGACAATCAGTGACACTGACATTTTCAACTGTCTGCAGTCTATGAGTCATTGTGACTTCTCATCTCATTTGTTTACAACTGAACTCAACTCAACTCAGTCTGCAACTGTTGTTTGTCTAGAAATTATAAAGATACTCAAAGGAAAAAAAATCATACCATTTTCATGTATTGACCTTATTTTGAAAGTATAAAAATGACTGTAAATTTGGCAAGAAAGGACGGCGGGCCAGGCTACGTCGGCATACAGTTTTGTCAAGAGTGCAACAACATGCTTTACCCGCGCGAAGACAAAAACAACAAAGTTCTCCTGTACGCTTGTAGGAATTGCGACTATAAGCAACTAGCGGACTCCAACTGCGTGTACGTGAACAAAATTATGCACGAAGTCGACGAGTTGACTCACATAAACCCCGATGTGGTAAGCGACCCTACGCTACCACGCACCAAGGATCACATGTGCCCGAAGTGCAACCACCGAGAAGCGGTGTTCTTCCAGGGACAGACCCGCCGCGCGGAGGAGGAGATGAGACTCTACTACGTATGTACCAGCTGCAAGCACAGGTGGACTGAGTGAATCTTTATGTATTTGATAAGAGTATTTAATTATAAGAGAAATAAAGCAAATTATATTCAATTGGTTTGGGTTTTCTACTTATACCTACTAAGTGGTGCTGATACTAATCTCGTACTAATGTCATAATGTGAAAGTTTGTATGTTTGGATGAACCAGTTGAATGGATTTGAATGAAATTTGACACAAAGATAATTTATTACCTGGATTAAGATATAGAATACTCTTTGTTGCACAACAATTAACAGTTCCTGTGGCATATTACTCAACACTGGTAAAACTGCAGGTTGTGGCCAGTTAATAATTTCTTTCTTGTTCTTCACAATGACCAAACAAATCTTAAGAATAAATATAGATATCACTTTACTAGACTAGATAGGTAATTTTACTTATAAAAATCAAGAATTTTCAAATCCTACAATAATTGAGGTAGGTATGTTATCCACCAATCCGGACTGGGCCCCCGTGGTGGATTAACACCTTCAGTGATGAAAACACAACTGTCATGTTTCTCATAACTTGCCACAAGTGCGGGAAAACGTAACTGTTGTGTTTGTTGTATGGGAAACACTGGAGTGTGCCGAGGTGCACCGTGGCTAGACCAGAAAATCAGCTATGCAGTGAAAGTGTTAAGGCCTTGGGTTGGTGATGATGATGACATACTTTATAATTTATTTCATCCCCAGACAATTTTTTTTTTTACAGATACTTTACTTGAGTTAAACAAATGTATTGATTTTGAATTATTTATTTACAAAAAAAATTGCGAAGCTATATTTGATCTAATAAAACAGTAACAATTCACAGCCATTGATCAATTATAATGAACACTGAACATTGTTTCTACACAACCTACCAACACCTTATAATAATTTTTATACAAATTCACTGAACTTTATTTAACCAAACATTTTAATTAATTAATTTATTTATTAGTTGCTCATTTAAAGCAGAAGTGCTTGAAATAATGTTACAATTCCTCTTATTTTCGTTGTAAGAGTTATTGTTAGTTATTAGACGGCATAGGCGTGCAAGAGTAAGCAGAGTTTAGTTCAATCATAATAGTATTATCAACTCGCTATAAAGAGGTAAGTATACATATTAACAGATTGGATAACTGCTTTCAGATAAAGGATATATTACAAATATATTACAACCATCGTTGGCTGCTAAAAGCATACCCACTTCTTTTGCTATAGGCTTGTAAGAAGCTTCCTCTACTGAATTTAAATACAATGAGCAACACCTTTAATAAAACAAAACTCATTTTGTGGAGTCCCACAAACTTAACAATAAGTAACAATGCAATTGGATAAAAACTTAATGAGACATTACCAGACGGATATCAGTAACTTCGAAACTTCCTATTCTAGCTTATAAGAGAATAGATTAGTAAAACTAAATGCTCTAAAAGCGTGCGAAAGTTCAAAAATTCTATAAGAAGCCTGCATAGAGATCTTAATACTAGGTTTATCTTATTAGTTCCTTAATTAGGTAATTGTTGAACTGTTTCATTGAGGCATTTAGGTACTTATCTTGGTAAAGGTGTACATTATATAAAACAAATTAGTTACATAAGCACACAATTGTGCATAAATAATGCATGATTAACCATTTTTATTGAAACTCCCATCACACGCGAACTTATTCTCAATCAGAATAAAGATTGTTTGATCTAATTGGTATAAAACAAATGCATTTTCTGTAATTTTATTATTATTAGTTAAACTGGATTTTGTTTTATCTGCAATACCCAAATATTCGTTGTTTTTATAATATTTATTAGTATCAGACTTTTAAAATTATTTCACTTAACATTTCCTATGTTAGGGGTATAATTGGCCAAACAAATCAAAACTTAAGTATAAACTTGTATATTTTCTTAATTGTTAAGCTTATCATTTCTTAATTACAAAATATTTTCTCTCATTTCATTACCCAAGCATTATTGATTAAATATTTATGATGCTGCAGTTAAAGTTAATAAATATTTGAGAACGTTCTATGAAACATTCATCTTAAACATTATTCATTAAAGTCTTGGACCACAGTCCAAGAAACTTAACACCCATACATGTCCCCAAAATATTTAAAAAACTATAATCATGATTCAATTTATCTCTAGATAGTTTCCAAGATAAATTCAATCAGATCATCACAACTTCACAACATTTTCCTTAATGTTACAATAACATGGGTAAAATTAACAATTGTACATTTCATCAACCATTAGGAAGACGGGGTTTCTAAATTAAAAGGAAGAGCCAAACATTAAACTATTACCCATTGATTAATTACCTTAAATACTAAAAAACAATCTTAAAATGTGCCATATTGGGATATAAACATGTAGAATTATTTCATAACCTACCTAACTTATTTTGTCCTTTCTGGTGTTCAATAGTATCAATCGCAAACTGCTCCTCAATTAATGTTCATCTTCTTATTGACAAATCTAAAGGTATATTAACATTGACTTGCAAAGCACCAACTATTTTGTTTAATATTATTACTAAGTAGGTCTATTCTCCTATGGCACAATAAGGTAATCCTAATTAAAAACATTTCTAAAACTTCACAATGTGCGTCGGTATTGCTTGCAACTATTACCTAAAATAAAAATGCTATAAAATCCAAGCTCGGGCAAAACAACCGTTAATATTTAACTATTAGACTATGCTCGAAGCTTAATTGGACATCGTGGACAATTGCTTACCTTTCGGCGTCTGACAGATAAATATTCAATTTACTTATAAGATAAGTTGGATGCGCCTCGAAGGACCAAATATTTTAATTCAATAAACGGCTTCCGATATATTGATGGCGACTTTGAATTCATAAAGTTCAAAGATTAAATACAGCATAAATTGGATATGAGTTATGTTATGGTATAACTCTAGTGAATCAAACATTGTAACGCTTGTGCTGGGGGGGGGAAGTTTGTATGTTCACATGACATATAGGTAACGCCACCACCGCCATTACTTGCTTCTCTTTCGTATTTGGCGTCGTGACGTGTCCTTTCCCTTTTTCCCACTGGTGGGAGAAAGGGAACAATCCCTCTTTAAATTCATGCTTTCAGACAAACAAGGTAACAGGACTCGTGAGTCGCGAAACTAGATTAAAATAACTTGATTAAAACACAAACGAAGAGCCACCCACCCACAAAACTGTCCGTCGGTACTAAAACAACGATGATTTATTTGGCTTAGTGTTTTTAAGACACGCGACAAAGGTCGATGCCGCATCTTCGACAAATTATATCAGCGGGGCTATGCAGCACGGTGCGGATCAGCTCGAGTTCGTTTCATTTTCACGTATAATTGCCACGGGCCTCGTCATTCGTATAGTGCCGTGGCAATCAAACGTCATAATGAAACGAAGTCGAGCTGATCAGCACCGTGCTGCATAGCCCCGCAGGTCTTGGTACTCGCGCAGTCTAAACATTATGATTTTATTAGCTTATTTGTATATTACTTCACATAAACTAATATAAACTACACTTTGTAGATTAGGCCCAAGTACTTCGGTTAAACTTTAGTTTTATGGAATGTATTTTTCAACATCACTCTCGGACCTAAACCATTGCTACTTTTCTAAAGGACACTAGCTCTCGCCTATTAGGCCTTATTAAATGAGCAGGGGCGTACTAGGTATCACGAAAATCTTGTTCTTGCACCGATCTAAAAGGCTGAAGCATATAAATTAATTATTGTTCATTGTTCACCGTGGCAACCCTGAAACTTTCTTCAAAACATTCAATAAAACTGCACTGAAGTTTGCAAACACTGTAAATCCCACTTTGCCTTTTCTCACATTTATTACTAGGTACATTTTCTTTGTATTCTGAACCCGCTACAGGTGTTTCACCATTTGAAACTGCAAACTTCTTGAACCGCACGCCTCAATGCTTTTAACTTCATCTCAGTAAGTTGCTAAATTTTCATTATTCTTTGTAGCGTTCTCCGGCATTATTCATTGTAGTGCTCTCTAGTTCTTTGTCACAGTCTTCACGTCTCCATCCCAAGCAATCGCGTTTTCCATTCAATCAGCATTTTCCGCACGGCCCGTCCCTGAGGTAATTCTACTTTACCTGAGGAACGTGCCGTCTATCCTCACTCGTCTGCCACGGAACGAGAACCGTCAGTGTTCCGGCGGTGGGGGGAGATCCGGGAAGTTCTCGGGAAGGGGAGGAAGGACGTTCGTCTCGAACCTCCCCGACAGGTTCCCCGGGGGCGAGTAGTTCGCTACCACGATGATCTTCCCGGCGCGGGAGCGAGCCTTGCCGACACCGAAAAGGCGCGTCGCTGCCCACACCATTTGGGTGAAGTGACCTGAAATGTGATAAAAGTCGAAATTATAATTTAAAAACCTTTCCAGCTGCTGGAGCCAAGGCGTTGGTGCCAATGTTTGAATCGGGTTCAAAAATAAACCCGGTATCAAGCTTACTACTCTAGAAAAGGGCGATTTATAAAAACTCTTTTGATGATTGGGTCGAAAGTGCGTTACCAGGCTTAGTCACTTATTTCCTTCTTTCTCGCCCGCATCGCTTGCCCTATATATACAAGGGCTACTTACAGTCAGGGTTGCCGCAGACGATACCCTGTACAGGTAGACTTACCCGCATTAACATTAGCGTGGAGTACGTCAGGCTCCTTGAAGAAGCCGTATTGCCGAACCGCTGCATACCAGTATGAGGAAACTTCCTGACCTGGAACATGATTACAATATTGATATTTTAACATAAGAGGATTCCTCTAAAGAACTATTGTAAATTGTATGGCCTATATCAGATAAGCTACACGATGTACGGCACGGGTTCTTGATGAACCAATGATGCGTTTACCCCAACGGAAGAATGTCACGACGGGGAGGTATCGGTCATTTTATAAGACGGGAGAGAATTGGCTTTTTTATAATTAACCACTACACCTCAGAAGCTGACCAATATTGAATACATTTTGGAAGAACTTTTATGGGGATTGCAGTGGTACATGTCATACATACATGGTAATTGGCCCATTGCTGACTCCTCAATTTAATTTGTTCGGAGGAGTCTGCTAATTTCAAGATACCTGTAACATCCGGCTGCAGGGCGCTGACGGGCCGCTGGTAGAGATTCTGTCCCACGTCCCTGTCGTTCCTGTAGCGAAACTTGTTGGTGTGGGCTAGGTGGTTGGCCCACGCTTGGGCGTAGTCGCACAACTGAAAATTATTTATTTTCCTATAAAGATACATGGACGCTTCCTTCATTATGACCCTATGGTATTTCTGAAAGGTCAATTGATTATAGTGCTTCAGGACCAGGCCAAAGGTTCAAATTCAATTATAAGAGTATCCCAAGGTTTGGTTGAAGACCCTGTATTCCTCTGTTTCTGCTAAAGATAGCCCCGTTGTATATCCCTTGTACACCGTACCTCTGGCGCCATGTACAGCTGCGGAGCGCCATGCCTCTGCCTGTACACGTTGTGCCAACACAGGCACTCCGTGATGAAGTCGCTGTCCTGCCACGCTGTGCGCACCTCGCTCCACTGAAGCACCATGCTCACCGGACGGTTTTGGAGAACCTATCAGTAACCATATTGTATAAAAGTGTCCGCTCAAAGTTCATTTTGTTAGCTACAGATCTTTGGACATGTTCTAGATTTCTATTTAAATTTAAGTCGGTAAAATCTTTACTCTATACTAATATATAAAGCTGAAGACTTTGTTTGTTTGTTTGTTTGAACGCTAGGATCTCAGGAAATACTAGTCCGAATTGAACAATTATTTTTGTGTTGAATAGTCCATTTATCGAGGAAGGTTATAGGCTATATAACATTACGCTACGACCAATAGGAGCGGAGCATCAATGAAAAATGTGGCAAAAACGGGGAAAATATATTGCTTTAATGAGAGTTATTGCGGGAAAACTTGAATTATGCGGGGTGCAGCTAGTATCCTAGAAAACTACAGCTACTTTTGCTGAAAGTGCTTACAAAAGTGAGTTTGGATTGCGTTACTATAATTTTCGCGGAGTCTGATTATGAGCACAATTCGTTTTGTCTTCAGTTACATAAATCAAATTTAAAATTACCTAAATCGTATCGGTACAGCACGGAACACTCACGGGCGTAGCTACCGCCTTATCAGCCGTATCAATGATACGGGCCCCCCGGACAACAGGGGCCCCTAACGTGTGTAAGCAACAATTTGTAAAATGTTATCCACAATAGTTCCCGGGAAAAACTCATACGTGCCTATAGAGATTTCACTTCGGAAATGACAAAAGTCAACAAAAGCAATCTCTTTTTTCCCATCTTAAACAGTCTTGTTTCTTTTGTGAGAAATATTTACCCTGGTTTGGGCCCCCCAACTAATTTTGATACAGGGCCCCCCCTCTAGCTACGCTACGCCACTGGGAACACTAACATGTAATCACGTGAATATCTACTAACTACATTGCCTCATTATTTAATAAAGTCGAAAGCTTCGTTGAATGCTCTTCAATGACGCGGCATGCCCCGTCATTACACGACCTCGCAGACAAAAATTATACAGTTCAATCCAGAAGCTTTATAAATGACTCCCTCATTTTCAAAAGGATTAACCCTCCAATATATAATAGTGTCTCGGCCCAACTGACATTACGTTATCAACCTAAACTTCCACATAAGTAATATTTCACCTACATTATTCGAGAGCACGTCGACTCGTAAAACTGTTTACCTGGCCTGGTATCTGCTAGTCAGGCACCGCGCGCAGGCAATATATTCTGCAGGGCTTACATAAAATGGGGGGAGAGGCAGTAAGTATATTTTACCTCTACCTACCTCCTGTGACCCATCTGGGTCCGTGCCAAAAGCATAATTTACCAGCTTCGGCCGAAATTGAAATTCGGTAGCTAGTTCTGTGTAGCCAGGGTGGGCCGATATTAGAGAGGCTGGACCTATTGCCAAGCTGTCGCTTGTCGTACCTATTTCGCTATATTTTATATTTTAAACAGTAAGAAGGCGCTTAAAAAATATAATTCCTTTCGTGAACATGAAAGTTGTTCTATCCCAATCACATCTCACCAATATTAATATAGTAAATGCGAATTTATGTGTGTTTGTCCTCTCTTCACACCGAAACGACTGAATGGATTTTGATGAAACTTAACATATAAATACTTTAGGCCCTTGAATAGAAAATTGGATAAATTTTATTCCATAAATATTAACGGATCCTGTAGGATAATAGTTGTTGCGGATGAAACCGTAGGGCACTGCTAGTACACAATAAAACTAACCAAAATGAACTTACAGTTTAACTCTGAATGACGTACGTAATTAAGTATAACAATAAAGAGCAACGAAACCTTTTTGCACCTATTAAATGCTCATTAGTCAGGTCCATTTACAACCCTGACTTAATGCAAATGTGCAGTTCAGTATGAAAATATAAGCCAAGTGGTTCATGGCACGCGACGTGGAAACGTTGACACAGTGTACTACCTAATAAACAAGTGGAGACTGAATAGACTTATAAATAGGTAAAATAAATAAAATAATAAACAGAGGTTATAACTACTTTCTGTCTGTACATCTGAACTATTATAAAATACGTAGTCGATATTGGCCATTGATCAAAATGAGCCCACACACCATCAATCTCCTGTTAGTCACTCGGGAGTTCAGTTGTCCACCTTCCCCCATCTACCCATGTTATCAGATCAACGCGCTACCACCATAATATTGTATTGTCATCGGCACTTGACCAACATGCTCAACTCAATTGAATAATGAAAACTAAGGCATGATTGGCTTGCAAGATTTGACCTAACCATGCATTGAATCCATACCTGCTAACATGAAAGCTTGTAAAATGGATAGAAAGAGCAACATTTATTTGAAGTAAAAGCTTTTTGGATAGTTAAAAAGAAAAAGTTGCTAATCTACTTGGATAAATAAATAAAACTATTTTGTTTCTGTAGTCTCTACTGCATTTATTTATTGTGACTGGACTTTTACCTACATATTGGAATAATTATTGACCTCTAGAAGCGAGGTTTTATTTATTATTGGCGACTCGGCAATGGCGCTGTATGTTGATCACTTATTTCTGCCAATTTCGCGCAATTAAGTTGTATTGCAGAAAGTTAGTTCTCAATTACGTGTGAGGTCGATTCGGGCAGTAGCTCTGCACTCTGCAGTATCAATTTGGTGCAACATTACATAAACTGTGGAACTCGCTGCTACCTACTAGGTACGTATGTGTGTACGTGGAAATATTTCGTACGTAGGTACATTATGATGCCAATATCTACCTAAGCGCACGTGTGTGGGTGTGGGTGACGGAGAATGGCGAGCATTCCAATGATAAATATTGGAATTCCTCTCGGATGCAATATTATAGAGTTGATTCAATTTTAGTGGTTTTGCTGACTGTAGGCATCTTTACTGTTAAGTAGGAATTCTATGAAATATTTATGAATAGGAACATTAAACGTTGCAGTGAATAAGGTCTCCTATTTGCATGCACTATGAAGCCCTACCAATTTTACGATTACGTCATATTTTATCAAAAAATATTTATTATCAAACTTTTTAAATAAACCAGGAACGAATTTTAACTAAGTTTGCTTAATCTTACTCTAAAATAGCAATAATAGTAATCACATATTAAATTACCGTGCTAGAGTAGAAGCCCCCACACCGTTCTCCCTGTGTTTAAAATGCACGTGGAGCGAAAGTCACAAAACCTTGCAAGTTAGTAACTTAGTTAAAACTTTCCAGAAACTACACGTAAGAGCGTCCCAGATGTACTTTGCGATTCTGCAGACACACTATTCTGTATTCCTTGGAGTGCAGTCGACGCCCGTGTACACTCAAAGTTTACCTGCCTGCGGAACACTTGACGTCTAAATTATCGTAAGTAACTATTAAGAAAAGGAGCTATTACACAGTGTTAAATAGCTTTGACAAGAAATATTTATCTCGAAACTGATACGGTTGATATTTTTATTATATGAAAGCACCATTTCTCATAAAATGTATTCAATGACATTCAATTTTAGGGAGTACGATCAAAGAAAATGTTATTCTATTTCGCGTGCCCCCATCCATACATAAACTTATGAGCTTTGACACTTACGATTACGAAGCTGTGCTGACTGCGAAATACTAAAAAGAACCGAGGTGACTAGTAGGCAGAAACAGAGATCTCCGTGGTAGACTCAGTAACTTATAGCTAGGTTATAAATTGCTTCACGCGAGAAAATCAATCACTTATCTCTATAGACGATCCTTCATTCATATCCTTAGATCGTGATCTTCGTGTTTAAAACCTGGACGGGTCTGACCATTGTCTAGGTGATCAACCACGTGGTCACTTTCCCGCGACGTGAAGATTGAAAATTTAACGCTATTAGGGACATTTTTGCTGACTCTACCATAGGCGTCACGCTTCTTTGATCTAAGCTCGGAAACAACGAGCCTCGATGCGAGCTATTCAACCCTCTCTAATGTGACCTCCGACTTCCAACCGACCTTTCACATTTCTCTCACATCACAAAGTCCGAGGAAACTCAAATAAATCCGAGGGAATCTCGCAACGTAATTGGAAAAGTTCAGAGAAAAACCACAAGTGCTCGCAAGAAAGTCTGCGGTCGTCTCGAGCCGCGGAGTTGAGGAGTCGCTTGCCCTAATTAGAGCTAAAAGCCGGAGTCACTCATGTAGCAGGGAAGTACACTTCACACATGAGAAATCTATCTAATAGGTATAAAGGTACCAACTTATATCTTCTCTATACCTATTTATGATGTAAGTAGCTGTTACCGCGACTTCGTTCACTGTAGTATTTATTTTATCGACTCTCTACCTACAAACGGATTTTAACAAAAGCTCGATTTCGATTTTTTATCAAAAGCTCAGCTTCTGCCTTCTACTAGACGCATTAAGATGTAAATAAAAAACAGTTATGAACGAGACAATTGAGTACCAAATCATAAATTCTCATGCGAAAATGTTCGGAAACGATCGATTTCCTCGGGTACCTAACTTTATCTTTGTTATAATAACAGAGACGAGAAATTTGAACCGCTTTAGAACAGACAATAAACAATCTAACTTCCAAAAGCCAAAAGCCGCATTTAACAACCCAAGAAAGTCCGAAGCCTTGAGAGTCGCCAACAAACTTTGAAAGCAAAAGCTTGTACCATATTACCGGAAAATATTGAAAAGCGGCAGTCGCTTACAACAGTGATAGATAACTTTGGCTCCAAAAACTGGCGTGTAATGTAAAGGGAATTAACTATTTGAAATATTAGGAGATTTTATGGACTGTCTCAAAAGAAATTGGCAAGCCTCGATCGTGACTTTAATGAGGTCGTCAGAGATGGCCCTCGAGTCTTTTACATTCCCATTTATTGATTCGCTTTTCCACGAAATAT
The DNA here is from genome assembly GCA_912999815.1 of Campaea margaritaria. NCBI lineage: Eukaryota > Metazoa > Arthropoda > Insecta > Lepidoptera > Geometridae > Campaea > Campaea margaritaria. The sequence goes on from OU538791.1 coordinate 12,364,551, forward strand.
TTTCTGCCTTTTTATTTTACATAATGGTGAAGAAGTAAAACGTAAGGAACATATGGCTATACGTGGCGATGCAATGGCATGATGATGTCTCCTAGGCCATTTGTTAAGGATATCTTCAACGGAGACACTTTTGGTCCTATTTTTTCATTTTAAACAGTGTCAAAAGTATCATAATTTAACTGCCAAGTTCCAGTCATTAGCTAGTCTAGTCTAAGCTGAGAGTCAATGCCACGATTCAGTAAAGTGGTGGGTTCTTAATTGAAACTTCTGGGAAGTTTTGGAGAGAACACGTAATAGAACATTTTCTGGGTTGGTATAATTTGTCCGCACTATATCCCGCCAATATTATACAAAGAAATACAAGTCCGAGAAAAAGATGCAAAATAACATTTTAGTCCTTTACTGCTTTATTATAAGTAGGTGGCAGTCGTGTGCCAAAATTACTGTGTTCCGGTTTGAAGGGCACTGTTTCCAGTGAAATTACTGGGCATTAATGAGACTTTCTTTCTTTCTTTTTTTTCAGTGCCGTGCGGATTACCAATGCAGAGTTCTTGGTGGCACTGTAAGTGTTAAGGGCAGGCGTAGCGCTTACCATCAGGTGACCGACCTGCTCGTCTCGTCACTCAGTCAAATAAAAAAAAGGTATAGATAATAAATTAGTAGAGGATAGGCAGATTGTGATTGTTCCTTCATTTCTAAAAACATACTTGAGCCCGCCCGAAATCATCCGTCAAGATTATGAAAGGATATCACCCCTTTTTATCATTAGGTACCTTCTCTGGGCTTATAATAACACTGGCATTATAAGCTATCTCACAATATAGGTAGATACCTACCACACTTAACACGAGGCTGGTTGAAAATATTACAACGTAGACCTACGTATCTAACTTATTATAATATGCTGACAGGCGGCATTGCCTCATTGAATTACAAATTATATTGTACAGTCGGCGGCAGAAGCCGCCGAACGTGTCCTAACTTCCAATCAAGCTTTACGCGCGAAAATTGCTAATAAAACCTAGAAAATGTATAAATTGAAAAATAAAGAAAAAAATTCAATAAACTAAAAAAGAGAAACTGAATTTAAGATGAGTAATTATGAAGATTTAATAGAAGTGAATTGAAAGCTTGGAGTTACAAGACCAAAGATTGGACACAAACAAGTCGCTGTATAACATACAACGACTTTTGTCATTAAGTGTACATAATAGCTGGGGCTAATTATAATTTTAAAATCCCTACAACCCACAGGTAACGTTCCTGCTGCAGACCCTTGCTTTATTTTATGTTAGAATTCACTATTGGATCCTAGCATAATGATCTGTTGTTGTTTTTTTACATGAAATAGCCAACAATACCTTATAATTGGTCCTGCTGACAAAACCGATCCCATGTCCTTCATTTTAAATGAGCTGCTATAGAACCGGAGTGAAGCCGTTAGGTAGGGCCTGGGACCTCGCTGTTTGAAGGTCACAAAAACAAGCAAACGGGTCAAGGACTCGCCCTCCGCCGCGTTGTTTTTTAAAGGTGAGATGAATGCGAAATGCGAAGAAAAATGAGGGAATCGTCTAGCTAGAAGACAATGTATAATGCAGGACGCTTGTAATTTACATTTTCGTGTTTTCCTCAGAATACAATCTCGGTGAAATATTAGTGCCTGGAAAAGCAAATATCTTCACATGAATATTAGTATTTTCTTGGAGAGATAGAGTGGACCCCCACCTAGTCAATGCAGGTTAGTGCGGATAAGAGAAGACGACGGCTCTCAGATCACAATAAATGTGACACTCTAAACATGAACCTGAGTGTAGAAAAATCTTCGCATATATCGTGGTATGTAAATGCAAATTCGAACAGCGAATCCGAAAATGTTTTATCAATATCCCAGTACCAGTGGAGGACCAAGCCCCGCTGTTTGGAGAGGATTTGCATAATCTTTATTTAGTTCCGACGTGACTCCTGGAACACGGAATCCTTGGAGAGCGACGTATCTCAGATAAGGTCGGCCTATTTAGGGATGTAAATTACTTTGTAGGTGAGGAAGATATATTTAGAAGTAATATTTTCCCGGGACGAGATATTAGTGAGAAAAGGGGTGTAAATTTATTTTTTACAGATATTTTCCTGTCATATAATGCGTCCATATTCTCTTATCAGCACTAACCCGCATTGGTTAGGTTAGCTCCACTCTCACTATCTCCTCTCTCTCTCTCTCCAAGAAAATACCCACCTAGATGTATGTGAGTGATTTACAATAATGAAGAGTTCATCAATCTATCTATTCGTGCCTACATAATACAAGCTGCTGACGTAGAATACGAGGTTCACCTTTCTTTTCTCCATAATAGCAATATAATTTTTCAATGGTTAGTTCGCTCCCGAATCATAATTACAAAAAAAAAAAAAATTACCAAACATTTTCAAGTACAACTACTTATACAAATAGAACAGGCCTTATCCTTCAAGGTAAAGCCACAATGACTTTGTGTTAATACTCGTAGAATAGAATAAAATAAAATTTATTGCATAAAACTGTGTGAAAAGGTCTTAATAAAATAAAGTCTCAACAGTAGTATCAACAGTAATAGTGCAGTAACAATATAGTATAATCCTTAAATTACCGACCAAGACCTAACGTTCCAAATGGAAATTTGACCCCTCCGTAATTAGAGTCGAGACACGGACGGAAAGCCGCAAATTACTTTATTAAGCAAGTCGGCACAGTTAAAATACGGCCACGGGCTTATTCCCCAAGCGGATTTCCTCCCACCCGATGGTAATTTTTGTTATCCAAAAGGCTGGTGACCGAGACCCTGCCGCCCGCACCCATGGGCACTGACAAATTATCATTTATTTCAACTTGAAGATAATTTATGACAAGGGTACGGTCCTAACCGTTGAGTTATTTGAGCCTGAGACAAAAGTGGCTCAATAGGAGCTGAAGGAAGGTTACGTTGGTATCCTACTTAGTCTGTGGAGAGGTAGTCGAAATATATAAGCCGTTGCCTACAAAGATTCACTCACTCTCAAGCACATTTTGTTGATCTTAGCATGATAGGCTAAAAGACATGTATCCATAGATTGTTTTTGTGTTTATCCATTTTCCGGGCCAGTTATGTCAAGTGATATGCTCAAGCTACGTCATCACGCAATGCGCAATTTTTATTAGGGCTCCGTACCCAAAGGGTAAAACGGGACCCTATTACGAGTACTATGGCTCCGCTGTCTGTCTGCCCGTCTGTCACCAGGGTTAATCTCATGAACCGTAATAGTTAGACAAAGTTAACAGTAGAAATTTTCACAGATAATATATTTCAGTGGCCGCTATAACAACAAACACTAAAAACATGAATATAATATATATATTTAAGGGGGCTCCCATACAACAAACGTGATTATTTTGCTAATTTTTGCTCGATATTGATAATGGCAAGAAATAGACGCTTAAAATATTCACAGAATATTTAGATATATAAAAACTTTAAAAATAAATAATTAATGTAATATTTAAAGGGGGCTCCCATACAACAAAGTACGGAACACGTCGTGCGCGAGGCCGACTCGCACTTGGTTTGTTAAAATATCGCTATCCATACGGTTCTGACATCCTATTAATCTTACCTTTTGCAGAAGTTTCGGCCTGTTATCGAGCTCCTCGCTCACGCCGTCTTCCTTGCTCGTCGAATCGTTGTTGTTGGCTCTATGTGCGTACCTGTAATAACACCCCACATTACAACTCTAACAGAAGGTTCCCTAATGTACCTATAGAAAATTGTTGTGATCACAATGTAGGCCGACAAAGTACTTTACAAAGTAGGGTTAAGAAACAAATTGGCAATTCAGCCGTTTCGCACGTACAGTTGCGTGCCTAGACCAGTTTCAATACCGATTGTGTCGGCAATTCAGTTCAAGGCCGGGTGAGGAATAAAGGGCTGAACAGGCAGCCCTCGAAAGAACGGACTCGTGACGTCAGCATGTGCTGAATTGGCATTTATGAATCAGTGATAACTCAAGTTTATTACAGTATATGGAGTCGATGGGAGCGAAATGTCAACACGACCTTTTCGCCGGCGCGGCGTAATGAGGCACTTTGGAGCAATAGTTACTAAATATGTTGGCATTACAACAAAATTGCATCATTATTGACATCGGACCTTATTTTGGAATTGAAACGTTTGTATGTATTGTTGTTTTATGACTTTTAAGTTTTCGATAGGTAGGTACATACTCCGATCACCGATCAGCGTAACAGCAGATAATTTCAGCTCATGCCCGTGCTTGCAAAAGCATGCAAGCCTCATCATTATCAACCCTTGTCAGTCCTCTACTGAGCACAGGTCTTCCCTCCCTTTCGTGGGGAGCATTAGGCCGTAACCCACCATGGGGATCCATTGTTGGATATCACACCTACCTCCGAAATAATTCTGGGGTAGGTTTGTGGGTTTCCTCATGATGTTTTCCTTCACCGAAAAGCGAGTGATAATTACGTTCATATGTTTACAGGAAACACATTGACACGTGCCTGCACTGGGATTTGAACTCACGACCCTAGGAAGGCGGACGTTTTCCTATTAGGCTATCACCGCTATCATGGAAGCCTATTTGAAGTTAATAAAAATTGAATTATTTTTCCAAGCTTTGCATTTCCCTCCATTGAGCCCTGGTTGACTAACATTTATCCTCATCCTGCAGCCTACTCACTTGTCAGGGTTCAGTAGAGCTGGTGAAACCTTTTTCCTCAAATTAGCGAGGGTCTCTAGCTCCTCGCGCTTCCGGGATGGAGGCGGCGCCCCGCACAGGGTCAGCAGTGGCGTCGGCGTGGGCTGAGTGTTGCGAGACTGGAGCCTGGGCAGGGCATAGAAATAATAGAAATCATCATCATCATCAGCCTTATTGAACCCACTGCCGAGTATCGGTTATTCCAGTTTCTACGATCCTGTAACTTTACTGATGTTATTGATTCATTTCACTGCTTCAGGCATGAGAGAAATCAATGCAATGTAGCTGCGGCGCGCTGAATTGATTTGTCTTACGCCTTATAGATATAAAATAAACTCAAAGTATACTATAGGGAGCCCAGGCTATTGCAAACCATTAAAGTTTCGAATGAAACTGCAAATTTGTCTTGGCATTACGCTTTTGCCGCAACACACGCAACGCGTGTCATGTTGTTTTTGGTGATTGCCTGTTTTCTTTTAAATTAAGTACCTAATATCCTGCTTCGTGGTGCGTGTACTCATTTACCCTGTACAAATTAACTCTGATATAATATTAGCAATTCATAATACTAAAATAAAGTGCAGCCAGTGTTCTTGGCACCATGCCTCATGGATTTTTGTTAGATTTTTAAGTTTTAGTTCTGTTTAGTTTAATTTAGTTTTCTATTAAATTATTATTATCTAAGTTATGTTCATAGAAATAAAGAATTTACTCAATACCAAATACAAAAAAATTACACAGTAACCACAAGTACGAGTACATACTAACATAGTAACTCTAGTAACTATGTAAAGTTAGTAGTTCGTTTTCTTTATTCTGTGGTGTTTCCATAAAGAGTTTATCTATCTATCTTTCTACATTCGAATAAATGCTCTCTCTTCTCAAAAAAATAAAAAAGGGTTTGCTGGAAGAAAACTCGTTATAGATTCAAGCTTGCGTTACATTATTTCTAATGAAAATCACTGTAAATATGTTCTGTGTACAATAAAGATTATAAGAATAAGTCGGCCTGTGATAATGACTTATGATTATGACATAAGATTTTATTACAACTATTTCCGAAGTGGCCTTGTAGCCACCCTCTCCATTTCCGAGCTTCGCTTCGTTGAAGATCCTATCGTTATATAAATACTGGGTGAAATTGAATCGAACTATAGAAAAGCTCGCTGTCGAGCGGTCGAGCGCTATCGCTTATCGAACCTATTTGGGTCAAGAGTGAAGATGAGGCGCACCCATAGAATATAGAGGAGTACCACAGAACGGAACACTTGTGGGCTATTGGCCTAAAACTGCGGGCATTGTCGCTGTTGGATGCATTCACGCAAGAGTTACAACTTGCCGACATATTTTACATTAAGTAAATTTAATGTAAAATAGGTATTTTTACCGCTTTATTAATAATTGTACCTATTATCGAATTTTTGCTTTTGTGATTTCTTTTTTGTGAATGGGTCTTTTACACCTGAAATAAAGATATTTTTTTTTATATATGATAGTGTAAATCACAATAGCTTACTTAAATATATAATTATCTAAGTCGTCACCTAAGATAGTAGGCGCTTAGATCTTAGTAATGTAAACTTACTGTCTAACTTTAAATAAATTACATTTTGCAAGTGACCGCCTGGGGAAGTACAACACCTTTCATTCATCCGCCAAGCAGTAGTGTGCAACCATTACTGTGTTCCGGTTTGAAGGGCACTGTTTCCAGCGAAACTCCTGGGCATATAAGACTTTAGAGCCGATGTCTCAGGGTGACGAGCGCAGTGCAGTGCCGCGTACGATTATGCAATGCCAATTTCTGTGGCACTGTAACTGTTATGGGCAGGCGTAGCGCTTACCATCAGGTGAACGACTTAATCGTCTCGTCACTCAGTAAAATAAAAAAAAATGGTGCAATTTCATTACAGAAGTATTTACCTATCGATAACAGAAATCACTGCACATTCACTAGTAAAATCTTTTTATGTGCAGTTGGCACAAATTGAAACCAAACGTTAAATTTATTAACACCCCTCTGTTTGCGTCGCAGGTTAAAAAAATGAATAATGAAGAAATAAGATATTTAAAAGTAAATATAAAATACTTTCGGATAAGACGAATATACAATACTGACATCTTCAGGTAGCTGTAGTAAAAGGAAATAATTATATTGTATATTTTATATTATAATTTTTTTTATTTTTTTTTTATTTTATTTTTAGATTCAAATTATAAATTTCAAAATTCAAAATTATAAATAAATATAAAATATTATATTGTATGTACATTCTGTTTGATGTATGTACTAACAACAGCGTAAAGAATATAATTAGCAATTGTGATGTAATTATTCAGGTGGTGGCAAAAATAAATAAATCGTAGCAAAATACTCCCCTGCATCGTAGCTCTCATAGAAGTTCTGCTACGGCCGCTATGCCTACGCCGTAGCATTTCAACCGTTGCAACTTGTAATTTTATTATATAATAGGCGTAGAATTGGCGTAGACGTTGTCGTAGCGGTGGACCTACGTATGGTTAGGCGGAAAGATGCATTATTTGCGTTGCGCCGGACATAGCGATAGCATGAAAACTACAGAACGGATTGCATTATGATTTTTACTGTTTGGCAGATTGGAATCTGACTTGTGCAAAATCTTCTAAATTTGAGGAGTAGAAGCAAAGCTATTGATTAAAAATCGCTTGTAGGCGGTATGGCCGGTACGTAAAGGCTTTGATCCAAAACATATTTTAATATCAATATAAAAAATACCGCCGAGAACGAGCCCCCGGATAATCGATACGAAATTTTATTAATAAAAAGATTTTGTTAGGGAAACTGGTGCAAAACTTTATATAGAGAAAATCTCATCAAAAATCTTTAACCATGTAGAGCTGTTACTAATTTGCTAATATTTTAGACCAACAAAATATTTTTTCTGACTGATTATATTTAAAAACGACATTTTTAAACCGATTTCTCGTAAGCCAAAAGAGTATTGCGAATATTATACTTAGCCTTAATATATTAACCAAATTAACCCGGTACAAACATTTAAAATACACACAAACCCACTAAAGCATCCAAAACACGACAGACAGATCAAACTTTCCAAAAACAAAAAAAAAACCTACAATATAAAATAACACAATGCTCAGTGACCGATTCTGGAAAATGCATTTTCCAGGACCAGTCACAAAAACAAACAAAAGACTGTTGGTACCTTTTGGAGGCCGGCGTTCTTTTGGAAAGCAGCGTGTAGTCGTACAGGCTGGAAGTGGAAGGGTTGTTGAAGACCGGAGCGGGGGGGTAGTAAGCCTCATCATCCCTGTAATTGTTGTTGACTAGCGCCGACTTGAGCGGCAGGAGTTCGACGGCGTCCGGGCGGCGGTCGCGTGGCGCGGTCATGATCCGAGTGGCATCGTGCGGTCTCGACGCCCGCCTGCAACCCACTGAGATCTGCCCTTGAAAATGCTGCAGCGTAGGGCTGGGATAATAGCCTATTCGAGTACCTACATACTTTTTTAATTTCATAGGCGACTGAAGCGGGATAAAGTTATTAAAGTCGATCAAACTACATGTACTGAGTAGATTAAGTATCTATTTACTATTCGAATTATATACAAAATGCTAATTGTCTATTAATATAATATTATTGTATGTTCTCAATGAACAAACTGTCGTTACATAATTTAGTATTAAGACCCTTTATACTTAGTTTTGCAATAAATATATTCTATTCTATTCTAAACGAGAGTTTTTATGGTAGATGTAGGTATAAGGTTTAGTTTATGATATATATTAAGTGTAATTATTATTTGGCGCTTAGATTTCTTGTTTACTTGCTAAGTAGGTACAGGTATCTAATATGGATTCTTGTAATGCTTTGTTCCATGACTTCTTTTCATAAATAGGTAAAATAAAAACTAAATTCTATAAGGTACTTCACTAGCCGGCTGTCAGGGACCCGGGAGCGGATCCCGGTCCCTAGTTCGTCGTCGCGTCGGCGCAGGCGCGCGCATGCGCCATGCTCTGCGCAACTTCGCACTAGCGTCGCCCCCCGACCTGCTCCCTACCCGCTCCGACGCGAGGTGACGTGCCACGCGAACGTGTTAGCAATGTAAAATTTTATTTTTAAGTAAGTTACTCCTTGTTTTACCCCACAAAGCCTCCAGGTACCTACATTTACTAAAAGATGATAAATATACGATAAATTGTGATTTGTGAACTGGCAAAGGCGATGTGTACGATGGCGGGTAAAGTAGGTGGCGCTTGTATCGATGGGCTATCAATCATATTGTAAAGTCTGGTGGAATTATTGATTTTTCTTAAATACTTTTGTGATTTTACGACTCTTGGTGACTAGTGAACACAGTAGGTACCCAAGGTTTTAATTCGCGTGGCCAGTACTAACATTAACATTAGTTCATACTATAATTGGAAATTGAAAACAAACACAATAGGTACATGGTAAATTACATCCCGTTTCCACTGATAATACTAAAGTGTACTTACCCACTTATACCTACCTACTTATTTCATAATTAAGGCATAAAATATCTAAAAGTATTTGAACTTTTTGACAAGTTCACGAATACTAGGTAATTATTAAGACGCATCTTTGAGTCCATATGTGTGATGTGTGTATTTTAAAATCGTACACGATTGTAATTTATTTATGTTATATCTTTTTATTATTATGGTATTCAATAAATAATTATTGTATTGTATTGTATAATATATTTTCAGAGGGGCGTTTCATCAGATGTACCTACTAAGATTTTTGTCAATTTAACGGATTTAAGTTGGCACGAACAATACTTATAATGGCTATACCAGCCCACGCCAATCCCAATTTGGACCCGTTGCGTTTTTATCGGTAAGTACTTATCTAATACTCAGATTACGTAGGTACGTAATAAAGTAGGTGCCTCCGTGTGTCATCCATAAAATATCGAGTAGGTACCTATGCAAACTTGCTGTACCTACTTGTTTGAAACTAGCTAAATGCAAAAACCATGCGAAGCCAAAACATAAAAAATTACTTACCTACATTGCATAAATAATATAATTAGGAAATACCCTCCCTAGTTAATCAGTTTTCTCACTACTTCTATATATATAAAAATGTTATGTTGGTTTGTGTACGCTTCAAAAACTCAAAAAGTTCTGCACCGATCGAGCTGAAATTTTAGGATGATATATAATCCGCATCAAGGATTGTTTTTATCTATTTTTTTCATCAGTGACATCAGCGAATGTGCGAATGTGCCACAGCGAAGCGTGGCAGGGTACAGCTAGTAATATAATAATTTTCTAGTTTTATATATTTTCAAGTCAAACTGTCAAATGGTAGTCTAGCTAACTAGTCAAATCTGAGAGTCAAAGTCACGGTTCAGTAAAATAGTGGGTGCTTTATTGAAATGCGTTTTAGAGAGACCATGAAATAGCAACTTTTTTGGGTATGTATCATTTGCCCACTAACGTACACGCTAACGAACACTTAGTGGTTAATATTCTACTCGTATTACATAATAAAACACGAAGACACACAAGTTTAAGAAAAAAAACAATATATTTTTGGTTTCCCGCCAAAACTAAGCGTCCGCCGCGCTTGATCTTAATTCGATCATAGGCACTGACTGTAACAGTTGTAGATGTCACAAATGTCAGAATTATTGTCATGTCAGTTGATGAGGAAGCCGAGCCACAGGACAGACAGAACATACGGCAAACCAAACTAGAGAGGACCTATTCATTTGTTTCATTCTTCAATTCAATCAATCCACAGAATACCCAGTGAGAATATTGCCAGCTCTACTGTTTTCTAGAGCATCCTTGTTTGCTGTTTCAGTACATATTCCTACTGTTTTTGTACTTCAGGCGCTATCTGAAGAAGAAAAAAAAACAAGTAGCTTATATCTTGCTTTTTATGTGGACACAAGGATACAAGGTCTTAAAAACGGGTAATTTTTTAGACATAAGCAACACTGATACATTGTTTGTTACGACTAAATGCAGTTCAGAGTCAATAAATATATTTTAACGTCTCATGCTCGAAAGGTGTGTGATAATAGCTCAGCGTAGCGGGACTAGTGTGCTAGTTACGCCCGCTGTGTTTTAGTTATTAAAGGGGTTTTTAGGGTTCCGTACCTCAAAAGGAAAAAGGAACCATTATAAGATCACTCTGTTGTCCGTTTGTCAGTCTGTCTATCAATACCCTTTTTCTCAGGAATGCGTAGAGGCATCTTTTTGAAATTTATTATATATCAAAATATCACAAGCTTTTCGGTGAAGGATAAACATCGAGAGGAAAGCCAAATACCACCCGAGAATTATTTTGGAGGTAGGTATGTGATCTACCAATCCGGATCTAGCCCCCGTGGTGGATTGTAACATAATCCTCCTTATGAAAGTAAGGGGAGACCCGTGCTTAGCAGTGGGACGATATGGGTTAATTGATGATGATGATCTAATATATAATCACGAGACAAGAAGCATAATCTTACAGTAGCTACATGTAAAGGAAAAAGTCTTCAAATTGTTGAAGTCTACAATGTAGTTATAACAAAAAAGCTAATTTACTATTACAGACTCATTATTTGTGGCTAGTGCAATAGCCGCGTCTAAGGATCGAACGGCAAAGTTAAGTTTGTCCTATAACCTAATTTGTCTTTTAGTTAAGCAATCATGTTAGATGCTTTCCTAAGATCTACAAGTTTGTACGGAACCCTCGGTGCGCGAGTCCAACTCGCGCTTAGCCGGTTTTAAGATGCCTTTATTAGCTTGGTACTATGTATCTAAGTAACGGAATCTTTGAACGTAAATTTCACCAGCTTCAAGACATCCGATAAACTTATAATGTACTAGCTGTGCCCCGTGGTTTCACCCGCGTAGTTCCATGTTCCCGCAGGAATATGGGGATAAAATATAGCCTATGTTACTCGCTGTCAATGTAGCTTTCCATTAGAGAAAATTAAGCCGAAACTTTACATATTCCTATACATACTTTCATCCCCTATATTTATTTTACCCCTCAAGGGTAAAGTTTTACAAACTTTGAATGTCAAATTTATTTATATCTAATCAAAAGCCTAAAAAAAATATTTCAAGCTTCTAGCTTCAAAAATGACGATACTTCCATACAAACTTTCATCCCCTATTTCAAACCCTTACAATGCATTTTTTGCGATAAAAAGTAGCCTATGTCCTTCCCTAGGCTCTAGACTATTTCTGTACCAAATTTCATTTCAATCGGTTCAGTAGTTCAGGCGTGAAAGACAGAGTTACAGGAAACAGAGAAAGGCAACAGACAGAGTTACTTTCGCATTTATAATATAAGTAAGGATTTTAGAACTTTACATAATTATATATTTTTTTATTTGATTCGCAAAATAGTCGTTAGAACTTAAATATCTTAAAAATAGAGTAACAGAGCTTAATATGATATTCTGAACGACCTTATAAGTGCAAAAACAGCATGCATACAAATAGTCCTCTCTCAGTACTAGATTTGTTTTATTTAGTAAGTAATTATAATTAACTAGATGCGCCCCGCGGTTTCACCCGCATAATTCAAGTTTTCCCGCGATAACTCTCTTAAAAGCAATATATTTTCCCCGTTTTTGCCACATTCCTCATTGATGCTCCGCTCCTATTGATCGTAGCGTGATGTTATATAGCCTATAATCTTGCTCGATAAATGGACTATTCAACACAAAAAGAATTGTTTAATTCGGACCAGTAGTTCCTGAGATCCTAGCGTTCAAACAAACAAACTCTTCAGCTTTATATATAAGACGTATAGGTGATAGTTCTCTATAATTTGGAATAATGTTCAATCATCAACAAATTATACTTATAATGATTAGCTTAGCCGTTTAGTAGTGAAAAAGTAACAAATACAGTTACTTTAGTACCTGCCCCCCGGGGTTTCATCCGCTAACGGAACGGACGCTATGCGGAAACAGAACAATAAATGAATACGAATACGATTGTGGATACCGATTCCGATACTGACACCGACACCGACGCCGACGCCGATGCCAGCTCCGCCACCGATACTGACACAAACGCCGTCGCTGTCGCCGACGCCGACGCCTACCCCGCCGCCACCACCGCCACAGCCACCGACGCCTACACCGACGCTAACCCCGCTGCCGCCACCACCACGCCACTGACGCCGACGCCGACGCCAAACCCGCGCCGCAGCCACCGACACTGATGCCGATGCTGACGCTGACGCCGACGGCAACACCAACCCCACCGCTGCCACCGGCACCGACACAAACGCCAACGCCGACGCCGACGCCTACCCCGCCGTAGCCACCGACACAGCCACCGACGCTGATGCCAATGTTGATATCGACGCCGACGACGACAATATAAGATAAAAAATAAATTTTATAGTAAATAACCGTGGGGTGCTTGATAAATATCAAAGGTTAACTTTAAAATAACTTTAAAGTAAAAAGCATAGGGTATTTTTTATAAGACGTTTTTTCTATATATGACTGAGTAAAGTCTCATATTACGCCCAGTAATTTCGCCAGAAACAGTGCCCATCAAACCGGAACAGTATTGCGGATAAATATGTAGCTAGGCGTGGCACTTTGGTAAGGCTGGCAACACTCGAGTGACAGAGTAACAAACTGTCAATGATTACTGTCAAGAGTGTCAAGTCAAGTGTCAGTCAATAACTCCTGTGCGGGCTGGCTGACTGGAGTATTTTCCAAAGAAAACATTATGTACTTGTAGGCTTGAAGAGGTATTTTTATTCTGTGGGTTGAGTCTGACTCCCTGACGGCAGCGCCGGACAGATTTTGTATTTTTAGTTTACTTTTTGTTGTAGTAGTTCGATTGTTGTTGTAAATATTGGTTTTGTTATCATTAAATCAATGAATCTGTAGCGGCCACTGTTATAAGTGAGTTCTAACTGAATAATGTATGTACAGAAGTGTACAATCAAACAGGATAATGCAAATATGAGGCAATTATATCAAAATGATTCATCGATGACCTATTCTTCGACAGGTACGCGACATCTCACAACCTGGTGTCAGCCTGGTATCGTTTCCGGGGAATCCCTAGCAACCCGATGGAGGCCGAGTATGTGCGCAGATGGCGCCATAAGGTAACCATAGATCCATTAGCTAAAGCTCTTCAGTTTAATTTTATCACACAACAAAAACAAAACATTATTAGCTAGCTGTTCGCGTTCGCGACGCTATTCTTCTTACATGGATGTTAGTTTCCCACCAAAGCCCGGTAGCGTATACCAGCATGCAATCTACAAATAGTTTTTTACTATGTTGACTGCTGAAAGCACACTTGTTTGTGCGAATGAACCTGCACTGCTGTATTCTCAATTTTATTACAACAGGAGTGTGCGCCCGCACAGCTGATTGAGTTTATTTTAACTCAACGCCAGTGCTAGTAAACACACATGTTGCATGAAGATTAGCAAAACTGCCAAAAAAACTAAGCCGGTCCAGTAGTCACAAGTGTTTATAATCTCTGCTACTAGTTGACTATTAAATTAATAAATGTTTTTAATTTTCAGGGCAATGCTGGCTATATATCCACCCTCTACCGCTGTACAACTGATAAAACTACCGACTTGTGTATTTATGACATCTCTGACAAACTAAAAACCAATAGCACCTATGATATTGGAGGCACATATACCGGAGATGAACCGGAGTTCTGGTTCTACTATACAACTTCTGTATGTCACGGCTTTAACTTTTTACTCAACTTGTTTGTCTTGCCGCGGAAACCAGGGTGTTTCTCTCTCTTTCTACCCAAGTCAAGCAGATTGAGCAGTCAAATTAAAACCCATGATGGGAATCTGGCCATCGCATACGGTCCCCAAACACAGCTCACCTTTAGAACAACTAAGAAAGATGAACATTTGTATGTTAAAACCTTTTTATTTGATGGAAATGATGTTGCAAATTTAGAAAAATGTATGTTGCTACTGCCGTTGACATTCCAACTCCACTCTAAGCTCCAACTTAATCCAAACACTGTGCTTACAATTAAACTGGGCCACGATCTCAGCAGTTTGATGACGCAGAAAGATAGTACAGATTTCACCCTTGAATCAAGCTCTGGAAAGAAATACCCAGTCCACAAAGTGGTGCTTGCAGCTCACAGCCCTGTGTTGAGATGTTATGTGAACAATGCTGACCAAACCCTAGCTCTAGATGTATCGGATACAGCCATGGAAATCATCATAGAGTTTCTATACATGGGGACTTTGAAAAATCTCTTTAAACAAGATTACATGATGCTACTAGCAATAGCAGAGAAATTGCAACTTGAGCAGCTGTTTTCTCTAGCACAACAACTTCTAGGCGAAGAGATCAATGTCCAGAATGCTGTAAGTGTAGCTGTTATCGCCAAAAAATATGGATTGAATAATCTTACTATGCAAGTGTTTGAGTTTATAAAAAATTGTCCTGAAGTTTTGTCAACTGATACCTGGCATGGCTTGGAGGATATTGATTTGGTAAAGCAGCTGCTAAAACATCTCCATCCTACAACTATGCAAAATGTGGTCTGAAGTAAGACCAAGAGTTCGCTGTAGACTGGTGATTTGGTGTACATCTTATGCATTGTCCTTTTTAACATCGGATAACACTACAATACCAATGCTCAATAATTGCGCAGCATAGGTGTGGAACCTACTAAAAAGTGAACAGATGTTTGGCCTTTAAAATGTTTATAAATAATTTGGTTGAATCTGACAACATAACAGACCGAACTCTGGCGAATGGGTCTGAGCAACCAGTCCACATATAGAATTGGACTTAGTTTGGAAGCAAAACCACCACCATTGAAGCAAAATCATAGACAATTGACAATAATCTAGTTTAGCAGCCACCCAGTGAAAATATACCCTGAGACCTGTACATATAACATACAATGTTTTTGTTAACAAAAAAAATCTACACTACCTGTACATAATATTGTGTAAATGTCTCTTGCGCAAAGATGTGCTGAATAAAGTTCACTACCTGTACATAATAGGCATTGCCGAGACAATTGTTTTTTTTTTGCCTGCTCAGGAGGAGAATTTAAGATTTCAATAATATTTGAATTATTTTATGGAGAAACTTGATTAATTATGAATAATTATTTATATACCTATTTGTATTTTTTTTACCAATATTGTAATAATAATATTGACTTACGCTATTGAATTGGGAAACATGTGTAATGATATTTGTAATTTGAATAAACAAATAAATATTGTGTACATGTCTCATGCGCAAAGATGTGCTAAATATAATTATATGCCTATTACATTTTACTGACTGGGACTGTTAAAGGATAATTATGGATTGTGCAGATTATGGTTTTAAGTTGACAATTTGATCTCTTGTACTCATTCTAGATTGTAGGTTCTATCCTTCATGCGTGTGAAGATAAACCTTAACAAAAATCCAATACTGAAAACGATAAAACGTCCCAAGATAAATACTCCTTTATCGCAATGCCTTCTAAATTCAAACGTCCCGCGCGCCGCGGTAAGAAATTACCTAGTCGGTATAAAGACTTCTGCAATTATTAGTGAGCTAATGACGCACCGGAAGGGGTAGGATAGAAGTAGGGACGCGAGGGGGGGAATGGCGTCAGCCAACTCCTCCGCGTCTGTGATTGGTCAGTTCGCGATATCCCGCCCGTTCTCGCATCATCCGAAGAGAAAAACGGAGGGAAAAGGGCTCTCACGCGTCGACTCTCACACGCTTCACATATACTGTTATTTGATTTCAAGTGTTTTCTCAGTTAATTGAGCATTCTAGCATTTATTTACATAAGTTCTTAGTGTACTGGCCAATTAATTACCCTGTGTGTAAGAATTATAACTCTCTACCGAACAAAAAGTATTTTTACTAACTAAAAATCAATACAAAAGATGGCGCCCAACGTGGGGCCAAGTGCACGCCTTAGAACTGTACCTAAGTGCAAGTGAAAACGTTAATTAACTACTCAACAGTAAAGTGAACGCGTAGACAGTGACTTTTATATTCGTGTAACTTCAATTCGTTGCTTATCAACAATGCCGCGCACGCGTCGGCAATCTAGGCGCCAATCCGACGCCTTCGCCGACGCCAACGAAGATGAAGAGCACGAAGAGCAGGTTCCGGCGTCGACGGTGGTCACCATGATGGCCACACTTCAGCGCACCCAGAACGAAGCCCTCGAACGGCTTTTCGATCGCGTTCTGGAGCGCCCGCCGTCCAACTCTCCAGTTCAAATTCCGATGACCCCAGGCAACTTCGCTTCATGCAACGCTCGTTTTTCCGGGGAACCATCAGAATCGGTAGAAGCTTTTATCGACGCTATAGAAAGCTACAAAGACTGCACGAACATCTCCAGCGACAACGCAGTACGTGGTATGTCTATGATGCTGACGGCATCCGCGGCGACTTGGTGGCTTAGTGTTAAAAACGAAGTCACTTCGTGGAGTGAGGTCATTGACCGGCTTCGCAACGCCTACGGTGACCGGCGTCCAGAGTTTCGAATCTACCAGGAACTGTTCCGTATGGAACAAGGAGTTGAGAAAACCGATATCTTCGTCGCTAAGTGTAGAGCTCTAATGTCTAGATTACCTATCAACGACTTGACGATTAAAGTGCAGTTAGATATGGTTTACGGTTTACTAGACACACGCATACGCAAAAGATTGCTCCGAGAAGAATGCAACAGCTTTTCCGTACTTCTTATAAAAGCTCGTAGCATTGAAGACTCCATTGAAGAAGAAATATACTACGCGACACGTACATCGCAGTGTTCAACTCAGCAAGCGCAGCGCTTTACACCGCAGCGAACGCAACGCTTTACAACGCAACAGCCGCAGCGAGCCGCGCTCGTGCCTCGCGCTTCGCCGCCCGCGCCGCCCGCGCCGCATGCACCGCCCGCGCCGCCGCCGCAGCCGATAGCGCCGCCACAACACACGGGACGGGCGCTTCGCCCCCCGACCGTCACCGCAGCTCCGACATCGCGAGGCGAGCAACCCCGCGCGTCGCCGAACCTGCCGCGACCTTTCTGCGTGTATTGTAAGCACTACGGACATCAACGTGAACAGTGCCGTAAGTTAGCGAATAAGGGTGAGTCCACTGACACTACTAATAACTCAGTGCTAGTGCCGGCGTCTTGTTATAAATGTGGTGCTAAAAATGTAACGCGCGATAACTGTAATCGGTGCTACACAAATCAGTGTTTTTATAGTATGGACTTAGATACGTCTCTACAAAACAGTAGCTTAACTTCAACCACTGTTCCAACCGACGATAATGTTCTTAGGGATAATTATTTCATAAATAATCCTGTGTCTAGGTCACGTAGAAATAAGACTCATTACAATGCATCCCCCGCCGTGTCCGATGCGGCGACCCGCAAAGGTTCATTCACCTCGTCTGACAAAAATTATCGAAGGTTAATTTTCGCGGCCGACAAAATCGCCTACAACGATGAGGTCGATGGGACAATTGCCAGTCGCCCATCTGCACGACAGATTGATAATTCTGTTTTTAATAATGTGGATTTTTATTGTAATGATGAAAATGTTGAAAACTTATGTACTGAAAATGTTTCTAGAAGTGACCTGTGTGGTACTTCTGAGGTCACAGGCGCTAATAATATTATGTTATGTATTAGTGAGGGGATACGCGCTAGTGATGCGTCACCTATTAGTGAGGTGACACGCTCTAGTGAGGGGACATGCACTAGTGATGTGACATGTATAAGTGAGGAGAAATGTACCAAAGGTACAGTGCGACATAAAAGAGTAGAAGTTAATTATTTGAGAACTAAAAGTCATGCTGGCTGGCAACACCAGAAAAGAAGTACTAGAGCTGTCACTCACTGTTAATTTTCGTGAGTTTTTTCTTGATTTTTACTTAAATTGTGTTATTTGCGGGTTGCGTACAAGAAAACAGTGTCATCATGAACAAAGTAATTCGTGGCGGTGCCCGTGACATAATATATAAAGTATTCATGCGGTGTATGGCTGAACATCAAGCCGGAAAACTGTTATCCAAGCTAGACGATGTTTACAAACGTACAGCTGATTTTACTGGTAAGTGACTATAGAAAATTGTACAAAATACTGTTAAAAACTACTAATTTATGCAGGTAACAGTTATTCGTGTGATTAAGAGTGAAATATTTACACTAGACTTATTTTTTGAGGTTATACAAAAGTAAACAAAATCCATAGTAGTTATAGCGCGACTGCTACATTTTGATCATTTATGCTAATTTCACTCTTTGAAAAATGTAATCAAGAAACCAGCAGATTTTGTAAAGAAAAATATGTATATAAAAATCAAACAAACTGTACTATTTATTTACAGATGTTATTTGTAGTTTGTTTATTATACATATTATCCTCGTATCAGAGAAATACGTTAGAAATATTTTAAGGGTTGATATAATAATAACGTAACTATATTATTTGTTTTGATTACATTTTAATACAATTTTTTTTATTGTTTTAGACGTCTCTGAGAGTACAGTACGTCGGATAGCGAAGCAAGGCATTGAGAAAGGTGGAAAATTGAAAAAGAATATTATGATCGTGGGAGAACATTATACAGTGCCATAGACGAATTAGTCATTCGGCTTGGTGAAGATAGTACTGACGATGACACAGAATCAGATAGTGACGGCTCACTCGCTGAGTTAGATACAACAAACTTAGGGGCTGGTACATCACAAGAATCAAGTAGCTTAATGGAAGGTGTGGAATACTTGGATATCGACCTATTAAAATAACAGGTCATCTATTTTTAAATAATTGTGTAAATGGGTCATCCATGTGTTTCATAAATAAAAATATTTTGATTTATGTAGTCGTTTATTTATTGCATAAACACTATCCATACGTGACGTACTGATTTGATCTCCACGTTTGACGAACATAGTGTTCGATGTTCGATAGTGGTTTGCATGTGCGAACGAATTTGTTCGTACGGTGCGTAGCCAGCAATACATTTTCTGAATTAGCAACCACAATCGAACCAATTGCGTGGCCATAGAGAACTGTTATTATTTGAACTATAAATAAGAATAAAATATCTGAGCAAAATAAATGAAAATATATAAGTATCAAAATTTGTTGTGTCGTACTAACTGTGTTGCTATATGAGCGATAGTGGCGCCCTCATTTATTTTCTACTCTTTTATGTCGTACTGTATATCATGTATTAAAAGCAATAACGATGCAATGTCTGCAACCGCCTGTGAGAGCTCTTTCGTTCCGTCTACTCGAAACATTCGGCGACCGATTTTTAACATCGAGATTTTAGGTTTTAACGGGACCGCTCTTATTGATACCGGCGCGAAACAATCTATTGCGGGCCATACCTTGTACAACCTTCTCGTGCGTCAAGGCCATCCCTTACAACCGGCACGTAGAGTGATTAAACTGGCGGACGGGAATGCACGCGAAGTTGACGTTCTATTGACCACGCTAGAAGTGCAGCTAGATAGGAAAGCGATTATGACTCCTTTTCTAATACTGCCCGAGGCATGTAACAATGAAACCTTGCTAGGAATTGACTTTTTACTTGCAGCAAAGGTAGTTATTGATTTTTCTCAGGAATGCTGGTATTTCATTGATGGTAAGCGCATCCAACACAAGTTGCGACTTGAACCAGATTCACTGAGAACTTCATGTGCGTACACAAATATAATAAGAGAGGATAAAGGTATGCAGCTACAACCACCTGACCGACGCTCGCTGGCGCAACTCTTGCCTGAACATGCGGACATCTTCCGGCCAGGGGGAGCGCCAACACCTTTTAACGAGCACAGTATCGATACAGGTGAGCACATTCCTATAGCCGTACCTCCTCACCGTATGATATCATCTAAGAGTCCTGCAGAACTACGACGTGAGCAACTCGCCGATCCAGAAGTAGAGAAGATCACTAAAGACCTGGAGGGTTTCGACGAGGTCTCCTGCCGACGATGGACAGAGAGGGGGTACCTGATGGACCAGGGAGTACTTTACAGGTTCAACCCTGATTCAGATAGCAAAGCTCCGCAGCTCATCCTACCTATCAGCCTCAGGTCAGAGATCCTGAATGAGTGCCACAACTCTCCTCTTGCTGGACACCCTGGAATACATCGTACGTACCTTAAGATCTCGCAGCTGTATTATTTTCCAGGAATGAGAAGAGTTATTACTGATTTCGTTAAAGCATGCACGGTTTGTCAAAGATATAAACCCACAAATGAGAAACCCCCTGGACTGCTGCAGACCCCAGTACTAAACCAACGTAATGAAGTGTTGGCTATCGACTTATTCGGTCCATTACCTGAAGGTGAGCAAGGTGAGAGATGGGTCTTGCTTGTAGAGGATACAGCCACACGCTGGGTGGAATTATATGCCCTTCGGGAAGCGACCGCTGAGGCCTGCGCGCACACCCTCATCGAGGAATACTTCCTAAGGTACGGTCTGCCACGTCGGATACTGTCGGATAATGGTGCGCAGTTCGTTGGAGCAGTCATGCAACAATGTATGTATATTTTAGGTATTAAACAAAGTTTAGTACCGCTTTATCATCCAGCTGCAAATCCTGCGGAACGGAAGAACCGGGATTTGAAGATGCAGCTCAGCTACTTAGTCGAAAATGACAATTTTTCATGGCCTAAGAAACTTGCAGTGGTTCGGTATGCAATGAATAGTGCAGTTTGCCGGACTACTGGCACTACTCCTGCATTTTTGATGTTCGGGAGAAACATGAGGTCTCCTTCAGAGACCCAGCACGATTTGAGAGCCATTCTGGACAAGGAAAACTTCGTCCCACAAATCACTCCCTATATCAGGTCATTTATTTCATCGCTATCTGCCGTTCGAGAACGAGTCGAAGAGCAACAGGATAAGTCCAAAGCCGTTGCCGACCAGTCGCGTCGACAGGGACACAACTATGAGGTAGGTGACAAGGTTTTACTCAAGTCCCACGTGCTAAGCAACGCAAGTAAAGGTCTCACCGCAAAATTTACCCCGAAACGGGATGGACCATATTTGGTAAAGGAGAAAGTTAGTCCTACAACCTACATCATCGCTCCAATAGGCGGAAATCCTGAAGATAGTGTAGGAAAGTATCACACCCAAGATCTGACGCCATTTGTGGAATCCGGTAACGATGATGAGGCTCTGCCGTCTCCTATTATACCCAAGCGACACCGCGGACGTTCGAAACAGCATGCTATTCAAAATCTAGCCCAGGAACGAGGTCGTCCTCCTGTACTAGAGGGGGAGTCTATCGCAATGCCTTCTAAATTCAAACGTCCCGCGCGCCGCGGTAAGAAATTACCTAGTCGGTATAAAGACTTCTGCAATTATTAGTGAGCTAATGACGCACCGGAAGGGGTAGGATAGAAGTAGGGACGCGAGGGGGGGAATGGCGTCAGCCAACTCCTCCGCGTCTGTGATTGGTCAGTTCGCGATATCCCGCCCGTTCTCGCATCATCCGAAGAGAAAAACGGAGGGAAAAGGGCTCTCACGCGTCGACTCTCACACGCTTCACATATACTGTTATTTGATTTCAAGTGTTTTCTCAGTTAATTGAGCATTCTAGCATTTATTTACATAAGTTCTTAGTGTACTGGCCAATTAATTACCCTGTGTGTAAGAATTATAACTCTCTACCGAACAAAAAGTATTTTTACTAACTAAAAATCAATACAAAACCTTTAAGTATAGAATCCTTCCTTTGAGCAATCTTGAGACTATCAACACGTCTTGTCTGTTTCTCGTTCTCTTGAATTAGTCAAGATAGGTAGGTATCTTTTTTTTTAAGGATAAAAAATCTCTGTTAATGGTATTTGTACGATTTATGACTTGAAATGCGGTTTTTTTAAGTACCTCAGACATTTTTGGTATTTTCCAAACAGAAATTTCTCTTCTAGTCCAGAATTAGGATTAACTACTATGTTTGTTCTTTTTTTGGTGTACAATAAAGAGCTTTCTATTCTATTTTAATATAACATATTAATTAAATATAGTTAATACACAAAATCGAGGACAGTTCTTCATTTTCCCACCAAAATCGATAATATATATTTTCTATAATGGGTTTTTTGTTTTGGCTTCGCACGGTTAGTACATTTAGCCAATGACAAATCTTATAATTATTTGTCAAAATATAGATTCCCAGTCAGCCGCAGTCACAAGGAATTTTGGTCAGTAAGACAGTAAGGTAATGGATGTTGTTTTGAAAATAACACAAAATGGCACGTATTTGGAGTTGGTATAATTCTTGGTATAATTGTTGGTATAATCATAAAGAAGGATCCAATATTGTCTCAAATGTCATTAACCTTTAAATTCGTTACCGGGTCTAGAGCCAAAAACCAAAAAATCCTTAAAATTGGAATTTCCTGCCATAAACGAAACGTTTGCTTTACTTACTTCCATACATGCCATGGTGTCGCTATATAGTCTGCGTAGTATCCAGCTGTGACGCAACTTCATTCTTAGGGCAAGCATGACTGTGGTTACATGGTCTGTGCAGTCTGTGGGTTGTTGGTTCAAGCAAGCAAAGCGAGCAAGCACGCAAGCAAACGGGCAGGCGGCAGCTCGCGATCCGATCGATCGATCCCTCCCCTCCCGTCAAGCGTGGCTAATCAAGGTACGAAAAGGTGAGGTTTGCCTTCATTTTACCAGCGTTATTAACGTTTATCTCCAGTATTTATTTAGATTGTTACTAACACTTTCAGTTCCGTGATATTATTCGAGGCAAGAATACCGAAAATTTTATTAAAGCAGGTGTAAACTTACTAAAATTGTAATTTTGAGAAACGGTTCGGGAATCGACATAAAAGCCTGAAACTCAAAGTAACTTGTGATTTTAGGAAAATGAGCAGCTCAGAAGAAGTGTCATGGATTTCCTGGTTTTGTGGACTCCGCGGGAACGAGTTTTTCTGCGAGGTAATGTACTAGTTGTGTTGTGTTGAGTTTCTAATGTGTCAGTTGCTATTTATGTTATGATCTAAATTGTTCTGTTTTAGGTGGACGAAGATTATATAAATGATAAGTTTAACTTGACGGGACTCAACGAACAAGTGCCGCATTACAGACAAGCCTTAGATATGATCTTAGATCTGGAACCTGGTGAGTTTGAAGTACCTAATTTTTCTATATCTCTATTGTAATTTTGTGAATAATGGTTGTAGCTGTGACACATACGCAAAGATACATACATAGTGTGTATGAGAGTTGCAAGCTAAAGGAAATGCAGTGTATACAATGCAGTTAGTTACAGCAATCCTTAAGATTTTGCAGTAGCCTACAAATGAATATTATTAATCTAAATGGCTGCATACATTTAAAATTATCTATGGCTATCTTTATGTAATTACCTAGTTCTAACAACCTTATTGCACTGCAGTATAGATAAAACATTTGTATGATGTTTTGGTAAAAGCTTGATAAATGTTTAGCATGGAGCATTGGAAACTCAAAGCCGTATCTTTGTCAATTTGAGTGATATTAGTGGTCTTTGCATAGAATGAGTAGCTGTCATAATTTGAGAAATGGTGTTGGAGTGGTCACTTGTGCACTTTGCAACCCAACAATGTTAGGTTCAATCCTTAGCTCCGTACCAATGACTTATTCTCATCAGTATTATCATGCGAAACAGGATATTTACCATGTTTTGTCTGTTTTCAGTTACTGATCTATCTGCATTGTTGCAAGAGCAACGAACATGATTAAACTGTAAACTTAAAACTTACAATACATAGTAAATATTACATTTTCAATGATAATACTAATGTAAGCGGTTACTTTGAAACCCAGTTCTCATAAGTTATGGGTGGATTTTCATTGCTCCATGCTCCAGACAGCATGTTAAGCCATCAGAGCATTATTGAATATAAATAATTCCACTCGTCATCATCATCATCAACCCACGTAGGCCCACTGCTGAGCATGGGTTTCCCCTGACTTTAGTGAGGAGGGTTAGGCCATAATTACCATGGGTGCCTGGTTCGGATTGTTGTATAACATACCTATCTCTGAAATAGTTCTCGGGTAGGTATGTAGGTTTCCTCAGAATCTTTTCCTTCGATGAAAAGCAATTGATAATGATGTACATCATCATTAA
Organism: Campaea margaritaria; assembly: GCA_912999815.1. Classification (NCBI taxonomy): domain Eukaryota; kingdom Metazoa; phylum Arthropoda; class Insecta; order Lepidoptera; family Geometridae; genus Campaea; species Campaea margaritaria. The sequence goes on from OU538791.1 coordinate 12,389,382, forward strand.
TAATTCCAGTGTTATTTTAAAAAAAAGGATATTTGCCGTGTTTGCATTGAGTTCCCAATATTTCAACACTATTGGATGAGCCATGATCATAGGAGACATAACTCCCTGTAGGTACAAATTGTTTTGAAACAAACTGACTAATTTGCAGACGATGACCTAGACGACAACCCCAACCAGTCCGATCTGGTGGAGCAGGCGTCCGAGATACTGTATGGCTTGATCCATGCCCGCTACATTCTCACTAATCGGTAAGACTATTTTTTACAACCATTTATTAATACGTTGGTTACTCATGTTGGTCTGTACAGTTGTGGAAGTCTGTATATTCCGCAGAACAGACTTGGATCATGTGTGTGTTGTATAAGGCCATGTATGTATTCATTAAAACTAAATTGCCAATGTGTTGGTGATATTAGTGGTTGTGTTTTCTAAAGGGGTTCGAATGTTTTACCACTGAAAGTGACATGCATCACTGGTGCACATAACTGGTTCTGATACGTAATTTTCAAATACACATAGTCTTAATCACAACCCAATAATGTAAAGATTTGATAAATTATTAATATTATTTTTTTAATCTAAATTTATTCGGGACTTTGAGTCGTCTAACTACTGACAGTCCCATAGTATACCACAAATATATTTTATAACTCCTTAAATACTAAATATGTGAACCGATAGAGCATCTTAGCTGCTTTCGATGTTTCCACAGCTATGATGAATTCAACTTATTCCTCTTTACAAATACAAATATAATATATGTTTTTTTTTACAGTGGTATAGGACAAATGTTAGAGAAATTCCAAGCTGGTGACTTTGGGCACTGTCCCCGCGTGTACTGCGAGTGCCAACCCATGCTTCCACTCGGTAAGTTAACTGTTCAAACAAATGGAAAAAATCTTGTGTTACTTTAGTTGTTGCACTACTAAAGTTGTTATACCAATTATCTCTTTTAAATAAAAGAAAACTATAATGTACACCAAAAATAATTAAAAAAAAAATAAAACTACAAAAGGTAAACATAAAGATGCATATTGGGCTTGCTTATCGCTTAAAGCCATTTCTTCAACACAACCTTAAGGTGGAAAATATTTTTGTATAAAGGTTACAGTGTTATGCTTATTTTGTGGTGTTTAAATATATAGTTTAGCTATCTATCTATTGTTTTCACCACCACTAAGGCCGTCTGTTCGCATTCAGGCCTCTCCGACGTGCCCGGCGAGGCGATGGTGAAGCTGTACTGCCCGCGGTGCATGGACGTGTACACTCCGAAGTCGTCGCGCCACCACCACACCGACGGCTCCTACTTCGGCACCGGCTTTCCGCACATGGTGTTCATGGTACACCCGGAGTACCGCCCCAAGAGACCCGCCTCGCAGTTCGTGCCTAGGTAACTATCCAATCTATTTTTTACACCAATTGTATGGAATCCTGCCACGCGCGGGCGCCCGCGTAACGCAGTTTCTACCATAACAAATGACGGTCTCCGTGGCGTAGTGGATAATGAGCCGACTGCCAAGCGTGAGGGTTCGACCTCTGCACAGGGCAAAGACTTGTGTGAGGTATTTGCTCTGAGTCTAGGTGTTTTTGAGCATTGGTCCTGGTAGTTCCCGATTCCCTAGATACAGAGAATCCTAGTTAGGGCATCTATGTATATGACAAGATGCTGTCAAAAATTACAATGTTTTATTTGTGTAGTGTGTAGGCCAAAACACGTGTAGGAGACGTACGTAACTCAACCATCACCAATTTACGCCATGGAGGCCGTCTACATCTACTCAATGCGAGAGTTGTCCCCTTCCACAGATTGTACGGGTTCAAGATCCACCCGCTCGCCTACCAGATCCAGCAACAGGCGGCGGCCAACTTCAAGGCGCCGCTGCGGAGTCTCTCGTACAACAACGGTAAACGCTAGGGCAGCGCGCGCGACCCCCCTCCCGCCCGGTACAGACGCGCCCGCGTCCGCGGCCCCCGCGCCCCGCTCCCCCCCGTCCCCGACCAGCTCAGGAAATAGTATCACGTACGATCCAACAGTTTCACCCATCCCACTGTCTCATTGCCGGCCGATCTTTGTTTGCAGCCGACTATTCGTTTCTGTAACCGAAACCTATCGCAGCGATTGAAGGCTAAGTTCAGGCATCAACCGAATAGTGTGCATAGTAAACGACGAACCATCCAACAATCACTAGGTCCAAATATCCTGAGCACAGCACCGATATATGCAGCTTAAGCTGACATCCAAATTTGTTGCCTTCAAATCCCATCTGATACTTCATACACTCATCTCATGGATGCATCATTTCATTTCACGAGCTAGGCGTCATACACGTACGCTTTTTATATCTTTTGTCGTAAACATTGGCAGGTGAGTCTCAGAGATATAAAGCGCCAGAGTGATTAGCTAAATGTGTGCTTGTGGCGTGCACATGCTCGCTCCGCTCTGGTGCCATAATTATTCCACTAACACTTCATACTGCGATGATGAATTTCAGTGTAGCATGTATGTCGGCACGAGGCCTTCCTTTTCCTGTTTTTTGTAACAAAATTTCTTCTACTAATACCGTCACTAATATCCCGTTTGCAAATTCATCTCGCATTATGAATGTTTGTTCCTATTTGTTAACTTTGTGATCTTCACGCTTGTAATAAGTGTTGTTGAAGTGTTCCCCTGTCGTCGTACTAATGTACCCTGCGGATGCGGGAGCGGGTCTGTATCGATAACTTTGGTGAATTTATGGACACGCCAAAATCAGTGGCTAGATAAGTTAGGTCGCGGCTAAACAGATTTTGATAAAACTTGTTACTAGCTGTTGCTGTTTTACCGAATTGAATGTTGCTAGATTACGTAGAATCGTTTCGTGTCGAATTAAGTAAAAATGCATTGTCTTGCAGATATAAACTTGGCAGTACATACTTATTGCATTTCTATGAATAGAATTTTATTCATTATATTATATTAGTTAATCTTAGTACGTAACAATAAAGTAAAAATTAGTAGCCGAGGAGCTACTGTAATCGTATTTCAGCAGCGGCAGCTGTTCCAACACAATAATGTTGCCAAACGGTCAAGACATTTGATATTTTTAGATTCAGTGAGTTCACATACTTAGGTCGATAGTATAGCTATGGTGTATTCGAATCATAAGTATTGTAGTAACGCATTCGTATTATGTTACGGTAAGGTCGTTTATCCAATGTAACGGTAGCACATGAAATACAAACTTAAAATGTAAGGGTCTTATGTTTTTATTTTTATATTCAAGTAATTCATTAGGATATATGCACTCATTTTAAATTTGGCGCGTTTTTCTTTCTCTCTGAAAATTATACATTACTCGTTCTTGTAAGGGTTCCACTAATATTAATAAATGTTAAGAGAAATATCGGCCTTTTTTCTTGCTTCTCCTGCATGTTAACCGAGTCCCGCTGAGTGTTCATGGCAGATGGATGTAGAGGCCAGTCCAAGAGGCCCCGGATGAATCAGGCGGATTCAATGAGTAGCTCCATTACTTGCATTATCTAGCTATAGTTCTGTACATACACATATCGCTAAATATCATGGTAGAAATGCTAATTGTTTCATGCTAAGTACGTTTAGAAGTCAATGAAGTACTTAGCCGACTTGAAGGCTTCCTTAGCGACTTGCTTTAAGTCGAGGCGAGCCGCAGCCGAGCCCATGGAACTGCTTGGTTTAGCCTCTTCCGTGACGCTATAACGTGAACTAACATTTTAATGCAGTAAAATGTTTGTTTGCCGCAGAAACGAAGACTTCCAGTAACATTCCAAAATGATTTAGTAACGCAAGGCGTGCGCTGCGGGCGGCCCTCGGCGCCGCCGCCGACCGGCCGGCGCGCCGTCGCATCTATACTATAAACATCCGACCACCACACGACTAATTATTACTAAAAATAATATTTATTATCCAATCGACTTCTTCCTATTTAACTGAGCAGTTATGTTTTTAAATTAAATAAAGTTTATTTTTACGTTTTCTGTATTATGTTTTTCATTTGATTATGTGAATAAAACAGGGTTTGCAAATGGTGAATGCAATACAAGTTTTATATTTAAAATAAAAAGTGCAAAAAGCTAAAAATATGTATCATCACAGATTTCTAAATTATCATACATAGATATATTTTTATAATGACGAGGATAATTTCTCACCCCCTTATTTATAAAAAGTTATCAACATCACTGAGTACTGCTCAGTACAACATTATTGTACTGCACAATTTTACTAAACGTCAGAACTTTTTACAAATGAGGTGGTTAGACCTAAGCCATTGAACTGAAGATCTTAAATTTTATTATAACAGATAAACTTTCATTAATGTAAAAATAAAAAGTTGATCAGAAATATTACATGGCACAATTATTATGAAGATAATGTTTTTATAAAAATTCCAAACTTAAAAAGAAATTTTTCCTTTTTCTTAATATCACACTCATACTTACATGCTAAATTATAGATATATTTAACTGAAAACTTTATACATCTTGAAAGTTGTAGAGAAGTAACTATGGAATATTCTTCCATAATAAAGAAGTAGATAGTTTCAGCACTATAGTATACTAATTAATGACTGCTGAGCCGATTTTCTTGTCTAGCCATGGGTGGGGCTCTGCACACACCGTAGTGCGGCAAGTTATGAAAAACACCACAGTTGTGTTTTAGCAGTCAATGTGTTAGGCTGGTTTTAGAGTCACGCTGACGGTCGGCGCTGACAGCCGAAACGTATGAACTTCTAGGAAGCGTTTTTCTAAAACGCTTCCTAGAAGCTAGTAGTAGTAGAACGCGTAGTTACGCGTAGTTCTAGTGTCGAGCCGAGCGGACGATAGTACAAAGCAGCAATTATTAATGCACTTCGCATTTTAGTGCGTCTGTACTCCGCAGTGATCAGCACAATACTGAAAAATCTCACGCTGACAAGCTACGCGCTGAGCTGTTTGATCAGCGTCACACCCAGCCTTAATGGTTAATATTAATACAATGCATAGTCAGTTCCTTAAAATTATGAAGCCAGATAAGCACATAGCTGCCTTATCAGATGTACATTGTTAATTTCTGTAAAAGTGCTGCTGTCTAGAGAGTCGCGATTTTTCTTAATATACTTGAGTGTAGTATACTTGAGGTTCTCGGAATCGTGCATGTCTGCAAGCACGAGGATGTCCAAAGCATTGTCAGGTGTGAGCTGCTGAGCAAGGGCGTGGTTGCACAGCTCTCTCATGCCCTTGAGGTCGTAGCGGTCCGACAGCATCAGAACATTGCTGAAGTTGACATTCTCAATATCATTGATAGTTCCTGTGTAGATATATTCAAGCATAGCTCGTACATCCTCCGTGGCCACGTCTACCAGCCGTACTATGTTGTTTTGGCTCTCCGCAGTGTCTTCTTTTAGCATTGCTTTAAATACGTCACTGTGACTCATTAGTATGATTTTATGACATTTAAACTGGACTCCTTCCTCACTCTCTACAATAAAGTCTGAACCCACTGGGTCGGCGAGCAGAGCTCGGCAGTCATGCTGTGACTTAACTTTGTCTACTTCATCAGCACTCAATCTTACAAAGCAGTGGGATTCAAGTTGCAGAGAAATATATAGCTTCCTATTCTTCAAATAATCTACATCTAAGTCGGTGAAATTATAGGTGGTAACATACACATGGCATTTCTTATCTTTAATCTTGTAAGTGGTGAAACTGAGGATGTCCGAGAGATAGGCTGTATTTTTTTTCTTGAGTTGGATGTTATTTCCACTGCTGAGGCCGATGGTATAAGTGCCTTCGTGATTGTTTCCGGCGAATATGTGGAGGAGGAAGATGTTGCCAACCTGCTCAGTTTTGAAAGTGAACCAGTGGTCCGGCATATCCCGTATGTAGGTCCCGCCGATGTCGTAGATGCTGCTGCGATGGAACTTCTCATAAATACTATCGAGACAGAGCCATTTTACCTCAGCCGTTTGGCAGGTACGGTGGCCGTATATAACATCTGAATTTTCCTGGAACAACCAAAGACATCCATATAACACCATGATTATGTTCCTATTTGACTCATCGGCAGTTCCAGATTAAAAAGATACAATGTATTCGGAGTTTCTGGGGAACCATTAGAGTACTTACAGTGTTCTGTTTCACAGATTGCATGTCGGTGTCCATATTCTGCATTTCCAATAGAGTGCAACACTTTTGACGTTTTCGAATGTGTAAAGCTAAACAAATAAATAAATGGCCAATGAATAATAAAATGATTTCTTTGGAAAAATCCTTAGAAAACCCTGCAAGAATAATCCAGATGACATCAATAAATGACATGTGTGTGTGTGTGTGTGTGTGTGTCATTCATTCATTATTACAGACAGATAGATAAATAGTAGTGTCAGAAAAGAAGTGTCACACAGGCAACAGATGGGTAGTAGAATCCGTATCGACGCGAGCGACGCCTTGCGGGTGATCAAACATCAACAGATTGATTGAACGAAATAAGACCAATCAACAGAGTTCCTGTAAATCCTGAGGTCCGACCGCAGCGCACGAACCGGAATCTCGCAGATAATAATAATAATGCCATGTGGCCTATTACACTATAAATATTATCGATATCGTGATAATTACTACGATGATGTTAACAGGATCATGAATACAAAAAATTGATAGTGGAATTACTATCTGTTCTGTGGTTTGATGCTAGCTTTGATGTATGGCACAGTGACAGAAAAGAAGTATTTTAACCTATGGAAACTATTTTGACAGATGCAATGGCTGCATTTTAGAGATTTTGACAGCTTTGGTTTGACATAAGATGGACCTCAATTGTTTTTAGAATTTTCATTTTCTTTTCCGATACATAGAATTTTCATTTTTATTAAATTATTTCCTAATGCTATGACTGTTGCAGAGGCTCTAAGCCTCTACCAATATGGTTTTAAACGCCGCTGTGCAGATGTTGAGGTAAAAATGTTTTGTTTACATCCTGTAACCTAAATTTTTATATGTGTCATAATATTTGTATTTATTAGGTACTATCGTTCAATGAATACCTTACATTGTCACAAATTACTAAAAAGAATTATTAATTTCATCGCCGTGCAATGATTTTAGAACGCCCAAGGGTTCACCTTCAAGGAACACACCACAAGAAAGGTTTCACCTTCATTGCAGTAGCAATCCAATGACAATCTCTTCCAGCTACATCCCATTCTTCCTTCTTGCTCCCCTATCCGAACATGCGATGGTCTTGCTATGAAATTGTAAATGAATCTGTGACAGGCATGCCCTATAGAAAATGTTATTCTGTGTAACTTGTGATCACTGTGTTATGTGTAACTGAATCCATTATTGTACAATTACCATTAAAATTTTCATTATTTGGATTGATGCCTCACAACAAGCACTCTTAAAATTACTATTTTGGGTTGCAATAAAACAACATAATATACATAACATAATATATATAATTATTGTAGCACAAATATAATGTAAACGGAAGTCTAAATCTCTGCATTCAACATTTACAGAAACAACAGATTCTTAACACCTTCAGTGCTGTAACACCACTGTCCTATTTTACATAACTTGCAGCGAGTGTGAGAAAACACAGCAGTCACAGCGGTTATTGCATTATAACTTCCCTTAAATAATTAAAGAGGAGTTGCTATATAATGCCTTCTTTTAATATCTTCAGGGAGGCAGATGAGCTGAAGGAAACTATATCAAAATTCAAAAGTGGGACTTCTATGCTGCAGGAGCGCAGCCTCTGGGCCACACAACAGCAACTGCAGAAGGTAAAGTACACTCTTTGGATAGTCCATCTAGCATCTTCTAATATATTTTTGCACAGAAATAAAAAAAAGTTTATAAGGTACTAGCTGTACCCTGCCACGCTTCACTGTGGCACATTATTTTTCATTTCATAGTAAGCATTGCTGTTATGCCTGTTTCAGATCTATCAGAAAGTATTAGTCTTAGACCTGGATTATGCCCTGGACAAGAAAGTGGAGCAGGACCTATGGAACATCGGCTTCAAGCAGCAGATTGAGGCATTGCAGACCATATCTAAGGACAAGAAGGTATACTGAAGAGATTAGAATAGAATATACTTTATTGTACACCAGTTACATTGTAGACATTTCAGAAGCAGTGCCATTGTCTGTAAACTAAGGAATAAACTGAGGAACCTCATGCACTATTAGTCTTAGTCCAAGACCACTCGGTGAAAAAGAATTAGGTCCAGATGTTCTATGAAAGTATTAATTTTTTTTTTTAAATTTGATTGAATGACGAGTCGAGTAAGTCGTTCACATGATGGTAAGCGCCACGCCTGCCCATAACAGTAACAGCACCACCCAGAACCCTGCATTGCATAATCCTGCGTGGCACTACACTGCGCTCGTCACCCTGAGACTGGCTCTAAAGTCTCATATGCCCAGTAATTTCGCTGGAAACAGTGCCATTCAAACCGGAACACAGTAATGTTTGCACACTGCTGCTTGGTTCCTCAGTATTTTTTACTGATTGTGGTTCAAAATTAACAATTTATATATTCACTAACTGTACCATGCCACGCTTCGCTGTGGCACATTTGCACATTCGCTGATATGTCACTGATGAAAAAAATAGATAAAAACAATCCTTGATGCGGATTATATATCATGCTAAAATTTCAGCTCGATCGGTGCAGAACTTTTCATTTATAGTTCTATTGGAAATTGGTAGGTCTTAGAAAACAGGCAGCTGTCAACTAAGCTACACTGAGTTATAGGTGCCAGCACATTGTTTTCCCATATGTCACTACTAGGGATAGTTCCTAATTTTAAAAAGACCTAAGTTAAAATGTGTTTGATTACATTCTCACTGTTTACCATATTGTATTTTTGTCCAGAATCCTCTGAGAAGTGAGGGGCAGGCGATGCTGTCATGGGTCCTGCAAGCTGCAGCCGGATTCTACCTGTGTCTGCTGCACCAGATCTGTACTACATTCCAACTGGACTTACCGTTTAGGTACAATGCTAATTAGTTTTTTTATTATTCAGCACTTGTGGCTGTGAAGCTATAATTTGAATTTAAGCTAGCTGCGCTACGCGGTGTTACCCGCATTGACTATTACTATCCTTTAAGAACCTTATTTTAAAAAAAAAGTTAAATAGTTTTTTATGTATTGTTCTACAGTATCTAAAGAATCTATATTTACCAAATGTCATCAATATCTGTACAGCCATTTCAGTATGAAGGGAAACCAAATACAAGCACACAAGCTATCACATTTATGATAGTACTGTCATTGTATTGACTAAAACGCAATTATTTTCTGCTCATACGTAAAACTTTAAAAGTCAAAGTGTTTGATATAATGTGTAAGTAATAATATACATATATAGCACTTTTATAAGCCAAGTTAATAAAACTAAATCATCTGTATTTGGTGCCCTCAGACGTCGCGCGTCCCTCCTGGGCTGGGTGGAAGGGTGGGGCGCGGGGTGCGCGGGGGGTGGAGCGCGGCTGGCAGCGCCTGCGGCGGCGCGCTACATCTGCCAACACTGCCTCGTGCACCTCGGGGACCTGGCGCGCTACCGGCAGCAGCTGCGAGTGGCGCATACCTTCTACAGGTACACACATATAATTAGGCAAATACAGTAAGGTCGGTGGAGTCAGTTATAGATCTTGGTTGCTGTAAAGTAAAACAGTAGATTTCAAGTATGGGGATTTCTATTGCACTTTCATTTTTAATGAATCAAATGGCTTTGCATTTCACCTCCATCTCACCTGATGTTAAGAAACGATGCAGTCTACGATGGTGCACGCTTACCTAGAATTAACTTATTCACTCGCAACTTTAAGACTCCTAGGTTATGACTATCGGTAAACAGAAACACAGGACGGGAGTTTCACTCCTTTGCGATACGCATAATCAATGTAGAAGCAAATCCCTTCGTCCGGTCGTTCGATGATGCAAACATATACGAGTGTTCCAAACCCCATTCCATTGGTGTTTACGTAGTGAGTGGTGGTGGTTCCAGACACGCGCTGGTGGTGTCGGTGCACTCGGGACAGCCGTACAACCAGCTGGCGCTGGTGGCGTGGCGGCGCGCGCGGCGGCTGGCGGCGCTGTACTGGCACGTGCGGTCGCTGCTGGTGCGCGCGCCCTTCCCGCCCGCGCCGCCCAACCTCGCCTCCACGCTGCGCGCCGCCGCCCGCCCGACGCAGTCAGTGCTCATCTAGTGCCTTTTTAACACCCGATGCAAATAGTGTCATAAGTTTAACGTGTGTGGTCGTCTGTGGCGTCATAGCTCCTAAAAGGATGGATCGATTTTGAACCCACAATCTTACGTATCACAGTGGACTCATCACTAACTTACCCGGCCCATTTCACTCTCTCTCTCTCCCTCTAAATCTCTTTTGTTGCCTCTATATCTCACATGTTGGTGGAATCAACTATCCATAATAATATATTTCTCTCCACTTCGCTCTTTTCTCGACATATTCTCCTGATCTTCGACCTGAGGCATTAATGCTAAGTTCCTTGTACAGTCAATTGGCCTCTTCATCATACCATGTCAGCATTAAACACACTTTTTAATGTACCAGGGCTGAGAATAAGGACCTCCCTGTACTCCCGGGGGTGACTCCGAGCCCCCCGGCTGACACGGGCACCCCAGGCGCTCCTAGGACACTGCAGCGCCTCGACGCACACTCCTACACTACCGAGCTGATCCGCGCACTGCACTTTATTCACACCGGAGACGAGTAAGTAATGTTGTAATCAATAATGTTGTTTTTTATTTGTTCTACGAGACAAGACAAGACTCACGACACCTTTGCCTTCTAATACTATATTAGATATAGCCTTTTCATTCTTTATTTAAAGCCACTTTGAAAGTTCTTTAATGATTCTCGAATTTGTCTGTGACAGGTTGGACACAGCGGAAACCCTAGTGAATTCATTAAACTCATCGCTATCAACCCTCATAGCTACGGATAGCTTCGAGTCTATGACACTTATAAAGGTACGTATGATTATTTAAGTCTTATTGAAGACTGACATTCTTATAAAACCTTAGAATCCACCTGGCTAGCTACCATCATCAAACATAAAGTCAGTCTCCGAGCAACTACAAGAGAGTTATGGCAGTAGTTCTTGAAAACCAGTGAGTTATCATGGTTTCAACCTACGGGCACATTGTCACCTAACACCAGATATGACATAGTGGTCAAATGGTAGTCAACATTTGAATAAAAAAAAATATTTTCATCTATTGTTTGCACCTTATCGAGACATTGAAATATTTGTTTTTGGGCACCAGATGACATGCGTTCTGATATGGATCGTGCATTCCGCTACGGAGGAGCTGACGGTCGAACCGGGCGCCACGACGGAGGGCGAAGCCCGAGCGGCGGCACTGAGCTTGGCGCTGGCGGCCGGCGCACTGCTGGCGCTGCTGCTGCCGAACTACACAGCGCCCGCGCCCCGGGACCGCTCGCTGCCTGCAGGTCAGTACGGTGTACAGTATACTGCCACTGCAGTGCCGGCTCAACTGTACTGAGTGCTAGCGAAGTGGACTTACTAGATATTAGCATAAATACTAAAGCGGGATGCGGCTCACTCAACTGACTGTGAGTGAGCTGCAACCCACGAAAGTCTACCTTAAGGCGGTCCTATTACTCGCACAAGTGTTTTACTTCTAGATATTTATTTGTTTTCCAGTGAAAGTGTGGCTGGAGTGGAGCCTGGCGCACCCGCGCGCGCTGTCGGCGGCGGCGTGGCGCGCGCGGCCCGCGCTCTACCACGCGCTCGCGCACACGCTCAATGCGCTCGCCGAGGGAGCGGAGGCCAGGGACGCCTGTGAGTACCGCCGCGTGTGTACTAGCGGCGCAAGTGTGGCGGAGTGGAGCCTGGCGCACCCGCGCGCGCTGTCGGCGGCGGCGTGGCGCGCGCGGCCCGCGCTCTACCACGCGCTCGCGCACACGCTCAATGCGCTCGCCGAGGGAGCGGAGGCCAGGGACGCCTGTGAGTACCGCCGCGTGTGTACTAGCGGCGCAAGTGTGGCGGAGTGGAGCCTGGCGCACCCGCGCGCGCTGTCGGCGGCGGCGTGGCGCGCGCGGCCCGCGCTCTACCACGCGCTCGCGCACACGCTCAATGCGCTCGCCGAGGGAGCGGAGGCCAGGGACGCCTGTGAGTACCGCCGCGTGTGTACTAGCGGCGCAAGTGTGGCGGAGTGGAGCCTGGCGCACCCGCGCGCGCTGTCGGCGGCGGCGTGGCGCGCGCGGCCCGCGCTCTACCACGCGCTCGCGCACACGCTCAATGCGCTCGCCGAGGGAGCGGAGGCCAGGGACGCCTGTGAGTACCGCCGCGTGTGTACTAGCGGCGCAAGTGTGGCGGAGTGGAGCCTGGCGCACCCGCGCGCGCTGTCGGCGGCGGCGTGGCGCGCGCGGCCCGCGCTCTACCACGCGCTCGCGCACACGCTCAATGCGCTCGCCGAGGGAGCGGAGGCCAGGGACGCCTGTGAGTACCGCCGCGTGTGTACTAGCGGCGCAAGTGTGGCGGAGTGGAGCCTGGCGCACCCGCGCGCGCTGTCGGCGGCGGCGTGGCGCGCGCGGCCCGCGCTCTACCACGCGCTCGCGCACACGCTCAATGCGCTCGCCGAGGGAGCGGAGGCCAGGGACGCCTGTGAGTACCGCCGCGTGTGTACTAGCGGCGCAAGTGTGGCGGAGTGGAGCCTGGCGCACCCGCGCGCGCTGTCGGCGGCGGCGTGGCGCGCGCGGCCCGCTACTGTACTAGCTGGCTAATCGATTCTGAACCTCACGCCAAAGACATAAGATACTCTTTCGCCCGTCTACTCTAGATATTTAAGACCTTTCCCTTCCTATCGCCATATCATCACATCTACTACTAGTTGGGCAGTCAATTCTGCACTTTATGTCTGCTATAAGGTACTCTTTAGTTAGCCTACTCAATATAGTTAAGACCTTTCTTTCCCTGCTGCCACATCAACATATTGTACTGTAGATTCTGCATCTTATGCCTTTGCCACTCTCAAATATATTTCTCTATTTCTTTGCCCCTTCAACTTACCGAGGTTTCTCTCTCCAGACTCCACGGTGCCCTTGCCGGAAGACGAGGAGCTGCATGGGTTCCTGCCACTCGAGGGTTACCTGAGCAAGCTGCGGTTCCCCAACCACGCCGCCTGGGACACCTACGGCGCCAGGGTGCCTACAGTGGACCCTGACGAGGCTGAATGCGAGTGAGTAGCCCAGGCTCCTACTTCTAGCTAACGTTTACCGTTTCATCCGCCAGTGGGCGTATTTAATTTTTTTTGAAGATTGTGATTGTTAAACCTTTTCGAAGAAACGACCCACGGATCACAAAACAGCAGGTTTTGTTGAAAAATTATCTAACATCGAATAATTTTGAATAAATATGATTGACCTTGATTCTCCCGTGATGACGTCTGCGTTGGCATTATGTTAAAATTTGCCCAAGCGACAAGCATGCCTTACCCACTCAAAAAAAAGTTATCTGTCTTTGCCAACGTCATTTTTTTACCAACGGCGCTAAATGGTATTATGCTGATAGTGACGTCGTCGGATTGAAATCTTAAAAAAATAATAATATAATAACTATAAATTTTTTAAGAAAATTACATAAACTACGGGTCGGAAATCATTAACAATGCCCATTTGCGATGCTAATTCGTCCATCGTTTGCAGGTCGCCGGTGGAGGTCCCAACATGCTTGTTGGACGAGCCGGAGCTGCAGAAGCGGGTCCGCGCGCATCGACTAGTGCAGCTCGGGAAACGGCTCGCCGAGATCATCCCGGAACAGTTCTCTTTCACGTAAGTCCCGCGGCTTGCTGTTACAAATTGAATAAATTTTGAAAAACCAACATGTTGTAAATATTTTTTTATTATCGTGCTAAGTAATATTTTTATTTAGCTATACTTTATTACCTTTGCATACGTATATTTACTGTCTTTCTTTTCATGTTTTCTTTTTTGTACAGTTTGACAAAAAATTGTTGAAACAACACTTTTGCGGCTGTTTCTTTGATTGCCTTCATTAGCATGGAATGATAATCATCATTGTTTACTAGCTACTTATTTCATTTTTATCGAATATTTCAATGGTAGTCCATTTAATTATTTCTCATTAGCAAATTAAACGAAATTGTATTTGCAATTTGCAAAGCACCGGATTCCATTATTACACAATATACTAATAGCTGTTGTTATAATTACTCCACTTTTTGCGTCGACGGTTAGAAAATACTAGTTTTAAATTTTATTTTATGAGAATTTTAACAAACCCAGCCAGTTACTTATGCTACACCGTTGAAAGGAATATAGTTTTTATCGCGATATATACTGTAGTCCGCGCGGACGAAAGTACCATAAAGCCAGTTTATTGTGTAAGTAGGATGAACATGAGGCTTGAAATATATCTATATCTTCCACAGTGAAGAAGACGATAAGGTAACATTCACAGCCGCGTCGGTGGGCGGCGAGCAGCTGTCCGTGGCGCTGGCGGAGCTGTCGGCGGCGGGGGGCGGCGGCGGGGGCGGCGGGGGCGGCGGCGGGGGCGGCGCGGGGGGCGGCGGCGGGGGCGGCGCGGGCGGCGCGGGGGGCGGCGACGAGGACTCCGACGGAGATGACAGTGACGACGACGCACCCGCACTTAAACCGCCCGTCGTCATCTCCGAGGCTGACTTCAGGGAGAAAGGTAATCCTTCTTCTCAACTGGGATCTGATGATGCGGGTAGTTGTTTTTTAGAGTTCCGTAAACAAATCGTAAAACGGGACCCTATTACTAAGACTCCGCTATCTGTCTGTCTGTCCGTCTGTCACCAGGCTGTATCTCATGAACCGTGATAGTTACGAGAGTTGAAATTTTCACAGATTATTTTATTTCTGGTGCCGCTATAACAACAAATACTAAAAAACAGGGTAATAAATAAATATTTAAGGGGGCTTCTATACAACAAACGTGAAATTTAAATAATTCTGACGCTTTTATAGATAATAGTACAGAACCCTTTGTGTGCGAGACTGACTCGCACTTGGCCGGTATTTTTTTATTTTTTTGACTATACACTCTATGGTATTTCTGTTATTCCGCAGGCATTTTGCATTTTTTAAATTTAATACTTAGTATAAAGTACTAATAAAGAACTAATGTTACTGAAAGAATGTTCAGAAATTCAGAATTCATATTGATTTTTTTTTTCATTTTTGTTCAGAATTAAAATCGGATTAGAAATTCCGGAGGTTACCTCCTACAAAGCTACGAACTCACAAACTTCAACGTGTTGTAATAATTGGAGTCTATTATAATAAAAAAATTTGGCATAGAATAAACCAGATACCAGTTTTACCTTTTTCATTTTGCGTAGAACATGAAATAGAAAGTTTGAACGCATTCAGCTACTTTACAATTTCTAATGAATTATCTACAATATCATTAAGTTATTAGGTCCTAATTAGTAATTACCGCACAAACCAGCGCAGTTATATTGGAAGTCAGTGGTTATAAATATCGGATAACGTTGTCGTCTTGTGTTCATTTTGACCTATATGTGCAAATGTGTGAGAAGTGATATTTTTTTGTCAGTTCGCGAGAAGCGAGCCGGCATACTAAAGCCGCAAGGGTCGCTGGAGCGAGCGCGGGAAGAACGCGCCATGCTCACTCAAGACGAACAGGTGAACATTTGAACAATACTATTATATTACCATATAATGCTTTTTTGTAGCGGTAGAGTAGCCTAGTGGGAGAACGTCCGCCTTCCAATCAGAAGGTCGTGTGTTCGAATCCCAGTGCGGGCACGTACCAATGTGTTTCTGTAAAACATAGTTATGTAAGTAATTATCACTCGCTTTTCGGTGAAGGAAAACATCGTGAGGAAACCCATATACCTACCCGAGAATTATTTCGGAGGTAGGTATCTTATCCACCAATCCGGACCGGGCCCCCGTGGTGGATTATGGCCTAACCATTCTTATGCACATATTCGATTTACAAAGTTTTAGCATTTTGACTGCTGAGCGTAACTAGGCAAAAAAAATGCACTTTTTCAAGTCAAACTCTAAAGTCTCATTAACCCATATTGGCTCACTGCTGAGCACAGGTTTCCCCTCACCTTCGTGAGGAGGATTAGGCCTAAATCCACCTCATGACTCTTTCATTTGAAGGTGGACGTTCTCCCATTAAGCTACCATTCAAAATCAATGCAATTAAAATTAAAATAAAGAAAACAAAAAATAGTCAGACAAAGAATTTTCAATTTTCATAGTTAGGCTTGAATTATGGCGGTTGTGAATAGTACTATTTCTACACAGGATGAAGGCAGCGAAGACGGCAGCAAAGGTGAAGATAAAAAGGAGCTGCGCAAGCCTCGTGTCAACATCGCCATGGCTGCCATCATGCGGAAACAGGAGGAATCTAATAAACAGGTGAGGGAGGAACCTCGCCCCACTACAGGCAGGAGTAGCCGGGTAGTGCAGAACCGCTGGCTCCCGCGGAGGTGGTGCGCTGAATACTAAAAGATCCTCGAAAGGGTCCATTCCGATTGTCAATTTAGGTCTGTTAGAGCAAAATTTTGCTCCATTTTAACATTGTCAGCTCTAAAACTAGATTTTTTTCCATAGCTCTTTTTTGTTTTGATTTACGTATATATATCAGTTTTTTACAAATTCTAAATAAGCTTAATTGGCAACACTGCACGTAACAATTGACATTACCAATTGTCCATCTCGGCGACTCTTGATGCCACAGATTGCTTGATAGTTTGTTCATGATGCAAACGTCAATACGCTCCTTTCAACCTCCGTGCCTTGAGACGAACAGTTTTGGTAGAAACATAGTGTTCTGATAAAATTTCATTTATTTTTTATTTTGCAGGTCAAATTCGTCACTCCACCGCCGACGCCCGAGTCAACCGGCGACAGTACAGAGTCGAAAGAGGAAAAGCCGAAAGTGATTCAACCGAAAGCGATCAAATCGCTCGCCAACCTGCCGCTCGGTAGAAAGACTGGCGGCATCCTCTCGCTCAAAGACAAGTCTGGGTACCCGCACCTCGTCAACATCGAACCGGAGCCGAAGAAGGAAAAGGAAGAGAAGAAGGAACCGAAGCTCAGTCAAGGAAACAGCCAATCGCAGACGTACCAGCCGAAGAGGCAGGAGCTCCCGCCCTCGCCTCCGTGGGCCGCCGGCGTGCCGCCACAACCCGCCTTCAACGAGCCGCGGATCAACTTCCAGAAGAACTACGGCAGCCAGAGCGCCGGCGCCGCCTACGGCCCTGCCTACCCGGCCGGCGCCCCCGGCCCTGCCTACCCGGCCGGCGCCCCCGGCCCGGGCATCCGCCTGCCCGTCGTCAACCCGAAGGAGATCGACGTCCGCTCCGCGGCGCTGCAGAAGCAGAGCTCGCGGCACGAGCTGTTCCAGGACGGACACAAGTTGAACCACAGCTACCAGACGTCGGGCGACAAGAAGAACTTCTTGAACGACTTGCCGCCGCGGTTCGCCAACCAGTTCCGGTACTGGCAGGCGGCGCAGGAGACGCAGTTCAACGACAACAAGTTCCGCGACGACAGCTTCAACCAGCAGCCGCCGCGGGCCGCTTGGCCCGCCCAGCCGCCGCTCCCCGACAACTACCAGCCCAACCCCTGGTGGAACCCGGACAATCCGTCCCCGAACTTCAACTATTCCGGAACCGTCAATCAGATGAAGCCGAGCTACTTCGCGCCGATGACCGCTAACATGCCGAACCCCTATCAAACTATGCCATCTTTCAATCCGATGCAAAATAACATGGGGCAGAACCAGCCGGAGAACCTGAATCCGCCGTACTTGCCGTCGACTATCGGGCAGCCGATGCAGTCGCTGCAGAGCCTCGTGACGTCTCCTAACTTCAACTCCTCCTTGAGCAGCTACAGCCCGTACCCCGCGGCGGCGCCGTACGACGCGGGCATGTACCCCCAGTTCAACAACAACGTCGGCTTCCGCGCGCTGCAGTTGCAGAAGCCGGCGAACTTCCAGGAGAAGGACTTGATGGACGTGGGACTTGGCTTCGGGAATGTTGACATGCAGAGGAACTTGAGCTTCAACGAACCGAAGAGCGATATGGATGGGA